>NW_020769344.1:4207983-4350947 GCF_900518735.1 Pseudonaja textilis
TTTATATATATTTATATGTGTGTGTGTGTGTGTGTGTGTGTGTGTGTGTGTGTGTGTGTACAATCTTTTTATACACTTTAAAATTTCTCCTTATTTCCAGGTTGAAGTTTCCATCCATTATTTCTTGTCTTGCCTTCAGGTGCTTTGATTAGATTAGATTAACAGAGTTGAAAGGGACCTTGTAGGTCATCTAGTCCAAACCCCCCACCCAAGTAGGAGACCCTACACCATTTCTGACAGATGGCAGTCCAATCTCTTCTTGAAAGTCTCAACTGATGAAGCTCCCACAATTTCTGAAGGCAAGTTGTTCCATTGGTTGATCGTTCTCACTGTCAGAAAATTTCTCATTTCAGGTTAAATCTCTCCTTGTCCAGTTTCCATCCATTATTCCTTGTCTGGCCTACAGGAGCTTTAGAGAATAGCTTGACCCTTTCCTCTCTGTGGTAGCCCCTCAAATATTGGAACACTGTTATCATGTCTCTCCTGATCCTTCTCTTCACTAGACTACTCATGCCCAGTTCCTGCAACTGTTTGTCATATGTTTTAGTCTCCAGTCCCCTAATCATCCTGGTTGTTCTTCTCTGCACACTTTCTAGAGTCTCAACATCTTTTTTATAGTGTGGTGACCAAAATTGGATGCAATACTCTAGGTGTGGTCTTACTAAGGCTTTATAGCGTGGTATTAGTACCTCACTTGATCTTGATTGTATCCCTCTGTTGATGCAACTTAGGATTGCATTGGCTTTTTTGGCTGCCACTGCACACTGCTGGCTCACATTTAGCTGGTTGTCCTCCAAGATCCCTCTCACAGTTACTGGTTTCACCCAATCTATATGTGTGCTTTTCTTGCCTAAGTGAAGGACTTTACTTTTCTCTACATTGAATTTCGTTTTGTTAGATAGAGCCCAGTGTTCTAATCTGTCAAGTTCCATCTGGATCTTGAGCCTATCTTGGGTGTTAGCTATTCCTGCCAGTTTAGTATCATTTGCAAATTTGGTAAGTTCCCCTTCTATTCCCTCATCTAAGTCATTTATGAAGATTGTGGAGAGTACTGGGCCTAAGATAGAACCTTGTGGCACCCCACTGCTTCCTTCCTTCCATGTAGACTTAGACCATTAAGGACTACTCAGTGAGTACGGTCTGTCAGCCAGTTGTGAATCCATCTGGAACTGATTCTATCTATCCCACTTTTTTCTAACTTTCCAAGAAGTAGGTCTACTTTGTCAAATGCTTTGCTGAAGTTTAAGTATATTATGTCCATAGTATTTCGCTGGTCTACTGATTTAGTCATTATGTTGAAAAATGAAATGATTGGTTTGGCATGATCTATTTTTAACAAACCCGTGCTGGCTGTTAGTTATTATTTTACTTGTTTCTAGATGTTGGAAGATCTGATTTTTTAAATTATCTTTTCCAGTATCTTCCTGGGTATTGAAGTTAGGCGGATTGGTCTGTAGTTTCCTGGGTCTGTTTTTCCCCCTTTCTTGAAGATGGGAACCACATCAGCTCTTTTCCAGTCCTCTGGTAGTTCCCTGGTGCTCCAGGATTTTTTAAAGATGTGATGCAGTGATTCTGAGATGATGTAATACTCCTCTTGGAATTGATTCCAAAGGGGAGGCCGAGCAGCTGACAGGGAGTGGGAGTGTGGCTCCATTGGCTGTGGAAGAAACTGGGGAAGGGCACAGTCTGGCTGGGCAGAGCAGGGGAGAGGTAGAGCAAGGCAGAGGGAATTCAGAGGAAGATCCAGGCCCACCCTCTCTTCATCCTAGGGCATGCAGGTAGGAATGGGCCCTGATTCCCTTCAATGGCTGTAGCTGGGAACACACTGTTTAAAAAGTGAGTCTGCGCACAGCAACTTGTTGGAAACAAATTGTGTACTATCTTGTTTTGTTGAGGCTTATCTGGGTTCCTGGCATATTTCCAACTGTGTGTGTTTTGTTGGCCTTTGAAACCTGCAATTCCTTATCCTGCCATGTCCAGTTAATTGCTGCAGTGTGGTTTGTGTGGATTTTTGTTTACAGTTTATATGTACTTTGTTTTCAGACTGAATTTCCTCCACTTAAAGACTGTTCTTGGGAGAGTTTTTTCTCTAGCCGAAGGTAACTGGACATTGGGTGCAAAGTTGGAGGTATTAAAGGGACTTTTCTTATTTATGTGACTGTGTTGCTTTTGTGCTATGCCCTGGGTCATCACAGATTACCTCTGCCAGCTCCTTTAGAACTCTGGGGTGTATTCTGGTGATTTGTATTCATTGAGATCAGACAGATGTTCTCTTACTATTTCTTGCTTATTTTGACTTTTATTTCTAGACTGTCTTTTACAGTTATGTTTTTGGTAGGTTGGGATATAGTGTCTTTTTGTGTGAAAACCGATGCAAAGAATGAGTTAAGCAGCTCTGCTTTGTCTCTGTTTCCTGTTTCCTCCTTGCCATCTTCTCTCTTTAGTGGACCAACTGTTTCCTTGATTTTTTTTCTTGTTATTTATATGTTGGAAGAAACTTTTTTTTTATTATCTTTGACTTTTGTTGCAAGTCTTTGTTGATTCTGAGCCTTTGCTTTCCTGACTTTGTCTTTGCAGATTCTGGCTATTTTCTGCCTTAGTTGTGTGTCCCTTTTTCCATTTTTTGTACTTGTCCTTTTTGCCTTTCATTTTGTCAGAGAGATCTATTTCTTATTAGATTTCTTGTTTTTCTTTCTCAGTGGTATTGTGCTGGTCTGGGCTTTTATGATTGTACTTTTCAGAATTTCCCAAGATTATTGAGTTGTTTTCCACTTTAGGATTTTCATCCAAGGAATCTTTCCCATGTTCTCTCTTTGGAATATAGGTTGACCCCCTCCTCTCTGTGGTAGCCCCTCAAATATTGGAACACTGTTATCATGTCTCTGCTGGTCCTTCTCTTCACTATACTAGCTATGCCCAGTTCCTGTAACCATTCATTGTATGTTTTAACCTCCAGTCCCCTAATAATCTTCTGTGCACTCTTTCTAGAGTCTCAATGTCTTTTCTTTATAGTGTTACAGTTCTTTCAGTCCCTGGAAAGGTGTTACGTACTGTCTTACTCAAAAGATTCTAAAACAAGATCAGACAATATATGCATGAGTAATGGATTGGATTCAGACAAGGTCGCTCATGCAGTGAAAAGATCTTCTCTCTGTGAAATATCATTGAACAGTGCAAGGAATACCAAAAAAGAAAAAGCATTTGACTCTGTCAATAGAGAGTCATTATGGAAGATATCGTTAACAAATGGTATCCTTAAGAGATATGTTAACATATCTAGAAACCTTTACAACAACGTTAGGTGCTATGTAAAAGCTGAAAATGACAGTGTGACTTCTTTGCAATTACTGCAGAACACCAGTATCACACCAATACTACAGTATTGTCCTATTCCCATTTTTATTTCTGATTATCATGGACTATACCATGAAAAAGGCAATGGATATGTTGGATTTCAGCATTCTGTGGAATAAACAAGGCAAAATTGATGATGACATTGCTTTACATGCAAACCCTAAGGTATAACTGAAAGGTATGATACTGGCACTTGAAGCAGAGGCAAATAAGGTGGGGTTAAAAATTAGTGAAGACAAGACCAAGCTGATGCAAATTGACTGTCAGCTTTGGAAGCCATATTAGCACCAAAAGCTTCCATATAGCCACATTCCTGTGCCTGGGAAATTAGGAGGGGGGATTTTGTAGAGCATATGTAGTTAGATATAATAGCATTCTTCTTTTCAGTCAGGGTCTTGGCTTTCCTGCACCTGGATGAGGAGTGGTTAAGGGATGTCTCAAGTTGGGACGGATGGTGATTGGACCATGTGATGTAGTGATGGATGCAGGGGATGGGTTTGTGATTTTGAATTACTGTGGTAAAACCCAGAACTCTCAGATTTGGGTTTTCCCTGATGTGCCAGTATGACATCTCTAATAAAATGGAACTTTGAGAAAATGCCTGTCTCAGAGTTTTGATGTTAGAGTTTGTTTTTCTGGAATGCTGACATCAGCAATGTTCAAGACCACTCTCTGATAAAATTAGGAGGACATAAAAAATATGGAACAATCTAGTTACCTTTGTAGCATCATGGATACAGTTGGGGGAACAGGAGCAGATATAAAATGCCAAATAGGCAAAGTAAGTGCTGTCTTCTAATATCTGTCTTAGTGGACCTCTGGTTGACATCATGGCAAGATAGTTGGGGAAAAAGTGGGGCTCCACTAAGCCTGGTTGACTTCTCTATATTAGGGGACCGCATGAGATCTAAGTCACCCTGAAGGAGTGATGAAGAAAGGAGGGGACCCTTGTTGATTGCTGGGAGACAGCAATCTCTCTGCTTGATCTAAGAAAGCTCTCCAGACCAGTGGAGGAAAGGACAGACATATTTATGTGGTCTGTTCAAAGCTACTGATAGCTGAAGAGAGACAGCATGATTAAAGATCTGTGGACAGTGTGCTAGTACTGGGTGAGATTGATCCTTTTTCTATCACTTTGCAATTTATTTCCCAGGGAAAACAACTCTTAAAGCAAAGAAAGTCTCAAGAAGTGAAAGGAAGGGACTTTTATTCCCTCCTGTAAGAAGGGGAATGGCAATCTAAAAGCTTAAAGATACAGACACAGAAAATACAGAATACCAAATATTAAATGCAATAAAGCTGATTGGAATAATACAGTAACTTAGGAAATAATTAAAAATACTTTTAAAAGATATGGGGTGATTTGTTAATTTAATTTAATGAAAGAAAAGTTCAGTTTCATTTTATGGGCTGGAAAATGGACTTGGAGTGACATCTAATGGTGAAAAAGAGATACAACACAAGCTGGAATAACCTTGGGGAAAGCTTGAAGATAGATAAGGAGCAGCTACAAAGCCACTCCTGGTTTGTTTGGTGGCAGGTAAATTGTTTGGCAACTTATCAAACTCTGTGGATTATAAACATGACTTGTGGAGTCGCTTAGTGATTGAGGGATTTGGTTTTTAGGAATGTGTGGACACTCAGGAAACTATAATTCTGTGGGCTACTTTGGATTATAATCATCATTTGACAAAACAATTTGGGGAGTGAAAGAAGATGAATGAAACAACATTTATATTTTGAATGAGATACTGAATGACGAAGCCAGATTATAAAACTCTTTATTCTGAATTATCCCTTTTTAGTGGATTCAGTACTGGAAATCATATAGACTTGATACAAATTTAGAGACAAATTTTAAAGGTGTATTCCTGGACTAATTATAGAGTGTATGATATTGTATTGTATTAACTATTAAATTGGTTGTAGAGGACAAAGGGTATTAAGGAAATAGAGGTTGATAAGATAAAAGGGGAGGGGTGGAACAAAAATGAGCACTTCAAACTTAACTAAAGTTGTGAAAAAAATCATCCTCCACACTACCATCTGCAACTTCTAGTCTATCAAATCAAAGATCAATAAAAGCAATGTTGCAACAAGAAAAAAACAATGCTTTTCAAAAAGAAATACAATCTGTACTATAATTAATCCATGAAGCAATTACTTCACATAAAGAGGAAACAAAAATCATAATGAGGTGAAAGGCAATTGGGAGGAGATGGAGGAACAGACCCACAATATAGATGCGAGACTAGAAATTTTTCAGCAAATGATAGCAAAAAATGAACAAAGAATACAGAAAATAGAGGACAAATCAGAAGAAAAGATGGAAGAAATAAGCCAAAGCCTGACACAAGCAAATAAGAGTTTGGAGGACACAGTCATAGCTCTGGAGATGGAAAAAGCAGCATATTTTTTACTATTTCAAAACATATATGAAGACAGAGAAGATCTATCGGAATTGATTATAGAGTTGTTAGCAAGTGCAGTAGAGATAAGGAAACAAGAGATGGGGGGGGGGGAAATAGATGAAAATTTCAGAATCAATTCAAGCTATGCAAGAAGGTGGAAGCTCCCTAAGGAGATACAAATCAAATTGTGAAAAAATCAATAAGAGATGAACTATCAAGAAGGGTACGAGATAATCCATTACAATTTAGAGGAAAAGATATTGTGGTTTTGAAACAGGTCCCTAGAAGGATAAGAGACTCATGGAAGCAATATCAATTTCTGACCACTAAACTAGTTGAAAGTGAAGTAAATTTCAGATGGCTGATCCCAGAGGAAATTTTAGTCAATTGAGATGGTAAAAGATACAGAGTGGATTCTATAGGCAATAGAGTTTTATGATAGTTTTGTAACTACGCCGGAGGGGAAAGATGCAAGAGAAAAAGTGGAATATAAAAGACAGGAGGAATCTATGATGAGAAGAGGGAGAAACAGAAAAGCTAATCAAGAAGGATCAAGAGAAAAAGAACAGAGGCAGGCAAGATAAACTAGGAGAATAAAACCTATATATAAGTAAAAGAGATGTAGAAGGAAGATGGAATACTGTCAATGAAAATAAATGCATTGAACTCCTCCCCCAAAAAGGAAATTTTTTTACATGATTACAAAAATTAAAATTAGATATAATTTGCCTTCAAGAAACTCATATAAAAATGGCATTGAAAATTATTAGAATGTCCAAAAATTGGGAAATTATAGTTTTCATCTGCACAACAAAAGAAAAAAGAGATAGCTTTATACATTAAGGAAACAATAAACTCTAAACAAACCTATGTAGCTGAAGAATCTTAATCATGGAAATAGTGATGAACCAAAAACAGATATTGATGGTAGCGATATATGTGCCAAATAATAAGCAAGAAGAATTTTACCAAAAACAACATAATAAGATATTGGAAATGGAATATCAAAATATTTGCTAGATTTTAACGCAATTGTAGATGCATAACTAGAGTATAAGATAGGAAAAAAGGAAAGAAAGATACTACCCAAAGCTTTTCTTTAAATGATAGAAGAAACTTGTATACAGGATATATGTAGAGAAATGAACCCATCCCCCAAAATCCAATATACATTTTATTCAAACAAATGTCAATCATGGTCCTGAATTGATATGATATGGATGTCACCTGAATTAAGAACAGATCTACAGGAGATTGAGATAGAAATTAATATTTGGGCTGACCATAACCCGATAAAATTAAGTTGGAAAAGACTAAAAAAGAAACTGAGATGGACATTGAACCAATCTATACTAAAAGAGAAAGAATTTATACAAACAATAGCAAAAGAAATGATTTTTTAAAAAAAAGAAAATAAGAAAGATGAGACATCACTGCAAAATGTATGGGATTACAGCCAAAGCATACATTAGGGGACTAGTGGTAACTTACATAGTGAGAAAGAATATGGGGGGGGGGGGAATCAAATGATGTGAAGAGAAGATTTTTAAAAACTTGAGCTCGAACTACAAAGAGATCCTCAAAAGAAAAGTCTTAAAAAATCAAATGGAAATAATACGAATGTAATTTAATAGAAAAGGAAGCATTGATCCAACAAATCAAAAGAGCAAAACATAACTTTTTTGAAACTGCCAACAAACCAGGAAGATGGTTAGCCTATAAAAATGAAAAAGAGAGAAGAAACTGATAAGTAAATTACAAGATGAGAAAGGACACTTCATGTGATCTTGATCCTTTTCTTCTGTTAATGCTGCCTAGGACTATGTTGGCTTCTTTTTGTGGCTGCAATAGATTGCTGTTTCATATTTAATTGGTTGTCTGCTAGGACTTCAAAATCTCTCATACAGTTACTGCTGTTGAGCCAGGTTCCACCTATTCTATACCTATGCATCTGGTTTTTCTTGCCTACATATAAAACCTTCCTTTTCTCACCACTGAATTTTATTTTGTTGGATAGGACCCAGTGTTCAAATCTGTCTATAGCCCTCTGGATCATGAGCCTATCTTCTGGAGTGTTAGATATTCCTGCCAGCTTGGTGTTGTCTGCAAATTTGAGTTCCCCTTCTATTCCTTCATCTAAATCATTAACGAAAATGTTGAAGAGTACTGAGTCTAAAAGGGAACCTTGAGGTATTCCACTGCAAACATCTCTCCATATATGTGAAATTCCATTAAGAACTACATGCTGAATGCAAATATTAAGCCAGTTATGGGTGATAATGCTGCCTAACCCACATTTTTCTATCTTTCCAAGTAGGTTGTGTTTATTTTAATAAATGCCTTACTGAAATCCAAATAAATTATGTCCACTGCATTTGACTGATTCATTAATTCAGTCATTTGTCAAAAAATGCAGTAAAATTTCTTTTCAAAGTCTCAATATCTTCTTATAATGTGGTGACCAAAACTGGATGCAGTATTCCAGATGTGGTCTTACTGAAGTTTTATATAGCAGTACTAATAATTCACATGATCTTAACTCTATCCCTCTATGCAACTAAGTAGCTTTTTTTGGCTGCTGCTATACATGGCTGGCTCATATTTAAGTGATGGTCCGCTAGGACTGCAAGATCCCTTTCAGTTATTGCTTCGAGCCAGGTTTCAACCTAATTTGTACTTGTACATTTGGTTTTTCCTGCCTAAAGTAAAATCTTACTTTTCTCTACATTAAAAGTCATTTTGTAGGATAGGGCCCAGTATTCAAGTCTGTCAAGATCTGGATCCTGAGCCTATCATCTGGAGTGTTGGCTATTCCTGCCAGCTTAATGTTATCTTCAAATTTGATGAATTCCCCTTCTATTCCCTCATCTAAGTGATTTATGAAGATATTGAAGAGTTCTGGGCCTAAGATGGAAACTTGTGGTATCCCACTGCTACTTCCCTCCATGTAGACGTAGTACCATTAAGGACTACTTGTTGGGTTTGGTTTGTCAGTCAGTTACAAATCCATCTGATGGTGATACTATCTATCTGTCAAATGCTTTACTGAAATCCAAGTATATTATGTCCATAGCATTTCCCTGGTCCATTAATTTAGTTACTTTGTCAAATAATGAGATATGATGTGTTTTTGACAAACTATGTTGAGTTCTCGTTATAACTTCCAGGTATTTGCAGAGCTGTTTTTGGAAATTATTATATCATATTATATTCATCTATAAAATAATCTAAATGGTAAGTATGTGTAAAAGATAGAGCAAAGTTACATAAAAGTTTATTATTTTCTAATTTGTTTTTAAGAAGGAGTAGGAAATAGAGGATAGTCTTTTATGATTAACTATATTTAATATTGTAAAGGTGACAAAAACTACCAAACATCAACTAAACAACTTTTTCTGAGTTTATCCTAGGAGCACAAGAATTAAAAGAAGAAATAATTGACTAAATCTGTTTCATTAAAAAAAAAGTCAAATGTCAATTTTTTTTAGAGTTATTGTCTTAAGCATTGAACTAGCAAGTTAAATAACTAATTACCGTAGTTCAACTGTGCCTTATCAGGAGAGATGGATATTAAAATGTCTCTCTATATCAGAAGGCAGTGTCGAACCATCTCCTTAGTATCAAAAAATGTGAATTGTTAACTACTAAATGGCTAAATGACAATAGCTGTTAGTAATCACTTATTGAATAATGAAGCTGACACATCTGATAAAGGTTTCAATTCTGGGGAAAAATGATTTATAGTATTTCATTCTACTGACACTGTTATTTGTATGACGAACGATTAGACAGGAACCAGTTAATCTCCCTGAACCTCAAGCTCAGATGTGGCAGCTTCTGCCAGAGCATCCAAATAAACAGCTAACAATACAGCAATGATGTTGTGAGGAATTAAATACTGGTATTTTATCAAGGTTGATCCCTAGATCAATTTATATAATGGATTTTCTGATGGAAGGAGGGAGAATGTGGAAAGAAAAAGAATATCATAAAAACTATGCTGTAGCTTACTGCATTTTGCTAAGGTCATGTTCCTTATAGTTCTAAAATGAAATCATTAATTCTACCAGGCATTAATGATCTTGCAATGTTCAGTATAGTTTATAGATTTTCTTAATGGCAAAATCAGAGCTGCAGCAACATATAGATTTATCAACATTTTTCTTATGTTGTACTGCAACATTTTCTGCTTATGTGCCACAAACCTTATTTCAATCAGGATGAGAGGAGATTATAGCTTCATATGAAGCATTATAAAATCTGAAAGAAGAAATCAATATTTTCAGACATAAAGTCCCAGAAAAGGGGGAAACTAAAAACAGCAACCACAATTTTGTCTTCTGAAAAGATTGAAAAAAGAAAACACTGATTATGACATAATTCTATTTTAAATGATATCTCAAATGGCGAAGATACAAGATACAAAAGAAATTACTATATAAATTCAGCCAATGAGAAATAACCATATATAGATACTCTGTACTCAGCGGAAGAGCTGCTGGGGGTGTGTGCCGACACGGCAAGGCAATGGCCAGAGCCTTAGAGGAGAGAAGCCGCCCTGTACTTGCCTTTGCGCCACATTTGTGCTCAAGGCAGCCCTCACCTCCTACCACTTCAGGCTTGGAGCTGTAAGCTGCGTCCTGTTGCAAGTAGGGCAGGGTTGCATTGTGGCTTTGTATTGTAATGGGCTTCAGGAGGAGGAGGGGACCCCATCTCTCCCACTGTGAAGCGCACTAAAGTTCACTGTGCTGCGCAAGGTGCTATGAGAGTGCCGCATGGGCTGCCCGACGCCTCATATTAGAACCAGAGGGAGGGGGAGAGAGACAGAGAGGGAGGGGGAGGGGGAGAGATACAGAAAAAGGGGGAGGGGGGAGAGGGGGAGAGATATAGAAAGATACAGAGACATGGGGAGAGAGGACAGGAGATAGAGAGGGAGAGAGACATAGATACAGAGAGAGGGGGAGAGGGAGGGAGATAGAGGGAGAGGGGAAAGAGAGAGAGATACAGAGAGGGAGAGGGGGAGAGAGAGACAGAAAGAGATATAGAGGGGGAGGGAGAGAGAGACCTAGGCAGAGAGATACAGAGAAGGAGAGGGGGGGAGAGGGGGGTCAAAAGGATTTTGTGGCTCCCAGTGTTTTTCTAGCAACCGGTTCTCTGCCCTAATGACTAACTGGATAGGTGTGGCTAGGGCATCATGTGAATGAGTGACATTGAGTTGGCCACTCCAACACACGTTTTGTGGCTCCCGGTGTTTTCTTTTCTGTGGAAAATGGGTCCAAATGACTCTTTGAGTGTTTAAGGTTTAGACCCCTGCTATAGGGTGTCCTGCTTGGGTGGGGGGTTGGACTAGATCAGTGGTCATCAACCAGAAGGCCGCAGCCCACTGGTGGCCCACGAGAAAATTTTGCTGGTCCGCAGAGAAATGTCACCCCAGAGCATCCCCCAAAGCAAATAATCCAGGTTGCGTGGGAACTCAAGGCTGCGCCGCCCACATGGCCCATGGGAACCCTCCCCGCCCACTCATCCTTACCTGGCAAACCTGCCTGTTAAGTTGCTATTTTTCCTTATTTTTTTCCCCCGACCATCAGCTGTTCTGCTGTGCCAGGAGATTTAGATTAGCTAGAAATCATGGAAGGAAATCAGTGGATTTCTTGATTTCTACCTAATCTTTAGATCTTCGGCTCTGCTTTTTAAGCAGAGCTGAACCTTCCTTAGGACTGAAGGTTCTGTTATTCAGTTGCAGACTCAGACAGCCAATGGCAGAAACACAGATCTCTAAGTGAATATGTGATTCTGTGAGCAACTCAGTCTGCCTACCTGCTTTGCCTGATTTTGGGTAAAAGTTGCTCTTTATTTTATAAAAAATTCAATATTTACATAAATATTTATAATATTTACATACATGCCATGCCCAGCCATGGACTAACTCACACCCACAACTTAGGCCACACCCAAGAACCGGTTGTAAAGAAATTTGAATCCCACCCCTGCCTCTGTGTGTTTGTGTGTATTGGCGGGGGGGGGGGGTTAGATCAGAACTCTCTTTCTCCCACCAACATCAGCAAGCCACTGTCAGTCAAAATTCATATTAGTGATCCCCAGGATTTAAAATTATGAGTTTGGTGGTCTCTGAGGTCCAAAAGGTTGGTGACCCCTGGACTAGATCACCCACAGTACAAGGTCCCTTCCAACTCTGTTAATCTGTTATCTTTTATCTGTTTCTTTTTTTATTCTTATTTACCTCCTTTATCCAAACTGTATTCTTATTGTATTCTTTTGGGTTGTATCATGGTTGCATCCAGAACTGCATGTTGCTTCTTTGTTAGGTGTTGGCTGATCTTTTACAGTCTCTCCATTGATGGATTGGTAGAAAATTTTCTGATTCAACTGAATTGCAAATTGTGCCTATAGTGTGCAATTAACACTTTGTGTTTACTGATTGCTCTTCTTGTGTAACTGTTACTGTTTTATTATTTCTAATGCTTCCTTAATGTTTCTTGTTTGTAGGTTAATCTATATATATATAAAAGTGAAATACCATTCATGCATCATCACAAAATCTCTAGAACCGTAAAGCCTACAAACTTGAAATTTGGCACATAGGTTCCTCTTGGCTTCTAGATGCTCACTAAGAAAGGATTTTTCGACATGACCATCAGAGCATTCATATTTTGTATATTATTATTAACATGCTCTGATGCTAAGGAGTTCTACTCCCCCTCCCCACCTGAAAAGATATCTGTTCCAAATGCAAAACACAAGCAGAGGAGAGGAGTCACAGTTTCAGTTTCACAGCAGCAACCAATTTTAGTACAAAACAGTTGAGCTAAGCCATGCCCAGGCTCCTTGCTGTTTTCTTCTTGCTCACACAGCAAATACTGTTTTAGTTTTTAAACAGCCCTCAACTCTCTCACACACTGACAGGACACTAGCCAGATGTACCCTGATGGATGTTGGTAGGTAGAGGCAGAATTCCCCCCCCCCTTATTTTCCTCCCCCAAAACTAAGCCTGACCACATACTTTCGTAGTGAAGCATGGGTATCGAGCTAGTATCTGATATTTCTTGATCAGATATTATTTGGTCTTCTTGTTCTTCAATTTCTTTCTTTCTTTTTTTTTCATCTGTGGTAGTTTGCTTGCATCTGAACTTAACATGATCTTATTTTCCAGGCTGATCTTTAGTTTTGTTTGGCTTTTTCCCCTCCTTGTAGATTTTGCATC
Organism: Pseudonaja textilis; assembly: GCF_900518735.1. The sequence goes on from NW_020769344.1 coordinate 4,220,971, forward strand.
CAATATATTTAATTATAATTGCAGCCATGCTATATATTGGTTCTCGTGGAGCTGGTAAGCACCCTGAAACCCCTCCCTGCCTTTTAATTAACTTTTAACATAAGGTTTTAACTATCCTTGCCTATATTTTACTTCTTTAAATTCAGTTTTTATGTTTTTAACATTTTTTGGTACACTGCCCAGAGTCTCTCTCCCTCTGTGAGGAAGATTGGCAGTTTCTAAATTAGATAGGTAATTTTATTTCACATTATAAATCAACATTTTTCTGCTAGCCTCTGTTCTGTTGTTTATAATTCTGGATCTTCTTCTTTCAAGCATTGGTGCATTCTTTTCAATTATGTTCTTATCATTGGACTTGGTTTGTAATAACATAATTATTTCTTTATTTTCAATCTTCGTATATTTCTAATGAGTAAACAGCTTTTCTTCTAGTATTCCTACAGCTGCGGTCCAGTGGTAGGATTCAAATTTTTTTACTACCGGTTCTGTGGACGTGGCTTGGTGGGTATGGCAGGGGAAGGATGCTGTAAAATCTTCAGTCAGAGGTGGTATTTGCCAGTTCTCCGAACTACTCAAAATTTGCGCTACCGGTTCTCCAGAACTGGTCAGAACCTGCTGAATACCACCCTCTGCTGCGATCCATGGTTGCTCAGCCAATAATCCTGAGTTGTGTAACCCATTTGCCAGCAGATGTCCAGGACCTTCAACACTTAGCATAGTCCTTGTCCTGAGGGATGATCAAACTGGTATGGGTTCCTGTAAATTATGTTTCACCATATTGTTTATGGAAGAGAAATTCTTCATTTGGCTCTTCTGATGAACTTGTTGAGCATGGCTAAATCTCCGGTGTAGTACAGAAATCAACCTACAACAGAATAAAGACTGATAACTGACTGTTTGGGTTCTATTGTGAGCTGGCAGAGGTATCTTTCAAGGAAACCTGAGAAACAGTGCCTGGCACAAAGCTGCAAGTAACGAAGCACAAGGTCAGGAGCAATGAGCAAGTAAAGTTAGCTCTGGGATGAATATTAGTAGTGATATGATCATAAGATGGTAGCTCTAATCAGAAGAAACTTTATGGAGAACACATCTGAAGTATCATATTTAGGTTGCTGAACAATGACGAATTCTCATTCTGAGTTACAATGTGAACCATTTGTGCAATTCTCCACAAATAAGATCATCTGGATCCATACTGGGCTTAAAGTTAATTCCATTCGCTGATCATTGCATTGTCTAATGTCAAGCATTTGTCACAATTCCACAATTCTTGAGATAGTCAGATCTGTTTGTGTCATTATTTATAGCTTGGTTTATGAGACTGCCTTGTCAATGATTACATACATCTTTAATACTTACATTTTTGTAGATGGAAATTTGTTTCTTAAAGGAGGCAATGGTGTTACTGCATTTAGATCTCCGATTTTAACAACTACTGTCTGAAAACCAATACTGCATATTCACCCAAGTTGATGGAGAAGTTTTGTGGTAGTTCTTGTGAGGATTCCAAAGGGTGGGGAGGGAGGAGGGGAAAGGGGCTATAAGATTTCTCCCTTCCCCTCTCCTTTGGAAGGGCTTCATAAGTCGAGTTCTGGAACATGAACCTTTTCCAACATTAGGACTCACCCACCTGATGGGAGTCATATCTTCTTATAGTATGTATTTAGGGGCAATTTCTTAATAAACCTTTTAAAAGATTTATTAAAATCCTGGTGTCTCTCTTGGTGTCCTCCTTCTTTGATATCTGTCCTGAAAATTGGAATAAAATTGAAACAAGACTGGCGTTGTTACTACATGTGAGGTCAGGACATTAGGACTCTATTCTAGATGAGCTGATTTAGTCTACTTGTAATTATTTACCTATTTGAAAATGTACTGTTTAAGTTTTCAGGTTTGTTTTATCTATATTTAATTTCATTTCTGTAAGAAGTTGTGAGTGTCATAGGCCTCTGTGGAACCATCACTTGTGATGTTTTAAAAACTTAACGCAGCAAACAATATAAAACAAAAGAGGTTTCTACATGCACTTTTAGTTGGCATTCCTTTGCAGAAGTTACAAATAGATATTGTAAGTGTGACATCTTCTCTTTGATTTTTCCACTTGCCTGCCTGCAAAGCAGCAGGGGAAAAAAACAGAAGTAACCAATTAGAAATTTGAGTTTTTGTCTTTTCTTTTTAGTTATTTTCAACTGGCAAAACATTGTAAGCTAAAACATTATTTATTATATACATGAAACTTTCTGCAATGTTATGCCATTTTATTTTATAATGTTTTCTATCAGCCCAGCTGAATGTTGTATGCATCAGAGGTGGTATTCAGCAGGTTCTGGCCAGTTCAGGAGAACCAGTAGGAGAAATTTTGAGTAGTTCAGAGAACCTGCAAATGCCACTTCTGCCTGGAGATTTTACAGTATCCTTCCCGTCACACCTACCAAGCCACGCCCACAGAACTGGTAGTAAAATTTTTTGAATCCCTTCACTGGTATTCATTCATTCATTCATTCATTCATTCATTCATACTGTTGGAAGAAATACCCATCTGGTACAGTTGCAAGTGGGGAGAAAGACACTGGAAACATGGTGATTGGAAAGATGGTTTATTGATGGACAGGACCACATGATTTGAGGTCCTGGGCAGTTGACCACATGGAGTGGAGAGTGAGGGTTATTTATATCCTCTCTTGGACCTTGCCCTTGAGTCCCCTGTTCCTGTGCAAGAAACATATTCTATTGGCTGTACTCAGACTCCCAGGGGGCCATGTTGGGTCATACTTGTCTGAATCAAGTTTGGTTGAAGCCTGGAGGGTGATTCAATGTCCCCAGGTGATTTTGCAATTCAGTGAGCTCTGTTGCTATAAAGTGCTGGAGGGTCATGTTTTAATCCCTGGAGCTGAAGGTCTTTTATTTTGTAGGTAGGCTGGCCCAGTCCTTCTCAATGGGCACCAAATATCTGCTGGGGGCAGGGAGCTGAAGCTCTGAATTTCTGTCTCCCTTAAGTTTTCTATTTCTCTTTTAGGGGAAATATAATATTCTGCCTTTTTAATATTTCCTAAAATATTTCATTCTTCTAGGAGGGATGGGTGTTAACTTTCTACAATTCATACATTTATAATATGAGTATAAAGTGTTCACTGTACTACATGTTTTCCTGAAAATAAGACTGGATCTTTTGAGGGAGGTCTTATTTTCCCCCCATTTACTGGGAGGTGGAGGTGAGCTGCCCTTAGCGCCTTGTGCCTCCTTCCCTAACCGTCTTACCAGCAGCTTGGTCCATGATACAGCTGATCTGCTGGTGTGGTCCTGCTGCCAGCTCCAAGAAAGCTGCAAAAGCAGCAGGAGTCACCATGCACCTCCATAAAACAGCTGATCTGTGGGTGAAGCATGGCCCTTTCCAGCCTCAATCTGCAGGCTCCCGCCTTCCCTTGGATCTCTCCTTGGATTTTGATAACGATTCTGCCCATTACAACAGGGGCACTCACACATGAAACATGGTATAAGATGCTATAAATCACTTGAGTGGAAAGGACCTGTAAGCTACACATCTATATTCTTTCCACGTTAAAAACAATCACAGGACTGCTTCCTGGTTCAATTCTTCCCCTATTCAAGCTATCCAGACAAAAAAAAAAATATGTCAAATTTGTGAGAGTTTGTGCCCGGTGTGTTCATATCCAGTGTTTCCTTTCTGAAACATGGAAAGGGAGAATTAAGGATCTGTCCGCACAGTTACACCTTCCACCACACTAGCTCATCCCCACCCTTCATCTATTGTAACCCGACACAGCTGTGGGCATAGGAGGACAGGCGGTATGAGCACTAAGTTGGGAGCTGGTCATTGCTCCTCTCTTGCTCTTTGCCTGCTTCCTCCCCAACCCCAAATACCTCACGTTGTGGCTGACTTGGACCTGTGTATGTGTGTGTGTGTGTGTGTTTGAGAGAGAGAGAGAGAGAGAAAGAGAGAGAGAGAGAGAGAGAGAAATCCAATCCAACCTCAGAGAGTTATCCAGGGATGGTGGTGATGTTCTCTCTCTCCCTCCCTCTCTCTCTCCCCCCACCGTCATTGACACACACACACACAGATCCCTCACCCTCCCACCCCCAAGGCAGACCATCTCTTTACTAATCAGATTTCCAGCTCCTTTCTCCACTGCGCATGTAGGGCAAGAAAAGTAGTATGTGGGAATATGGTAAAAACAACAACAGGCAGTTCAGACCTTCTAACTTTTCATGAAAAAATATCTCGTGAATTTGGAAGGTCTGAACTACCTGTAATTTTTTTTTACCATAGTGCTCTGCAGGTGCAGCAGAGAACAGAGATGGAAAGCGGGTTAGTGAAGATATGCAGCTGCCTTTGGGGGGGGAGGGTTAGGGACCTCTGTGAGTGTGTGTAGGAGAGAGAGAGGGAGGGAGGGAGGGGAGGGGAGAGAGCGAGAGAGAGCACATCACCGCCAGTTCTGGATGATTTGGGGGATGTGTGATCCCAAGGAAAGAACTATCGGCAGGAAAATGGGAGTGTGTGTGTAAAGGAGAAAGCCATGGAGCTCATGCAAGGCAGCACAACCCCTGGTGAAGGTGGCTCTGGCAGGCTGGCGGCTGAGGAGGTGCTCCAGAGAACTGGGCCAAGTTGCCCAGCCCTTGCTGGCTCAGATGATCCGATGGCCGCAATTAAGGAGCTGAACCTGCATGAGGTGACTGGGGAAGAGAAGGGCCGCCCCCTGTGCTGGCCATGCCCACCCCCTTCACTAGAGTGTATTTTGGGGGTAGGCCTTATATTAGGGCCACCCCAAAAAAATCAGGCTAGGCCTTACTTTTGGGATAGGTCATATTTTTGGGGAATCATGGTATTCCTAAGCAGGTAACTACTTAGGGATAAGAACGGGATTAACTATGTTGGCCAGCATTCTGTCTCTATCAAGCTGCCGCTAGCACAGTCTCTGGATCATGGAACTTGACCTCTTCCTCATGTTTCCTATTTCCTGCACTGAGTAGATTTAGCCCCCCTGGCAGCTCCTCTACTTCAGTGCTTTTCTTTGGGTTGAATCCTCCTCTGCTTCAAATGATGTGTTCTGAGCATCCCAGGAACAATAATAAAGCTTCAGTAGTGCAAAACTATCTGGCTTATCTAAGGATCTCTAGCCATCTATTCTTCAATTATTCCCCTTGTTCTTTCACAAGTTCCTTAACTTTCCACATCCCTCATTTCCAGCTAAGCAATTTTATGAAAAAAAAAATCTTCCCATTGGAAACTTCCCAATTCCAACTTCTACTTAATTATATTAAGAAATAACAAGAAAATGATGCTGTTTGGGTTCCTGAACAGTTACATGACAAGATACTAAAGAAATAAGGATCACAGCAGACTATCACAGAATGGCTCCTATACAAATAAATTAATGAATGCAACATGCTGTTTCAAACACTATCGCAGCAATCACTAGTCTCTCCACCTTACCTGTCTTTTTATTTTTAACTAAATAAAAATATTTAAATATATAAATATGGTGATGTAAAAAATTGGTTTGTAAACAGATATGCTACACATATTTGTATTTTTAAATATAAAACTGGCAGGTGGCTGAATTCCATTTGAAAGTGTCCAGCTCCCCAAAATAAAAAGAAGAGTAAATTCCAAGGGCAGACAGCATTGTAGGGGAGGGGGAACAGTTGTATTAGCTTGCATGCTAGTAAACAGCCTTGTATATTATTTCAAACATTATGCGAACAATCAAACGTGATGAACATTTTGCGTTAACACCAATGATATTCATTCAATATTCTAAATGTAAATACCAGCTAGAAAAAAGTTGTGTCTCCTTGCCTTACAGCTTTATTTAATGGCTCATAAGTGATCATCTTTCACAGAAGAAATTCTGTTGTTTTCAGAATCTTTAAGTTATTCTAAAGTTTACCAATTCTTTCTAGTAGGGGTAGGAAACACAGATTCAATCCAATTATTGCTGAATAAAAGTTAGCTAAAACTTTAGATTGTATGCTCTAACAACATTTTTGAAATATTATTTCCATTGTTATGGAAATATCTTATGAAATGTTATAGGAATATCTGAAACATTATTAAACATTATATCATTTGATTTAAATTAGGTAGAAACAAGGAAAGGTTCAAAAAAATGACTAGGAGTTTAGATACTTTAAATGACTAATACGTCCATTTTTTTACCTGAAGCCTTCTGCAAAGCAGTTTGGCTATTAAGCAAAATCTAAAGGAAGATAATCAATTCCAACTAAAAAGCACTTATCCTGGAATGACTATGCGTAAGACACTTCAAGCTGCTGGCTAGCTGCCAAAACCAGACAACTGCTATCAATGTTTCTGACTATCACAAGAGCACAAGGGGCCATGCATAATTGACTAGAAGATGGGCTAAAACTGTGCCCAATCAGTATGTGATCAAAAACCCGTGGAATATTCAGCGCCACTTGATTACACGGAGGCACATCCTTTCACTCTCCTCATGAAATCTCTTCAAGGTCCAGAGTACTGTAATAAGATCATTACTGTCAAGCGATACGAATCACAGGGAATGAGTCTTGGGATAGAAAGTCATACTTCACAAGCTTCTCTGGCCTCTTTTATTTTATTTTACTGTATACTGAGGCAGCAAGATGATGAGGTGACAGATAATGATCACATCAGTGTGTGGCAACTAAAAAAGTACTTTTAGGGGGGAAAAAACCAAATTGGTTAAAAAACACTCCTCAATCTCATTTTACTTTATTAATAAAAATTTAATAGATTTAAATTGTGCTCACAATATCAATTGATTTCTTGATATTAAATTAATCTGATAAAATTGTTGTTACAATATGCATACTTATCACCTACTTGCAAAAAAAAAAATAGTTTTCTACTCACAAAAGTTCAATTATTCTGAGAAGAGAAAAGAGAGTAGTGAACACAAGACACTGTTGAAGCTATTTCATTTCCTTAATATATATAGTGCATTTAGCTCACTGATCATACATTATGCTAAATATGTAGTACAAAAGGTGGAATAATGGAAAGATTAGACTAATAAACCCTATTATTAAACCTGGCTATTCCAAATATGATAGAAAGTGCTGCTGTTGATTTCAATGTGACAAACAAGCAATTTAAAAGAACAATTATTCATCACTAATAATATAATGATTTTGCATGAGACAAAATGATTAGGGGCATGAAATAAATACCAAAATATTTTTTTAAATAATATTTTGCCCTCTTTTGTCAAAATTATCCATGCTTTTTCTCCATTAAGTTCTTCCCCCAATAAAAATGAGTTCTGTTTCTAAAGTCCCACAACAAGCAAAAATACTTTTCAGATACTTTACAATATTACTGTTTTAAAGTGGAAAAATCCAGTTTTCCAGAAATTCAAATTCTGAACAGTTTAATTGAAAAGGTTACAAATCAGTCAAGAAATACAAATTTTATGTGATTTCTATTGGCTGCTTGCACTCAGAATGTAATGATTTTTCTGATGTTTTACCACAAGTTTACCACAAACAACTAGTACACTGAATTTTTTTGAGAATTAAACCAGAGCAATATTTACTAAAAAATAAATGAGATATCAAACAATAAAACTTTATAATATGCTTAGAAGACTTTTTGTAAGAACTACCATAAGAATCACTATTTCAATCTTTGCAAATATATCTGTCTTTCCTCCATTATTCCTAATAACATGCCAGCAAGTTCCTAGTACACACTAGCAATTACCTACAGATACATCCTTGTGCTGAAAGATTCCTGATAATGCACTCTGTGTAACACAAATAAATTTATCTTAATATTTGTTCTTCCAATAATCTACTTTCTTCTTTAGTACCAGGAAACGCTTCCTTCCAATGGGAAGGAAGGCATAACTTGCAACCTCTCCTGACCTGAAGTGAATAGAGTTGAAAGAGTAGAACCCTGGTCTCAGTTTATTTAGTGGGTTAAAATAACAGATGCATTTCTCCTCCCTTGTTTTCTATTCTTCAGCATCAATATAATAGTCTTTCATCGGCAAACCTTTTATGCCAGCTAGTGACTCTGAAGATTTCATAAGGTGAGTTCATATTAAATCGCATTCTTTTTTATTCTACTGTTCCCAGAGTGAAAAATCAGTATATGGTATACTGCAAATAAATCAAAGATACACTACATTTTATGAAGTGTACTTCAAAAATGATAATATAAACAAAAACTATACGAACTCATGAAACCATCTTATAATTGGTTTTTAAATGAGAGCTTTTAAATGAGAATTCTTTATTGGTCACATGAGGAATTTGTTTCCGGTGCATATGTTCTCAGTCTACATACAAACATACAGTGTACATACAAACATAAGCTTCCAGTGTACATACAAATAATAAAGTGATAAATCATAAGATACAAACAACAAAGTGAGAAATCATGAGATACTAATAGAAGAAGGTGATAGGAAAGAGGAGAAGGATAATAGCAATACAGCCCTACAACATCGGTAAATATCTTTAGGCATAAGATAGTGCTGTGAGAATTAGGTGTTTAGCACGGGGATGGCATGGGAGAAAAACTATATTGGTGTCTAGTTCCTTTGGCATGCAATGCCCTATAGTGGTGTCCTGAGGGGAGGAGTTGAAACAGTTTATATGGGTGTGCGTGGTGTGTCTGTAAATATTTTCACAACCTTCTTTCTGGCTTGTGCTGTACACATGTCCTCAATGGAAGGCAGGATGATTGCCAGTTGTTTTTTCTGCAATCCTAACTCTCTGTTGAAGTCTGTACCTGTCCTGTTTCATTGTTATGCCAAATCAGACAGTTATAGAAGTACAAATGACAGATTCAACAATTCCCCTGTTGAACTGCGCAATCTGAGCTTTCTGAATTGACCCAGGAAGAACATTCTTTGTGATTCCTTTTTAAGACTCTTCACATTTAAAAAATGAGTTGGAAAAGATGTTTTGGACTTTTGTAAGGTCCACTTATGTTTATGTGATTTTTAAAATAGCGTGGAAACCTCCAAACCCCCCAAATATCTGGCTGCTTTAACAGACAACAGAATATTAAGTATAAAAGCTGCAATGCAATAACATATTCATTTCTTTGTTTCATTGGTTGCTTTCTAAGCCACTACAGTTAGACAACTCTCAAAGATAAAGATAACATTACAGGATACTCAAGTATAGCACATTATAGATAATTACACAAAAATAAATGATAAGATAGGCATGTTAGTGGCTAGTAAGTTTAGATAGAAAATAAAAGATAAACGCAGGAAGCTAGAAAAAGGACTATAGTTTCTAAAATAAAAGTAAAACTAAGCAAGACTAGCTCAGAGAAAGCAAGATTATACCTAATTGATTATTATCAAGCTACTCTTCTGAAGAGAAGAACATGATAAAAATCAAACAAATAAAATAATAAGTTATTTCAGCCAAATTCCAAGCATCTGTTTTTTACAGTGACAATATTATTGTTTCTTTTAAACCTTTCCGCAGTAAGCCCCATTAAACTATTTTATATTATACTATTAAAAAGGTAAAGGTAAAGGTTCCCCTTGCACATATGTGCTAGTCGTTTCTGGCTCTAGGGGGCGGTGCTCAACTCTGTTACAAACTGAAGAGCCAGTGCTGTCCAAAGACGCTTCGGTGGTCATGTGGCCAGCATGATTAAACGCCAAAGGCGCATGGAACGCTGTTACCTTCCCACCAAGGTGGTCCCTGTTTTTCTACTTGCATTTTTACATGCTTTCGAACTGCTAGGTTGGCAGAAGCTGGGACAAGTAACGGGAGCTCCCCGCCGAACTGCCAACCTTTCTGATCGACAAGCTCAACTTTTTAGCCACTGAGCCATCGCATCCCTGTAAAAATTATATAATATAAATTATACTACTAACATGACTGAAATGCCTTTAATAAAGAGAACAGTCATTATAAGACAACCTTTCTCTGCTATTGATCTTCAAAGAATTATCTGCCAAACTACACAATACATTTCATTAGTTCTAAGGAATAAAAACAAAATCTACTTTCATAAGTCACCAATAAGTGATATAACCAGGTTCCTGTATATTCTAAAGACCCTCTTCCAAATCCTGTCTGAAGAACTGCGGAGAACTACTTCTTATGCCAGAACTCAACTTAAGCACAGTGTACCACATAAAGATAAAAATTGAGTCTGGGGACTTATACTTTGGACTGATAGGTTTATGTCAAGTTTTGCTCTTAGAAAATGCTGTAACCATTACTTTGTACATTACAAAAGAATATTGATTCTCACATTCTTGATTCTCACATTCTAATAGGCATCAGTACTGATTCATTTGCCCAATCCTGAAAAGGCGTTTATCTGTGTCTTCCAAATGCAATTTAAAATATTAATTCATTGTAATCTCTGTATTGCCTCAAATGTACTTTCTATTGTACCATATGAAAATAATCAACTATAGAAAAATTTGCAAAATAAAGTCTGTTTTCAGTCGCAAAATTCACATAGCCCCACTTAATATATTAGAATAAAGTAGATATGGGAATAGCTTTAATTTTTAAAGATTATAGATGAAATATCCAGTTCCATTTAGAAGCTGACTTATTTCTTAAAAATATGCAGGGAGGTCATTTGTTGTTGTTGTTGCCCCAGGACATAATGGCAGGGAAGTAGCATGATAACAAAAATCAAGCCAAATTCAAATGTAAATAAAAATTCCTCCATCACCTAAGTCATACTTGCATAAAAATTAAGCTTCAGTGAGAACATAAAATAGATACCTTCAGCAGTTCCTGAGATACCTTCAGCTTTAACATTGCTAGTGCTTTTCTTCCTTCGATGCTTTTTTCTGTTTGCATGAGGGGAAGGTGGTGGATCCAATTTAGGACTCGTATTGCTAGATATACTTGGACTGGAACACAGAGAATCTCCCAAACCAGTATCTGTAATTGGAGACAAGAAACCATGAGAAAACATGAAGTATGAGATATCCTCGCCTGCCTAGCAGTAAGCAACAAGTGCTGTGTTTAATGAAGATTAAATTAGGAATAGCAATAGCAATAGCACTTAGATTTATATATTGCTTCACAGTGCTTTACAGCCCTCTCTAAGCAGTTTACTGAGTCAGCATATTGCCCCCAACGGTCTAGGTCCTCATTTTACCCACCTCAGAAGGAAGGAAGGCTGAGTCAACCTTGAGCCTGGTGGGATTTGAACAGCTGATAGTCAGCAGAAGTGGTTGACTAGAGTACAGCACTCTGAACACTGCGCCACCGAGGCTCTAATAATAATTAATATTTAAATGCTCATAAAATTATTAATGCTTTTAAATAAAAAAGAAAAGAAAAATAAGGAACAATTAAAAAGAGAGAAAAAACAATGTGTTTATGTGTTTCTTTGTGTGTGGGAGTATGTTTCTGATATATGTATATTGACAACAGTTTCAGGCTTCTGGGGCAAAGAGCCCCAACTAAAGACTGCCCTGCAGAAAAAATGAGATAACAATTTGCAAGCTTTGTACAAGTAGGAGCCAAAGCAGATCAGTTCCCTTTGATCCTCTCTGGATTAATTATGTGAGATTGCCCAAGCTGTTTCTCCTTACGGTGGTTCTTTTTCCTTAAATTGTAACTTGAATTACTTAACTTAAAATGTAACTCAAATTAAACTTGCCATAAATATGCACTGGTTAGATTACATGAGAAAAAAAGTGAAGATTCTGGATGTAAGCTAAGCCACACCACTAAAACTCCAGACATACCCATACTACACACTCTGAGTTCCAGTGGTGAACACAATGAACATGACACACTTCGAGTGTTGGTGATAAGAGATTCTATTCTCAAAGGAACAGAGCCAGCCATCTGCAGACCCATACAAACTAGGGAGGTATGTTGTCTACCTGGAGCAAAAATCAAAGATATGGTTGAGAACCTAACCAAAATAATAAAACCCACAGATTATTATCCTTTTATATTACTACATGAAGGGACGAACGACACCAAAAATTGAAAACAATATTAAGTGATTATGAGCAGCTAGGCCAGAAAGTTAAGGCGTTCAGTGCACAACTAGTTTTTTCATCTGTACTGCCAATGAAATGAGAACAATCAACCAATGGAACAGCTTGCCTTCTATGAAATTCAGAAGTCTCCATTCAACAGAGCATACCAAGGGAAGAAGAATCATAAATCTCTATCCAAACAGAACATAGTAAGGAAGACAAAAATGAAGAGCAAGGGCAGCATGTCATGCTTAGAAGGACAATAAAAACAAAAATTAAGAACACAACCCCTGCCCTCTCTGAAATTTCGTATTTCATATCCTACCCCAGGAAGGAAGGAAACAGACACCTGAAGAAAAAACTTTGCCAAATGTACAAGTGACAAAAAATAAAGTAGCTCAGTTTTCACCAAAGGAAAAAAGGTGAGTGTTTGTGATTGGAGAGTCTCGGCTTAAAGGAACAGAGTCAACAATCTGTAGACCAGACAAATTCTTAAGGGAAGGCATTGTCTTTCAGAGGCAAAGATTAAAGATGTGATGGAAAGGAGCACAAAAATAATCAAGCCTATCTATTATTTTCCCTTTCTCCTCTTTCATGTTGGGATGAATGAAACAATGACCCTGAAAACAATTTCAATGGACTATGAGCAACTAAGCAGGATAGCTAAAGAGTTTGGAACAGGAGTACAGGAAATGATCTCATCTATACTTTCAACTGAAAGTCAACATCCAATGGGGAAATAGAGGATTTTAGAAGTAAATTGCTGGCTCAAAGCATGGTTTGGCTTTCTAGACGATTGATTATACTACTTAAAGGAAGAGTTTCTAGCAAGAGATAGACTCCAGGACCAGCAAGAATGTATTTGGGAAATATCTAGCTCAGCTTATCTAAAAGTTTTTAAACGAAAGTGTTGGGGGAGCATGACCAACTAACAGGATTAAATCACAAATCAGATAAGAAGAAAGGTGAAGAATGAGCTCACAAGTATAAATCAGAAGATTCAGGAAACAAAACTAGGGACAAGTATAAAGGGCTCAAATGCCTATATATCGAGGCTCATAATATGGGGAATAAACTGGGAGTACTTGAAATTTTAGTATATGAGGGCAACTATGATGTTGTAGCTATTACTGAAACTTGGTGGGATGGAACCCATGATTGGAACACACAACTAGAAGGGTATATTCAAAAGGAACAAATCCAGCAAAAGGGGGTCATTTGCATTGCATGTAAGGAATTACTACACCATCATAGAATTCACAATACTAGGGATGAAAGCCCTAATAGCTTGAAGGTATTTGGATAAATATTAAGAGGTAAAATAGATGACTTTGCTAAATATATGTAGTACAAGCCACCCAACCAGCCAGAGGAAATAAATGGACCCTTTGCTAATCAGTTAGCTGAGGTAACAGTCAAAAGTTGTGAGCTGACATGCCTAGCTCACAACTTGTCATATAAAAGGTCGAGGAGGAAACTAGAGAGATCTGGACTTAATTCTTATTAATAGGGACAAAATGGTTGAGGGAGTAAGAAGTTATAGGAACTTTGGGAGACAGCAATCATGACATACTTGAATTCACCATAAAGCAAGCATAGGTAACTAAACCAAGTAAGACTAGAGTTTTAGACTTCAAGAGAACTGACTTCAACAAGCTAAAAGAGAGCTAAGAAGGATTCCAAGCATTATATCCTTAAAGGAAAAACAGTTTAAGATGCTCGGGAAACCTTGAAAAATGAGATAAAGAAGAAACAAGAAAAAACAATGCCAAAGGAAAACTTTTCTTTATTTTATTTTTCTTTTCTTTTTTGTAAATTTTTTATTGATTTTTAAAGACAAACATAAACAAACAAAACATAAAAACATTAACCTTTCTTCCATGAGAATACAAGCAGTGGGCCGGTTGGTTTACAAGTTTTTTGTGCATCCATTTCATAGTCATCAATTACAGTTACATTGCATAATAACTCATATTCTCAATCAGAAATTAAGTACCCTAGTATCATTATTAATCAATCACTTGACAATAATTTTATTCATTCATATTTTTCAAGATAACTATAATTTACTTAGTATCATTTTGTAACAATTCATATAATCTTCCCGAATCTACCCTAAAAGTTTTTTATAGATATAATAAAAAAGAAAAGAAAGTACATCTTTATATATTTATTATTTTCTAAGATTCTACATATTTCATTATTGTATTTTATTATCTAAGCATTGATAGAAAAGGTCCCAAATTTTGTAAAATTGTTCATCCTCTTGTTCTCTAATTTCAAATGTCAATCTACTCATTTCAGCACATTCAGCACATAAAATATTGCAAAATCAAAAAGGAGAAGAAAAAGTAAAGATAAATAAGAAAAAAAGCCAGTCCAGTTAGCAAATGCAAAATCGCGTATAGAAATCCAGCAATAAAGAAAAAAAAAGCAAAACCTTACTTTGACTCTTCCATTTAAAATCGCCGCTTATTCACTTCTGTCAAAACTTTTAGATTCTTTCTTTTCTTTAGGGTGTCCTTTTAAGTCTTAGAATAAAAAAGTGAAAGTTCTCGCCAAGCCGGCACACTTTCTCTTTCTGCTCTCTTCCGTTTCGGAGCTGTCCCAACTTCAGCAGCTTTAATGGCTGCCTCTTTGCCCTGGCAAGAAGAGCTTCTCCTGGATCAACCAGGGACTTTGCGGTATCCCTGGGATCTACAGGATGCACTCTTCACAATCGCCATCTCTTCGGGACGGTTTAGATCCGTTTGGACCGTCCAGGGGCAAAGATACCGGCTGCGATCTCAGACCTCCAAGATTGCATGCCGTATCATCACGATGCCAGCTCAGCCCTCACTTTCTTTTATTTTTCTTATGTGTACCCATTTCATGTACTCATAACTATGTATATACTTATACCTGTTATCTTGTAAGCGATTGACAAATCAAATAAATCAAATAAAAATAAAAAAATAAAAAAAACAAAAGACACCAGATGAGACCAGCATGAACAAAGAGCTTTCTGACAAATTGAGGGACAAAAAGGTCAAATATAAAAAAATGGAGAGAAAGTCATATAACTAAAGTAGAAGGCCAACAAATGGCCTGAATTGGCAAGGAGGGAGTCAGGAAAACTAAGGCCTAGATTGAGGTAAAACTAGCTACTAATGCCAAAAAAATAATAAGATAAGATTTCTTTCAATATATAAGAAACAAGAAGAAAGTCAAGGAAATGATAGGTCCACTAATGGGAGCAGATGGCAAGAAGATGGCAGGTAGTAAGGAGGAAGCAGAACTATTTAATTCCTTCTTGTTTTTAGGCAAAAGGAGGAAACAGCCCAAAAGCAGCATGGGAGAAATATCAGAGGACTGAAAAAAGCTGATACAATTCCAGTTTATAAAAAGGTAGGAAAAATGGATTCAAGAAATTATAGGACAATCACCTTGATATCAATACCTAGGAAAATCCTGGAAAAAATATCAAATGGAAGATATGTGAGCATCTAGAAACAAACAAGATAATTATTAGAAGCCAGCATGAGTTTTTTAAAACCTGATTGTCATGGTTGACCCCTACACGACTTTGCTTGCAACCAGACAACTGTAACAGGAGATAGGAGGGAAGGCATTGGAATGTAAGGGAGGTTTGGGAGTGAAATTTGGAATGCAAGTGTGTCAACGAGAAGCCTGAGACAAACCCAACACCTCAAGGTCACCAGCTGGAGAAGTTTGAGATAGACAGACTGTTCCCAAAACTAAGAGAGTGCAAATGATTGGTGGTGTAAGGTCCTGCCTCTACTCCCAATTCAAAAAAGTAGGAGTGTTGAGATAGCAGCATTTCAAAGGGAATCTTTTATTGAAAGCGAGTGATTGCAAGACAAAAGCAAAGCAGGATCTAAGTTCCCCTTAAGCAATTCAGTTAGGATAAAGGAGATAGAAACCTCTCCCCCCAGTCCGATGTTGAATGGGCCAATCCACAGGCGTGAAGATGTTGTGGAAATAACCGTCCTGGGGGCTTCTCTTCAGAGGCTTCAAAGCTAAGACAAAACAGATGGCCGTCCCCCTTTACACATTCCCCAAAGGTAAATAGAAGCACAAGGCAGATAGGTGTCAGAGCTAGGATTATAAACCAAGGGGTTACAGGATATGTAGGAAACAGAAAGAGGGCAAGTGAATAAATGATCCAAGCCCCCCTCCCCACAGAAATGACAGTATTATGATAGGGATCTGACAGGTGGACAGTGGACAATGGGAGGTCCAGGGGAAAAGGGGAAAGTTTTCCAATGCTATTTTCATATGAAATAGTGATATCTAGCTTTTCTACTTCTATACCCACATGGAATCTTCAATAAAACTATACTCTTGGTAAAAAAATATATCCCAGGAGTTTCTTCTGCTGTTTAACCTAGCGAGATGGTTGACACTAATCATGCCAGACAAACCCTATTGCCTTTTTTTGACAAAGTAATTAAATTAGGGGTCAGCGAATGCTATGGACATAGTATAGTTGGACGTCAGCAAGGCATGTGACAAAGTAGACCACAACCTACTTCTTGTTAAGATAGAACAATGATAGATAGTACCAACCACCAGAAGAATTTGCAATTGGCTGACCAACCACACTTAGTGGATAGTCCTCAGGAAGCCGCTATATGGCGAGAGGAATGCAGTGGAGTTATCTCAACATTCTGTTCTGGGGGAAGTGCTCTTCAACATCTTCATAAATGACCTAGATGAGGGGATAGAAGGGGAACTCATCAAATTTGCAGATGACACTGATGTTGAGACCCTGAGAACTGTGCAAAGAGCAACAAAGATGATAAAGAGTCTGGAGGCTAAATAGCATGATGAACAGCTGAGAGAGCTAGGTATGTCAAGCCTACTGACGAAAAGGATTAGGGAGAACACGGTAACTATCTTCTAACACTTGAGGGGCCATCACAAAGATGGCTTAGTCTCTAAGGCAACAGATGCAAGACAAGAAGTAATGGATGGAAGCTGAGAGAGATCCAACCTAGAAGTCAGGTGGAATTATTTTGACAATAACAATTAATCAATAGAATACCTGGGGTTGTGGGTACTCCATCATGGAGGTTTTCAAAAATAAAATTGGACAACCATTTGACAGGGATGATATAAAACTCCTGGTCGGAGTATGAGGTTAGACTAGAAGACTATGGAAATGAAAAAATATTTTTGAGTTTGGAGTCCTAAAACCAGCAATTTATAATTAAGTTTTGAGACATGTTTGAAGAACTGTGTAGAAACCATCAGCAAGAAATGGAACTTATGTTGTGTCTTCTAAAGAACATTGTTACCAAATAAAAAATATCACAGAATGAGATACCCAGCAATATTTACTTACTTGATAAAAAAATGTATATTTTGAATAATCTATCAGCAGATACATTGGATGAGGTCTGAAAAATTAAGGAAAAATAAAAATGATAATCTCTGAGAAAAATTGGAATAATCTTTTGTTGTTGGATTTACAAAAGAAACTGTTTAATGTGTCACAAATAATTTGTAACAAGGATCAACAATCACCTGAATGGATTGCAGGGAAAAACTGCCCTGTATAAAATGGAGAAAAAGACTATAAAGTTGGATTATTTGATCATGGATAAAATGGGATATTTTGTTATTCTGTATGATACATTCTGCATTTATTGACATTTAGTTGGATTTGCCTAAAATGGATATGATGTAATATCTTCCTGGTAAAATACTTAGTTTATTCAAAGAAAGTTAAAATACAAAATGCCAACATATTTTTTTAAAAAGACAAAAACATTTTTAAAAACCCCCACAAACAAGACATTTTTAAAAACCTAACACGTATACACATAATATTCTCCCTACTTGAATGCTAATTAATGTAATATAACAGTGTTAATTTCCTACTTCTTGCAAAACGTGCCAAAAGAATTTTAAACTACTAAACTACTAAATCTGTTTACAGATTGTTAGTCTTCATCTATATACTATATTAATAACAGATTAGTTAACAGGAAAATCAATAATAATAGACATTATATGGAAGCATAAAACAATATAAATTATTATTAATAATAAAAGAAAGACAACATTGTAATTCCCAAACCCTCTGTAAAGAAATTGTTACTGTAATCAACTTGTAGAAAATTTACCATGGCTTCAAACCCAAATCATCTTAAACATAAACACAAATTGGTCTCGGATCAATTATCCATATTTGTTTCTTAATACCATCTCTTAATACCCTCACTGATTGATTGAATACAATAAGTCCATTCTCCAAAGCCAATCTATCTTCCTCCCCCCACAAAAAAAACCATTAAATGTAATAAGTCCATTTCCATTCTTTCAAAACCCTTAAAAAGGACCCATTTGCCACCCAGAGAGTTGTCTGCTATTATATAAAAGCACAGAGTTCAGCTTCTGGAAGGTGTATATGAAGTCAACTCTTATTTCTAAGTCTTTGTTTCTTTGAATATGAGTCTTTATGACTTCATTGCTAGAAAAAAAAATCAGCTAAAGATTGTATGTTGTTAGACAGTCTCTTCCCCACAGCCCCAAAGCTACTTCCGTCTCTTTGTAATCTGATATGTTGTTGCGTAATGAAGTAGATAAGTAAAGCAGGGAGTAAGCAGAAAGAACAGAAAGGGTATTTTTAACTATTTTGATCCAAATACTTTTTGCAGGTTAATAAAATGCAGATTCCCTGCAGTGAATAATCAAACATAAACCACCATTTCACCATTCAAACACAGGTGCCATGTTTCCACTTGGAAAAGCAAAAGTTGGTAAGACTAACCAAAAAATCAGAGAGAAATAGCAGAAAAAGAGAGATAAAATCCAGCAGGGGATTGAAATAAATCAGCATTCAATCAGCCAATTAACATTTAAAGATAAAAACAAAAACAAGTTCAAAAAGTGAAGTTAAAAGTCCCAGACATGCTTATGAAAACATACTGCCGCTAGGAAGAGATATAAAAAAGGTACTTGTATTTCCAGCTGCTCCCGCAAGGAGTTGCAATTTTCAAGATTCCCACAGCCACCCAAAAGTTGTCTTGGGACATTCCAAAGTGGAATGACCCAAGACATCACCCCAGGGGGCAAGACTGCCAAAGAGCAGCCTATGTCTGGCACAAACACATCTGATTGTAAAAGAAAAAAAGTCTCTTATGCTTCAGCAGCTATCTTGGGGAGGAATCTATGATGTAATATCTTCCCTTGTAGTTATTTTAATTTTGTAGTTTTTAAACTGTTTTTTTACATTTAACTGTTTCTTTAAGAACATTTGGGAAGTTTGTTTTAAAAAATTGTTTGGGGAGGCTATGTTAAAATTTAGGGGTTTTTGTGTATATTAGGAAACTGGAATTATTTTATATTTGTTAAACATTCACAATAGAGATATGTATATTTTAAGATAGATGTTATTTGGAATGTTGTATATTGAGGCTTGCTTTTTGTAAAAGAAAAAGCAGTCCCTTATTGTTTTTCATAACTTTTAAACGGGATTTTTTTTGTTAAGAAGCAAGATGTGGAATCTTGAGTTATATGTGTATTAATTAATGTTACAATCTTAGAGCTTTGTTTGAATCTTTTGTTGGTAACTATATTGAAACAAATGTTATTTATTTGATTTGCCTATTGTTAAGAAACAGGTTATGGTATTGTCATGCCTCCAGCATAGAGTTGTACTCTATATGTAGATACTATTATTGTTCTGTAACATGTATTGAGCCCCATCTAGTGGTCAAAGATAAACCTTTCATTGTTTAGAAAGTTGCTTTTAATAGTATTTTGACCCTACAGAGTATCCATCCTATCATCATCCCTCATTCTGAAAAATAAAAAGGGTGCATTCTGAGAAGGTAGCCTCCATTTTCCAGCCCCATTGAACATCTAGAAGAATCCAGCCTAAGCCATAATGCATATTCTTTGGAGGACAAAATCCATGTCCCACATACATAGCATCACTGTTTCACTTCATCCTGTTCTTTAATAAAGCATCAAAATCTATGCACACAGTCTGATTTATTTCAGGATACAAAGGTTTAGCTGTATGTCAATCTACACACAGGATAACGTGAGGATGAACAGGGATGAAAAGTTTTATATTTGTTAGCTAAGAGGAGGTGAAGAAATTAGGGAATTGTTTATATTTGCCATAAAGAGGATTGGGACTCATTTTCTTAAGCAGGTTTTCCTCCTCTTTATACATTTATTTTTTTGCAATTCTCTTTTCCCCTTATTTCCTATTATCTTTTATTCCTTTATTCAAACTTTTAATAAAATTACTTTCAAATAGTTATTCACAAGTGTTTTAATAAGAAACCCTTTGGAGTTATGTATACATAATTTACATCTCTAGGCAAACCACAAGTAACTTCAACTCTTCAAACCAATGAGTAACTGGGCCAATTGGGTCATCTTTTCAATATTGAAAATGAGTCACTTAGCAACAGAATGGCATGCAGAGTCCATTTCTATTGTTCATCTGTCAATTCCAATATAACAGGCATGTGGTTCAACAGAATGTGTAGAACTGAACTTATTAAAATTTGCTTCAGAATAATATATATAAACATTTTTTTCAAGAACATAACTTTAGGATGGGTGTGAGAAAAGGAAAAAAGAAACCTTGCCCTTTAAGGAATAGGCAAAGTTCTTTCCATTTGGGGATTCAAATTTCCTGGCTGGGAGAAATGCAAAATGATTTGGTCAGAATCAGTTTATTAATAGGAAGGCAGGTAAAAAGAAATGTCACAGCCTCCCTAGGATTAATCTAATAAGTGAGTAGGAAAATCTCTCTCTTATACATTTCAGGTTCTTTGATTTTCTTTGAAGTCTTTGATTTGTGTTGTGTTGAGTTCCTATCTCTTTGAGATTGGGATCTTTTACTGGGATCTTGGTTTTATGGTCCTGATCCTTTGTAGTTGCTTGTTTGCTATCATGTTTCCTTCCTGCCATGGTTTGCTTTTCACAAGTTTTTTATAACTTGCCATCGATTTGATTTCTATGGATCTTAGCTAGTTTGTAGGGTTTTTTCTCTGTATCTCATGTCCGTAATTTTCTCCATCCTTTGTTGTGAAAAGTAAGCTGTCTCTAGCTATTTTAATAGCCCTACTTGACAAAGGGTGGGGGCTGTTTTCCTAGAAGAGAGGGGAATCGTAACTTCCAACAGGTGTCAAACTCAATTTCATGGAGGACCACCTCAGGGTTATGGTTGACCTTGGGGGGAGGGGCGGGGGGCATGGCTGACTGGGTGAGCATGGCCATCTTGACACAGCTCACTGGGCGTGGCCAACTGGGTTGGCATGGCCATCTAAATGCCGCTCATTGGGCGTGGCTGACTCAGAATGGAACAAGTCATACTGGCTAACCATGTGGGGACAATTTGGTGCTCTACAAGCTCCTCATCTTCTCAAACTGCTGGCAGCCAAATGCATGAGGGCACGCACACACATTCCAAGTTTGGGGACTTTTAGTCACTTAGGAAGGAGAGAGCTTCCAGGCATGATTGGCAGTTTGTAAGCTCATATGTGGATAAATGTTTCCAAACTTGGAATGGTATATGCGTGAGTATGTGCACAGCATGCCAAAGAAAATGTTCCTCTCCCAATCCCAGACATCATTGACATTTCTCTGTTGGGGGTACCCTCCCAACAAAGGAGGAGGCAGAGGACGCTGCTGCTGTGTGTGGAAACGCGGAGTAGGAAGTTTGCAGGAAGCAGTTTCCGCTGAGTCCAATTTCTGCCTTGGGAAATCTCTAAAGAGCAAGAAGAGGTGGCAGGGGAGCAGTGCTCCCTTGTCCTGCATGAGGGAAGCTGGCCCTTCTCGAAAGAGAATCCCTGTTTCCAATGATGAGTGGTAAGGATGCTAGTGGTTGGTGCAGCCTTCCTTCATGCTGCTCCCCCACCATCCTCTCCTCCTCTCCAGAGAACTTGCTTCCAGAGAAACTGCTTCCTGCAAACTTTCACTGCATCAGCATTATGGTTGTCTCAAAGGGCTAGTTGCATGTAGGACTATTGTATGATATCAGTTCAGGAGTGTATTAACATGGGCCGAACAGGATTAATATTTCAAATATGAACAAATATTTCAATAAATCTGCAAAAACAAATTTAAAACAAAGAACAAGCAAATTTTTAAGATGCAAACACAAATGTAAAACAAAGAAAAAACATAATCTCTCTCTCTCTCTCTCATGCTGTTTTGTCTCAGCCAGATGCTTGGCATCTTTTAATGGCTACAAGTTCATCAATGTTTGGAGTTAGGTTCTGAGCTGTGGAAACTCTCAGGATAGAGTAGAGGTGTGCATCAGTGATAAGACTTCTGTGTGTGCTTTTGTTCACCCTCATCATGGAAAAAGGTTGTTCACACAGGTATGTACTTCCAAGCTGGTCTAGCAACTACAGGGGCTGATCAGCCTCTCTAGTTAAGCTATTTGCATTTCTGATCAGATTCTGATATTTTCAGGGCTGCCTTTCAGTGTCTCTGATTGGGGGGGGGGGGGGGACGGGACGGGACACAATCCAGCTTTCCCAAATAGGAAAGGCACCACAGTCTCCATTTTTTCCCAACAACTCTCCAACATCCAAGAAGCCCAGGAATAGAGTTCAAAATGCCTGAAATATCCACCCAAAATTTAGCTTTTGCAGACAATGCTGGTTAGATTCCTCAGGGCCTCTTTGTGGATCTATCCTTTGTAGGGGAGATCCAAAGCACCCTTCCATTGACTTCCAGACATTTTTCACAAAGCCTTGGAGCATGGTGTGCTTTGGAGACCAGGGGCAAAGGGATGGGGGCTCATGGGAGAGGATGCCCATCACCTGTTGGGTGGTCATGAGATTAAGCTGAGATGGCTCGTTAGCCCCAATCCAGAGAGACAGATAGAGCTGATCATTTCTTGAACAGCTTTTCTCAAGCTTCCCCGCTATAAGCTATGTGGACTTCAACCCCCAGAATTCTCTCTGCTATGCTGGCTGGGGGATTCTGGGAGTTAAAATCAACACAGCTTAAAGTTGCCAAGATTGGGAAACACTAAATTTACAAAATGAACAGGGAGGGGCTCTGTGTGTGAATCAATTTATCAGCAAAATATCAGGAGAAACCTGGCATTTTAACCTTGGCTCCCGGCTGCTCGCTCACCTAGCCTCCCAAGGGGGGGGGGGAATAGCATTTCTTTTGACAGCTGGCCCTGCAGGAAGAGAGCCCCTTCCCTCAGCCACTGTTACATGACCCTTCTTCCCCAGCACAGCAAAGCCTAAGGGGCGAGCAACTCACAGGCAAAGCAGGCAGCAAATTATCACCCACCAGGCAGAAACGGGAATGGGACCAGCCTGCACTGTGTTCACCACGCTACAACAATCCTCCTCAGGCTGAAACCATGGGGGAGGGGGGAGAGAAACAAGCATGCCCCAAAAGCCGGAGGAGCTTCGATTAATGAGCATGTGACAACCTGGAGCCATCAGCCACTTGAGACTCGGGAGGGCTCCCTGGAGGCATGCTCTGGCATTACTGTGTGTGGGTGCCCTCAAGAGCAGCGGTGGGCTCAGGTGAGTGCTGGCTGAGGGGAGAGAATCCTGGAAGAAGCACGTCTCTGGGAGGAAAATAAAGGCGGGAAGCCCAAGCGCACAATTTCTTCTCCTGCGGCAACTATACCTCACAGCCTGGAATAGCAAGCTCTGCGGCTGGAGCTGAGGGACGAGGAGAGCAGTGCTGCTCCTCAGAGGCCACAATTGCTTTCCCTCCTAAACTGGAATGGATCATTCAGACTCTCGGGCATGGGTGTGTGTGGACTGGGGGCGGCGGAAATGCTGCCGTCGATGGAGGAGGTGGTGCTGTCGCCTACCTGGCTGCTTGTATTGCTTCCTTAAAACCACACCGCAGCCATTACCACCAACACCCCTCCTCCTCTTCTTCACCTCACGATTTGTCAAGAATTCAATCTGGAGTCGCTCAGTTGAATCTTCACCTCAGAGCTGACGAGGCCGCTTACAATATTGGAAGGACAGAGCGAACAAGGAGGGGAAGGCAATCGTGTCCCAGACAAGGTAGAGGTTTGACTTGGGAAGGACTGTCTGAGCCACAAATTAGCCACTCATGCATGCATGAGGCAAGGCATGGCTGGGAGTGTCAGGACCAGCCTTGGTGAGTTTCAACTGACTCGCCAAACTGCAAAAAAATTAGTCACTGGTTCTCCTGAACTGGTGTGAGCTGGCTGAATCAACATGGGCCAGCCCCTTTAATTTTCCAGGACAGCCCTGCGAGCTGGATCAAACTACATTGCGGGCTGGATCCGGCCCACAAGTCTTGAGTTTGATACCCCTGCCTTAGGACCAGAGGTGGTATTCAGCAGGTTCTGACCAGTTCTGGAGGACCGGTAGCGGAAATTTTGAGCAAATACCCCCTCTGGCTAATGCTAGTACTATCCTGTCTTGCACCTAGATGATCACAGAACAGAAAGTTATAGCAACTGCTTTCCATGCTCTCAGAAAATTAGAGACACTGTTATAAGGTTAGTGGAGAAATGGCAATACTTTGAGGTGTGCTAAAAAGGTATTTACAACTGCTATAAGAACCAGTAATTGTCAGAGACATTTGTTAACACCCAAACAGTAGATATTATTCTGTAATCAGAGTTTATCAGCAATGTTATTTGAAACCCATCAAGATTTGGACACACAATTATGAAAATGAATGGTAATCAATAACTGAAATAATTGTTAATAAAAAAACCTATTTAATTATTAAGAAAGAACTGGATCAAATATATTGTTTATTTAATTTACATGGTACTGACTCTTACCAGGCTCAGTACAATGAACAACAGAATAAATAAAATATCCAAGCACAAAAAATCTTAGTATACAAAAATCAGCAAAATATAAGTTATCGTAAATAATAATAATACAGAATAATAAAAAAAAAACAAAAGATAGTTAATTATTCCACAAAGTTCAGTTTTCACTGCCTTCAAGAAGGTCTCAACTGAAGAGCTATGTAGCTTAAAGGAGAAGAGTATCAGGCTCTCACTTAAAAACAATTCATTTCCTTTTTAAGCCTCTCTCACCCAACAAAATTAGATAAGAACCAGGTGCAGTTTAATTTTAAATATATTTGCAATGCAATATTAATATACATATTAATTCTCTAAGTTTGGCATTCACCACTAAAATTTCAAGTCTCGGGGCAAGGGGATCAGATGCTTTTATAATCATCAGCCAATCAGATTGCTGCACACCTTTTCTTGTTCATGTTTCCATAAGTCATAAAACAATTCAAAATCCAAGAACAATCTACACTGGTACCAACAACATTAATTTCCAGAAAGATTGGATCTAATAGATCAAACTACTTGAAGCTTTCACACACTGAATCTTTTATGCAGTATCTGGTATTTCTATTAACTAGAGTTAGTCAAGAACTATGTAATGAATCATAGAGTTGGAAATGACTCTAGGGGTTATCTTGTCCAACCTCTAGTTTAGAGTAGGATCTACAAGACTATCAGTAAGGAAGGACTTACCATGAATTGCAAGAGCCTTTTGCATGGCTTTTGCATGGGTCCAGGTTATCTGAGGAACTGTCTCACCCCAATGGAATTGGCCTATCCCACCGACAGCAGCAGCAGAGGCATATTCCAGACCCTATTGGTCAGTAAATTCTGGCCCCACCCTCTGGAACATTATGCCTCTGAAGTAAGATCCACATCCACCCATTTGGCCTTCTGCAACAAGCCTAAAGATCTGGCACTGCCAACTGGACTGGGGCTCCCAATGGGGCTGTGTCATTTTGAAGTGGTTAATGGATTAAGACTCCACATTTTCCCCGGATGCATCTTGCTACCCTGCTTCCCATTTTTGTCAATTTTAGTGTTATACTTATAGTTTAAATATTTTATTTGGCTTTAGAGATTCATTCCAACTCATTCATAGTAGTTAGACATCCCGTTAGTATCTCTTTAATTATCCTGGTTTGCCATTCCCTGTTTGTGCTATTTGTTCTAGATAGGTCCATTTGAACATGTACTTCCTTCAAAATAATAGCATTCTCCTCACCTTTAGTTTGTGATATTCATCTAAGGAAGTAATGTCTTTGATTTCTAATTCTTTCTATTTGTTCCCTGTACTCTATTTTTATAGCAAGACAGGAAACTTTTCATCATAAAGCATAACCTATTCCTTTCGTATTCTACATGTTTATGTTCATTGAATCTCCACATCCAGCACTCCCAGTTTTGTTCCAAGTATTAGACATCAAATATTTTCTGGGCTCTCTTCTCCCTCTCTTTAAGATTTTCTCTAGATTAGGTTTACAAAATGCCCACCAAGCATATCGTCCCAATTCTCATGAAGCAGAACACAGAAACATATTAGCAAGAGAGATCAGAGCAGCACAAAGAAGCTACTCTGAAAAGTTAAGGGACCAGTTCTCAACAAATGAACCATCAAACATGTGGAAAACTCTTAAAAACATCACTGGCTACAACAAACCTCCTTCCCAGGCAGAAGGAAATCAACAGATGACCTGCATGTGTTTTACTGCAGGCTTGAAAAGAAACTACAGCCACCTCTCTCCACAATCCCCATCTCAAACACACCAACAACAGCCAAGCCTCCTATAACTGATCCAAACCCATTGGGTTCACAATCTCTGGTAATCACAGAAAAAGAAGTGCAAGATCTATTTCACAGACAAAAGCCAGGAAAAGCACCAGGGCCAGACAAGATAGCTCCTTCTTGCTTAAAGGTCTGTGCTGACCAATTGGCCCCCATCTTCACCCCCATCTTCAATAAATCACTGGAGTTGTGCTATGTTCTTTCTTGCTTCAAATGCTCTATCATCCCAGTGCCAAAGAAGCCCTCCATCAAGGAACTGAATGACTACAGACTAGTTGCTTTAACATTTGTAGTCATGAAAACCTTTGAAAGGCTAGTGCTGTCCCACCGAAAAACCATCACAGATCTGCTGTTAGATCCCATGCAGTTTGCATACCAAGCAAATAGATGGACAGATGATGCTGTTAATATGGCTCTGCACTACATCCTACAACACCTTGAATCTCCAAATACCTACACAAGAGTCCTCTTTGTAGATTTCAGTTCAACATTCAATATCATCATTCCAGACATTCTTCTAACTAAACTAATCCAGCTAGTGGTACCTGAATACACTTGTAAGTGGATCATAAACTTCCTAACAGACAGGAAGCTAGGCGGAAACACATTAGATACCTGTACAATTAGCACAGAAGCCCCCCAAGGCTGTGTGCTTTCTCCACTTCTCTTCTATATACCAATGACTGCATCTCAAACAATCCATCTGTTAAATACTGAAGTTTGCAGATGATACAACAGTGATTGGTCTCTGAGACAACAACGAATCTGCATACCTATGGGAGATTGAACAAGTAGCCTCATGGTGTGACTGGAACAATCTGGAACTGAACACACTCAAAACCATAGAAATGGTGGTAGTCTTTAGAAGAAACCCTCCCATACTACCACCTCTTGCAATACTGGACAACACAGTATCAACAATAGAGACCTTCAAATTTCTAGGTTCTATCATATCACAAGACCTAAAATGGACACCTAACATCAAAAACATCATCAAAAAAGTACATCAAAGAATCTTCTTTCTGCGCCAACTCAGAAAGTGTTCTCTTTTTCTTTTGGGGCCACATTCTTCAACAAGAATGAAGAAAATATCACTTGTGCTCTGAGCTTCTCCACTCTCTTGCCCCTCCCAGTTATATTTCTGAATTTCTACCATAATCTTCAGATCTGCATCTTGATGTATTTTTTTGTTTCACATGGAAAGGTAGACAAAAGGAAGACATGCTAAGCTTTTTCTTAATTCTTTTATATAGCATAGGAGACTCTTCTTCTGGAAGAAGAGTCTACTATGTGTACAGAATGCTACTTTCAGCTAAAAGTGGTATGTCTTTGAAAAATTGGCCATCTCTTAGAGAATTAAGCCCCTGACATCTCCTTTCTTTTCCTCTTTTAATTTCCCCAAATCTCTAATTCTCCAGAGATTTATATCAGCCTTTTTAATATTCTGTCTGCTCTTATATTTCTCTGTTCATCAATCATCCATAGCTAAAAGAAGGGAATGGGGGGAAAAGAATGAGATCTGATTGATTTTATGAATTTTTCTTGCATTATTGCCAGAAGCCAATTCTTACTTTTTGCAAGCAATCAATGAAGAGAAGAGTTGGCTCATGATGGCATATGTGTTTGGCATACAGAAGATTAAATAATTTTAAACTGAAATTACATAATAGTTCTGGATATATGCCTGAGACATTTGAGAACTGTTATGGCAGCAAGTAGACAGTACCAGTGCAGATGGACTAATACTCATTACAATATATTATAGGGGACTTGTACTTCATTCAAGAAAGCAGGTTAATGTTTCATTGGATATATTTGATTATCCTGTGTTGGCTTTGTCCCTACTATGCAATGATTTAGTTTTGCATAAGTCAATGTAGGTGTTATCATCCTTTTCTTGGGGGGAGGGGAAACCTCCAACCACACTCTTTTGATATCATTTCAAATGCCCTTATATTTTTGTAAATAAAGATGTGCCCAGATTTAAGATGAAGAGTAAATACCAAAAAGATACAAATGAAAATCACATGGAATGCCCAGCTTCTCAACTTCTTTAGCTCGGATTTACCAAAATTAGACCTTGTGGAGATATAACCCTTCCTAATCTCTCTGTATGTATTTATCTCTCTCCCTCTACCAGAAACAACAATACCCTAAAGTGGCCAGGACTACTTCAAAAATTATATTAATTATAATCAGTTGTTATGAACTTATAGAAATAATTGATTTTTGATCCACCCTACCAGAAACATAAAAGTACATGCCTACATTCAGGGGTAGGAGTCAAATTTCTTAACAACTGGTTCTGTGGGTGAGGTTAATTTGTGGGTGTGGCTTGGTGTCATATGACTGGGTGGGCATGGCTTGTATGTAAATATTATAAATATTTATGTAAGTATTGATTTTTTTGTTAAAAAAGAGCAACTTTTATCCAAAAGCAGACAAAGCAGGCAGGCAGATTGAGTTGCTCACAGAATCACAGATTCACTTAGAGATCTATCTATCTGCAATCAGTTACCTGAGTCTGTCACATAAAATTTGCTTGCAAGCAAACTCACAAAATTAACTCACAACACACCATCTATGTAAATATTAAAATTTTATTTAAAAAGAGCACCTTTTACCCAAAAGCAGGCAAAGCAGGCAGGCAGATTGAGTTGCTCATAGAATCACAGATTCACTTAGAGATCTATCTATCTGCAATCAGCTACCTGAGTCTGCACTGGAAAGCTTCAGTCCTAAGGAAGGTTTGGCTCTGCTTTTAGATTAGCTAGAAAGCAAGGATTTCCTGCTTTCTAGCTAATCTAAATCTCCTGGCAGAACAGAACAGCTGATAGTTTGGGGGAAAAAAAAGGAAAAATAGCAATTTACCAAACCAGTCAAGTTGGATGGCTCGCATGCCAGGTAAGGAGTGAGTGGGCGGGGAGGGGGGCAGCCAGTGGAGCAATTTGCCGGTTCTCCGAACTGCGGACAATCATAGCAGGCTTGTGTGCAGCGTTTGCAAGAAATAATCAGCTGTGCCATCTGGACAGCTGACAAGTGTGCAGCGTTTGAAAATCCTCGTTTCCTGTTTTTTCAACCTCAGCTGTGCCGCACGAAGCAGCTGAGGAGGGAAAAGCAGGGAATAAAGGACAGTCTAGAGCCGGGCAGGCGGGTGGGCCAAACACCGAACCTGTTTAGTGTCAGCTGCTCTTCGCAGCTAGAGGTTCTATAGAACAGGGTTGAACCGGTAGCATCCCACCGCTGCCTACATTCATACAATTCCCTCCCTTCTTTCACCAGAAGCAGCAAAGCATGGGAAAAAAAGGATAAGGGTAAATGGTTGCTGCAGACAGACAAAAGGAAACAGAAAATGGAGAACTCAACTTGATAAAAATGCAGTAAGAAAAGAGAACACCGAAGAGAAATGCAAGGGGAAAAACGATCTGTTGAGAGAAAGAGTTAACATTCAACAGCAAAGTCCCTCTTTTTCCAGTGTCTTGGGAAAGGAGATAATCTTCCTATAATTTAAGTATTAAATGCAATCAGTTGCTCTGGAAAAATTCTTTATAACAAACCTCTAGCATTAAGCTGTTGCACTGAGGAAGTGGACAGGGTCCTCAGAACTATGAGCTCAGTCATGGTTCTTTAGATCCATGTCCCCTCTTTGCAAGTTAAAGCAGGCTGGGAGCAGTGTTGTGTAATTGGGTTCTGGCGCTGATTAATTCTTCTAGGGAGGAGGTTGTTCTTTTAACTCTTAAAGAGGCCATGGTTTGCCCTTTCCTCATGAAGCCATCACTGAATCCCACCATATTGGACAATTCATTCAGGATCTTACCTCCCTTTTCAGGGGAAGGTGGTAATGCAGCAACTTCAGAAGACCTCGGAGGAAGCAGATTATCTGGATCCTTTTCAGTCAGCTTTCAGACCTACATATGGAATGGGAAGCCATTGATCATGCTTTTGGATGACCTGAGGCATGGGTGAGATGGGGTAACATATCTATTCTTGCTGTACTTGATCTCCCATCAGCTTTTGATAGCATTGACCATTGTATCTTCCTGGATTGACCCAAACATTGAGGACGGATGGCATGGTATTGTGCTGCTTTGTTTCTTTCTTTCAAGGTTAATTCCAGTTGGTGATGATTGGGAAGGAAAAGTCCCACCTCGGTTCCAACTTTGTGAGGTGCCACAGGGATTACTGCTTTCTACTCTCCTTTTTAATATCTACATGGGGCCGCTGGGTGAGCTCTTCTATCACCATGGGATGAAGTAACATCAGTATACTGATGATACCCAATTCCATATCTCTACTTCTGGTGAATTAAGCAATGCTGTGGACATCTTATTCCAGTATCTTGAGGCTGTGAGGGTCTGGTTGGAGAATAACAGACTTACGGTACCCTATCAAGACTGAGTGGTTCTGTATTTTGGGTCCACAGGTCAAGGACTGTGTCATCTTGGTGCTTGATGGGGTTACACTGATGTTGCAGGCAGACTTGATGCATAACTTCACAGTTCTCTTGGATTTATGACTCCTGCTTAATGAGCAGGGGGCAGTCATGGTAGGAAGGTCTTTGCACAGCTTCATTTGGGGAGTCAGTTGCATCCATTTTTGGATTGGCAGGCCCTGCTCACATTACTCATGCCACTCATTGCCTCCAGATTGGACTATTGCAATGTGCAATGAGGCTGTTCTTGAAAAGTATCTGTCAACTTCAGCTGATACAAAATGCATTGGCCCAGGAAATTATGGATGCTCCCAGAACAATGCATGTTACATCTCTGTTCCAAAGCTGCATGGGTTGCCATTTTGCTTCTGAATTCAATTCATGGTGCTGGCTCTGATCTTTAAAGCCCTTTATGACATGGGACTAGGCTGCTCTCCTCTCTTCTCCACTCAACCTGTCCCTTTATATCTGCTAGAAAAGGCTTTCTGCAGGTAGCATCAACTAAGGATCTATATTTGGTGGTTCCCACAAGATGTGCTCCTTCTGCTGTGGCACCTACCTTATGGACTTTCTTCTCCCTGAAATTTGATTAGCTCCATTCCTTTTGGTATTGCAGAATGCCCTCAAGATCTGGTTATAGGTTATCTGTTCTGGGACATGGCCTAGGTCTAGATGCTCCATAACTGACATGGCTATTTCATTCTGTCTTCATCTATAGTTTATATCCATTTTTATAATACTTATTGTTAATGTTAATATGATTTTAATATTTTTTCTATCTATGGATTTTGCCTGTTGGTTGTGTGTCACAGAGAGTGGTCTTCACTGAAATGGGTTACCATATGAATTCGATAAATAAATAATTCCTAACAAATGATAGCCGTCCATTTACTCGGAGCCAAGCTGCACTAAAAACCTCCAATACAGGAACACAATGGTGCCAGCCAATCAAGACACACACAAAAAGCCACAAAACAGACACAAGATATTAGAAACACCAATCAAGCAGAACACAACAAACTCCAAGACCAATAAACACAGACCAAGACTCCCAACCAATCAGGATGAAGAAAAAACCATTCTGGCACAGCAGTAGGCTAGCCCCAAATTTAAAACTGAAACAACTGTAAAAGTCGGACTCACAGACGAACACAATACAGAAGCCTGATGATGGCAGATGAGATTCTGCTGAAACGTTGCTACAACTTTAAAAGCACAACTATAATGACGTGGGAAAATACCCGAACAAAGCTGAATACCATTCATGTAAGTACCCGTGAAAACTTAAGAAATATATATATATATATATATATCTACATACATACATACATACATACATACATATTGTTTTTGCTATGTTTTTAGAATTTTTCTTTTTACATTTTCAAGGGGAAGTACCAAGCAGAGTCTGAATGATGAGATTTACATGATATAAAATATATTAGAAATTTGAATGTTATAATTTTAGAATGCACAAATTCAATGTTTAATGAGATTTCATATGATAATAACAATAAGATTTAAAGGTGTTGCACTCTGATTGGCAATCATAGGGGGAATTAAAAATAAAGAAGTGATTCATTATTCTGTTAGCTAACTAGCTTTGACTGAAGTACAATTCCTAAGTGTTCTGCAGCCATTCTGTATATTCAATGGCAGCCATTAGTTCTTCCCAATCAGGCATTAATGTTTGATACACACCTTCAAAAATATATAACATTCTTAGTAGGAATAACAACAATCTGTACAATATCTGAGCTTCAATAATTTAAATATGAATTAAAGAAACAGCTTCACTTGTCACAGGAAGGTGACAAGCATAGCTAGAGCATAGGGAATAAAATAACATTCAGTTCACATAAATATCAAACAGCTTCTTGAGACTGATGGGCCAGGAATAAATTCTTAGCCATCATTCTGGCAGACAAGCCTAAGGACACTCATAACTTATTTTACAATCATTTAGTTTCAGTTCAAGTGGAAAACGTGACAACTTACCCCTGCAAGAAGATATCATATCAAGCTGTACAATTAACTTTCCTATGATTATCTGCACAGCCCACCATTAGCTCAGCAGCTTCCAATGACAGCTATAGGCAGCTTTTCTAATGATGATCAGTTTCAAAATTTATAGCTACCTATCACTTATCATATATAAAAGCATATATATCTTTTACATACAGTATATGATAAGCAAATATATATTTACACACATACACTCACAGGTTAAATAGGTTAAATTGGTTAGTGTCTATATTCCTCAATTCACATGAATTTATAATTATTAAAAAATGTGGTGAAGTTGGATACTATAATTAAAGTCAAGCTTTTTCTGAGTCAAGCTCAACTCTCCGCAAGTTCATGAAGAAGTTTTTGGCAACTACAAACATAAATTTTAACTTTCCTAGTCTACTCTGGAAGTCTCTTATCCAAGAAGTAGTCGAATCCAACTCTACTTAGCTTTTCAAGATAAGCTAAAGTGGAATGTAGCACGTAATTACTAGGTTTGAGATAGCCAAGGAAATGTGAGCTAAACAGCAGGTAGATAACAAATACACGGTTTATGGGCAATCTTACTAACATACCATGCATGACAGTAATAAAATTGACTCAACTTTCATATTACTATATAAAATTCAGCACAAGGTTTATTATAAATTATATCATAGCAACTATGTAGATGTTTTTTTCCAGCAGAAAGGAATTCCAGAACTTAAAATAAAAAGTTATCTATATATAACATCTCTTAGAATGAAATTAAATAGTATCAAAATAGGTTAATATTCCAATAAAATGTTAAAAGTTTAATATTTTAATAAAATACTACAGCTGAAATATTAAAGTATTATTAAAGTTACTTGTTAAAGTTAACAATATGTCCAGTATCACTGAGATCTCCTGCCAGTAACATTTCATTGTTTATAATCAAACAATTGAAGCATATTGCTGGATGGTAATTTAGGCTTAAAATCAGTTTCTTGCTTACTGCAGGAATCTAACTTAATGCATTACATCCAATAAACAGAAGATTACCATTTTTCTGGACACTTTCCACTATAAAGCTCTTATTTTCCCTAACATTCAAATGGAATTTGCCCTCCTGTAACTAAAATCATTATACCTTGTACTAGAATGGGAGTGACCAGATCTTGATATTCTTTTATATCATGTTTTTAGGTATTTATACAGTGATATTATATTTCGTCTCTTTTCTCAAGGTAAAACATACTTGGCTTTCAAACTGGGTTCACAGTTTTAAGTCATTCTTGCTGCAATTTCCTGAACCAATTTCTATTTCTTCAATTTCATTTATCTATTTAAAACATTTATATCTATAGCCCATCTATAACCAACTCTGGGTGGCTCCCAATAAAAAATTAAACAGCACACAAGCCATATTAAAATTATAAAACTAACACACTAAAGCAACAGAAACCTGAAGCCAAGTCAAAGTCACTTAACCTTGTCCAAAACATTTCAGGGAAAAGTCAGGTCTTTTAAAAAAATTTTTTTTTCATCTCATTCTACTACATACAAGAATCTTGGGATGTCAACTCCCAACACCCCAATAAGTTAGAGATGATGGGATCTGAGAAATTCCTCAGGCCTGGAGGCCATTTGATTGGGGCAGAGGATGGGAGGGGAGAATTATGTCAACTCTCACCAATGGGCCAGTGATGAAGCTGCCCTCAAGAAGCCAAATGCATTTAACTTACTTTTACTTACTTACGCATCTTCTGTGCTGCCCATCTTGCCTTTAAAGTCTCAGTGGTCACAAACATATTTAAGAGGTTGAACTTTTGGTTCCTTGCAAAGATAGAAGGACTACTTGTTCAGCAGAAATAGAATTATAGGGCTGGAAGGGATCTTGGAGGTTTATTAGTCCAACCATCAAGGCAGGAGTCTTATTCCACCCCTGACAAATGACTTTCCAGTCTTTTCTTAAAAACCTTCAGCGATGGAGCACCCATAACTCTAGAAGGCAAGCTTTCCCACTGTTTAATTGTTCTGCCAGGAAATTCCACTTTAATTCCAGGTTGAATCTCCCTCTGACAAGCTTCTACCTGTTGCTTCTTGTCCTACCGTCAGGTGTTTTGGTAAATAAGTCAACCCCCTCTTCCCTATGACAGCTCTTCAGGTTTTGGAATGCAGCTAACATGTCACCTCTAAACCCACACACAGTTTACTTAACCATTCCTTGTACAATTTAGCCTCCAGACCGCTTACCAAATTTGTTGCTCTTCTCTGCACTCTTTCTACAGTATTTTTGTATCGTGATGACTAGAACTGGATGCAGTATTCCAAAAGTGGCTTTTCTAGTGCAGCGTAGAGCAGTACTACCACTTCCTGTGATCTTGATGCTATGCCACTGTTGATGCAACCTAGGACTGTATTGGCTTATTTTATTTTTTTTGGCAGCTGCAGCATACTGCTGGCACATATTTAAGTGGTAGTCCACCACAACCTAGATTCTTCTCATAGGCATTACTTTTGAGAGAGTAATGCTTATTATTCTATACCTATGCTTTTGTTTTTTTCTTGGCGAAGTTCAGGACCATACTATTCTCACTACTGAACAAGACTGTGATGATCATTCTGAATCATGAGTCTGTCTTCCAAAGTGGTAGCAATTCCTCCAGCCTAGTGTCATCTACAAATCTGATGAGTATCCCTTCAGTCCCCTCATCTAGTTCATTTATGAAGATGCTGAAGAGCACGGGCTCAAGATAAAACCTTGAAGATTACTGGCTCAAGATAAAACCACTGCATGTTTCCCTCCATGTGGATGTAGCTGCATTGAGGACAACACGCTGCGTGCAGTTGGTCAGCCAACAGTGTGTCCACTTTAAAAGAACTGATTTTAACAAACTTGGAGAGAGAAAATTGAAACCACTATTTCATATGAAAGACATTGCTTTAAAAAAGAGATCCTTAAGACCCTGTCAACTCCACAAGAAATTTGCTATTAATATGTAAATTTGCTATTTGCAAATTAATAACAAATTGGGTGGTTAGGAACTCTTGATCCATTTTATTTCATTCCACACACCAAAGGGAACAAAACTAGATGTCAAAACAGGCCCCTTGAACACAATTCTGTCATGATCCCAGTCACCATCCTATTCCAGATGACTATGGGGTCTCAGCAGGACTATGCAGACTATGTAGTAAATCCTCAGTTATAACTTCCCACTCCCTCTGATCTCCCATTATGATCCATCAGTTGCCGGGGCAAATCAATCTAATAGGTCCTACCTCTTCTGCTTGAGCAGGGGGTTGGACGCAATGACCTTCAAGGTCCCTTCCAACTCTGTTATTCTATAAAACATCCTTGCAGAAGAAAGCAGTCCTAGAGAAGATCATAGTTACCAGAAGGTGATCTGACCATGTTAGCGGGGACCAAGGATAGGTCCACCACCAGATCACAAAAGCACCACTTGAACAGGAACACCAAATTCAGTGTATGGCCACTATGCATAGTTGGACCCAGGATGACTTAGGACAGGCTCATAGATGTCATGGTTTCCATGAACAATCAAGCTATCTATGATCTCAATCCCAAGGAAGGCAGGTTGAAGTGTCCAAAATCATAAGCCTGGGAAATTCCAGTAGCATCCAGCAGTGTAGTCCACTCACTTGGATAGGGAAGCTGCTATGTAGCAGGGAGACAATAGCAGCAGTCCCAACTGGTCCCTAGAGCATGCTGCAACTAAAAAAAAAGACTCTGTCAAAACAAAAAGGTAAAAGATCTGATCTAAGTCTAAATTAATCAAGGAGAGAAGCAACCTGGAATTAAGGAGAAATTTCAGAACAGTGAGGACAATTAACCAGTGGAATGACTTGCATTCAGAAGTTATGGGTGTTTCATCACTGCAGATTTTTGAGAAGAGACTGGACAGTCACTTGCCTGAAGTGGTATAGAGTCTCCTGCTTGAGCAACAGACTGGACTAAAAGACTTTTCCAGCTATATTCTGATTCACTATTGATTCAAATGTTTTAGCAATAGAAGGCACATTTTATTGTCCATTTAAAAGTATTTAAAATTATTTAGTGTTTCACTACAAACAAGTTACTTCTTTACGCTATCTCCCAGCTGACGATTCAGCAGCTATTGAGTGTCCTACTTCAGAGCCCTCTTGCAGACCACATCAGGGTTGTGTTTGACCTCAGAGAACCAGGGTGGTGGCGTGGGGCATGGCTGGGAGGGGCATGGCTGTCAGCATGACTGGGCATGGTCATGATGACATGACATGGGACTAGTGTTGGATGCACCTGTGGTGGCCAACTGCTAAGGCAGGACTTCCCTGATTCACTCTCATTATAATCTCTTTCCTTCCTTCCTTCCTTCCTTCCTTCCTTCCTTCCTTCCTTCCTTCCTTCCTTCCTTCCTTCCTTCCTTCCTTCCTTCCTTCCTTTTTCCTTCACTCTTCCTTCTCCTCTTTCCTTCTTTGCTCTCTTCCCATCATTTTTCTTTTTCTTTCCCCTTTCTCTTTCTCTTTTCCTGTCTTTCTTGGATGCTCAGATGCAAAAGGGGAAACATTTCTCCTTTTGTTTTGTTTTTAGTTTGTTTTGCTAACCCTCTGCCAGTGAAAATGGAGCTCAGGGGGCTGCACACCCATCCCCCCCCCCATGCACCATTTTCGGCTTAGATGGCATCCTGCAGCCCTCTGCCAGTGAAAGCGGAGTTTTTGCTGGCAGAGGGCTGCAGGAGGCTGTCACGGCCAAAAATGGGGTGTGCGGGACTTCATGTGCTCCCCAGCTCCATCTTCACTAGCAAAACACCTTGGAGCAGTCCTTTGCTGTTTCCAGGCCAGCCCCACAGGCCAGATCTAAGGCCCGCGCAGGCCGGATTTGACCTGTGGGCCTTGAGTTTGACACCCCTGATGTACACTATCTACATTCAAAAGTTATTTTTGGATATAAATAGTAAATAGGGATGTTTACAATTATTTATATTGTCCCAAATATAATATTTATGTGCCTCACCAAACTGAGTTTTTTTAAAATGTTTCTTCTCTGTAGTCTTTATCTTTTTATTATATTTTTAAATTAAGCACTATCTGGTCTATTTTAATATATATATATATTCTGCACATATATTCTAGTAGGATCAATCAGGTAGATTACCCAAGATAAACTCAGAAGCTGAATCTGATGGCAAGAGTAAGTTGTAGCTAATTATTTATATAATATATTGCATTCAATAACTCTTTTTAAGTTTCAGTAATTCTAATATATCAAAGTTTTATATAATTTTAATTATTTAATTAAAAAAATCTAAGTATTGCTGAACAGAAGTTAGAATCTTAAGAATATTCTTTTTACACCATTTATTCTGACCTCTTGCCTGAAGCTTATATGTAAAACAGTAACTCTGTTCTTGCTTGCTCTCTATACAGTTCTCTTGATTTAAAATTGAAGGCACATCGCTCAAGACAATATCAGACTTGCTGACCATCTAATTTTATAACAGACTCAGGAAAAGTTGCTTCTTCTTTAAAAATGAGAAATATTTGTCTGACTTAATAAATATCATTGAAATCTGCAACTCTTTTTTACAAAGTGAAATGCATACTAATTCAAACCAATAGCATATTGAAATATATCTTCCAGTTTCATGAAGGTTTTTTGCTGGAAAAAAAACCAGGCTTTTTTCTCATCCACATTCTGATTTTTACCAACATCCTCAGATTTTGTTTTCTTTCCCACATTTCCTTGATGTGCTGAAGTGTCTTGAGAATGTGGGTAAGAAAACGTAATTGTTTAAAGAAGAAGAAATCTCAAGAAAAGATTGACATCAAGCAGCACCCAATGTCAAAGCCAGCCTCAAGGCTCTCAAAGAAGATGGTAAACACACACAGCCCTGCCCCGAGGACCTAGGAGATGGTTCTAAAGGAGTTATGGTCATTGAGTTCACCCCATCCCTTGGTGTTAGAGTGGGAACACTGACCACATCAGTCAGGAGCCCAACGGGGAGCAAATCAACAGGGAGCTACACCAACACAGATGATGAGCCTTTGATAAGTTGTCCTGTGATACAATACCTACAGAATTAGTGCTACCTTCCTCAGGGAGTAGGGAGAACCTGGTTGTCCTCCTGGACTCGGGCTGCACCAAATGACTGGTTAACCCTGGCTTAGTTGAAAAATTGGGTCTGTGACTCAGGGAACTTAAAGTACCTGTGGCTTTCTGCCAATTGGATGGGCCAGTAGCTGGAAAGGGGCATGGCACTGGTCACAGAACCTACAGAAATGAAGGGGTCCCATGAAGAAACTCTGAGCTTTACTATGGCACCAGCATGGAGAGACTCCTCGTATTGGGTCTGGCATGGCTCCTGAAATGGAATCCCTATGTAAATGGGAGAAGGAGAATAGTAAAAATTTGGCAGAAGACACCTGAGAGATAGCCCCAAAAGAAACTAGCCTCACACTATTTGGTGGAAAGGCAAAAGGGAAGAATGGGGCCTTGGCATGAGAGCACATAGTCAGACTTCCAAATCCTCAAGGAAAACTGGGACTTACAAGACACTTTCAGTGAGAAGGGCTTGAACATGCTCCTTCCTCACCATCCCATAGATTGCTTTATAGAGATAATGAGTAGGGCCAATTTGCTCAAGCATATTGTACTCCAAGACCCCAAGAGAGCTCAAGGAGCTCTAGGCCTTCATAGACAAAAACCTGCAGCAAGGGTTCAGCCAGCGAAAGCGTGAATGGACGCTTTAATGCTATTTTGGGAAAAGAAAGATGGGTTTCTTCGCCTGTACGTAGTTTGCCACAGATTAAATGTGATGTGCATTGAGAAAGTTTACCCTCTACTTTTAATGAAGGATATGCTAACCTACTTGGCAAAGGGGAGAATCTTTACAAAGCTAGACTTGCAGGACTACAGAGTAAGGATTAAAGAGGGGGAATGAATGGACAGGCCACAAAAGTCTGGAAACATTGAAAACTCCCAGAAGTTGCCCCCAAAACAATTCCGCTGGGCTCAATAACTGCTTTAATTTTACATTGCGATATCTCCCAAAGGGGAAGAATGTTTTAGGTGATGCCCTTTTGAGGCTACCCCAATATGTTAACTCTAAAGTTGAAGTCATTTGACCATCATCTCCTCCCAGCAACTAGCAGCCCCAGCTATCACTAGAAGTCAAGGAAAATCTACTCCGCAGATGCTGGGCAAACTGCTTATGGTGGTTCAAAGCATCATTGGAAAAAGACGAGTGTTTTTGAGCCTTTCTCTGGAGTGAAGAATAATGTTTTTCTTTGAAGGTACTGGGGAATTGCTGATCTGAATTGTTTGCTGGGGAATTGCTGGTCTGAAAAGTTATGATATTTATGTAGTTATCTACCAAGCACATCTAAATTATATTAAAGTAGCCAAAATATCTATGGAATCCCCAAAGCATGTCACAATTTTTGAGCACCCCTAATATTTGGAAATTAAAAATTGAAAAATGTGACATGCCCTAATGTGCACACCACTTTCACAAATGCAATTTTTTTCATGGGTGCTTGCCTATCACTTCTGCAGCCAGGTTCCAAATAGGCTGCGGCTTGGCACTGGGCAATTTAAGTTGTGCCCCTTATATTTCTACATGCTCAGCAGTATTAAGGATTTTGTACTTACATCAACTGCCAATAATTTTACATGTCCCATTTTAAAAACCTTATCAAATGTCTTTGTATTACAAGTGAGACATTAAGTGGACACATGACCTTCATCACTCATCTCCCTCCAACCATTTAGCTCTACTGGTTTGCTGTCAGCATGCATTTTTCAATACTTAACTGCGTTCACTTGATACATCAACATAATAACATATTTCTAATATTGTACAATTTTACTTTTACTCTTTTACACTCCACTTCTCCCTCAGAGGGTCCTCCATCTGGGTAGAGAAGATTTAGAATGGGCAGAGGCTTCAGGTAAAAATCTGTTCTATCTGCAATATCAGTTCCATGGTGGATTGACAACTGTGGTCTGACAAATGTGAACTGTGGATTGACAACTCTGATATATATAACTTATATATATATATAACTTATAAGTTATAATATATATAACTCTATTATATATACGTATAAGAAAAATACAAGAAAAATTTAAGATTTGCTCAATTGAGTGAATTAAGAATTAGAACAACAAACAAGCTACAAATCTGATGTGGGGTAAGGAATGGATAACACTACGAAATACAAGATTGTTGACATTAGAAGGACATGATTTGTTGTTGGGGTGGCATGCTTTTTTATGGTATAAAGGAACTAAAACACAGGGGTACTTTAGAAGACATTATATAAGGGAGTCTCTGTATTTAACTGGGAGAAGATTAAAAGACAATGTTATTTGAAAATTCCAGTCTGGCTATCGACTACTGACGCATTTTCTTATCCTATAATATACAAAAAGGAACAAACAGTTAGATATGGTGAAATATTGAACGAAAAGGGTGAACTCAAATCTATACAAAAACTAGAGGAACAAGGTATAAAGATGAATTGGTTTTCATATGCGCAAATACATTCAAGGTATGATCAAGATTCTAAAATGGAGGGTTTCTATGATAAATTGACTGATTTAGATAAGATTTTGACAGGTACTGATGAAAAGGTGATTAAAAAATTGTATGGACATTTATTAGAAATTAAACTAGAAGAAGAACAAGTTAAAGAAACTATGATTGCTTGGGGGAAGAATTTTGGATATGGGATTGATTTAGAGAAATGGCAAAAATTGTGGTCTCAAAATTATAAAATGACAATGTCAACAGCATATAAAGAAAATCTGTATAAGATGTTTTACAGGTGGCATTTCCCCCCCGACAAGAATAGCAAGAATGTTCAAGAATAAATCCGAAAAATGTTGGAAATGTCATCAGACACCTGGCTCATATTATCATATGTGGTGGACTTGTGCGGATGCTAAAAAATATTGGACTAAAATCCACATGTGGTTGGAAAAAATGACAAAAAAAACATATAGATTTGAAACCAGAGATATTTTTATTGGGAATTTTACCTGAAATATATAGTAAAGACTTGAAATACCTGATTGTAAATGTATTAACAGCAGCTAGGATTGTATTTGCCAAAAACTGGAAAAAGGAGAAAACACCATCACAGGAGGAAATCATTAAGAAAATATTGGAATGTGCTGAAATGAGATCTATTCTATCAATGGTTAGACAATAAAATACAGTAATAAAATATGTAGACAATAATAATAATAAATAATAAATATATAAAGATGTACTTCTTTCTTATATCTACAAAATGATTTTAGGATAGATTTGGGATGATAATATGAACTGTTACAAAACAAATTAAGTAAATTATGATTATCTTGTAAAACATGAATGAATAAAAGTATAGTCAAATGATTGATTAATAATGATACTAAGGTATTTAATTTTTGATTGAAAATACGAGATTATATGCAATGTAATTGTAATTGAAGACTATGAAATGGAAGCACAAAACAATTTGTAAACCAACCGGCACACTGTATGTACATATATGGAAGATGACTTGATGTTTTTTTGTTTGGTTTGTTTACATTTGTTTTAAAAACCAATAAAAACTTTAAAAAAAAAGAATTAGAACAACAAAAAAGTTAATTATGCAATGTATTAAAATGACAAATATGTATTTAGACACAAAATAGCATTAATATTGAAAAAATGAGTGTACAGAAGCCAAATGACTCCACAATAGCATATAAATGCATTGCCAAACCCATGATTTTTATTTTTGTATATGTCTTCAAATTAGATACAACAAAATTGCTTAGTCAATAATTACTGCAAGGCTGATTATTCACGAATCTATGTAAAATATCAAGTTACCACACTGAAATAAGGAGGCATATTCTGGCACATCTTTACTTATAAACCAAAGTCCATGTCTCAGTGTCCCTATTAAAGTGATAAACAGTTTAAATTGCATAAAAGCTTGATACTTGTGTCCCTATAAAGAATCTAAAGAACTGCTAAAATTATTTGTGTCATCAAAAATCCAAGTAAATAAAACAGTACTTTTTACATAGTATTGAAACTGTATTAAATACGAAATTCAAAGCTCAATTTTTTAATTTTTAGCACTTAGTTCTGTTTAAGTTAGCATTTAAATAAAAAGTGATGCAGTTGTGTAATTTTCTTTGTCATGCATGCAGCAATTTGAAGTAGTGAATGAATTGTCTAGATATTCTCTAAGGACCAAGTCACAGGCATCATGTTACTGAGTGTCAAATTATATTAGACATTTAATTTTAAACTTCAGATACTTCAATGTAAAATGTTACAGCTATAATAGCCATAAAGCAATGGGGCATTCCATTTCATAGAATTAATTTTTCTATTTTCCCTTCTTGAATTTAAGCAGCACCTCCTGTTTCTAGCTCTGCTCTCTCCAAAGTAATT
Source organism: Pseudonaja textilis (assembly GCF_900518735.1). The sequence continues at coordinate 4,264,373 of NW_020769344.1, forward strand.
ATCTAATTAGAGAATATTCACAGTTGCTTAAAATATAAACATCATAGGGAATCAAACATTTGGATAGAGAGACTTTGAAAACTTCTCTAGAGCCATACAAAGTTTTAATTTAATGTGAAAAAGTGCAGAGAAAAATTAATTCCAATAAATTATTTTGCCTACAATAAAACCATGCGACAAAATGATACATTTTCTATTATATTTGCATTTGAATTTAAAAAGATACTTAACTTCTTCTCAATCCCTGCTGCTTTCACGGTATTATCTTTTTATGACTATAAAATTCAAAATCCTTTACGAGGAGGTAGAGGAAAAATCTAAAATAAATACACTTTTTCATATTTTAATCAAGAATATAACTGAATACAGAAAATAATACATACAGAAACATTGGATTATGGAGGAAGGGACCATTAGAATCATCTAAGACAATCCTCTACAATCTGCAGGAAAATTGGTTAAAATGTCTTTTAAAAATGACAGATTAGTTTCTTAAACTCTCTAGAGATGATGATGTCACCACTAGGTAGATTATTCCTTTATTGTTCCTTATACAGTATTTAAATAATATGTTAGTAGCTGCACACTTGTACCCATTATTTGTAATTGTTGTATTTATGTAATGCAGTGCATTGTTATCTTCCCTATGGCACTCCTTTATGTATCTGATCATCGGTATTATGTGTCTACTCATTCTAACCCCATACAGAACATCAAAAGTTTCTCAATAAAGGCATGTCCTCAAGTCACATCTTCAAGTCCCTCTTTCTTATGCACACATAACTCTGGGAGGCAAGCTGCTCCATTGATTAATTGTTCTCACTTTCAGGAAATTCGTCCTTAGTTTCAGGTTGAACCTAATGAGTTTCCATCCATTGCTTCTTGTCTGCCCTGAGGCACTATGGAGAATAAATTGGCCCCCTCTTCCCTGAGACAGCTCTTCAAGTATTATAAGACAGCTATCATGTCTCTCTAAGCCTTTTCTTCATTGAGGTTGTATACCTAAATGTCAGAACTGGCATCCTTTGCTTGCACCTATGCTTCGCTAAATGCCAGTCTGCCATAAACCATGAGGGGAGGAAGCTGTGGGAAGACGGGAGAGAAACCAAAAATGATCTACATGCCATCCCAAGACATCCCAAGGCTGTGGACCTGGGAATGGAATGCAGTGACTATCCATTTACCCAATTGTTGCAGGGACAGTTACCAAAACAACTACTTCGAATATGATTGGACAATGGAGAGATAATAGTGGGGAGGGAGAAGGGAAAGTTAACTGGAAATCTTAGCTGGCAAACTTGTAGATCTGGCTTTGCTATTGTACCACTTGGCTTTTAGCAAAAGTAACCTTTTAGCTAAGAATGGAGTTGAGAAGGTTTCTTTCCTAAGAAACCAGGCTGGACCAAGTCTAATATTAAGCCAGATCTGCAGTACCAATTTTCCCAGAACTAATGACTATCAGGGAAATTCTATCCTGAAACAAGAGAAAAAAGAGATGAAAGACTCTAGGATGAAAGGAGAATCCGAAACCCTGAGAGCTCAGCAGGGAACAGCCAACTTGAGCCAAAGCAACAGGGGGAAAGCCGATGCTATTGCCTGTGTTCCCCAAAGTGTGGCAAGAAGCCTTTATAGATGGAGCAAACCCTGCTAATTGTGGGGGTTCAGAAAATTAGACAAGATAGAGGAAGCCCTCTTCAGGAATAACCATCGGCCAAGGTGCTTCTGAGACAGATTAAACTGCAAGGTCTTCCATACCTGTCTCTCATGAGGGGCACCTAAACCCTCCACAGTGGTACATGTTGGCCAGCAAGGTGGAGACTGACTTGGCAGTGTTTCGCAAATGTACCAGCCAAGAACAACAAAACTCCTATACCCCAGAGAAGAAAGATTCAGACTGGATGGGAAAAGGGCCCCCCATCCCTAGTTGGTGAAGCATGGGATGCTTCCTATGTGGCAAAGATAGCCACTGAATGGCTGATTGTCCTTCCCAGCACCAAACATCCGTTGCCTCCTGCAAGGCTTCCAAGAAGACTAAAACCACTTTAAACCCCAAGAGGGAGCGTTAAGAGGGGTTGAGTCCATAGAGTTCATGCCACTATCCAGCAATGGTGAGGGAACTCTGATCAAAGTCCTGAAGTTGGATCAAAACAGCGACAGTGGAGAAGATGACCTTATGGTAAATGCCCCCCTAATCCCAGTAATAATCAGCATAGAATTAACGGTGGGTTCCTTGGGGTACAGGGGCATGATGACAGCTTTACTGCACTCTGGGTGTACCTACTATCTAGTTAGCCCAAATGTAGTGGGGAGGCTTGGACTGCAACTTTAGGAGTTAAAAACTTATAGTCTTTTTGCGGTTAGATGGCTTGTTAGCACGGGAGGCCCAGTGACCTTTTTGACTGAACCGATAGGAGCAAAAATGGGACCCCATGAAGAGACTATTAGATTCATTATAGCTTTGGGCATGGACCATCCCATGGTACTAGGCTTGGCTTGGCTGGTGAAATGGAACCAGACTAGAAGAGAAAAGTATTAAAATCTGCCGGCAACATCCAGAGCAGAAAGCTTAAACTAGACAGCCATCTTGCTAAGAAAAGGAAAGGGAAAATTCTTTTACTCTTCGACCCAAGAGTGGAAAGAGGCCATCAGTGTCATACCTAACAAATACAGGGGGTTGGAAGAAGTCTTTAGAGAATGGGAGTCTGATATACTTCTCCCCACCACCAACCCATAGATTGTGCAATCGAGATTCTACCCGGGGCCAAACTACTGAAGCCCAGGCTTTACTCTATGACACCAAAAGAGTTGGACGAGCTCAGAACTTTCACTGACAAGAACTTAGCCAGGGGATTCATCTCACCAGCAAAACCATGCATAGCCATCCCAGTGTTGTTCCGGGAAAAAAGGATGGGTTTCTAAGACTGCATTGATTACCCCAGACTGAATGCAATTTGTGTGGAGAATGTATATCCCTTGCTGTTGGTGAAAGACATGTTGAGCCATTTGATGAAAGGAAAAATGTTCACCAAACTACACTTGAGGAAAGGATACTATCGGGTGCAAATCAAGGAGGGTATCATGCCCCTTTTGGAGACTGACTCTGAAGGAGAGGAGGAACAGCTGACAGGGAGTGGAAGTGTGGCTCCAGAGGTTGTGGAAGAGGCTGGGGAAGGGCACAGGCCAGCTGGGCAGTCAGAGGAGGACCCAGGTTCATCCCCTCTCCATCCTAGGGTAAGCAGGGAGGAGAGGATAAGGGAGAAACGTGAACGGCATGGTTTACAGTGGGAGGAAAGGGCCTTGATCCCCTTTTTGGGCTGCAGCTGTGAGAACAATTTAAAAGGACGGACTGCGCATGAGCCAGTGATTGAAACAAAGCGTGAAAATATTTCTAGTCTGTCCATTCTTACATGAGTTTGGTGTCCTTCCTAGTGTGTATTCCGATACCTGTGGACGTCTTCAAGTCCTTATCTTGCCTGGTTCCCTTAATTGCTTCAGCCCGGTTTGTGTTGTTTTTTCCTAGTTATAATTCATAAGTATTTTTAGTTTAAATGGCATTTCCTCCTTTTTGCAACTGTTTGTGGGGAAGGTGTGTTGTCTCCAGTCAAGGATGTTTGGAGCTTTGAAGCCAAGTTGAAAGAATGAAAGGGATTTCACCTGTTTTTGTGCCTGTGTTTTTTTTGTATCCCACCCTGGGTCATCACAGAGGGAGACAAATGGAAAACAGTTTTCAATTGCCCACTTGGATGTTTTCAGTTCCAAGTCCTCCCATTTGGCCTACAAGGTGCACCCGCTGTGTTCATGCAGCTAATAAACAAAGTACCAATGAGCACCTATATAAAAGTGTTTTGGTTTATTTAGATGCCATTTTAATTGATACTGAAACTATGGATGAACGTGTTAAACTAGTAAGAGCAGTCCTCAAAATACCGATCAGAAAAACCTAGAGGCACTAAGAACACCCTGAAGATTATCACCTAAACAAGTATGGTGGAGACTAAACTTCAATCATTTCGATTTCAGCCTTCGTTACTTGCCAGGAGGGAAAAATGTCCCGGCTGATGCACTATCCAGGCAACTGCAGTACAACAGTACCCAAAAGGAGGTTATCAATTCCATCATCTCCTCCAGCCAAATAGCTTCTCCCACGATCACCCAGGCACAGAGCAAAACAAAACCCCAGATGGCCAATGACCTCATCCAAACATTATGGCTGATGATGACTGATACAAGTAGCAGGAAGATGACTTCACCTTATGAAATGGCCTCGCATGGTTAGGGGCCAAAGTCTATGTATCAGCAAGCCCAAAAGCCCTTGTGCTGCAACATAGTCATGACTCCAAAACAGCTGGCCATTTTTAGTGGTTGTATGCTACCGTTTCGGCTGAACTGGTAGTAAAAAAAGCCTCCCGGATCATCTGAGAGGAAGAAAAAAAGCCTCCGACAATCAGCTGAGAGGAGAAAGAAGAGAAAAGCACAGAATCAGCTCTCCCAATCAGACCTTCTAACTTTTTTGGGGGGTGGGGGGAATATCTCTCAAAGTTGGAAGGTGTGACTGGTAGTCACACGGTCTTCTTTTGTTGCCTTGTATGCCAGAGAATGGAGCTGGAAAGCAGGTTAGTGAGGGAATGGTGGTTGCTGCAGGATTTTGCAGGAGGCTGTCCAGGCCAAAAAGGGGCTGGGGGGGGGGGAGAGCAGCCTCCCAGCTGATCAGGTTCCCAGTCATGCCTCTGCAGCCTCCCCACCCTGAATGGCAACCCCGGTGGGCAGGGCAGGGCAGGGCTAGCCAGATCATCTGATTCATCGAACCACACAAAAAGTTAGCAACAGGTTCGGCCGAACGGTGAAAACTGGCCTGAATCCCACCACTGACTCTGACATGGGGCCCCCTTGAAACTTCAATTGGTACAAGGTGTGGCAGCATAGGCAGTTCTTGGGATCCCTTGGATGACCCCATGGTCTGAGAACTGCACTGGCTGCTGTTCTGTTTCTGGGTGCAATTCAAGTTATTAGTTATTATCTTAAAACCCAGCATGGCACGGGTCCAGGTTACTTGAAGAATACCATTAGGACTGGCCTGCCCCACCCGCTAGCAGAAGAGGCATTCTGAGGGCCCAGTAAGGGGTCCAGGAGAAAGGCCTTCTCTGCCATGGCTCTTGCCATCTGGAACATCTCCCGTCTCCGCTTCCCTGAGCTGAGATTGGCTCCCATCCTTCTGATCTGAAGACCTGACTCTGCCAGATGGCCTGGAGCCTTAATGGAGGTGGTTGTTGAATTAAGAGGCAATCCCATCTCCTCCCCCGTACATCCTGTTCTTTCTCCATGTTTTAACTATAATTTTATCATGATTAGGATTTCCATTTTTATTATTTTAGAGATATTTGTTAAGATTGTAATGTTTTAATGCTGTAAGCTAGCCAGAGTCATTTTGTTACAAGAGAGAGGGCAAATAAATTTAATAAATAAATAAAAATAAAATAAATAGAGCCTGACTTGTATTTTTTTTCTTCAGCTGCTCCTTATGTGTATATTATTTTTTATTGTTAGTTTTATGTGTTTTGTAACTGTTGTTAGCCACTCAAATCCGTACAACTGAACTGGATGTCCATATAAATTGAATGAATGAATGAATGAATATTCTTTTGTGTGGCTCACCAACTCCTGGAGGGAGGGAATTTTTGGCTGCTGAGAAATAAAGGGGCTCTAAAGGGGTTCTAATAAGGTTTGCTGTTGTTTCCAGAACAGAACGTCAATCCTTTTGGAATTGTGGATTTATGGTTTTAATAAAACCAATTTACTATAGATTTAATGCATTAACTGTGTATCTGTATCCAACTATATTTTAATGAGCAGTTGTGTTACCAAAATACTATGTTTTGTTACTAAACTTTGGCTGATATTGGGCTTTGATAGTTGCACAAGAAAAATTGATTTGTTTGGCTGCATATGATGTGCCCAACCTTGTCCAACCCTGGTATGCTATGCAAACGAATTCTTTTACTCCAGAATGTTTTTCATTAATTACATTTTTTTCTAATTTAGAAACATATCATTTAACTATAAAGTTATATAGTTTATATAAATATAAAATATATACAGTTTACTGTATTTATTTGTTTGCTTGTTCCTGCCTTTATTATTTTTATAAACAACTTAAGGATGTGAACATACTCCTTCCTCCTCCTATTTTCAGTATCAGTATTTTTTTTAATTCTTTAAAAATGCCACTATAGTTTTTGAGGGCAAAAATTATCAAGTGAGGACATCATATTATCAGCATTTTTTATCTCCTGCCAGCTTTCCTGTTAACTTTGCTCAAAAGTGCAAATGACAATCATGTAACCACAGGAATGCTGTGACCAGTGTATGAAGACTGGTTGTAAATACCAGTCATTCAACATTGTCATAAATTCAGTAACCATATAAATGATTACTGAATTAGTGGTCATTAAGTAAGGAAAACTGGATGTTTAAAAATCCAATAATTTATCATTTCCATTATCATTTTCTTGTTTTCTGTCGTTTAAGTTAATCTCATTGCAGTTTTTACAATGACTAAAATAATCCATTTTTGTGTTTTATTTGTTCCAGAAAAAGAAAAAGCACTTTTACAAGAAAACCTATTTTTCTCTTTTTAATCATCTTTGCTACCCTTACCTCCCATAAATTTATTTTTTTCATTAAATAACTTTTCAGTACTTTATGAGTACTAAGATGAAATAATCTGATGAATTTGAGAAATGGAGTCACTTAGCCATAATTACCAGTAGCAACCATTTTTTTCCTAAGAGATTGCCATACACATAGGATAAGAACAAGATAAGATCGAATCTGTGTCGGTTACCAGGACCTGAGATTTACTTTCAGACTCATGCTGGAGCCCATCTTCAGGGAACTTCTTTCTACTGGGAACAAAAATCTACGGAAGAGTAAATCTACAGTCCCGGTGACCAATCCAGATTCGATCTTGCACCATTATCCTGGGACATGTATATTTTACCTTCATTCATAAGAACAACCCAATTTAATGTTATCTTAATCTAAAGTCCTAAGAAAGCAAAATAAAGTGAAGTTAATTTAAAAATAACAGAAAAATATCAAGATGGTGAACTCAGCACAAGCTTAAGGCAGAACCAACAGTTTCAAACAGACAAGTAGTTTACAAAGGAACCCAATAGTTAAAAATGACAATTCTGGAAAATTCTTGACTTTTTGCCAAGTGTTGGAAAACAGAAATCACCATCAATTATGCAATATTATGAATAAACTAGTCCAGGGGTGAAAAAAACCTATTCTGTAGCTGTCAAGAATGGATAGTAGGAACAAGAGTACAGAAGTGAGTAGGCAACTTGGAAACACAAGAAAGGAGAATGGTGGTTGTTCCCCTAATCAGAAAAAAGTTTGGTTGCTTTAAGAAATGCTTTAAGCATAAATTACTCATTTGCGCACATGGGAAAGTAATAAATATATACCTAAAAGCCTCAATTTTTTCATTGTTTATGATGAAAATCTGAGTGATTTAGTGATACATACAGATTGGTAACAATATGAATGTAGATCAGACCATTTTTTGGCAACTTTAAGAGTGATGCTTGGGGAAAAAAAACAGATGAAGAAAAAGAAAGAAATGGAAGAAAGTAAAAATTCTGGATGGGCTTCCTGCTCTGTTACATTATGAAAAATTAACAGAAACAGCATTGCTATCACATATCATCTTATGGGTAATCCAGTTCATTGTTTGACAGCTTCCTTTAGAAAATTCTTTATAATGTCTTATTTTGCCACTACTTTAACAATCACTGATTCTGATCCTGCCTCTCGGGTAACAAAGAACAAGATTCACTCCCTCCTCTTATGTAAATAATAATCCTTTAACTATATGAAGACTGCAGTTCTATTTTCCTCAGTCTTTTCTTCTCTTAGGCTAAACATGAATATGTTCTGGTTTGTTTACATCCTTTCCAAACTACCATGTCCAGAACTGGATACAGGATTCCAAATAAATGATTGATATATAATTGATCATTGATCACATAAAGTATAAGAGTAATTTTTATGAGTAGGATTCATATTCCTGTCAACAGGAATAGCAGCTGCTTTTTTAACTTCTGCAGCAGTTATTGTTTCAGTCGTATGTGTAACTAGCATCTGTTGCATATAGTGTGAACCAGTGGTGGGATTCAAATTTTTTTACTACCGGTTCTGTGGGCGTGGCTTGGTGGGTGTGGCATGGCTTGGTGGGTGTGGCAGGGGAAGGTTACTGCAAAATCCCCATTCCCTCCCCAATCCTGGGGGAAGGATACTGCAAAATCCCATTCCCTCCCCACCCCACTAACCTGCTTTCCAGATCTGTTCTCCTGTACAAGGCAACAAAAGAAGACCCAGCCGATCAGCTAGGACTTGGGAGGCAGAGAATAGATGGGGGCGAGGCCAGTCAGAGGTGCTATTTCAAACCACTCAAAATTTCTGCTACCGGTTCTCTGAACTACTCAAAATTTCCACTACCGGTTCTCCAGAACTGCTCAGAACCTGCTGAATACCAATTCTAGTGTGAACCACCATGAACCATTAGAGGTACTAGATTGAAAGCTATTTCTCCAGAGCAGTAGGTCCTTAAGCAAGTGTATCAGATTTCTAGATGTGGACTTAAGACTATGATCATTTGCATGAGGAAAAAAACACAATTGTAATAAGTTTTATGCATATTATTTTGAGCAGCGTTGTTTTGCAACCTTTTTTGTATCTCATCCTAGCTGTTTTTTTTAAGTAGCAACAGTTTTGAATCATATTTCTATTACTATTATAAATCTTAATTGAAAAAAAATGAAAATTAGAACACTATCTTACCATTACTGATACCAGAATTTGCAATAACTGTCACTTCACTCCACTGGTCAGCGCTAGAAACTGAATAGGATCGTTGATGCATCCCATCAGGTCGACTGTTAAAGGAAAGAAGACTGATGCCACTCGTCATATGAGACACAGATGTACTAGTAGTCACATTTCCTAGAATGAGAGGAATATGAAAATATGAATATCAATGAAAATGTAGAAATGCACATCACAGCAATTAGAACAAAAAATAAATTCTACAATATAAGAAGGTGTAATATTATATTATAATGATACTTATATCCTTTCTTCCAGAATCAAAGATATGCTTTTTATTCTATTTAAGTTACTTTCTTTGAAAAAAAAAATCCCAACTTCCACTTTCAAAGGGTTGGCTCCAAGACATATTTGGTTGGAAAGAACAGTTTCACACCAGACCTCTGCTTAGTATGCTCCCAGAAAAAAAGAGGTGCGATTCCCCCCATTTCTCCTTCCAAAGTAAACACCCACATTACTTTCCCAGCTCTTCTAGAGAATTCCCAATTATCTGAGTTAATGTCGGGTCCTTTTCAGAATGCTGCCATTCTGAAGGGGAGAGGGACTCTCCATGGGCTGAATGTTTTTCATGCTTTCGCTTTTGCTGTAACTGCATGGGAGTTTGGGGTGGGAGGATGAGCCATCTGCATAGAACCCCCTCTCAGCCAGTTCCAGCCTGCTACCCAAGGTTGTGGCATCCCAAGGAAAACCTCGTCTCACCAGCCAGCCTCAGAGTTCTCAAAACACCTTTGTGGCATTTTATTGGCTACCTGTATACATGCAGCATTGGGAGGGGGGGGGGTTTGAAGATGAAAAGTTAGTCTAATGTTTCTTGCACGAATTTCAGACTCAACCTGACTTTTCTGCAATCACTTTACTTTCAGTAAAAGTTCCTTTTGAAATGTGAATTGTTTCAAGAGTCATGCTTTCCTAAGAAGGTAGCTGAGGCAGGACCTTATATTAGGTGAAGTCTTCAAAGTGGTCAATTCGGAGAGGCACCTGTCCTATCATGGGAACCATGCAAATGATATCAACACAAGGCAGCGATCAAGAAGCCAAATGCTGGGGCAAAGCCTCTGCCAAGCCTCAATAAGGCATGAACCCCACCGGATTGGTAGAGGAAGCCGCAAGCTTAGGGGACTCAGCTAAGCCTAGATGGTCCATAGGTGTAGAGAAGAAGGGTGACTGGGAAGGGAGAGCAAAGGGAGTCACCCTTACCCAAGGCTGTTACTGACAAGGATGGAAAGAAGAGCTGGAGGTACAGGAAGAGGAGGAGGAAGGAGATGGACCAACCATGCCAAACTCCTCATGAAGCAAGCCATATGATTAATGATGGATGCTTTCCAAAACTTGAAGGCACTGGAGGCCCTAGTTGGGGGGCGGCAGATGTCAGAACCAGCTGGAGGAGGTAGATGAAAAAACCTCATTCCTGTACTCCAGGGGTGTCAAATTCAAGACTCCTGGGTTGGATGCGGCTGTGGAGTGGTTAGATCTCGCTTTCAGGGCTACCCTGGAAACAGTGAAGGACCAGCCTGTGGTGTCTTTGCCAGTGAAAATACAGCTTCGGCTGGCCCTGCCAGCCCCCCCAGTTCGAAGAGGAACAACATTTCGAAGTTAAGGAAACCCTGGATTGCAGGAAACATAGGGGGAAAGTACAGTATTTGGTGGCCTGGAAACACTTCTTCACCTCACAATCTTAATGGATGAATGCTTGGGACGTCTGGGCCCCCAAACTCCTTCAATTGTTTCACAAAAAATACCCTGACAAACCTTAATGTAATGTTATTCTCCTTTATTGTAGCTTGCTTCTATCCCAGTCTTCTATGTCTTATGTTTTTTTTCTTAGGGCTAAAGCCTCTGCTGCAGGAGGACCGAATGTCAGCCGGATCTCCAGCATGGGACTTTGCTTTGATGCATGCTTACTATCAGCTGCCATAGTAATGGAGAGGGTGGGCATGGCATTTGGGTTGAGGAAGTGAACTGGTGAGTTGAAGGCACATGTGAATTAAAAGGGAAGAATGACTGCGCAGCTGAGTGGAATTGTTTATACCCTGTCAAGGTCAACCATCCTAGAACTCCAAATAGATGAAATATTTGAAGATAAGCTTCACATTATAAGGGACATTGATTGGACATTCAGCATGGGACCCTGGAGGGAGAGATTTATAGAAACATTCAACCTGTAACTTTTGTGCCTTTTGAAACAGATCTTGCCTTGCTTTTGTTGCTATCATTTCAAACTGAGTAAAAGTACCTCTTTTCTCTACTTCAATGGAGTTGGGGGTTTTCTTTTGGGGTTTTAAACAGAAGCAGGTCTGACAGTTTTACTTTTTTGGGAGAAACAATGTCCCAGTTGTTCCTTATTTTGGATTTGCTAGCTGGACATCTGACATTAAACCAGCTCTCCATATACTACAGCCTACCTGGACCCCTCCAGGAGAGCTGTAATATCAACATGTCAGCAGCTGACAAGAAGATAAATGGTGGGGTGAACTTGGGAGAAGCTCCCCTCTGGGACAAACTGATAGCAACCCAAGAAGGGCCTGGGGATCAGCCAATCAGCGTGCCATAAGCAGGGTGCTGGGAAGCTGAAGCAGCCACCCATGATCCAGCCAAAAGGGTAGTGGGCCAAGTGGCTTGAGGAAGGCAAGGGAGGCAGAATACCCACTAGTTCCTACCCGAGTTATGGTGGTCCGGGGAAACAAATGTAAAGCCCGGAGGACAGCCAAATGGAAAGAACTGGTGGAGTGGAAGTTCCTGATTGCAACCTGCAGCCCCTCAATGGAACAGTTCAGGGACAAGCTGGGTGGGTTAGAGGTCCAGGGGGGCCACTTCACAGAGGTCCATGGTGACAAGTTGGAAAGGGGACTGCCAAGCTGCTGGCTGCCCCATTCTCCCCCGCTGCAACCAATGGTGTTGGGTCTGATTGGATTGATGGGACCTATGCCACAAGGGGCAGCGGCAGTCCTCCGTGGCAACAGGAGCCTCTGCACAGGTGGTGATAAGCCTGACTTGGACTTTTATGAGATTAACAGCGAGAGGGAAGACAACCTGATAATAAGTCCAGGTGACTGCCATCCTGGTGCCCTACTCGGGAGTAAAGGGCACTCTCATGGCCCTATTAAACTCAGGGTGCACCTGGTGCCTGATCAGCTTGTAGATAGTGGAAATATTGGGGGACTCAGGAAATTAAGGTGGCCCATAGGATTTGAACAGCTAGATAACCTTATGTCAAGCAACTGTGTTCTTTACTTGCCCCTTCTTCTTGTTCTACTAATCGTTTCTAGCATCAGTGACTGCAATGAATTTGCATGCATAACATGGCCAAAGCAAATCAGATGAATTTTTCTGATTTTGGCTTCTAATGATGTGTCTGTTGTATATGATTCAGCACCTCTCTGTTGGTTGCTCTGGCTGTCAGAATTATGGTATACACAATAATTCAGTTCAAAGTAATTCGTTTTTCTTCGACCAGCCACTCTTAGTGAACAACTCTCATATCATACATCATTATAGGGAAGAATATTACTCTAACTAACCTTTTTTTGGTATTTATATCAATATCTCTGATTTTCCAGATCTTATTCATGTTAACCTTTCCAGAGTGGCCTAAAATTATCCTACATTTGATTTCAGAACTGCCATCATAAACAATTTTTGATCCAAGAAAGATAAATTTCCTCCTTGATGATTTTAAAAATCTCATGTCCATCTGCATCTGTTGTTATTATCTTTGTTTTCCTGATGTTATGACTCAATCCTACTTTTTCACTTTCGTTCTTAATTATCCAAAGCATTTTTTCTTTCTTATTTTCAGCCAATATTGCTGTATCATGTGCACACCATAAATTATTTACGGTTCTTCCCCCAACCTTCATTCCAACATCAGGCAGTTCCACTTCTAAATTAACAGAACAACAGAGATGGAAGGGACCTTGGAGGTCTTATAGTCCAACCCCTTGCTCAAGCAGGAGACCCTATAGTATTTTAGACAAATGGATTCCAGTCTCTTATTAAAAGCCTCCAGTGAAAGAACAATAAGCTTTTTTGGTGGCTGCAGCCCAGTGCCACTCATATTTAACTGTCTGCCCACTAGAACGCCAATATCTTTTTCTGGTGGATGAGCTCTGTATTCAAGATAGAGCCACCAGAGGAAACAGTTACACCGCAGTCAGAAAAATTGCTACTAAAATAAAATAAAATAAAATGGTAGGAGGAGAGGCAGAGAGGGAAAGATAAGTCATAGAAAAAGAATAAAAGACTAGTGACAGGAAAAGGAGAGGAAGATTGGAGAAATTAAGAGAGAAGCCCAGCTGTATCCAAGAGGTCTGAAAGAAGCCTAGCTGCACCATAGGGACCTACCCAAGAGACTAAGGCCCATCGAAGTGAGGTGAGTGGAGAGGCAAACCGACTGCAGACAGCAAAGCCAACTGGTAGAGAATAAAGAGTTGAGCCGGTGAGCGAGTGGGGCCAGCTGTGAAGCAGGGAGGAAAAACAGCTGGGTGGAGAGACCGGCCAAACAAGGACAGTGCAACAACTGGCCAAGAACAAAGAAGCGGTGAGAAGACAGAGCAGGGAGGAAGGGAAGAGAAGAGAGACAAGCTTTCTGTTCGATGTTTGTGCTTATGCCCAAAGAACACCCAAATTATACAGATATTAAATATAAGCTATGTGAACTACTAGAGGAAAGAGTAAGGGATCTAGAGGCAGCTCTAGCCAAACTCCAACCTACGCAAGAAAGCTATGTCCAAACTGAACCAAAAAATAACTCCCAGAAAATTTGACCCTACTGATAAATCCTTGGAGGAAGACAAATGAAAGTATGTCACACATAGAAGGAAACGCAATAATCAAACAAAGAAGCAGCACATATCTAACAAACTCGTTACCCAATCTAACCAAGTCAGAAGCAGCCCCATTAAAACTGAGCAACCAATTTCTCTCCCTTGTTGAAAATACTCAGACCACAACCTCCCCCAATAAGGAAACACACAAACACTTGCTTTAATGGCTGCCTCTCTGCCGCCGGCAAGAAGGGCTTCTCCTGGATCAACCAGGGACTTTGCGATATCCCTGGGATCTACAGGATGCACCCTTCACAATCACCATCTCTTCAGGACAGCTTAGGTCCGTTGGGACCGTCCAGAGGCAAAGATATCGGCTGCAATCTCAGACCTCCGAGATTGCATGCCGTATCGTGGCGACGTCAGCTCCGCCCTATTGAAACAAGTACTTGGGCAGACCACAATCCAATGACAATGAAATGGAAATGACAAAAAAGAAGATCAAGATGGACATTAAATAATACTATTTTAAACGAAAAAGACTTCACACAGCGGATGGAGAAAGAATTGGCTTTTTTCTTCAGAGAAAATAAAAAAGAAGATACCTCAATTCAGAATGTTTGGGACACAATGAAGGCATATGCCAGAGGCTTGATAATAGACTATACAAGGAAAAAGAACATCAGGAAAAGGCAAGCCACTAAAGTTTTAGAAGACGAGCATAAAAGACTTGAAAAAGAACTACAGAAAACGCCACAGAAAAAAGACATTAAACTAGAGGCATATAGTAAGGTGGATGGTTTGAAAATAAATAAAGATAAAACAAAGATCTTGACAAAGAATATGCTACTAAGACGAAAAGAAGAACTGGCAGACCTATTGAAAATTCAAGTCACGAACAAGGTTAACTATTTGGGGATACATTTGACACCAAGATGTAGTACAATAAAAGAGAACAATTACATCAAACTTAAACAACAGATAGCGTTAGATTTGACGAAATGGGAAAATCTACAATTGTCATTAATAGGGAGAATCTCAACAATCAAGATGAATATCTTACCCAGAATTTTATACCTGTTTCAAACAATACCAATTAGGCTTGGAAAGGACTACTTTGAAGATTTAATTAAAATTGTGTTGAAATATATATGGCAAGGTAAGAAAGCGAGAATAAAGTTAAAACTCTTGCAAGATGCTAGAATTAGAGGAGGATTTGGTTTGCCTAATTGGGAGTTGTACTACCAAGCTACAAACTTGATGTGGGCTAAGGAATGGATAACATTAAGAAATACTAGATTGTTGACATTAGAAGGACATGATTTGTTGTTGGGGTGGCATGCTTTTCTATGGTATAAGGGAACTAAAACATAGGGCTATTTTAGAAGACATCATATACGGGAGTCTCTGTGGTTAAATTGGGAGAAGATTAAAAGACAATGTTATTTGAAAATTCCAGTCTGGTTATCGACTATTGAAGCACTTTCCTATCCCATAATATCTAAGAAGGAACAAACAGTTAGATATGGGGAAATATTGGATGAAAAGGGTGAACTTAAATCGATGCAAAATCTAGAGGAACAAGGTATAAAGATGAATTGGTTTTCATATGTGCAAATACATTCAAGGTATGATGGAGATCTCAAAACAGAAGGATTTTATGATAAATTGACTGACTTAGATTAGATTTTGACAGGTACTGATGAAAAGGTGATTTAAAAATTGCATGACTATTTATTGGAAACTAAACTAGAGGAAGAACAAGTTAAAGAAACTATGATTGCTTGGGGGAAGAATTTTGGATATGGGATTGATTTAGAGAAATGGCAAAAATTGTGGTCTCAAAATTATAAAATGACAATGTCAACAGCATATAAAGAAAATTTGTATAAGATGTTTTACAGGTGGCAAGAATAGCAAGAATGTTCAAGAATAAATCCGAAAAATGTTGGAAATGTCAACAGATACCTGGCTCATATTACCATATGTGGTGGACCTGTGCGGACGCTAGAAAATACTGGACTAAAATCCACATGTGGTTGGAAAAAATGACAAAGAAACATATAGACTTGAAACCAGAGATATTTTTATTGGGAATTTTACCTGATACATACAGTAAAGATTTAAAATATTTGATTGTAAATGTATTAACAGTGGCTAGGATTGTATTTGCTAAAAATTGGAAAAATGAGAAAATACCATTACAGGAGGAAATTATTAAGAAAATATTGGAATGTGCTGAAATGAGTAGATTAACATTTGAAATTAGAGAACAAGAGGATAAACAATTTTATAAAATTTGGGACCTTTTCTATCAATGGTTAGATAATAAAATACAATAATAGAATATCTAGAATTTTAGAAACTAATGAATATATAAAGATGTATTTCTTTTTTTGTTATCATATCTATAAAATGTTTTTAGGATAGATTTGGAAGCATTATATGAATTGTTATAAAATAAACTAAGTAAATTATAGTTATCTCGCAAAGTATGAATGAACAAAATTATAGTCAAATGATTGTTTAATAGTAATACTAGGGTATTCAATTTTTTGATTGATAATATGAGTTATTATGCAATGTAACTGTAATTGAGACTATGAAATGGATGCACAAAAAGTTTGTAAACCAACCGACACACTGCTTGTAGATTTATGAAAGAAAGTTGGATGTTTTTATGTTTTGTTTGTTTTTGTTTCTTTAAAAACCAATAAAACTTGTTTTTAAAAAAGAAAAAGAAAACACACAAACACTTAGGGACATCATCCCTAAAAAAAAGTCACATCAACACACTCACCTGGGATAAACAGAAAAGCATCCCAGACTGCACCCCCTTAAAAAGGAAGGTGAGTGTTGGTGATAGGAGATTCTATTCTCAAAGAAACAGAACCAGCCATCTGTAGACCGGACATACAATCCAGGGAGGTATGTTGTCTCCCTAGAGCAAAAATCAAGGATGTGGCTGAGAACTTAACCAAAATAATTAGGCTCAGATTACTACCGTTTTCTACTACTACACGTAGGGACGAATGTCACAAAAAAGGACTTGAAAACAATATTGAGTGATTATAAGCAGCTAGGCAAGAAAGTCAAGAACTAGGTGCACAGGTAGTTTTTTTCATCTGTACTGTCAATGAAAGGGCAACATCTTGTAAGAGAACAAAGGATTCAGGAAAGGAACCACTGGCTAAAGGGCTGGTGTTGCCAAAAAAAACCCCATGGTCTGCACAACCATGATGGGCTTTTGGCAAGGGATGGGCTGCACCTGAAAAACTGGGAAGAATGTTTTTGGAAAACGACTGGCTCAACTTATCAGAATTGAGGGAGGAGAGTGATCAATCTCCAGGAGCTACTTCTAAGCAAAACCCCCTAGAACAGGGGTCTCCAACCTTGCTGGCTGAGGAACTCTGGGAGTTGAAGTCCACAAGTCTTAAAGTCACCACGGTTGGAGACCCCTGCCTTAGAAAACAACTCAAATAATGAGGTAAAGAGGGATGGGAAGGAAGACAAACTCAAATACCAAATAGGAGACATAGGAATCATACCCAGAGTCAGACATAAAGACCTCAAATGCCTATATAAAATGCACAAAGTTTGGGAAACAAACTGGGTGAATTTGAAATATTAATATACGAAGGTAGATATGATATAGTTGGAATAACAGAAACTTGGTAGAATGAAACCCACAACTAGAACATACTGATAGAGGGATACAAACTGTTCAAAAAAAACCCCAGACCCCATAAAAGAGGAGGTGGAGTTGCACTGTATGTAAATGACCAGTATATTGCTACAGAAATGCATGGAACCAAAGCTGAAAACGGCTCAATATAAAAGAAAAAAGAAAAAAAGTATGACATTGTTGTAAGTATGTATTATAGGCCACCCAATCAAGCAGAAAAAAAATAGATGTATTTTTCTGACAACCAATTAACAAATATATGTAGGAAACACACTACAATAATAATGAGGGACTTCAATTACTCTGACATCAATTGGAAGACTAATTCCACACCAAGTGATAAATCGAATAGGTTCCTGACCAACCTAGCTGACAACTTTGTTGTCCAAAAGATAGAGGAGGGAACTAGAGAGTAGCCATATTGGACTTAATTTTTACAAAGTGACAGAGGGAGTTGAAACAGCAGGAATCATGGGTTAAAGTGACCATGTCATACTAGAATTCAACATAACACAAACACAACCAATAGAACACAATGATACCAGAGTCCTACCTAGATTTTAAAAGAGCTGATTTTAACAAACTCAGAGAGAACTTGGGAAAGATTCTTTGGATGAAAATCCTTAAGGGGAAAACAACTCAAGGCACTTGGGAAATTCTAAAAGATATTATCATAAAAGCCCAGTCCAGCACAATACCATTGAAAAAGAAAAACAAGAAATCCAAAAAGAAACCAGCATGAAAGATCACTCTGACAAATTGAAAGACAAAAAGGACACATACAAAAAATAGAAAGAAGGACACTTAACTAAGGCAGAATATCAGCAGATAACCAGAATCTGCAAAGACGGATTCAGGAAAGCAAAGGCTGAGAATGCACAAAGGCTTGCAACAAAAGTCAAAGAGAATTTAAAAAGTTTCTTCCAACATATAAATAACAAAAAAAAGAAAATAGTTGGTCCATTAAAGAGGTGGTGGTGCCATCTTTTGATGGCAAAGAAGAAACAGGCAGCAGAGAGAAAGCAGAGCTGCTTAACTCATTCTTTGCATCAGTCTTCATGCAACAATAAACAATAGTCCACCCTACCAAAAACATAACTGTAAGACAGATTAGAAATAAAAGTTAAAATAAGCAAAAAAAATGGTAAGAGAACACCTGTCTGATCTTGATGAATACAAATCACTGGGACCTGATTGATTACACCCCAGGATTCTAAAGGACCTGGCAGATGTCAACTCAGAACCACTGTGTCATATCTTTCAAAAATCCTGGAGCACCGGGTAGCTACCAGAGGACTCAAAAAGAGCTGATGTGGTTCCCATCTTCAGAAAAAGGAGGCGGGGAAAGGAAACTACAGACCAATTAGCCTAACATCAATACCCAGGAAGATACTGGAAAAGATAATAAAAAGCAGATCTGCCAACATCTAGAAATGAGTAAAGTAGTAACTAAAAGTCAGCATGGGTTTGTTAAAAACAGAACATGCCAAACCAATCTTATTTCATTTTTCAACATAGTGACTAAATTAGTGGACCAGCAAAAGACTGTGGACATAGTATAATTAAACTTCCGCAAGGCATTTGACAAAGTAGACCACAACCTATTTCTTGGTAAGCTAGAAAAATGTGGGAAAGACAGCATCACCACCAGATGGATTTGTAACTTGCTGACAAACCATACTGAACGAGTAATCATGGTACTACATCTACATGGTACTACATCTACACGGAGGGAAGTAAGCAGTGGGGTACCACAAGGTTCTATCTTAGGCCCAGTATTCTTCAATATCTTCATAAATGACTTAGATGAGGGAATAGAAGGGGAACTTACCAAATTTGTGGATGATACTAAACTGGCAGGAATAGCCAACACCCTAGATCAGTGATGGCTAACCTTTTTGTTGTCACATGCCAAAAGTGTGCATGTGCACATGTGCCTGCACCCATAATGGAGTGCACGCATGACCCCACCCCCACGCTCCCCAGGCCTCTGCGCATGTGCAGCAAATACCCCAAAATTAGCTGGCTGGTGGGAGGTGCGCATGCATGCGCAATAGAACTGAGCTGGGGCAACAGCTCGCATGGCAGCAGAGATGGCTCTGCATGCCACTTCCAGCACACATGCCATAAGTTTGCCATCATGGTCCTAGATGATAAGCTCAAGATCCAGATGGAACTTGACAGACTAGAACACTGAGCCCTATCTAACAAAATGAAATTCAATGTAGATAAAAGTAAAGTCCTACACTTAGGCAAGAAAAATCAAAAGTCCACATATAGACTGGGCTTAATAGTGAACTTAATAGTGAACTTAACTGTGAGAGAGATCTTAGAGTCTTAGTGGACAACCAATTAAATCGAAGCCAACAGTGTTGCGGCAGTAGCCAAAAAAGCCAATGCAATCCTAAATTGCATTAACAGAGGGATACAATCAAGATCAAGTGAGGTACTAATACCACTCTATAAAGCCTTAATAAGACCACACCTAGAATACTGCATCCAGTTTTGATCACAATACTATAAAAATATGTTGAGACTCTAGAAAGACTGCAGAGAAGAGCAACCAAAATTATTAGGGGAGGACTGGAAACTAAAACGTACGATGAATGGTTGCAGGAACTGGGCATGGGTAGTCTAGTGAAGAGAAGGACCAGGGGAGACATGATAGCAGTCTTCCAATATTTGAGGGGCTGCCATGAAGAGGAAGAGGTCAAGCTATTCTCCAAAGCACCTGAAGGCCAGACAAGAAATAATGGATAGAAATTGAACAAGGAGAGATTCAACCTGGAAATAAGAAATTTTCTCACAGTGAGAGCAATCAACCAATAGAACAGCTTGAATTCAGAAGTTCTGGAAGCTTAATCACTAGAAGCTTTCAAGAAGAGATTGGACTTCCATCTGTCAAAAATGGTGTAAGGTCTGCTTGGGTGGGCGGTTGGACTATATGACTTACAAGGTCCCTTCTAACACTGTTAATCTGTATCTGTATCTCTCTCGCAGTTACTGCTATTGGGCCAAGTTTCACCTAATCTGTCCATGTACATTTAGTTTTCCACATGATCACTTCAGCATACAGATTAAACAAAAATGGTGATAAAATACATTCCTGTCTAAAACTCCCTTACTAATTCTCAACCAATCTGTGTCACCATAGAGTGTTCTCCCTGTTGCCTCTTAATCAGTGTATGGTGGGTTGGGACACCAAGATCATGCCAAGCTGTCCATAGCTTATTTTATTCTACACAGTCAAAAGCTTTTCTGCAATTGATAAAATACATATATGATCCTTTTGAAATTCACATATCCTTTCCATAATCTATCTAGTATTGGCAAAGTGATCTTGAGTGCTGCACCGCTTTCTAAAGCCAGCTTGTACAACAGGTAACTCTTGATCAATGACATTCTGTTATCCTGTTTAATGAACTTTAATCGAATCTTGCTTGCATGAGAAAACAATGCATTCTTGCAATAATTGAAGCCGTCTCTGACAATGCCTTTCTTTACTAGTGGGATATAATAGACCTTTTCTAGTCCTGGGGCCACTGACATGTAGACATGTGACACAGGGCAGTGATCCTATGAACTGGCACTGGTCTTAGTAATTCTGCAGGTATTCTATACCTGGGATTTTCCAGTTTGGCAATTTCTCCATGGGCCATTCTACTTCTTCTTGAAAGATGTTAGGTTCATTATTAATTGAGATGATGATGATGAGTCTACATATAGAAAAAAGATTGAACAACTGGTCCTGTGGTGCATCCGGTACAACGTGGAACTGAACATGCTTAAAACTGTAGAGATGAGAGTGAATTTTAGGAGGAACTCTTCTATTCTATCTCCTCTTACCATATTCGACGACACAGTATTAGCAGTAGTGTCCTTCAAGTTTTTGTGTTCTATAATCCCCCAGGATTATAGACATTGAATTTTGGGGGGGAAATAGTACCTTTTTTTTACTTTGTACAGCTTCAGTTTAGTTACTAATAGCTGATGATTTGAGCCACAATCAGCACCAGGAAGTGTCTTAATAGGTGCAACTGAACCTTTCCAGTGTTGTTGACATAAAATGCAGTCTATCTGATTTCAATGTTGCCCATTTGGTGCTGACCATATAAATGTCATTTGTGTTAAATAAACCATGCAATCATGGTGCTGAAATGATTTTTCTGGCAAAACTGCAGAAGGCAATTACCAGTTTTATTCCAATTCACCTTGCCTACTATTCTTGCAACCTCTCCTACTTTTGCATTGAAATCTCCCATAATATACAAAAGGTCCTTCTTGGTATTTGTTTGGCAACACACTGAAGTTCACTGTAAAAAGTTCAATTTCATCATCATTTGATTTGACAGTTGGAGCTTAGATTTTTAGTATGATAATGTTGAATAGCTTGCCTCAAATTTGGATAGATATTATGCAATCATTGTAGACTCTGTGATTCTCAACACATTTAACCAATTGTTTGCTTACGCAGAATGCAACTACTTTTCATCTGATAACATCATTTCTAGAAAAAGAGCAGCATACAGAGAAGCTCAAATCATCAATATCTAGATAACAGCCTCTCCATGGCCTACAACCAGCTCATCAACCAAAAATCCAGGAAAAGCTTCCTTAGATCAATGGAAGACTTTGAATAATTTGAAAGCAGAATTTTGAGGAAAATTATCAAACAACAATTTCAAAGCCATTTAAACCTTGCTGTTGATTTAACTTTTCACTTATTTAATACTAGGCTGTAGCAGAAAAAAAAACCCTGTAGTTCTATACTCCAAGGTTCAAATGCATTCGCAGGTTGGAGGGGAAAGGATCAAAACTGACAAGATGGAAGTTAAAATATCACAATGGAAGCTCCTCCATTTTTTATTCTGTGTGAGCATGTACAAAATAGTGGGTCTAAATCTCCATGATGTGTCTGCCATTTTGCTGGTTTTGACATACCTCATGGACACTAATGCTCAGGAGTTTTTTCGGCAGCAAAGTATATCAAAAGCATGAGCTGTGATTGTGACCTGATACTGAAGCATTAAGTGACATATACCTTATGAATTTATAATCTTTATTCCAGTTAAGTAAGAAATTGGGTCCAGATTTCTGCCGGCTACGTGACTAAAACTGAATTGGAGGCTGAATCCAACTGTGTGGAATGTGCATGCAGGTAGTCTCATCTAACAATGCTACTTAGGACCAGAAACTTCGTTGTTAAATGATAGTCATAAATTGAAAAACCAGGTGATTGCTCCACTTAATGGTGGTAGTCCCAGTTGCCATCATTAAGCAAGGACAGCATGGGGGCATGGCCTAACATGTCTGTGACATGTGACTTCCAGCCAACTTCCTTATTGATTTTGCTTGTTAAAAGCTGGCAGGAAATGTTGCCAATCATGATTGCAGGGACATTGTGACAACGATCAATAGAAGGACCAGTTAAAAATACAATTTATGCTGTGCATAGAAGTTAGAACGGTCACTGAACTAGTGGACATTAAACAAAGGCCACCAGAACATAAAAAATTCAAGGACAAAGAAAACAGAAAGAGTTCAGTATTTTTCCCCCTCTTGTTTTTGCAAATATATCTCCTTTAAGCCCCTAGGAGAACATGGCATGTCATCAACTTCATTTTTGTCTCATGAGAATTTTGTAACAGTTTACAAATGAGAGTGTCTCTTTGGAAAACACATAACGAGCTTAAAAAAAAACCTCCAGTGCTAATAAAAACCATGAGATGCTCCCTCTAATTTTCCTTTCTGTGCTATGATAGACACATCATATTCATACATAAAAGCATCTGTAGTGGTCCGTTCAATCAGATAAATGTAATTGTTATATACAATTCGCAACAATTGGATCCTTGCTAATTTTATCTTACACATACAAGGAATCCTTAATTTTGACCTGTTCTTTTTAATGACCATTTGAAGTTACGACAGACCTCCCAAAGGCTACATGGCCATCTAAAAGTACCGATGCTAGGTACACTGTCATAAAGTGCATAGTGATCAAAATTAATAAAAACTGTTTTAGATTTTCAGTTTACTACCAACACTGGAGAGCTGTATTGAAAAAACCTGGGAACAAATGGATCAAAAGATGTTTCTGAAAGATTTGCTTTAATATACGTATCTATTATTAAATAGGTTTAGATTAATTCCAGAGAAGTATGTAGATCTTCTGGTTTTCAAGTAATGACATTAGGAAGCAATCCATTTGGCGTATAGGAGTTAAGGCAGAAAGAACAATATTTTCCCAATCATGACACAATCTTGTCAAAACCATTTTTGATTTTGAATAGCCACAGATGGACATTGATTGTTACAGAAATACAAAACACACTGAATATCTCGGTGTATATGAACTTTAGCATGATAAAAAAATGCAGAGGCTTCCAAGTTAGAGCAAGCTGTACTTTTTACTTCATTTCAAAACCATTTAAAATTAAATGAAGAGAAAAACTGACCCCTACTCACAAAGACTGTGATTCTGTGCTGTTATTGTTATTGGAATATTTTAAAGATATTACTCTGTAACAACAATTTAGTAAATGCAAGTCTGCAGTGTGAGCAGTTTTGATAAACAACCTCTGTGGGCCACACAACAGTGATAATGTATCCTTAAGTACTGCCAACGAGCTGCCATTCTGCACAGCCAATTACTTCTGTGCGTCTGTCACTCAAAGGAAAAATGACTGAACCCATTAGATCAAACCTTTGTCACTGTTCCTAATGCACTCTTAGGCCTCATTAATCTGAGGGAGCAGCAACACAGCCGCCGGTGCCTCATTGCCTCCTTCACAACAGGACCATGTGAAGCCTCTCATCTCTCCCCCAAGTGCACCACGTTAATCAAGCTCTGCTTATTACCCCAGTCCCTGTCACGATGGAGAGCACTCTCTCTTAAATGCTCTCATTATGGCCCATCTTTAGAGCTGGCTGAGTGGAAAAAAAGAGAACAAGAACAGAAGAGGAAAATGCAAGTCCGATCGCATTAATATTCATAACAATAATTAGTATTCTAGGTCACTGAATATTCATGCTATTAGTTTGGGTTTTATGGGTTTGCTGGATGTCCTGATTGCTGGAGTGTGGAGAAAAACAGCATGGCGGGAATGTTAGATATCAATGGTAGTTCACTATTGAAAATAGGTTTGTGAGCACCCCTCCCATTTGGAAGAGGAGGCCAAACCAGTGTTTTAAACATTCCTGATGCCTTTAGGATTTGAAAAATCACTAGAGAGGTGGAGAAGTGAAAATGCTTGATTTTCCAGAAAAGGTTTTACAACAGATTGGTTGCTATTACAAAATATGAGAGCCTAACATAATAACTTCAGAAGACTAGGACAAATAACTAATCTTGGATACAGGGAAAATCTAGAAATGAGATACACAAACCAAACTATAATAGAAAGAAGAGAGTGGATTAATCCAAGATCATTGCTGGCACTAGTGGTGGACTATCTCAATGTTCAGGACCGTTATACATGCCTTGTTTGAAATTGTGACATTCACTAAACATAAAGAGTATATACTGTCAGGCTCTAAATCTTAGACATATTTAAGTTATCATTATAGATATATCTTGGGCCTCATAATGTATTATTTTATAAGCTTAGGAATTTTAGTGGACTTCCTATCTTACCAGGTTGTTGTGTTCTGTTTATGCCTCACCCAGAGCATCCAGAAGATAAAAACAATTTTAAAAAATAGTGATAGAAAGCAGTGAGGATTGTAGCAGGAGCATTTGCAGCAAGCAAATATTTCATCATAACAGTAGCATGTGCATTATGATAAGCAACACAGGCCCTGTCCCTTACATTTTGCCAGCAAACATAATAGACAAATATAAAAGGTACAAAGTCTGTAGCATTTTTTGCCATTTGAACCCCCTGTCCTCTCTGGAAACCATAACTTTGATTACCTAGTAAGCTGTGGTTTCCAGAGAGGATAGCTATTATTATAAGCAAAGCCAAATCAAGGTAGCCCTAAAATCTAAATATTATACATAAATATTATTTTAAAGAATTTATATTTTTATTTTTATAATTTTAAAGAATTTATATTCTTCAAAAACCGATTTCATACTAAAAAGCTGTTTCTTGACATAAACCAGCAAGTATAATCACCTACTTTATCTTTTTTGGGATTAAATTTAAATTTGTTAGCTCATTGATGATGTATTACGGCCCTCCAGCACTTATTTCGAACTGTTAAAGATTTTCTTGTCTTCAATGAAAATACAAATTGAGCATAACAGCACTGTGAAGCATCAGCAATTTTTAATGCAGTTTCTTGTAGATGTTAAATAGTACTCAGTGTGTGGATTTGGGTTCTCCCAGGTAATGAAAACTAGCCAGACGATCACTGCAATACTAGAAAGTAAATGTATTACGTCTTTAAATAGCTATATATTCTTTACCTTCCAAATAGAGTTTGATAACGTTTAGGGTATCACTTCAGCTCTATAGAAGTATTATGTAAGATTATGCATGAAAAAAGCACTTGTATTGGTAATACATTTCTGTCATACTTCCAATGGTAATTTTAAAGAATAGTAGATAGTACTCTAACACAAATAAAGTACTTTCTTTTTTCAAATCTTTCCAAATGATCTGGTCAATCTGGATCTATACTCCAGTTTTTATCTTAGGTCCTTCTACTGGGTATAATTACTTGAAAAACTTTCAGGAACGGTTACTTGAACATTTGGCTATGAATGCACAAAATAAACTCAAATTTCAGGATCCATACACTATCTTGAACCATAAACTAACCATACAGATGGGGCTCACTAAAATATGGATGGCTGAGTATGCTTCAGGGTGTCATGTGAATTAGGAGAGGGTCACATGACTTCTCACTTCAACATCAGAAGGTATAATTTAAAACTCTCCTGATCAAGCATGACGTACTTCAGCCAAACATTTGTTTCTCAGTTCTTGTGATAGGTTGTATACCTTGCACTAGACATATTTCCTCCAGATAGCCTAAAACAAGGTCCCCAGAAATCAAATCCATTGAACTGATACTATTTCCATAGGCAATTGTTCATCTCCTGTATTTTCTTCTGCTCTGCAGTCTCGGATGAAAATAAACAGAGGAGGATACTACCTGAGCTTCCTTCTTAGAGCTTCCAAGTTCAAGATGATTCTTACAGACTTGAAGACTTGCAATCTTGAAGTTAACCACACTACACAATGCCTTCTTTATGGCATTATCTAATTTCTCATACACACTTCTGACATCTGGGAGGAACCTATTATTATATGTTTTAACCATCTACTAAAAACCAATAATCTCTTAGGCATGCTACAGATGAATGTTTTTCCTTAGTGTACTTATTTTATATAAACTATTTTTAATTCATTGTTGTTTTATTTGTTGTATTTTATCAAATCTATTATTACTGCACCGATTTGTCTAATATGGACTGATTTACGTTTCTTGAGTTATTCTAGCATCTGAGAAAAGTAATTCTACAAATGACAGATAAATCCTCATTTCAAAAACAAAACTTCAGAACAAAAATTGGACCTTCTTGGGCTATGTGGCAGAAATAAAGAGAAAGGTTAACGAAACATCAAAGTTTACATGACTTCCATTTGGCAGAACAGTCATAAATTGGTAATTTACCCAGTAATCATTCTGATGCTCATATTATAAGATGATGATGGTAAAGAAAATCTTAGCATATTTGCACAATGTAAATAAATTTTTGTACTTAAGTTCCAGTTCCCACTAATAAAGCAATACCTGTGCCTGGAGTATATCATTTACACTTGAAGCTGACATTCACATGAAAGGGCTCTTTAGTCCCTTCTTTCACATGGCATTTTATTCAAGTTCCTTCCTACCATTATTTATTTTTTGTTGTTGATTTTTCCAAAAAACCTACAAACCTTCCAGGAGTGGCTTAAAACCAAACGTAATGCATGTGTATTTAAAAATAAATGGTAATGAATTAAATTGAATTTACTTCTACATAGAAGTTTTACAGTGCAACCCTAAGTGTCCCCATTCAGAAATAAGTCAATGAGACAAACACCTGGTAAGTGGTAATAAAACCTGTTAAGGTTAAGTGGAAAAGCAATATGTACATCTAGGTTACACACAAGAAAATGTTAAACAGATGGCATCACACTGTTTTTACTTTTATCAAAGAGCATGACTGTTTTCAGATAAAAATATCTAAAACATAAATATGTTAAATATAATTACTGTGTTTTTAAATTAAAAGGCAACATAAACAAACATTGTGATCATATTTTTCAAATTATATTTCTCTTACCTGGATTTGGTGAAATATGTAAACCGCTCATCTCTTTGGACAAGCCATTTGTTCTTTGATTAGAGATAGGTGCACAGACTGATGTGGCACGAGGTGGCCTCTTCCCTGGCACTTTAACTGTGGTCCTCAGAAGATCAATTTCTTTTCCATGAACATTTTGCATATAGTCCTGCACCAAAAGACAACAAATATATTTCCCCCAGAGAAAATGAAAATAATGCAAAAAAAAATTGGACTAAAAGAAATCATGTGGTTAATTTGATTTTCCTGGGGTTACTAGGGGCTGATGTTTCTTAAAACATATTTTTCTTAATCTTTAGGAAGTTTCCTAAAGAAGATCAGAATATAAAATTGCAGGGTGGGGGGGGGGGGCAGTGTTAAACAGTAATAGCATAAAACTCTCACTGGGAAGCTGTTAGATTCTATATATATATATATATAAAGCAATATACATTTTGGTATTACAGCTGCAGATAGGCAAACCAGAAGCCATGGTATAGAGCTTAAAACATGTTCCAATTACAGAATGGCTAGTATCAAAGGAATGGGAAGAGGATTCCACATGTGTACTCCAGCTGCTTCAGAAATTTGACATCAAGAAGATTGTGCTGGCATATGCAGTTGAAGGTAAGAACAGATTTGAACTACTCAGCATCATAGAAAGACAACCAGACGAGCTATGGGAGGAAATAAAAATAACTGTCACTGAAGTAACCCAAAAATGTATTTCATACAAGATACCAAAGAAATTGGCCAGTTGGATATCAGAAGCTACAATAAAGACAGCAGAAGAGAAAAGGAAAACAAAAGCTATTGCTAGCAGGGAAGAAATGCAAAGATAAATGCAAAGTTTCATAGAGAGACAAGAAAAGATAAAGAAAAGTACTTCACTGAACAATGTAAGAAAATGGAGGAAGCAGCCATGAGAGGTCATACAACAGATTGTTTTACTTATGTGAAGAAGGCCAGAAACTTCTATATGGCAAGTAAGGCTATGATCAGATGACATAATGAGCAGGAATTGTATGACCAACAAGCAATCAGAGAAAAAGCAAAGGAATATCAAAATGACCTCTACATGTGCTTCATTGACTACACAAAAGTCTTGGATTGTGTTGACCATGACAAGTTCTAGAACTGCCTCAAAGAACTGGGAATATCACCACATCACATCCAGCTCATTCAGTCATTTACTCTGATCGGACAGCCACTTTAAGAATGGAATATGGAGATGCAAGATGGTTCAGAATTGAAAAAGGCACTCAACAAGGTTGGATCCTGACATCTCTACTATTCAACATGTACAAAGAAATAATTATGAGAATGCACATTTGGAGGAATGTTCCAATGGGGTTAAAGTCAGTGGTAGGAATATCAACAGCATCTAATATGATGATACAACATTACTCACAGAAAGCAATGAGTATCTGGAGAGATTAATCCTAAGAGTCAAAGATGAAAGTGAAAAATCTGTATCTTAACATCAAGAAAACAAAGATAATGACAACTGCAGAGAACACACAGGTCAGAGAGCAGATTGACAATGAGACCATTGAAAGAGTAAAGAATTAATCTTACTGGGCTCTGAACTCGACCAAAGTGGTGATTGCAGACTCAAGATCAGAAGGCATATAGCACTTGGAAGAACTGCAATGTTTGGCATGAGTAACATCTGGAAGAGTAAAGACATCAGCCTCACAATCAAATGCAGATTAATCAACGCAATAATTTTTCCAATTGCTACTTATTGTTGTGAAATGTGAATTCTGAAAAAGCCAGAGCCCTGCGACTGTCGGGCTAGCCCTCCAAGCAGAGCCTGGAAGCCAGCAGGGCATGTATGGGAGAAGCTGTTGTGGGCCAACAGTGGCCAGCAGCAGATTTAACAGTGAGGAGGTTGGGGAGGAACATGGGCCAGTCCTGGAGTCTGGGGAAGGCACTGACAAATGCTCTATATCGGAGTCAGAGATGGAGCCAGGGGCATCTGACGGTTATCAGCTGCCTTCGGAGTCAGACATCAATGAAGCAGAAGTACAGCTGGAGCCTGTTCCCAGTGTGTGCATGCACAGAGTTGCCAGAAGGAGGGAACAGTTGAGGAAGAAGGGCTGACTTGGGGGTAAAGCCACAGGTGGATTGTGAATGGCCCCTCCCCTAGAGAGTAAAAGAGGAGTGAAAGGGGAGTGGGGCTTTGCAGGAAACCATTAGCTCATTCCAGCATGCTTGCCAAGTATTGAGGTGTCTGACAGGTATTGGCTTGACCACGCTCCAAGCCTGATAAAGGTTTGTAATTGGGAACTATCTTGAAAGACTGTTGGCCCGGACTTTGTTGGAGAGGATATTCATTGTAAATCAAATAAAAGAGGCTTACTGAGACGAGGACTCGGTTTTGTGCTGTTGGGGAAGCCTAGGTCAGAACAGAAGCGTGGTGAGGCATGTAGCTTTGCCATGTAGGGAATGATGGGGCTTTTCATCCCTCACCTCAAGGAGAAGGAGAAGGAGGAAAAGGGAGAGTGGTTGCTCGAGAGCTGCTTTTTGCTGGCTGCTTCCCGGGCTTGCTCATGGGAATCTGGCGTGGAAGGGCGGGTCTGTTTTTTTGCAGATTTGTCCCGACAGTCCCATCCCCTTTGAACCTAGCCTCCCTCCTCAGACGGAGATGGAGGACTAGACTGGGCTGAAGCAGAGGAGAAAGAGCGGGGGCAGAAGCTGTGCAGCTATGGATGAGGGACTTGCCCTCCTCTCCACGAGACCTCTCAGGAGACACAGCATTCAAATATAAAAGCCACTCCTTCCAAGTCAGCACCAGCGCCTGGGCTCTGGCAGTAGGGCCACTTCATCTCCCTGGGAGTGTCTTGTCGCCTTGATGGCCCTTCACATCCCCCCATACAGTTCCCAGGGAGGGAGGGGGAACAGATGGAAAGGGCACCCAGACTCATAGTGCTTTGTTTTGATTCAGGCTTTGCTGGGAACAGTGGTGGATATTCCACATGCCGTGTTTGGGTTGCTTTTGCAAAAGCATGGAAGCCCTCCAGGTAGCGTCGGGCTCATTTATTTTGGGAAGCGACAGCTATTCAATTGTCTCAAGATGGGGGGGGGGAGGGGGAAATGACAAAAATCAGTAAACTGGAGCAGTGTCTCTTTAAGATACCATGAATGTATGGAGCAATTTGATTGTGATTCACCAGGTATTTGTGTGGTAACACAGAGAACCTCAGGGAGAGTTTATAGTGGCATGCCTTGGATCTATCCCTGAATTTGCCAAGATAGAAATGCATTTGGCTAGAAGGTCATTTGTAAAACCAACAAATGATCTCTTAATAGCCATAGAAGATGGGGGAATCCCTGCAGGGTAAAAATAAAGAGCTGCTTTGCTGACAGGCGGATGCAAAGGGAGACTTCTGCCTTGTGTAGATCCGGGGTGGGGGAGATTGTTCCTTCCAGATGATAGCCGATGCCTTTGGAAAAGGAGATCAGGTTTAAAAGGGGGGAAACAGCCTTGAGGGTAAGACCCCCCCAAGCAGCAGTTAGAGGAAAAGGAGTGGGTGGGTGGGTGACTGTGAGAGGCACGTGATCTGGTCCATCAGATGCACCATGCTGCCACCCGTACTGTTGCAGCTGCAGGCAAGCAACGACGGATGGAGTGAATGGGTGGCTGTGTGGCATGTCTGGCAGGCCAGATCGCATGCCTCCCCACTCCCCGCGCCTCCACTTGTTATTGGTGCCGTTCCCATGAGTGAATGTACTTGGCCACTGTCCAACTTCGTCCTCCAGCTCTACGCAAACTTCGCAAACAAAGTTAGATGGTGGGAAGGATCATGTGCCTCCCTCCCTGTACCTCTGCCTCCACCTGCTGCTTGGAGAGACTTACCTGTGCTGCACGGGCTGCATAGCCCCAGAACGTGCTGGCCAAGGGGACGGCAGGCTGCAGCTGCTTCTGGATACCGTCAACCCCTGTGCTTGCACTTGCTGCCTCTTGTGTTAACCATGTCCCCCAGAGGGCTGATGCTCTTAACTGGGGCTTATTTTGGGGGGTAGGGCTTATATTGCAAGCAGCATGAATAATCATGCTAGGACTTATTTTCTGGCTGGGTCTTATTTTGGGGAAAACACGGTACTTTGGCCATGTCATGTCAGCTGACTCACTGAAAAAGTTAACCATGGTGAGAATGATCAGTGGAAAAAGGAGGAGGAGTCACCTTAGCACCTGCTGGCTGGACATGGGATGACACTGAGAAGACCATGGCGGATCTGAAGGAGGATGTTCGAGACAGAAGGACATGGAGAGTGCTGATCCCTAGAGAGGCCAAGGTCGCTTATGATTGAATAGCTGACAATGACGACTTCAGCAGCTTCTAGCAAATATGCATAATAATTTTCAAATGACTGACAAATATATTGCAGATATATTAAGAAGATAATGTGTGTGTTTCCTTGAAGAGATAAATCAGGGTGAAGAAAATTAATCAATTTACACTTCATTGTCTAAATTTTAAGCAAGATTAAATACTGATAAATTTGTGATTCTGGATGACCAATTTTCTGGAAGTGATTGTACTCAAATTTAAGTCCTAAGAGTTGTAGTTCAGAGATTCTTTGAGAGTGTTATAGCCTTCAAGTTTAGAATAGAATATCTAGTCTAAAAACATCTAAATAAGCACCAGATATCATATTGTGGCTATCTGTACTTTTGCAACCCAAATTCAATAAACCCATTCTGAAGGAGACCTTCTCAATTGAACATTCATTTATGAAATACACTCCCTAGAGAAGACTGCCTGATTAAGCTTTATATGCACCTGCTATCATTATTGTTTTATTGGGTTTTAATTGTACTGGTAACTTATATTTTAAAGTATATTTATATATTTTTTAAATTAAGTCTATATAAAACTACTTATGCTCATCAAACAATCTGGTGTAAGTGTGTGTGAAAAGATCAAAGAGCTGCGTTTTCCTAGAGCGAAATCTTAACACTCTCTCATCTTAGATTTTATAATTTGCAGAAGTAAAAATTTATAGCATAAAAAAGCTTAGCTGCTTCAGAGAATGGTAATTTACAATATGACCATATTAGAAATAGTTGAAGATTACCCTATCATCTGGAATATGCAGTGCTACAGAGAAACAGAAAGCCTGATTTTTGATATGCAAATATTACAAAGAGAATATCCCTAGATATTAGCTGTAAAAATGCTGAGAGGAGAAAAGGGGTTGCTTTAACAAGACACAAGGGTAAATCAAAGCCAAGTATTTTAAACAGCACTTAACAAGTCCCCAGAGCCTACTCTAAAGTGGGCCACCCCAGAAGTGCTATCTTTGGCCCCTCAACAGCTGAAAAAGTAGTAATTGCAAACCTATTTACATTTGGTTCTTAAGTTTTCTATGTTCATAATTCAGTAGTAGTAATGAAGCACCAGAAAAAGAACAATTTTCCCAAATGTGCTGGTATTAAGCTTCCGAAGCCACTGTACCCCATGGCTCTTGCACCTTTGCCACTGCTTGTTTTTTACGTTCTTCTCTTAATTATGTTGCATCTATTGCCATATACTTAATTAGCTGCATTAATGTGATTTCTTTTCACACAGTCAAGCAATTAAGAGCTATGATTGAGTTTCATTCAATTAGTCTCAACAAACATGCTAATTGATGTCCCAGATGCAAATGAGATGCAATGAGATAAACCTGCTAACAATTGAGTGCCATGAGAGATCCATTGTGCTCAGCTTGCTTACACAAAAGCACATTTTTCTACTTTATGTGGAACTATTTTAAAGAGGATATCTCTATGACATCCAGTCTTCAATATACTGAACCAATCCTAAAATAGTATTACTACAAGATAGTAAATCCAACCAGGTGTCGATGTGGCTGGTAAGCAATACAGTGATGGAAAATATATATTCTCTGTTAAATTGAAACCTACTTTGATGGCAAATTTTTATTTATTTATTTATTGAATTTATATTGCTGCCTATTCGCCCATGGTGACTCGAAGTGGCTTACAGAATGTAAAACCATATTTAAAATAAAAAACAATAAAAACTAATAAAAAGAATCAAATAAATTAATAAAGTACAATAGAACAAAATCTGGAAAAAAATAAAAAATCACCCCCAACTCCCACCCCACACCCTGACGACA
This sequence comes from Pseudonaja textilis, assembly GCF_900518735.1. Next base: position 4,298,127 of record NW_020769344.1, read on the forward strand.
GCAGATCACACAAGCCATTTGATGGGCTCCATCCCGCTCTGGGTTCCCCAGGCCTGCTGGCAGAACCAGGTCTTCAGTGCCTTCCAGAAGAGTATTAGTGAGGGGGCCATTCTAATCTCTCGGGAATGATATTCCATAGAGAGGGAGCCACCACGGAGAAGGCCCTTCTTCTGGGTCCCACCAGGTTTATCTCCCTCGGGGATGGGATCTGCAGCATTCCCTGCCTCCCCGCTCTAATGGGTCAGGTACATGTGACCGGCAAAAGACATTCCCTCAGACAACCTGGTCCCAAGCCATGAAGGGCTTTAAAGGTGACAATCAGCATCTTGAATTGCACCCAGAAGCAAATCGGCAACCAATGCTGCTCCTGCAGGAGAGGTGAAACATGTGCACACTGGGGTCTGCACAAAACCATGCGGGCCGCTGCATTTTGCACCAACTGGAGCTTTTGGATGTTCTTCAAGGGCAGCGCCATGTAGAACGTGTTGCAATAATCAAGACAGGAAGTGACTAGGGCATGAGTGACTGTGAGTAGGAACCTTTGGTCCAGGAAAGGGCAAAACTGGTGCACAACCCACAGTTGCACAAAGACCCTCCTTGCCACGTCCGCCATCTGCTCTTTGAGCAGGAGTCGTGAGTCTAGGAAAACCCCTAGATTACACACAAGGTCTGTTTGGGTTAGTGCCACCCCATCCAAGACCAAAGGTGGCAATTCTCCCTGAGCCCACGAACCCCAAATCCAGAGCCACTCGGTCTTGAAAGGGTTTAGTTTCGACCTGTTGCTCCCCATCCATATTTGAATATTTTATTTATTTATTAATATATTTATATCCCATCTTTATTATGTTCATACCATACATAATTGTTTACCATTTATTACTGACTGACCATTTCAGTATGATCACTTTCAGGCAATGTGGTATTTTAAATTAAACTAAAAACACATTATTAATCAGTTCTTAATATACAGCTGTTATATTCACTGCGATTATTTTCCTTCCTGAGGAAATATCTGACATTTGTGGTAATACTGCAATGCTATTATGATAACTTTAATATGGAATTGTCACATATGTTGCATAGACGTTTATGTATAAATGATTGAGAAAGACAATTAATGTAGTCAATTCAGAACATGAAATAACCAATCTATATTAAAGTCGTAATTGTATAATTATATATCTCCATTTTTTGTTGAGTTTTAGCCATTGGATTAATTTTTATAATTTATTCAATTACATTCAGACTAGATAGCAATAGCAATAGCACTTAGACTTATATACCTCTTCACAGTGCTTTACAGCTCTCTCTCAGCAGTTTACATTGTCAGTATATTTCCCTCAACAATCCGGGTCCTCATTTTACCCACCTTGGAAGGATGAAAGGCTGAGTCAACCTTGAACCTAGTAAGATATGAACTGCCAAATTGCAGGCAGCCAGCAGAAGTAGCCTGCAGTACTGCATTCTACTCACTGGGCTACCATGACACTTACAGCATACAGAATAACAAATTCAGAAGGGACATCGGAGGACTTCTAGTCCAGCGGTCGCCAACTGGTGGCCCACAGCCCACTGGTGGGCTGTGAGAAAATTTTGGTGGGTCACAGAGAAATCTCACCCCCAGAGCACTCCCCCCAAAGCAATTAATCCAGGCTGCGCAGAAACACAAGGCTGCTCAGCCCACAAGGCACGCGGGAACCCTCCCCACCCACTCACTCCTTACCTGCAAACTTGTCTGCTAAGTTGCTATCTTTCTTTTTTCTGACTACCAGCTGTTCTGCTGTGTCGGAAGATTTAGATTAGCTAGGAAGCAGGAAATGGTTGGATTTCCTGCTTTCTCGCTAAGCACAGCCGAACCTCCCTTAAGACTGATGGTTTGCTTGCAAGCAAATTCAGTGCAGACTCACGGCAAGCAAATTTGAGAGACTTAGCTAGCCGATGGCAGCTAGATAGATCACTGAATTATTCTGTGAGCAACTCAATCTGCCTGCCTGCTTTGCCTGCTTTGGGGTAAAAGTTGTTCTTTTTTTAAAATAAAAAATTCAATATTTACATGCATGGTGTGTTGTGAGTTAATTTTATGAGTTTGCTTGCAAGCAAATTTTATGTGACAGACTGAGCAGATAGATAGATTTCTGAATGAATCTGTGATTCTGTGAGCAACTCAATCTGCCTGCTTTGCCTGATTTTGGATAAAAGTTGCTCTTTTTTATAAAAAATTCAATATTTATATAAATATTTATAATATTTACATACAAGCCATGCCCAGCCAGTCACATGACCACCAAGCCACACCCACAAATTAGGCCATGCCCACAGAACCAGTTAGTGGTCCCTGAGATCTAAAATTATGAGTTTGGTGGTCCCTGAGGTCCAAAAGCGACCCCTGTTGTAGTCCAACCCCCTGTTCAACCAGAAGACCCTCTGCATTCTGGACAATTGGCTATCCAATCTCTTCCTGAAAAATTCTACTGGGGCTTATTTTATGGTTGGGTCTTATTTTTGGGAAAACACGATATATGTGAAAATACAATATATAGTGCTCACTATACAAATTTTATTATGCCACAGGTATTAAATCTTCTAGTAAGACATTATAAAATACAAAAGGTCATCTTGATGCAGCCTTAAATCACATGAGTATATTACAAAGATTATTTAAGGGTATATTTTCCCATGCCTATTCTGATAGTTTATTCATTTATAAGATTTGTATATTGACTAAAAAATGTACATAAGAGTACAGATTGTCAAATTCTTAATCATCCATCTGTGTCAAAAATCATAATTAATCAGTCTCTAAAGGACTTTAGAAACAACTAAGTTTTAATGACTTATTAACAAGCTTCTAGAAGGCAATGAGAGCCCCCATCTAATTTGGTGGATAAGCTGTTCAAAGGAAGGGAAAGCCCACAGAGGACATTCATTTTTGTGCCCTCTGCTGCTGGTGCTCACAGGAAGTGGGGACCCTTAGCAAGCATTCTTTTAGCTTGACAAGACAGGGATAGTCTATCTAGGAGAGATTATAGCATTAAGTCTGTTCCATAAGCATTTGGAGAGCTGCATTTTTTTGATCATTGAAGTTTCCTGTGGCTTTTCAAAGGAGCATTCCAGGTAAAAAAAATACCACTAATTCAAATGTTGAATGTCCTTTTCTAAAAAAAGTAACAACTGAGGCACCAGTCAAGGCTGTACAAAGTCCCTCCCATCCCCAACTTCTAGGGAGAAAACTCCTTCTAGAATCTAGAGTCAAAGTTGGTATTATCACAGACTCAGCAATTTTCTGCATTATTACATTATGCCAAGTCTGTTTTTCCCATCTAGATCCTGACGACCTTTAGACTCTAGTTCAGGACTTCTACCATTCATTATTTGTCCTGCAGTAGAGATGTATAACTGCATATTATCAGCATATAATATCTCATCCCAAACAGATAGATGACTGTCTGCAGGAGCTTCATATAACAATTACATTGGATAGGGGACACAACTGATCCCAGAAACATTCTGTAATAGACCGCCTGAGGATCTGGACTTTCCCCCCCTTGCAATGTCTCCCACAAGGAAATGTCTGTAACTGGAATCCAGGGCACTGCTGCTTTCCTTTAACCAATTGGAAGGGGCAGACCCACAATGATCTGGACAAGCTCACTCTCATTACTGTGGCCATGAACTCTGAACTCTCTTCTGATCACATACCAATTGGCAGAGGAAATCCATAACAATAAAGTCAAACTGCTTGGAAAATGTTATTATGAAGCTGGAAATACATGCAATAATTTGCCAATATACCAAGGACATCGTACAGACAATAATTTCACAGTTACTTAATGTCTCTATTCCAGTCTTATCCCCAACCACGTACAGTATAGTAATTCTTGCTAGGGTCTCCCAGTATATAATAAGCACTCTATTTACTTTATTCTGAGGTCAACTACTACAATGCTTTTGAGATATCTAATTGAGGAATACACTTCCATCTCATCTAGATCTGCCCTCCTGTCCATAATTTTGTCACAGACATGGCTTGATTTATTGTATGGCATTCAACAGCATCAGCTGGAGGCTGAAGCATCCAGAGTTGTGATTTGGGGATAAGATGGCAAAAGGCATCCAATCTCTCTTTACCTCTAATGGCTTGCCCCACATTTAATTGTTCGCATCTTTTGGGGAGTACTCTTCTGCACTGAACTCTTGCAAAAGACTACATTAGCTTTTGAAGATCATGACATCTCACTTATCAACCAGAACTGTTTCTGACTGGTTACTTTTAATATGTAATTGCTTATATAATGTCATATTGTAAATGCTTATTGACCACCCAATTTTCCTTGCTGTAAAAATGCCAGGAAGAAGCTTTTTGAGAAAGTCTCTCTTTGCAAATCCCTTCCCCAGTCTTAATGGTCTACGAGCAGCCTTTCTATTAGCAGGTTGGCAGATTGTTAGAAGCATATACTGTGGAAAGGGATAATCCAAGAATTCTTATTCTTCATTCATTGTTAATGTGCAATCTTCTTGTTCTAGAGTTGGCAAAAAAGTATTCTGGTATATTACAAAGCCCCAACAGACAGGCCTTATTTGATCTTAACAGCAAATCCAGTCAGCAGTGCTGTTCTTACAGTTTTGGTGGGTGTGGCAGGGGAAGGATACTGCAAAATCCCATTCCCTTCCCACCCCACTAACCTGTTTTCCAGCTCTGTTCTCCTGTGCAGGGCAACAAAAGAAGACCCAGCTGATCAACTGGGACTCAGGAGGCAGAGACTATTCTCTCTGGGGGCGGGGCCAGTCAGAGGTGGTATTCCGAACCACTCAAAATTTCCGCTACGGGTTCTCCAAAACTGGTCAGAACCTGCTGAATACCTCTGCATCCTTCTAGAAATGTAAAGTTATCCTAGATGCTATCTAGCCAAACATGTTGCCCAATGAAGGAATCATCAGCTTCAGTATTTTTAATAGATGGCCATCCTTTCTGTTTAATAACTCTAATGAAAAATAGTTCTTAACATTAGAAAATTTAACCGGTCTACTTTATTGAACTTTGAATCCATTGTTACTGTGCTGGGTTTTGGTATGTTATTTTTCTCAGTGTTTATTCCACATATTTGTGGAGTTTTCTTTCTCTCTCTCTCTCTCTGTCCCTCCCTCCCCCTCTCAACACATTTTTGTCTGAACATTTACTGCAAGCACTAAGCAAGTTGTGTAAGAATGGATTATCTGGACCTCTTTCGGTCAATATTCAAGCCCATTTATCAGCCCCAGCAGGGAATGGGCTAGCTGTGGGAATGGGAGAGTAGCGAGGGGAGTTTAGCCATAACAACATTCTTTCACAAGAGATCAAGGACAAGCTGCTGGCACCTGGAGGGGAGTGACCAAAGTTGGCGGCAGCTGAGACAGGAGATTGATTGGGCCATGTGACGTGAAGGTCACTAAATGGGGCAGAGTGTCAGTTGAATTGGGGGGGGGGGGGACATGGGAATTCAGATTCAGGTTTTCCCCAGATGTGCCAACATGACTTCTTTAATAAATTCTTACTTTGATGGACTTTGTCTCGGAGTTCTGAATTGAATTGAGGGCTTACTTGGAACACTGACACATTTATGGGACAGAAATGGCAGTTTTGATGATCTCTCGTGAGAGTGCAATGTTTTCTTCCTATTCCACCATTTTCAATTTATAATTCTCTAGATCAAATTTGCAAGGTGCCTCCCAAGCACATTCTTCTTAGTTTTCATGAGGTACATCCCATCTCTTCCCAAGAGTTCATCTTGGAATTCCAACTATATTTATTGGCATTATTCATATAGCCAGTTGCTTGTTCCCAGTATTCTCTATATATTTGGGCTATGTCCTTTGAAAAGAAAGACTATTAACTAGAGGGGACAACTATATTTACAGATAAGGATTGATAAAATGACAAATGTGACAGGAAAAATAATAATAATATGAGAAATGATAATAGAAAGGAGATGAGAATTTTAGATAATATTGTAAAATAAGATATGAGAATATACTAAGAAAAATGGAAGGAGATGTATTAGATTTGGAATTGAATAAATGAATATAGAATTGAGATAAGAATTTTAGATAAAATCATAAAATAAGATATGAGAATATGAATTGGGATTGGATAAGATAAGCTTAATATTTAATAATGACAAGAATGATGCAATATGAAATTAAACAAATAAAATGAATAGGTAACTATGGTCATGTTTGTATTGAGAGGTGAAACCTGGAACCACACTGCTTGTCAAATGAGATTTTTTCATTTAAAAAAAAATAAAATGAAAACAGGGAGAAAATTGAATAATGGAATTATTAGGTATGTTTAATTGATACGGTGGTAGGCATTTGGAGAGAGTAAGGTTAAAAATAAATATTGAAGAAGTATGAATTAATATGAATATAATGCAATGAGAGATGTATGATATACTGATGCCACACTGTTAATGTATTGTTGTTATATGTAGATTGAAATAAAAAAAATGGAAAAAAAAGAAAAGAAAGACTAGAGAAAGCACCATTTGTACCCTCAGTTCTTTCAGTCTTCTGCCCAGGATGTTACAGTCACTTGCAATATGTTTCATATTGTGTCCACATGGAGTACTAGAGACTATATAGTGCACAATGAACAGTTGTGGGAACAGAGCATATCTAGTCCATGAAGAGAAGGAGTAGGAGTAACAAGATAGCAGTCTTTCAGTACTTGAGGAGTTACCTGATTCTCCAAAGCACTTGAAGGCAGGACAAGAAGTAACAGACAGAGCCAACAGTGTGTTGCAGACACCAAAAAGCCAACATAACTCTGGGCTGCATCAACAGAAGGATAGCATCACAGGTTTTACACTTAGGCAAGAAAAACAAATGCACAGGTATAGACCAGAAGGTACCTGGCTCAACAGCAGTAATTGTGAGAGGGATCTACCATGTTTCCCCTAAAATAAGATCTATCCCCAAAATAAGCCCTAGCATGTTTTTACATTTGCACCTATTTCAAGCCCGATCCCCCCAAATAAGCACTACTTAAGAGTTTGTGCAGCCCCCACCCATTCTATCTGGTTGCTCATGGTGCTGTGGCCATGAGATGGGGTGGTGGAGCTGCCCCACACGCCCCACACTAACTTACCTCAGGGCCCCTGCAGCCAGGTAATCCACGGCCTCATGGCGGCAGCCATGTACAACAAGAGCCCACATGGCTGCCAGCTCACTTCTGCTTGCTCGTGGCCATAGTGGAGCAGGAGGCCATGTGGTGTGTTGATGCATGAGGTGATGCAGACAATGGAGGTGCCCCACCACCCTTCTTTGTGGCAGCGGCGCATCGCTCAGCCTCCTGTTCCAATGCGGCCACGAGCAAGCCGAAGTGGGCCAGCGGCCATACGGGGTCCTGCTGAATGGGGCTGCCGGAGGCAGGTGTCAGGTTGTGAGTGGCCTGGCTTTGGGAGCCCTGAGGAAAGCCAGTGTGGGGTGCGTGGGGCACCTCCATTCCCCTGCCTTGCGGCGGCGGAACTAGCACACCGCAGGGCCTCCTCCCCTACCATGAGCAAGCAAAATACAAAATTTTTCCCATACATGGGAAAAAAATAAGACACCTCCCTCAAAATTTTGAGGCCCGAAAGAAAATAAGATCCAGTCTAATTTTCAGGGAAACACGGGTAGCAATCTTAGTGGTCAACCACTGAAATATGATCCAGCAATATGCTGCAGCTGCCAAAAAAGCCAACATAGTCCTAAGCTGCATCAAAAGAGGGATAGCAATAAAGTCACATGAAATCTTGGAGCTGCTTTATACTGCTTTGGTAAGATCACACTAGGCACACTGATTCCAGTTTTGGTCACCTTGATACAAAAAAGATGTTGAGGCTCTAGAAAGAGTGCAGAGAAGAGCAACAAGGATTATTAGGGGGCTTGAGGCTAACACATGATGAATAGTTGCAGGTATTGAATATGTTTAGTCTAACAAAGCAAAGAACTGGGCATGGCATGATAGCGCTGTTCCAATATTTGAAGGGCTGTCACAGAGAGGAGGGGGTCAACCGATTCTCCAACGCACCTGAGGGCAGGACAAGAAGTAATGGACAGAAGCTTATCAAAGAGAGCTCTAGCTTAAGGAGAAATTTCCTGTCAGTGAGAACGATCAATCAGTGAAATGGCTTGCCTTCAGAAGTTGTGGGTACTCCATCACTGGAGGTTTTCAAGAAAAGATTGGACAGCCATTAGTCTGGAATGATACAAGCAGGAAGTTGAACTAGAAGACCTCTAAAGTCCCTTCCAACTGTATTATTTTGTATTCTATGTATCTCTAAACAATTCCATGTTTGGGGGTGGGGGGGAGATTTCATTTAAAACACTCACTTTGAAAATGAACTTTGGTGTATTTTCAGGCCTTTGCACTTTTGAGAAATGAGCAGAATCAGAATCAGGTTCTAATTCATATAATTTGATTTCAGAGATGCACATCAGATCAGTGAATATTTGAATTAGCAAAATATGAATTCTTCAGATTCAATATCCCTAAGCTATATCAGAAAATCCACATGTTGTCTAGTGAGCAATCTTTATTGTATAGTATGGTATATATTATAAATATATGTCCTTCACCATTCATGGAAGGCAGCACCCTTAACTAATTCTTCTTCTCCAGTGTACTGCACCTTTTGCAATCCTTGTTATAGCTTGGGAGATTCCAGGGAAACAGTAGAAGTGGACAATTTCTAACAATTGCCCCTCACTCATTTAATTGATTGAAGCATCTGCTAGAGCAGATAAACGTTCATGAACAGAAAGGATTAATCAAATCCAACCATAGAAATTAACTTCCGTGTCCCTTTCTTTAAGTTCCATAGATAAAGGAGAACTTCTTTTAGCTAGAATCAAGGAGAAGAAAAGAAGGGTTGAAAAAAAGCAGTACACATGAGCAGATACTCTGGTTTCCTTCTTTAAATAACAGAACCCTCTTTGCAATATTTAAGTCTAGATGAAACAGGTAAATTTCTTTACAGATAAATTCTATAAAACTTTAGAATATAGTCATCTCTGAAGAAAATACACTAGTATTTACTAAATATAATATGCTCTATTATTTTAAATTAAACCATTTATAAAAGTGTATATTTATTATAATGCAGAGTCTATATCAAATGCTGTAGTATTGATCTGATAGAACTTTACTCTTAATAAGATTGTACAGAATCAAGGCTTAAATATTGTCCAATGAAAAGGGCTGAACAGTTCAAAAATAGCAAAAAATATGCATAAAAATCTCATGGTTATGGAAAATGCATGACAGCTTTTTTATTTCTAACCAGTTCTGACTTTGGAGGATGTAACCTTGTACTGTTTCATACTGTGCCCTGCTGGACAGTTTAAAAATCACTCAGGAACAGCTATCTTCCTTATTTTCACTTAGCTGGCATAATGAAACTCTTCATTCTTTTCAAATGAGATGCAGTCATAACAATAACAACTCTTAATAGGTTTCTTTTTGTGTGTGACTGTGACATTTATTAAATGTAAGATGCAGTTGCTCAACATCTGAAAAGAGTAAGATGATTAAAAGAATTTTCCAACACAACGGATGCACAGATTTCATGATATCTAATAACCCCAGCTGTCCTAGAAGGGAAATAGAAATGTAGTGATTCGCCCTTGCTCAACAGACAAGATACCAAATTAACAGATAGAGGAATAACTTTCCTAGTATCTCCCATCATAACAATAAGAATGCATTTTTCTTCTCACATACATATCACAATACTAGAAAGAATATATTGCTCGCACAAGCATGAAGACGAAATCACCAGCCTGAAGATGGCGAGTGGGACCTCATCGAAACATTGCCAAGATACTCTCAATCTTACATGGGAAAAGACCTGAACACGCCAAGACCTGCATACCTGTACCCGTGAAAATCTACAAAAACAAATATCATACCTCTATGGGAAGGAAACTTTCCAGCTGACCAGGACCTATGAGAAACTCGAAGTCCAAAGAGCCACCATCTTATGTGACCTCACTTTCCTACGCAATTGCTGAGACAAAGAAGTGATCCCCACATGCTTCCAACTCAAATTCCATTCCAAAACCTCAGCCACTGAAAGGATACTGAAAAGAACGGAATTAGCCCTAATCAGAAACGAACTTCACAAGAAAAGATTCCTACTAGACCAAACCAACAGGGACCTACTCACTCTCCATCTCAAACTCAGTAACAAAATCCACCCAGCACTCTGGGACAAATCCAAACAACTAGCCCTCTGGAGAGCCAAAAGAGAAGCCTCTCACAAGACAGACACACACACCAGCGAACTCCACAGACTAGAGAAACACCAGAAGCCCAACCTCCCCCCCCACAACATATCAGACAGAACCCTCACCAGAGCAGAAACTAATGTCCTTTCCAAGGGATTCAACTTTGCAGTCGCCCCCAAACGCATCCCCACTGAAAACATTATATGCGGAGTTGAACCTAGCCTAACCAAAATTAACCCAGATGTAACCAATAAAATTAGACTTGAAATCACCAACGTCCTCTGCTCCAGCAGTCCACCCAGAAGCAACTTACACAGAGAAGAACAAAAAGCACTCACCAACTTGAGGAAAGACAACAACATAATCATTCTCCCAGCAGACAAAGGCAACGCCACGGTCATGATGAACACATCGGACTACCAATCCAAACTATCCAACCTACTCCAAGACCCCGCTTACAAACCTCTAAATACTGACCCCACCACCTACCTGGAAAAAACCACCAAATCCAAAATAAAAGCCTCCCCCATCAGTGAAGAGATCCAGCAAAGAATCATCCCCAGAGAAAAATCATCCAGATGCCCTAAACTCTATGGCCTCCCCAAGATACACAAAGAAGGAACACCACTCAGACCCATAGTCAGCTGCATAGGCTCACCTCTACAGAATCTTGCCAAATTTCTCGCCAAACAACTCCAACCCTACACAGAATCCATCACCTCACACGTACAAAACTCTTTCCACTTCATAGAAACAATAAAGAAACAAAACCTACAACCCGGCGACCTACTCCTGAGCTTCAATGTCATATCCCTCTTCACCCAAGTACCTATTAAAAAAGCCTTGACAGCCATCCAAAACAAATACAATCCCCCCCAAACACATCCTAGATCTGACCAACCACTGCCTAACCAACACATACTTCATCCACAATGGACGAAGATACAAACAGATAGAAGGAGCACCTATGGGATCACCCCTCTCACCCATCATCACTAACCTATACATGGAACATTTTGAAACCAATGCTCTAGACAAATCCGAACACAAACACAAACTCAGGCTTAGATATGTAGATGACATTTTAATAATTTGGCCACACGGGAAAGAAAAATTGGACAACTTCCTCATACATCTCAACAGCCTACACCCCAAAATACAATTCACCATGGAAACAGAAGCCAAGAACCAACTTCCCTTCCTGGACGTCCTAATTTACAAAAAACCCAATGGTTCCCTAGGACACACCATCCAGTGGAAGAAAACACACACCAACTGCTACTTAAATGCACAATCCCATCACCACCCTGCACAGATCAACTCCATAGCCAAGACCCTCATCTCCAGAACCAAACACCTAGCTGACAAAGACCACCTGAGAACAGAATTACACACCCTCACTAACGTATTAATTTCCAACGGATTCCAAAGAAACACAATTACCAACCTAATCTTAAAGAAGACACCCCCCAGATAGCGAGACACAGAACAGGACAACGGTATTGTACTCCTCCCCTACATCAAAGGCACCACAGACAAAATCAGCAAAATTCTCCACAAACACAATATCAGGACAGCCTTCGGCACTGACCAAAAATTAGCCAACATCCTAAGAAACCTCAAAGACAAGATCCAGCAAGAAAACCAAGGAGTTTATGAAATACCATGCAACAACTGTCCAGCCACATACATTGGACAAACCAACAGGAGAATAAATGCCCACATCGCAGAACACAAGAACTCAGTCAGAAAAGGAGAAAATACTTCCTCTCTTTTCCAGCACCTTAAAGCCACAGGACATGAAATTAATTTTGAGGGAACCAAATTAATCTCCAATACTGAACACTTCAACAAGAGAATAATCAGGGAAGCCATCGAAATAGAGAAACACCCCGATAACATGAATAAACGGGATGATACCTCCCGCCTACCAGACATTTGGAAACTAGCCCTTATCAACAAACGAGTCCCAGCCACGAAAACCAACAGCGGACCCAAAACAACACATGACACCACCACCAATCTCCCTCATCAGACTCAAACCCAAACCCACCCCATAGACGAAAGACAACCACCATCCAGAAACCAGACCATGGCTGCATCACCAGCGGCCACACACCCCGACCCCTAAACCAAGCAAACTGACATACACTATGAACACATAGCCAGGCCTCAAACTCGGAGCCAAACCAAAACCCGGAATGCCACATCACAGCCACCTGTTCAGGATATCACGTCACAGAACTCAGGAGGTTACACCACAAAACCTCAAGAAGTTACAACACAGCCAACGACCCAGGAGATTACAGGATGTCAAAACAATAGAACTCAGAAGGTCATCACACAGCCCATTACCCAGGTCATTACAACACAGGAGGCTGATAGACAAACAGCCAATACCTCAGCCACACATGTTCTTAAGAAAAAGCCCGCCAATCTGCAAACATCAACTCCATCAACCAATCAAGAAATGACAACACAGCCAACCTCCCCACCAGTATATATAGGGAGATGGCAGCTCTGATCACGCTTTGCTCACACAAGCACGAAGCCGAAATCACCAGCCTGAAGATGGCAAGTGGGACCTCATCGAAATGTTGCCAAGATACTCTCAAACTTACATGGGAAAAGACACGAACACGCCAAGACCTGCATATAGATAGATGATAGATAGATAGATAGATAGATAGATAGATAGATAGATAGATAGATAGATAGATAGATATTTAGATAGATATATTTAGATATATAGATATAGATACATGTTTTCTTAAGTTTTCGTAGGTACTTACATGTATGGTATTCAGCTTTGTTCGGGTATTTTCCCACGTCATTATAGTTGTGCTCTTAAAGTTGTAGCAACGTTTCAGCAGAATCTCATCTGCCATCATCAGGCTTCTGACGAACACAATACAGAAGCCTGATGATGGCAGATGAGATTCTGCCGAAACGTTGCTACAACTTTAAAAGCACAACTATAATGACGTGGGAAAATACCCAAACAAAGCTGAATACAATAGATAGATAGATGAGAGATAGATAGATAGATAGATAGATAGATAGATAGATAGATAGATATATTGTTCATGTTGGTAGTTGGGATTCCCCTCTCTTCTAGGAAAACATTAGAAGGGGAAGGAAATTCCCCTAAAAAAAGAAAGAGGTGAAAACACAAGCAGGGTCAGCTCCATCAGCCCCCACCCTTTGTCAAGTAGGGCTATTAAAATAGCTGGAGCCAGCTTACTTTTCACAACAAAGGAAGGAGAATATTACAGGCATGAGATACAGAGAAAAAACCCAAACTAGTTAAGATCCTTTCCCACAGAAATCAAATAGATGGCAAGTTATAAAAAACTTGTGAAAAGCAAACCAAAAGGCATGGCAGGAAGGAACCATGATAGCAAATAAGCAACTACAAAGGATCAGGACCATAAAACCAAGATCCCAATCTCAAAAAGACAGGAATTCAACACACACAAATCAAAGACTTCACTTACAAATCAAAGAACCTGAAATGTATAAAAGAGAGGTTTTCCTACTCACTTATTAGATTAATCCTAGGAACGCTGTGAGATTTCTTATCTGCCTTCCTATTAATAAACTGATTCTGACTTTCAACACAGCTGACCAAATCATTTTGCATTTCTCCCAGCCAGAAAATTTGAAGACACAAAAGGAAAGAACTTTGCCTATTCCTTAAAGGGCAAGGCTTCTTTTTTCCTTTCCTCAATTGGCGACTGGTGGTTTTCCGGCCAACCTAGCCACCGGACAGGGTCCGGAGATCAAAACCCAGCCAGCACAGACCTTCTTTGTCCAGGGAGAATATCCACGGACCCTGCCCAGGAGGCAATGGGTAGTAAAGGGAATCCTTGAGACTTCAACTCAATGGCTGCTTGAAAGCAGGTGAATACCACTTTAAATTTAAAATCCTAGAACTATGGGGAGTGGAAGAGAGAGTGAAATGCTGTGTGTGTGTAGGGGGGGTTGCCTGTGGAAAACAGCTGGATCCCACCTCCTCCGTTGACCTCTAGCCGCACCCCAACCTGCTGCTAGTTTGAAAAGAGCAGTGACCGGCAGGATTGGGAAAGCAAGGGGGAGTCATGAAGTGTGAGACCTTCTGAAGGACGCAAGAATAAGCCGAGTGGGATATGAAGTGAGAAGTGGCTAATAAAAGAAAAGAAATAACTAGGGGAACTCCAATGTCTCCCAGAGCAAACCCAGGGATTTCTACATACTTCTGAAATTAGTTAGTTAGATAGTTAGGAATTTGTGAAGTTATGAAGTTACGAAGTTGTAGGAGGGGCCCGTACTTGTCTGCGTTGGAGGCAGCAGGTCCTCCCAGATTCCCATTTTTTAGAGGGATCTGAAAACTGGTGGCGGAGAATTCCCTAAGGAAAGAGGTGCGTCCATACTCTGTAAGGGAACCAGAGTCCTCTTCAGACTTTCTTTCTGAAAACTGATATGTAGCCCGGCTGCAAACAAAGTGACACACCCCACATCAGAAGGGGAAACATGGGAAGTTGCAACTCGGGGGTGGTAGATACCCCCTTTAGAAGATTTGCTTGAGGCATGGGACAAAAAACAGATGCCAGTCCTGGCCGGAATGAATAAGAGGAAAGTGAAGAAGATATGTAGAAAATGGACGTTGCTAAGGGATGACACTGGGAGGCAGATTTGGCCTGATAGCGGTACTTTTGATTTTAAAATTTTAAAAGTGCATAGACCCAGAATCAAGCCCAGCTAAATACTCTACTGGTATTGCTGGCCTGAACTAGTCAGAACCAAAGACTAACTATAGGGAAAAATCAAGCTAAGGAAGAAACCCATTTCTTGGAAGGGAAAACTGAGACAAAAATAATAGCTCCCCTACTGAGCAAACCAGTAACGGGAGGAGGAAGGGGCAGATATAACTACATTTGGACACATACTCCCTTCTCTCCCTCAGATCTTGTTATTTGGAAGAAAGACACACCAACATTCAGGGCAGACCCTCAAGCAGTGATCCAAACCCTGAAATCAATAATAGAGAGCCACAACCCATCCTGGGAAGACATGAATCAATTACTGCATGTTTTCCTAACTCAGGATGAACTATTGAAACTATTTGAGAATACAGCACAAATAACCAGCCAACCTGTTAAAGGGAAAAGCTAATCTAATGGAAGCCATATAGGAAATAGGAAAAAAAGCCCCTCAACTGGTCAGAATTTCAAAAGACAACCCAAAGGGAAAAGAAAAATCCTGATGCCTTTTGGGTACAACTCTCAGAGGCAGCTGTGACATATGCCCACCTAGACCCAAGCTGCCAAAAGGACCAGAGAATTTTAGCCTCAGCCTTTGTGGACCAGGCTACTCATAACATCAGGGATCACTTTCACCATATTGTATCTAACTGGCCCACCTTGGAAATAGCAGAGTTGCGCAGGATCGCAAACTTTGTCTATGACCAAAGGGATAAATTAAAAGAGGAAGAAAAAGATAGGAAAAGGAAGATAGGGAGACATGAAGAGCTAAGAGTTTTTGCTGCTATGCACCATAATGCCAGGCAAGCACAGCGAAGGACCGTTAGTATCAGGCGGGGATGCTGGCAATGTAGGCAGGTGCCAACATTGCTATAAATGTGGTAAAACAGAGCATTTTGGCCGATACTATAAACGAACTTGGTTTCGCAGTCAGCCTCAAGATTCACCCAGAGGCTTCATACCAAGCAATAATCCATATCATAGAGGCCAGCAGAAATATAACCAACCTCGCCAGACACCTACAGCCCTTTTCCACATAACATCGAACACAGAGATAATGATAGATCTCAATGGGGCCAGGGAAGGGGAAAGGATGAGAAGTTTTCCTGACTAGAAAATGAACCTGAACCCTGACTTCCGGTTTGTCGGCTTCGGTGACAGCAGGGATTCGCCTTCTCTGCGATCCCTGCTGTGCTAGCTGCCTTGGTGCCTCCGATCCTGACGGATTTGGAGGCTAAGGCTGCCCTGTTGGGGCAGCTGAAGAGAGGGGGGATCCGGACGGGGATGAGGGGCGTCGCAACCCCCCCCAGATGGCAATAACCCCCTTCTCTCAAGACAGTGCAGCGGTGGTCTTTTATGGCCACCATAAAGAAGCCGGCAACTGGATAAAGAATGCGCAGGGGGAAGAAGGAGTTTTTTTTTTTAAAGAAAGTTTTTCTTGGTCGAACTGGGACCTTAAGGACATATTTAACACCTGGGAAAGTAATGACTTGGAAGCTATAATGTTCCCGATTGATGTTTTCAGCTGCGAAGAAAAGTGACGAAAAGGGGAAGTCACTCTCCCTCCCTTATGGAATTAACAAATGGACAAGGGAAACTAGCCTTTTGGTAGAAGATAAAACCTAAACTCCTTTGTTATAAGTGGGAAGGGAGAGGTTTGGAAAAATAAATCTTTACTCTAAGATTTTGCTGGAGGAGATGCCTTGAAGATAAAGAGAATAGAAATTAATTCTAGGAAAGATTTAAAGCACAGATTGGACGTTTCTTCTTTCCCTAATTTGACTTCACTCCTAGAAGAGAAACTGTAAAAAGAAGAAGCTTGTACTCTGCCTGGACTGTTTGATGACTGTGGGACTTTGGGACTTTTGGGAACTGTTTTAAGTTTGGAAATAATTGATTGGCTTAATAATAAGAAGAGGATACAGAAAGAGAAGAAGAAACAGTTCAAAATGGCTCTATCTCTTGATGAATTAAAAAAACAATATTTAAAAATAAAGAAAGAAGGCAAAGATGTTATGGGAGAAGCCCTTTGTTTTCTAGATATGGCGCTTGTCATGTGTCAGCAAATTAAACAACAGCTGGAAGAAGAAGCCATTTTTAATGAAATAAACGGTGTGACTAAGAAAGAAAGGAGAAAGAGGAGCGAAAAGGAAGGACTTAAGAAATAAAAAAATGTTTATGAAAGAGAAAAAGAAGATGCAAAAACAACAGAATGCTAGAAAGCAAAAGGAAAGAGGAATGCAACAGAAAGGGGAAATCAAGAAGGCAGAGGTTTGGAGAGGAGGGGGTAAAAAATTTAGGCGGGCTAAGAAGGAAAGGGAAAAGGGGGAAAAAGTTACAAAGATATAAGACAAGATGGAGAAAAGGGAATTTTTTTTAGGGATAATGGGTAATATATGGGATTTTTTTTTTTTAAAAAAAGGGGGGATTCTGCAAAGTACATATGTGTATTGTAATAGTGGTATTTGTATTATAAGTAGATAATCAGAACTTTTTAAGATCTAATAAAAGACTAAAATATCAAGACATAATCTTAAAAGGTTTAATAATGAATGATAATAAGTTTTAATAAAATATTAAAGGGAATGTTTAAAATATTAGTTTGAATATAGAGTTTAATGGATTAATGTGTTGATTGTTATGGATTTATTATTGTAGTATTGGTTTCTGAAATAGTAGAATGTACTAAGCAGAATCTGATTGGGATTTAGGTGTTATTTTAAATTTTAATTTAGGGGAATGATAGAAAGGCATCATACTCCGATTAGTGATTCCAGGGGAAACTATTCTTTCTTAAATTGGAAATGAGACAGATGTAAATGGAGAAATGGACAAAAGATATAAAAATATTTTTCTTTAAAGCAAGATTAAATATATAAAACAGAATTAAGATGAGGCAAAAGTGGAGAGGAGTTATATAATAGATATAGAATGGTAAATAAGATGGGTAATGGTATATAAGATGAGCATGAATTCAATTGAAGTCCATACAAAAAGAGGTAATCTGGGGCCAAGTTACTTTCTAGAAGAAAGTTTTATGTTTTTATGTCTATGTCTTATGTGTGTGTGTTTAATTAAGAATTAAATAATAAAATCTCGGAGGAAGACTAGATGAGAATAATTATAAACAAGCCAGAGGAAAATATAAATTTGATGACTGAATAGCAGATAAATCAGAAAGGAAATATGATTGAATAATGATTAAAGAGAAACAATGTGGAATTTGGTAAAGGGAATTTACGTGTTTATATGGAAATGGGATAAATTATAAGTACGTGATATAAAGCAATATGTTACCTGCCTTGTAAAGATCTACAATGGAAAGAGGTTTTATGTTTTTAATGTTTAATGATGTTTTGTTTTGTTTGTTTGTTTGTAAAATCAATAAAACTTGTTTAAAAAAAAGAAAGAAAATGAACCTGAACCCAATGAATACACTGCTACCTTCACTGGGCTAGCAATTCCCATAAGGAATGGCTCCGAAGGAGAAACCCACCCCTCTCCTAGAAAATTGAAATATCCTAGGAAATATTAAAAAGGCAGAATATTTCTCCTAAAAGGGTATAAACTCAAGAGCAGAAACAGAAGCTAAAGCTCACCCCCACCTTTGTTAATGGGTGGGCCATTAAGGCCTGGGCCAGAATACTTTACACAACAAAGATTTCCAGGTGAAACTATATCAATTGCCAAAAGCCCTTTTTCATTACAACATCATCCAGCAAGGCTCAACCAAACCTGGAACTCAGGACAGTCTACAGAGTTGCCCCTGCATGCTCCCATTGGAGTCTGACAACCAATCAGAATACAAGCTTCAATTCAAATCCCAACAAAGGTTATACAACCCAGGCACTCTCAGCATATCAACGGTCTTGATCTCTTCCTTCACTTTGAAGCATGTGATCACCCTTCCTTTTCACTCTGGAGATCCAGGCCATGTGGTCCTGTCCATCATAGCCTCCATGTTTCCAGTGTCTTTTTCCCACTTGGAACTGAACCCAGAAGGATATTTATTCCAATAATTTGGTAAGCGGCAGATGCCTACCCTAGCTGGGATGAAAAAAAAAAAGCAAAAAGGAAAATGTGTATTAACTATGTGGAATATCTTTGCAAAAGAGATTATGTAATACACTAAAATACTACTAATACAGATAATGCCTACCAAATCACTTCTGCAGTACATTCAATAATCTCTTTCACAACACAATTTTATCACGAAGAAATATATAGTAAGATTGAGAAAACAGCTACAGAAACTGCAAAATTTATTTAACTGCACAGTACTGCTTAGGGAAAAAAACTATGCCCTGACAAGCAAATGCTGATGTATTCACTTTTTTGTATAGAGAGTAGTCAGACATTTTTATTGCAAAATACCGTCTGGAAAAGATGCAAAATAAAACTGATAAAATGCAGAAAGAGGAAAAGTAGGAAGACAAAGATCCTGTTCTCTTTACTTATGGAGTTCAAAGGCATAACATGCAGGACCCTGCAGCAAATCGAAAGCTACACTAATTTTAAAAATATAAAATGCTATAAAGTGCCCTGCAGGGCAGGAATATACTGAAGCTACTTGCACCTAAATAAGATATGGTTCATTTACTTCACAGCTTAGCCTAATGTAATCAGTGGATTTCTAGCCTAGAGTTGTAACAGGCAAATAGCCGATACCACAGAGGCAATACTCCCAGCCATTGAGGAGGCTTCAGCTAGATTGCTGTTGATTAGAAAATTTTTCAGTTTTGACAAGCACTTAATGAATATAAATCACACTTTGATTGGTTTCCATTGAGGCCAAGGGCACATTTGGAAGAAAGAGCACCTCCTCCTAAAAAACAGTACAGGAACCCTACAACTGTATTATAAGCTTAGACAACAGTATGTATTTATAAAATACAACTAAGTATATTGCACATGCCAATTGTATACACTCCTGCATGACAACAGATTATGAAATATTGTGTCTAAATTCTACTTCAAACTATTTCTATGAAGCGAAAGACAATCTTGAAATAAAATTAGACAAACTTTGAAAATGTTTTCACAATTCCACTACAGCAACTTCACAATGGTTTCATGAGTGACTCAGCTATGCATTTCCACCAGCAGAAAGCAATAGAAATGTTATATCTACTGCTCGAATAGACTTTTCTATCCCAACAGTTTCTCCCACCCCTGATATGGGAAAGTACAGGGAAGGCTACTTGGATGGAAAAAATAATTATAGATACATCAACTACCAATTAAATGGAGACTGAAACTGCACAGAAAGAAAATTGTAGCATTCTTATAGGACTTTCGAAAGCTGCACTTTAGCCATCTATACATTACACAAAAACAGAGGTTTGTAATTTAGCCATTTCCTTCCTCACTAATATTCAGTTGTACTGAAAATTAGACTTTACATTTTGAATTTCATATTACTAAACATTCTAAGATCAACTTCTTAATAGATATTCCATTTTGTCAACTCTCCCAATTAATGAAACATTTTTTCCCAAACGTGGAGTACTTACTGGGGTAAAGATGGTTGTACCACTGTTTATAGCTGGAAGAGTCTTTTAAAAAACCTAGTTTTCAAGTAAGTAAAATAATTGCCGAATAACAGAGTTGAAAGGAACTTTACACATTTGCCTGAGAAATCCTCAGTATTCGGGATGAGATTCTTTCAAAACTTTTTTACATACTGCTTATTACATATGGCACAAGCATTTTAACAGATTCAGAAGAGCCTAAGAAAAATTCTAATGGGATAAAAATCCTAAGGGGAAAAACCTCAAGAAGCAAGAATATGATCAAGAATGTGGTCATAAAACCCAGAGCAACACAATACCACTGAAAAAGAAAAACAAGAAATCCAAGAAGAAACCAGCAGTTACACAAAGTTCTCTCTGATAAACTGAAAGGCAAAAAGGATAAGTACAAAAAATTGGAAAGAGGATATTAGCAGATAGCCAGAACATGGAAAGATGAAATTAGAAAAGCAAAGGCTGAGAATGAACAAAGACTTGAAACAAAAGTCAAAGATAATAAAAAAAGTTTGTTCAAAATACTGTATAAACAAGAAAAAAAGCCAAGGAGACAGTCCACTAAGGAGAAAAGATGGCAAGGAAGTAAGAGAGAGAAAGCAGAGCTGCTTAACTCGTTCTTTCCATCAGACTTCACTCAAAAAGAAACTAGAGCCCAACCTACCAATAACATAACTGTAAAAGACAGATTAGAACATTATTTATTTTGAAGATTAAAAGTGATGGTTCATGAAACCTGATAAAATGTCAAATCTATGAATCCAATGATAGAGAAACAGTATTGCCAGTAAAGAAAGATATCTGATATTTGCATGCCCTGCCCAGTAACTGCAACAACAATTCCTGTTTGGTTATCAGAATTCTATGATTAAAGAAAAAAGAAAGGAATTGTGATAAATTATGGATCTTTCATTTCCCCTCACATCAGATTAGAAGAAGCCCAAGAACTAGCATAAACCAAGTATATATTCGATTCTTATGCCTTCATATGCCTTTTTTGCTCTATATTGTCATTGAGGCAACATCGTGTTCCACCTATCTTGTCAGAGGGAAATGCAAAACAGAGCAGCCATTTACCTTTACCCTTATTCTATCCTCACTGCATTTGCTTTTATATTTGTGTATATTTGCTTTTATATTTGTATATATCCTTCCTTCCTTCCTTCCTTCCTGGCCTGCTTTTGGCTGTTTTGGGGCTGTTTTTCACCCCAAAAATGGTTTGGAAAATGGCCCGAAAACATCCCGAAAAATGGCCTGAAAATAGCTGAAAAATTGCCCGACAAATGGCAAAAAATGGCCCCCAAAACAGGCAGTGGGTGGGCCAGCCAGTGATGGGATTAGCTGGTTCACCGAACTGGGCAGAATTTTAAATACCAGTTCATGTGATCCAGTCCAAACTGTCTGAATCTCACCTCTGGAAGCAAGTCTATTCGCTTGCTCCTTACCAGAGAACTCAAAATAGCCAGTTGTTAATAAAAATAGCTAAATTTTAAACTGTATATATAGAAGAAGTAAGAGTATCTGTTTATCCCAGAGGAAGTTCTGTTCTGTGTGATAGATACACAGTCTTTACTAAACTTTGTGATCTTCAGGAAACAAAATATTGCCTATACCTGCTTTGGTCAATACAGTATGTGTCATGCTTGCAATGCATAAAATGCCATACTCATTAAACATTTCTATAAATTAATGTGAGCATGGAAGCATCAGTGGCAGTAATACTTCTTTTTTTAAATTCTGTATCGGCTGTAAGCCTATTGTTGTTAGCCTCCAAATATGAACAAGTCATTCAGATATCCTCTATATAGGCTTGCTTTTTAAAATATACTTGCAATTTTACTTTTTTAGTGAGAACTTCAAAAAAGCAATCTTATGTACTTCAAGAAAGCAAAGTAAAGTAATAATGCACAACAGCAATTAGCTAGTTTGAACATCATATACCAACTGATACATTCTATGCTTTACGTTTCAATATAATCCTACACTTATAAATGCATATTGTTATCCACGATGCAACCAAGGGTGGTGGTAGAGAAAAGGCTGAGGAAGATGTTTTTGTGGTTGCTCTTCCTGTTTTGCAGTTGGAATTTTTCATATGGCATATATATGCTTAAGGGAATCTACGGCAATAGTATTTTCTATTATACCTGAAGGCAGAGGATACTGTAAAACATTTTCAGGACATTACAGGAAAGTCTTTTTCATCTTTTGAATTAATTTTAAGCCAACCTGATGCCTCCAGAGCTTCTGCTTGTGTTTACGATCTTGCCACAGGACTTGCCAGTTTGATGCTTAGAGTGTTTTCTAAGCCAGAAGAAACACACACACACACACACACACACACACACATACACACGGTGGAGGCTTTTGAAATCAACCCCTCTGCTCCCATGGGAAGCTGGGAGCTCTCAGAATGGTCCTTGAAGAAAAAGAAGAAGTAATCGAGTGAGTCCCTGGCTAGGGCGGGGCAACCAAGCAAGTTCACTGTGGAACAATCAGCTGTTCTAATGGACAATAAAGGGTGCCACCACTTCTTAGCCACTAGGGTTTTTTTTTTTCATATTTACCTTTCATGCTGAAAGAGGCTTTCTCTTGTGGCAGTCTGCTGTTTCCTTTTTTTGTGGATTCTCCATCATTTTTGGAGGTTTTGTAATTTAAGATGGTGAGACGGTGGAGCTGAGATAGCTGAGTTGGAATAAGCATGTGGAAATTACCTCTGGTTCTGTTTTTGTAACTTTTGGTCTAAGCTTTTCAGTGAACTTTAGATTTTTAGCTGACTCAATAGATTTGGCTTTTGGAGTCTAAACAAGATATTTTTGTATGAAGTGCAGAGACTGCTGTGAGGGGGGCGAACAGTTCCATTTTAAACAATACTTAAAAATATGGATATTTGTGGTCACATACTGTAAAGCTTTCCCCCCTCTTTTTCCCCTCTTTCCCCCCTCTTTTCCCCCTTTTTTGCCTCTTTTCCCCTCTTCCGTTTGAGGCCCTTTTAGATAACAGTGCTGATTCACCACCACAAGAGGGAGCCTATGATGTTGCTGATTCTGCTTAAGAAAACTTAGTCCTATTAAATCCAGTGAAATATAGCCTTCAAATCTACAAACCTGTAACTTATAATTTTAAAAAGTTTAATTTTTTCGATCTTAAAACCAAGGATGTCTACATGGAAGAAGACAAAGAAACTTTCAGGAGAAATAGAACTTTTAAAGACATTTGTGGTTTTAATACTAATTAAAAATGATTCAAAATCTGCAGATAAAGCTGGAAACCAAGATCGATGAGCTCGTAAGGGAGCTCCAGTAAGAAATTAAAGCTCTAAAAGGAGATATGAAACAGGTGAAAGCCAGAATAGATTGTATGGAGCATGGAATGGAGAAGACAAATGCCATATGTGAAGTGGAATTAGTTGAGATCACATATTTGGAAGCTTGGATTAAAGAATTTCAATTAAGATTTCATGGAATACCTGAACAACCAGGAGAAGATATCAGATCAAAGATGGTGAAGGCCTTGGCTGAGTTAACCAATATTATTGTTTTGAAGGAAATTCCAGTTAGAATTTTGAGAAAAAGGAAAGCTTATGCTTATCCTGAAGCAAAGAAAAATCTTATTTCATTGGGATAGATTGGAATGAGCAAAGATTTTGGCTGAATTCCATAGATAAAGCTAAGGTTTTTTTTGATCAGATATAAGTTAATTCTTGATCCATGTGGAGAAATAGGTATAGAAAACAAGTTAGTGACCAACTAAGATTTTTAAAAAGTGGTTGTACAAGACCTTAAAGTTGACATTGAAGAAGAAGACATGACAGAGAGAAGAAGAAAGAAAGAAGTGGCCAAGGTATACAGGAATCCATTATGGTGCTTAAAGATTAAGATTAAGTTTATCATGTGGTATATTAATGGAGCAAATGCTCCATCGAAGCGTAAAAAATTATTTCATTATTTGAGGAAACTCAATTTGGATATAATCTGTCTTCAAGAAATACATATTAAGAAACAAGAAATATTTGATAAATAAACGATTAGGAGAGGAAATTATATCAGCTGGTGTAAAAAAGATTAATGGAGTTGCTTTATATATAAAACCCCAATTTAAAAAAGTAAGCTACTTATAGCAGATGACCAGAGTAAATTTGTAGCCATGGAAATTGAACTTAATGGGATAAAATTAATAGTAGTGGCTGTGTATAGGCCAAATGATAATAGAAGCCATTTTTTAAATCATTTAATAGACCAGTTACTGCCTTTCTCATATGGAAACTGGTTTATGTTGAACGGTTGGAATAGAGTGATTACACCAGCTTTGGATAGAACATCCACCAAAGGGGTTAAACCCTCAGGGGGTATATTATCTAAGACTTTTTTTTTTTTGAGATGACGGATAATCTAGTATTAATAGACTCATGGAGATATAAAAACAGAGATGCTAGAGAATATACCTTCTTCTCTGAAAGACATAAATCTTTTTCAAGAATTGATATGATATAGATATCTAAAAATCTTGCAAATAAAATTCTGAAAGTGGACTCTGACTAAATCTTTCTCAGACCATAATCCAGTGCTTTTAGTTTTAAGAGGAAAGAGCTTGAATTTCAGATGGAGACTAAATGAAGCTATTTTGCAAAAGGAAAGGATTGTAAAAGACCGCAAAAAGTAATTGCAGGAATACTTTGAGAATAAACTTGGGAAGGGGGACAAGCTTAATGACAGCATGGGATGCTAGTAGCTAGCAGTTAAAAGGGGCTATTTTGTACAGTACAATTGCATAGAGAAGACAAAAAATCTCAGGAAAAGATATTGAATGCAATTAGACAGAAAGAAAACACAATTGCAAAAGACACCTATGGACACTAAAATTCTATACCATATTAAACTATTATGGCAACAATTATCTATGTTAACTGTACAGGACATAGAAACAAAATTGAAATATGCGAAACAAAGACATTTTGAATTTGCTAAAAAAACCAGGCAGATGGTTAGCATATAAATTAAGAAAAGAAACAGAAAAGACAATGATTGGAACATTTTCTTAAGGCAATAATGTAATAACAGACAATTAACTCATAAAAAACTCATTAAAAAGTGCTTTCTTAATTTTTAATCAAATTTGTATAAAAAAATTAAAATTTACATTAAATTATAATCTAAAAGAGAATTTCTATAAGATGACGTATCATTGATATTTAACACCAGATAAGTTATCCAATATGTATAAAGGCATGTCAGATGAATGTTGGCAGTGTAAAAATAAAGAAGGGACTTCTTATCATCTATGGTGGACATGTGATAAAAAAAAATTGGAGTATGATTCATAGTTTAATACAGAAAATTCTAAAAACCGTGACTTCCTATTGGACTTCCTTGCCGACAGACCAAAATCCGTGATTGTCCGTGGTTTCAGTTCATACTCTCCTGTTGGAGGGCCCCACTCGAACTGATTTGGGGCCAGAGCCACCCCATAGAAGTGGTGAAGAAGGGGGAGACTGCCAGCTGGGTCGAGGAGAGCCGCATCTTCCCTCCCTGGCTTGGCAAACACTCCCCTCCGAAGACGGCAGTAGCAGTGGTCAAGATGGCCACCCTGAAGAGGAAAAGCTGACTGGGAAAAGAGTGTGCAGGAGTGGTGAAGAGGAGGGTGGCTTGAATGACTAGGCTAATCAGGTGCAACATCTAAATAAAAGGTACCCCAGAACTAAAATATTTAAGGATTTTTAAGAAAGACTCTTAAAGCGGCGACAGAGAAGTGAAGAAAAAAGGAGAAATTTGACAGCTGAAAATGGCTTTGAATTTTAAAAGAGAAGACTGGGGAAGATACTTGTTTAAATTGGTAAATATATTATCCTGATACTAAATAAGCAAAGATAAAGCTGGACTTGAATGTGTCAAAGGAAAAAATAAATAATTTTGAATTTTAAAAGCCATTAAAGAGAAAAAAAGTGGAGGAAAAAGGGTGAAATTTGGACATAGCAGAGAGTGTCATCTAGTGGCAAAAGGAATTATTTGTGAATTATTATTTTTTCTACCTGATTCTCTTAAAGGACTGACACAAAGTAAGTGAAATCGTTATACAATAAAATAGAGCCACTGGAAAGTGAAAGTGGAGCACTGAACTTTGAAACAAAGAAAGAAGCAAGAAGAAACTGTTCTGGGACTCTTTGGTGATTTTGGAATATATACAAATTTTGGATATTGGATTACTTGATGAACTAATTTAAATTAACTGTTGGAAATAACTTTTAAACATTAAATTAAATTAAATTATTGGGCAGAAGTGTTTAAAGATGGCAGAACTTTTTCTGGAATTGAAAATTGAACTAGGAAACATGAAAGAAAAGCTGCAAGAGGAAGGGAAATCATTTAGCTTTGCTCTACATTTTTAGAAATGGCGATCTCAGAATATGAAGAACACCAAGGAGTGCCAGAGGAGAGGAAGAGCTGAATAAAGAAGAGGCCATTTTTTTAAAAAAGTGGAGCAACGAGGGTTAAAGGAAAAAGGGGAAAGAATGGGAATTAAGAATTGGAGATTTGAGGAGGTAATCAAAAAAGGGAATAGTTTGAAATCCAAATAACATATAAGGAAACAGCAGAAAAGAGAATTACAGAAGGAAGCTTTAGAGAGGGAGGGGGATAAAAACTGGAGTAAGAAAAGGAGGGGGAAAATGAAAAGGAAAAAAAAATAAGAAATAGAATCAGGAAACAATGAAATATGGAAATCGAACAAAAATGAAAAGAAATTGTTTATTTAAAAGACACAGAGATAATGGTTAACTATGAATTAAGAGAAAGCATTCTGCAAGGTGATAAGGGATAGTACAAATGTATTAGAACTAACAAACTATTTAGAAAGTAGGAAAATATAGATTATTAAAGTGGAAGATTGAAACTGATATTGTTTGTAACTATAATGCTCGTTAATTGTTAAACTAAATATAGAGATAAATGGAATAAATGTGAAAGAAAGAGAAAATATGATAAATTTATTGGCTATGTTTCATTAACATATGGCATATAATTGAAATGAATTATGAGGATTGTTGTAAAGATTATAAATAGAGATAAATGGAATAAGGTGAAAAAAGAGAAATGATATGTTTATTAATCATACCTAATGAATCAGAGAATACAGCTGAAATTAATTATAAGAATGGTTGTAATGAGATTAATATCAGTTTCTATGATGCATTGAACAGATTAATTTTTCTTTTTGAAATTTGAAATGTATTTGAGGTAATTTAAGGGGAAAATACCATGCGGAATCTGATGGAAAAGCTATATATGTTATGTATTTGTTAAGGAATGATTGTTATAAATGTTTAAGGGGATAATTAAAAGTTGAATGTTTTATGGGATTTAAAAGGGAATTAATTATAAACTATAGGGGTGGCACATTTTAATTGGCAACTGCAGGGGAAATCTTTGTTTTGTAATGTTTGAAATGAGGAGAAAATTTTTGGAAATGATGAAATAAGAACATGCGATAAAATTGTAAACACAACAGATAAAAGTATAAGTATAATTACTATGAAGATGTGAGAATTTGTTAAAGGGAAAAAAAAACAGGTTAAGAAATGAATGGGGAATCTATAAAATAAGCCTGAGGGAAATATTTGAGAAAAATGATAGAGAATACACAAAGTAGTGGTAAGATATGAAATTAAATATGAAAGATGAATATGTAATTGAAACTATGTCTGTATGGAGATGTGAAAACCTCGAATCATGCTGTTCACTAAAAAAAGATGTTTTTTTTCTTTTGTTTTGTGAAAACTGAAATAAAATTTTATTTAAAAAAGAAAAAAGAAAATTCTGAAAACAGAGATAAAAATGAATATAAAACTTTTCCTTCTGGGTCTAGTGGAAAAAGAACTGGAGAAAAAAATTATTAGTATATATGTTGACAGCAGCAAGACTACTTGTCATGCTCCTATCGGAGCCTGAATTTGCAGAGGAGGACAAGTTGGAGCTAGAACCTACAGAGATCGAGGGGCCGGCTTCATTGGCTTCAGAGAAATGTGGGGAAGAACAGGACAAGGCATCCCAGGGTCCCTCAGGATTGGGATGGCTTGTTAGCAGGGAGGAATGAGGGCAGGATGACAGAGAGGGCAAGGGATGGAAATGAGGAGCGATGGAGCTCAGGCGATGAGGACCGCCCCCTTCTGATCCCCGAGCACAGACAGTGGAGAGAAGGTGGGAACAGTGCAGGCCAACCCAATGACTCGGGAGGAGAGCGCCCCACCCCTCTTCACAAGGCACAACTGGGGACTGAGATTTAAGGAGACGCTGTGGGAAGGAGCATTTGTTGGGAACAAACACTGAATTTGTAGTTTGGTATGCCAGTACAGTCATTTGGAGTTTGCAGGACAGCTTGCTTCTTCCTTGCTTCATGGACTCAGTGATTCTCCCTTGCTTCGTGGACTCATTGTTTATTCTTTGCTTTGTGGACTCATTGCTTGTTCCTTGCTTCATGGACTCATTGTTCCTTGCATCATGGACTCATTTCCCTGTTCCCTTACAATACTAGACAATACAGTAGTCAAATTTCTAGATTCTATCATATATCAAGACATCAAAATCAGAAAATATTAGAGATGAAAAGAATATAAAAGGGATGAAAATTAATAAGGAAGAATTTAAATTGCGAGCATTCGCAGATGATCTGGTTTTCATTTTAGAAGATCCACTAGAAACAGCACTAAAACTGACAGAAAAGATAGAGGTATATGGAAAGGAGGCTGATTTGAAAATAAATAAAGACAAAACAAAGATTTTGACAAAGAATATGTTATTAAGACAAAAGGAAGAACTGGCGGATGTTTTGAAAATTCAAGTCACAAATAAGATCAAGTACTTGGGATACATTTGACAGCAAGATCTAGCACACTTAAAGAGAATAACTGTATTAAACCCAAGGAGCAGATAGCGCTAGATTTGGCGAAATGTGAAAACTTACAATTGTCATTAATAGGGAGAATATCAACAATCAAAATGAATATATTACCCAGAATTTTATATTTGTTCCAAACAATTCCAATTAGGTTTGGAAAAGATTATATTGAAGATTTAAATAAAATTGTGTTGAAATATATATGGCAAGGTAAGAAAGCGAGAATAAAACTAAAACTCTTGCAAGATGCTAGAATAAGAGGAGGATTTGGTTTGCCTAATTGGGAGTTGTACTATCAAGCTACAAATTTGATGTGGGTTAAGGAATGGATAACATTAAGAAATACTAGATTGTTGACATTAGAAGGACATGATCTGTTGTTGGGGTGGCATGCCTTCCTATGATATAAAGGAACTAAAACACAGGGGTACTTTAGAAGACATTATATACGGGAGTCTCTGTGGTTAAACTGGGAGAAGATTAAAAGACAATGTTATTTGAAAATTCCAGTCTGGCTATCGACTACTGACGCATTTTCTTATCCTATAAGTTATTAAGAAGTTATTAAGAAAATATTGGAATCTGCTGAAATGATTAGATTGACATTTGAAATCAGAGAACAAGATAAACAATTTTATAAGATTTGGGATTTATTTTATCAATGGTTAGACAATAAAACATTGTAATGAAATATGTAGATTTTTAGAATCTAATGAATATATAAAGATGTATTATTTTTTTCATTACAATATAATTATAGGATAGATTTGGGATGATAATATGAATTGTCATAAAACAAATCAAGTAAAATATGGACTATCTCATAAAACATGAATGAATAATAGTATAGTCAAATGATTGATTAACAATGATATTAATGTATTTAGGAATATTTGATTGACAATATGAGAATATATACAATGTAATTGTAAGTGATGACTATGAAGTGGATGCACAAAACAATTTGTAAACCAACCGACACACTGTATGTATATATGTGGAAGATGGCTTGATGTTTTTATGTTGTGTTTGTCTACGTTTGTCTTAAAAAACAATAAAACTTTTTTCCAAAAAAAGAAAGAAAGAAAGCTCAAACTGCTCAAGGAGTTGCTGATACAGTTCTACAGAGGAAAAATATCTGCACCTCTATAACTGTCTAGTTTGGTTCTGCAATCCAACAAGACAGAAACAGACTTCAGAGGATAATTAAGACTGCAGAAAAAGCAATTTCTACCAATCTGCCTTCCATTGAGGATCTGTATACTGCACAAGTCCAAAAGAGGGCTGTGAAAATATTTACAGACCCCTCACATCCCGGACATAAACTGATTCAACTCCTTCCCTCAAAACGACACTACAGAGCATTACACACCAGAAGAATTAGACACAAGAACATTTTTTTCCCAAACACCATCACTCTGCTAAACAAATAATTCCCTCAATACTGTCCAACTATTTACTAAGTCTGCATTACTATTACTATGAATCTTCTCATCACTCCTATAACCCATCCACTCCCACTTGTGATTGTTTAACTATAACTCTGTTGCTTGTACCCTTACTATTTATATTGACTGTTTCCTAGTATGATTTGATTGCTGATTTGTACCCTATTATATTAAGTGTTGTACCTTATGATTCTTAACAAATGTATCTTTTCTTTTTATGTACACTGAGAGCATATGCACCGAGACAAATTCCTTGTGTGTCTAATTCATTATCATTCATTCATTATCATTATTAGAATTTCAACTGGAATAAATAATGCAAATCAGCTCCTTAATCTTAAACTTTTCTTGTTTTTGATGATACTTCACAGTATATTATATTTTTATGTGTTTATTTATTACATTTTTACACTGCACATCTCCCTTAAATGTTACTTTGGGCAGAGTCCAGTTGATTACAAACTCTCTAATTGTAAAATTCCAATGTTATTTATTAATTAGGCTGTTCTTTTTCATTGATAGGATTGTTGTTCTTTTGTAGACTAAGTTTGATTATAGAACTTGATCTATGTATGCATACTTACATGTAAGCTTGGATGGTAGGTCAATACACCATCGTCCCCAAGAGTAACATATTTCTTCTTCCACTCTTTATTTAATGATTTACCACTTCTCTTTAAAAGCATTCCCTGTTGAAAAAAAAATAGCAAAGCTAAATTAAAACAAATTATTTGTCCACAAATTTCTGAACTATAGAATGACTTGTTTTAAATTAGATTGAAAGAACACGAGCCAGGACCAGCACTAGAATAAATAGTGCCTTGGGAATAGTATTCTTTTGGTTAACCTTTTATTAGTTCAAATGCTGAATCATCTCTGTTAGGTTTAGAGGGAACCTTGGACTTGTTTCGAAGGCTCTGAGATTCTAGCTGATGTTTAAGGCACCAATGGCCTTGAATCAGTTTTCACTAATGCAGTCTGCCTGCTACCAGAAAAACTCCCCAATTTATGGAGGAAGATGAAGCAACTTAGAATGCTACTTCTACTTTGTAGTCAATTTTTTTCCCTCTTATCTTGTCAGTAGATAGATGGCTAGTGACCCTTGTTCAAAGTGAGCAGACCCTCTAACTAAAGAGGGGCCAGAGAAACATCCATAATACTTTTGAGAAATCAATTTAACACATCTATTAGATTTATTCTCAATTAAAATTTGTTCCTGTATAACTGAATGAGATAGATCTATTTGGGTTACCTAGGAAGAGTTTGACCTGTTGCTCCTGAGGAAACAGATAGGGCCTTTGGAGTTATAAGTGCAGAATTTGTCAGTCTTTAGTTTCCACATGAAGAGTAAATGGCAGTTATGACATTTTATGCACCAGTTATGTCCATTCTTGAATCAGGAGCCTAAGGCATGGTCATTCATGTTCTAAATGGGTTTGTTCATTAAGGTCACTCAGAAGTTGCAACTAGTCTAGAATGCAGTGATTGGGCATGGTATGATCAGGTAACACTACTACTTTATGAGACTCCCGGGAGGTTTCTAGAAGAGTACTATTTACGATCTATAAAGCTCTTCATAGTTCAGGTTATTTGTAAGAGTGTCTGTCTTCTGCCCATCCCTCAAGATCTGACAATCTGGAGCATGTGCTAATCTTTCTATCAAACAACTCCACCTGATGGGACCAGAAGGCATTGTCTGTCATGATATCTACCCTTTGGAACAGCATAACTTACCACTTACCCCAAGGTTCAGATAGCCTTCTACAAAGTGTTGAAAACCTGACTCTTCCACCAGGCATTGGACTAGGGTGTTACATATATAATGGTTTAGGGCAAGGGTCTTCAAACTTGGCTAGTTTAAGACTTGTGAACTTCAATTCCCAGAATTCCTGAGCTAACATGACTGGAGGAGTAATTTTGGGAGTTGGTCCACAAATCTTAAAGCTGTCCAGTTTGAAGACCCCGGGTTTAGGATAATGATTATAGTTGGCACCAGTTAATTATTGTTTTTATTTTTATTCTGGTTGTTTTTTAACGATAGATATCTAGTGACATCTTTTGTGAATTGGGCAATCTTTAAACGGATTAAGTAAATAAAACTCAAGTAGGGAATATAAATTAGATTTTTAAAGATTTTTTTAAAAGAAACAAGCTGAAATTTGGTACACAGTTGCAGTAGGGTCCTCTGAGGCACATATTAAAAATCCTATTAAGCAAAAGCAGCCATTTTTGATATACAAAAATAACTATCCTACTAAGTAAGATTCTGTATCAAATAGAAGGAATATTCTGGTGTGCCATTGTTCATCTATTTGCTAAGATTATGTATACTATCAAAACCTGACTATTACAATGGTTGATAAATATTGAAAATGAAATCTATACCAAGTTTTTAATGTCCACAATCAAAATGACAATTTATAATAGATGAAATCCAATGCACTGAAATTCTCACACTGAAATGTTATTCAGTTTTACACAATCTAATTTTAATTCATTTTTTAATCCACTCCTAATATATAGAGTAAGACTACCAAATAATATTTAACAAATCTTAACTTTACAGTGTGTATGAGCACATTTACAGGCAATCAACATTTATACAACTTTTGGAAAGGAAAGAGGATTGGAATATCATGACTTTATCCTTTCCTGAGTATCAATGCATATTGATGTGCTTTTTTTCTTCTAAATAACACTATAGGAACAATTTTTTCTACATAGTGATGTTAACTGTAACATTGACATATTTCTTTAAATATTATTCATCAAAACCTTATAGCGCTATACAAAAAATAACTGTCATCGTGATATAAACGTACATGAACGCAAAGACTATTTATATTGTATTATTTGTGCTAGGATGTCATTTATATGTCATCAAAAATTGTGATTGTATTAATTTGCATACAGAATGAAAAATGTTTCAATACACAATACAGCTTTTAAGCCAGATAAAAAATATGTGGTGTGATTCAAATAATTTAACAACCGGTTCTCTGACCTAATGACCGGCTGCATGGGCATGGCTGGGTGGATGTGGCCAGGGTGTGTGAGCAAGAGGTGTGAACTACACAGAAATACACTTTTGTTTGATTATGGAGAAATATCCCCAAAGTCAGATGTACACTAAATGAAGACTGACGTTTAGCTACACACCTTCCAAGCAAACAGCAAATTTTGAAGCTCCAGGAAAAGAGGATTCATTTTAAGATGAGTAACCACAGTTTGCATGTTGGAGGTTCCTAAAGGAATGCTGGGAAACTCTGTATTTTAAAGAACATTTGAGGGAGGGGTACAGAATAGCCCTTCTCTGCCTGAGGCTGTAGAGACCTGGCACCAATCAAAACACTGTTTGTGAAGTAACTGATCAACACTAACAGGGTAAGCCACTAGTATATGAAAATAAGAGCAAACTCCACTCCCTTTTAGTACTGATGATGTTACCTAGTTTGGTAATGAAACATCTGCAAGAAAACCATTAAGCTCAGAGAGCACCAAGGACCCCACAGTTCAACACTGAGCTACAAATATTCTCTTCTATTGATAAACACGTTTTGGTTAGAGGGACTCAGAGCCTGTGTTATATGAGATGGCTCCCAGTGGACTTCATTCTAAAGTTTGATATGATTTCTGTAAATAAGGAATGTAGAATTATAATGGCTGAGTATTTGATCCTTCACACATCAAAAAAATACAAAGCTAAGAGATAAACAAATAAAAAACAGATTTGCAAAAAGAAAAGGCTTAGGAAAGAAAAAGAGTGAAAGTGTAAGAAAGAAAGAAAAGAAGGAAAACTGAAAAAGAATGACTTCCAACTTTCTTTGATACAGATGTAAGTAAAAAAATACCATACTCTTACTCTAAGATTAACATTTATCAACATTATTTCCATAATCCCATATCTAATCATCAAAGCCCAGATCAACTTTTAATTTCAGTTTCTCACAAAAAGTCCAGTAATGGTTCATATCGCTTTAATCACTATTTGTTAAGTAAACCACAACTGATTTATTTAAGTGCACCAAACTCTAAATAAAATATGAATGGAAAATCCTAAACTCTAGTGTAGACCTATGCTTCTCAATGTTGGCAACTTTAAGGTGCATGGACTTCAATTCCCAGAATTCCGCAGGCAGCATGAAGTTCGCCCATCTTAAATTTGCCAAGACTGAAAAACGCAACTGAAAATTTACAGATAGGGATTTTTCCATCCCTCTTTTGCTGATTCTTACTTACTTATGAGCAATCATAATGCAAATCCTCACTTCCACCCCGTCCCAGAATAACCACAATTCCCTCACTAACCTGTTTTCCAGTTCCATTCTCCTGCGTGCAGGGCAACAAAAGAAGACCATGTGACTACCAGTTTTCAAAAAGTCCAGTCAGATCTTCCAATATTTCGGGGGGGGGGGGGGGAGATCTCATGAAATTGGAAGTTTTGAACTTATTTGATTCCTCACTTGGTGCAGAATTCCAATTGATGTCAGGGTAATTGAAGTCCCCCATAACTATTGTAGTGTGTTTCCTACATATATTTGTTAATTGGTTAGCAAAAGGGACATCTATTTTTTTCTGCTTGATTGGGTGGCCTATATTTTACACCAAAGGCCCTGTCATTCTTTTTGTCTTTTATATTGACCCATATGCATTTCTGTAGCAATGTAGTGGTCCTTTACATACAGCGCAACTCCACCTCCTCTTTTATGGGATCTGTTTTGTTTTTTTTAAGAGTTTGTATCCTTCTATCAGTATGTTCCAGTCATGGGTTACATCCCACCAAGTTTCTGTTATTCCAACTATATCATATCATGTATTCATGTATTAATAATTCAAGTTCACCTTGTTTGTTTCCCAGACTTTGTGCATTTGTATATAGGCACTTGAGATCTTTATGTCTGACTTTGGGTATGCTTCCTATGTCTCCTATTATTTGGTATTTGAGTTTGTCCTCCTTCCCATCCTTCCTTACTTCATTATTTGAGTTGTTTTCTAGGGTTTTTTGCTTGGAATTAGGTTCTGGAGATTGTAAAGATTGGTCACCCTCCCTACTCAATATTAGTTTAAAGCCCTCCTGATAAGTTGAGCCAATTGTTTTCCAAAAACATTCTTCCCAGGCTTTGGGAGGTGCAGTACATCCCTTGTCAAAAGCCCATCATGGAGAATCCAAAGGTTTTTTTGGTGATACCAACCCTTTAGCCAGTAGTTCGCTTCTAGAATCCTTTGTTCTCTTACCGGATGTTGTCCTTTCGTTGACAGTGCAGATGAAGAAAACTACCTGTGCACCTAGTTCTTGAGTTTCTTGCCTAGCTGCTTGTAATCACTCAATATTGTTTTCAAGTCCTTTTTTGTGTCATTCGTCCCTACATGTAGTAGTAGAAATCTGTGGGACTAATTATTTTGGTTAGGTTCTCAGTCACATCCTTGATTTTTGCTCCAGGGAGACAACATACCTCCCTGGATTGTATGTCCGGTCTACAGATGGCTGGTTCTGTTTCTTTGAGAATAGAATCTCCTATCATCTTTTTAAGGGGGTACAGTCTGGGATACTTTTCTGTTTATCCCAGGTGAGTGTGTTGATGTCACTTTTTTTTAGGGATATTGGATGATGTCTCTTTTCTAAGTGTTTGCATGTTTTCTTACAGGGGGAGGTTGTGGATCTGAGTATTTTCAACAAGGGGAGCAACTGGTTGCTCAGTTTTAATGGGGCTGCTTCTGCTTGGTTTAGATTGGAAAAAGGAGGTTTGTTAGATATGTGCTGCTTCTTTGTTTGATTATTGTGTTACCTTCTATATGTGACATACTTTCATTTGTCTTCCTCCAAGAGTTTATCAGCAGAGTCAAATCTTCTAGGAGTTATTTGTTCATTATTTGGTTCAATTTGGACATAGCTTTCTTGTGTAGGTTGGAGTTTGGCTAGAGCTGCTTCTAAATCCCTTACTTTTTCCTCCAGTAGTTCACATTATATTTAGATTTTATATTAAATTATATTTAATACATGTATAATTTGGGTGTTCTTTGGGCATAAGATCAGGGGTGGGATGCTACCGGTTCTGCCTGGCTCTGTAGAACCGGTAGCTCTGAAGAGCAGCAGACACAGAACCGGTTCTGCGCAGCGCTTATCAGCTGTCCGGGAGGCACAGTTTTTATTGTATTACACGTGTGCACAGCACGCAAAATGTAAGTACCAAACCAGTAGTAACACCAGTTGAATCCCACCCCTGCATAAGACATACATGGAACATATATTGCATCCCATAATAGTATCAGTCACCTGTTCCATGAGTTTGTTTCTTTTTGCTGGTTCTTTTAAGGGTAGAAGGTTCTGAATCTTTTTTTTTTCCTGCCTTCTAATGCTTGTCTTTATACCTTGTTATTTATTTTACTTGCTTATTATTATGTTAGTTTTATTTATCCCTTTCTTCCCTATATTTTAAAAAAGTTTTTGAGTTCCAGTTCCCCCTTATCTGATTATTTAAGACTTGCATAATTTATTTGATTGACCTTTATTAATCCTATTCTTCCTTGATTTCTAATTTTCCACTCTTGTCCTTATTATTTGCCTATTTATTTATCTTTTATTTTCTGTCTTGTATTTATTTTTATTCTCTACCAGGATCTGCCTATTCGACCTCAGGCTTAATTTGTTGCCTTCACTTCCCTTGTTTGCTGCTCTGGCCTCTTGTTATTTCTCTGCCAGCTCCCTTCTGTCCTTCAGTGCTCCAGTCTTTTCAGCCTCACCTGGACAGCTCTCTCGACCTGCCATGCAGCTTTCCAGTCAGCTCAGCTCTGCTGTCAGCCTGCTTCACTAGCTCTCCACTCAGCTCCACCATCGCTTTTCCAGTTGCTCTCTGCAGTGCTCTCAGGCTTTGCTCGTGTAGTGCCCTGTGCTGCTGCTTGCTCCCTCTCTCCTCCCTGCTTCTTTTTGCTTTGGGGCCATCTCTTTTTCCCCAAAGATGCGAGGAAACGCAAGACAGGAGGCTCCTGTATACCAGGCCTGGGCCAAAGCTAGTCGAGAAACCCAAGCCATGCGCTGCTGAAGTGCACGTGTTTCCTTTGAAGCAGCTGCTGCCCTCCAGGTGAGAGATCTGTGGCTCAGTCTCTCTGTTGCTCAGACTCTCTGGTCTCAGGTTATTGGGACCTTAAGAATGCTGCAAAGAGTGCAATCCCTTAAACCGCAGAAGATCTAGACTCACAGCATCCTACTGAGCCTCCGGAGTGGATACCTCAAGCACTCACAACTGCTCATCTCATGCAGCACCTGGTACTTTGAGCTTTCTTCGTAGTCTCATACTCCATATATTTAACATCTGCCGTGAAGAAGACCTGCATGCCTATACTGATATTTAAACCACCAAAAATGGCAAAATGGAAAGTGGATTTTGAAAACAGGTGCTATCAAAAGAGGTGGGAGGTAGAGTACCCATTTTTGACATTGAAGATAAGGCTGTATGCCTTGTTTGCAGAGCTAATGTAATGCTAACTGGGTTGTATTCCAACCCAGTGTCCACACTCACGTGAATCACCATGTTCCACCAAAAAAAAAAAAAAACCTATTTGGAAGAGATATATGAAAGGAGATATATGAAATGAGTGATTATATACCTAAGATCAATATCCATCCTTAAGGCTGATAGGATTTAAAATAAAAAGATCAGTCTCTTATGGCTATACTAAAGGCAAGTAATCACAACAAAATTACAATGATAAGGAAGTAGATTTCATTTGGCCAATTTATCTGCAGACCTACAAGGCCCTTTCCAACTCTGTTAATCTGTATCTAATCTGTTGAGACATCATATGACCATCACCTGTAAATTTACTGCTGGCTTCTCCAATGACTCTGCTTCTTAGAAGCCAGCTGTGAAGTTTGTAAATGGTAATTGTGTGACCATGGGATGCTGTGACAGTTGTAAATGCCCTCTAATTACAAAGCACAGGAATCCTTAACACGTGACTTCAGGGATGCTGTGACAGTTTAAAGGAAAGGGTTGGTTGTTTCTTTTTCAGTACTTTAAAAACTTTGACTGGTTGCTAAACAGGGCATTCATTAAATGAACACTACTTGTACTAGCTTTAACAGCTGTTAAAAAGCTGTTTTACCAGCTTTTTAAAAAAAGTATGCTTTTGTAAGCAGAAGCAAAAGCAACTTTGTTTCTAGTCCAGAAAGTCAATGTGATGTGAAATATATAGTACAAATCTTAAATACTACAAAGTTAACTTTATAGATGTAATTATGATCCAAAATCTATTAAGAAGCCACTGCAGCCTCAATCTGTAGTAAAACATTACACATAAATGGAGAAGCGCACGTTCACTGAACCAGTTGTTATACCAGTTGAATCACACCCCTGATTATGTTATGCCTCTTTCAAAGATACAGAAACTGTGTAAATTAATCACCATATTACCTTTTAAAAACCTTTAAGATAGATCAACAGGTCATCTGGATTAACCATACTGCTGTTATTTCAAAATCTTTCAAGCAATAATCTACAATCAAAACTGAAACTTTTCCTCACATTCAGAAGCCACAACCACAAGGAGAATCATTATCACAAGTAGTATGGATTTTAACCATAATAATATTAAGCCTGATGAAACTGAAAGTCTAATCTAATGATATATGTCTCTAGTTTTTCCCATTCCATTTTAAGGCAAAAGGGAATAATTGATCACTTAAAAACAAAATAATATTTTAAATGCAATATGCAACATGGGAACTAATTAATATCGACACCTAGAAATGGATAAACTCTACTTTTGCTTGTTTTTTCTTTTAGGCAATAATAGCTTTCCATGAGTATTTCATCAATACCCATGAAAAGTTACTTCAGAAGTGTATGTGTGGACCACATCAAATACTATTAAATATTTAATAACTGCTTTGCCCCTACACTTACCATTCTAACTTGCTGCCCTGCAAAAACCTTACATATTGATTGATCTTGGTGATATTACACTTTCATTTTCTACAGTCATTTGGCCTATATTACTCTCTAGTTAAACAGAATGGTACTTCCTTATTTAAGTAGGGGCCAGGGGTATCAACTGTATCCAAACGTACACTATATTCTAATTAATAGGCTTCTGAATACCACTTTTTGTAATGGCATGTATTAATGACCATGGGAGGTATGCTGAAGAGACAGCTTAACCCACAAAAGAAATCTAGGTGTGGCAAACATCTCAGAAGGAACTCTCTTTAATTTCTTGAATTGTAAAGGCAAAGAGAGAGGTACTTTCAGATTTGCAGGGTTCTGCTAATGTACAGTACAGTAGAACTAGTCCACCTTGCCTTGCTTCATGTTTGAACTACCCGACTAAGCTGAACCTCTGCACAAAGAAAAGTCAGTGTAAACCCTACAACTTCAAAGAGCAAAGTGATGGTGGTCAAACACTGCATTGCTCCAGGATGTACATGCAGTTTTATCTTGTTATCTTAGACTGGAAGAATTTGATTGGCCTTTAGATATATTCAGTATTTCCCTTGTATATATATAAAGAGCTATTACAGAAGAAATAAATGTATGCTCTGCTGAAAGTTTATGAAGGTATTTAGGGCGAGAGATTTTGCTAGATTACAAGCAGCTAGGCAAGAAATTAAGAGTAAAGTGCACAGGTATTTTTTCAACTGTACTCCCAATGAAAAGTCAACATCCACAGTGAGAGAACAAAGGTTTTTGCAAGTGAACCACTCGCCAAGAGAACTCTGGATTTCTGGACCATGGTCTGCCCTATCTATGATGGGCTTTTGGTAAGGGATGGGTTGCATCTCACAAAAACTGGGAAGAATCATTTCAGAAAATGACTAGTTCAACTTATTCAGGAGGGCTTTAAACTAAAATCGAGGGAGGAGGGTGATCAATCTTTAGGATCTCCAGGACCTAATTCCAAGCAAATACCCCTAAAAAACAAATCAAATAATGAGGTAAGGAGCAATGGGAGGAAAGATAAACTCAAATACCAAATAGGAGATATAGGAAGGACACCTAGAGTCAGACTTAAAAATCTCAAATGCGTATATACAAATGCTCAAAGTTTGAGGAACAAACAGAGTGAACTTGAATTATTAATACATGAGGGTAGATATGATATAGTTGCAATCATTGAAACCTGGTGGGATCAAACTCATGACTGGAACATACTAATAGAAGGATACAAACTGTTAAAAAAACAGACTCCATAAAAAAGGAGGAAGAAATGCATTATATGTGAAAGACCACTATATTTTTACAGAAATGCACAAAACCAAAGATGAAAACTTTCCAGAATGCATATGGGTCAATACAAAAAGTGGGCGGAAAAGAATGACATTGCCATACAGGCCACCCAACCAAAAAATACATGTATTTTTTGCTAACAAATATATGTAGGAAACACATTATAATAGTAACGGGGGACTTCAATTACCCTGACATCAGCTGGGAGACTAATTCTGCATCAAGTGAGAGATCGAAAAGGTTGCTTCCTTATGCAGGGAGGCACCCATTTGATCACTGCCCACACTTTTTCCAGGTCAATTTCATGCGATAGCCCAGATGGTCTATCTTCCCTTTGTGAAACTCACACTTGGAGAGCTTGGCGTAGAGCTTTGTGGCATGGAGCTTGTTTAGGACTGCATGGCAAGTTTCACATGCTCTGCTTTTGATTTAGTGCAAATTAATATGTTGTCAAGGTACACCAAAATTCCTTTGTAAAAGTGTTCATGGAGCACCTCATTTATCAGCTGCATGAACATGGCAGGGGCCTCTTGCAGTCCAAAAGGGAGCACGTTAAATTGAAAACATCCCAAGGGGCAGTTGAAAGTGATTTTCCATTCATCCCCTTCTTTAATTCTGACCTGGTAATGAGGCCTCCCTCAGGTCCAACTTAGAAAAAAATATTTCCCTTAAACAGCCTATCTTTCATTCATATTCAGAGGAAGGGGTCAAGCTACTTTCCAAGGCACCTGAAGGTTAGACAAGGAATAATGGGTGGAAACTGATTAAGGATATATTCAACCTAGAAATAAGAAGAAATTTTCTGACAGTGAGAACTATCAACCAATGGAACAGCTTGCCTTCAGAAGTTGTGGGAGCTTCATCGCTGGAGGCTTTCAAGAAGAGATTGGACTGCCATTTGCCAGAAATGGTGTAGGGTATCTTGCTTGGGGGAGGGTTGGATTAGATGACCTACAACTCTGTCCCTTCCAACTCTGTTAATCTGTTATCATGGGGGGTGTTATACATTTTCCATGCAAACTGTGTTCAGACCTTTATAATCCTCACATAAGCAAAGAGACTAAACTTTCTTCTCCTAGAATAACACTGGGCTAGCTACCTTGGGTCTGCCCTGTTGGATGAAGCCCTGGGCTAGGTTCTTGTCTATAAAGGCATGTAGCTCCTCCAACTCCCTGGGAGTCATGGAGTATAGTTTCAGCTTTCGCAACTTAGCCCAGGGACAATCTCATTGCACATTCTGTCAGCTGTTGGGGAGGAAGTTAATCTGAGCCATTTCACTGAACACTTCAGCTAGGTCTTGGTACTCTCAAGGAATGCCCTGCAGCAGCTCACCTTTCGAAGCTGCGGCTGCTTCCTTATTTGGACCACCTCCCTGCTTGTGGCTGCCATTGCTGGAGACCAGTGGTTCCCCTCTTGGGAATCCCAACATCCCCTCTTTCCAGTTCACTTGTGGGTTCCAACGTAAGCCCTAAGACAAGG
This sequence comes from Pseudonaja textilis, assembly GCF_900518735.1. The sequence continues at coordinate 4,340,681 of NW_020769344.1, forward strand.
GGCCTTTCCATCCAGCCACAAAAAAAGTCTCGGTGTGTCTCCCCATGGCTAACTTCAGAGGCTCAGTGGCAAATTAAAGTAAAGGAAAAACCAGAAACAGGAAAAGGTTATAAAATGTCACCCAGGCCCTTTCCTGTCAGAATGGCAGTGTCCTGATAGAGATCAATGGGGCCTGGCATGCCTGAAAGTACCTAGTAGAGAATCAATAATTTAGCAAAAATATATGCTTCTCATTCTTCCCCAAATCAATCTTTGGCTCTCAATGCTAAAATTTGGGATACTATGTTAATTCTGCATATAGTCACTATCATTTGTACCACTTCTGGAAGGTTCTCCAGAACTGCTGGTACATTTTGTGGTTGCATGGTTTCAGTTGTGAGATGAGATGGACTGTTCTTCAGAAGCAGTTCCAATGACATTTTATTTGAAAAGCTAACATGGATCTCAGTGTTAGAAAGGTCTTTGGAAGAGACTGTGTTCTAAAGATGTCATGGTCAATCCTATCAGATCTGAGAACAATTAACCAGTGGAACTGCTTGCCACCAGAAGCTGTGGGTGCTTCATCACTGGAGGTTTTAAAGAAGAGATTGGGCCGTCAGTTGTCTGAAATGGTAGAGGGTCTCCTACTTGAGCAGAGGGTTGGACTAGAAGACCTGCAAGGTACTTTCCAACTCTGTTATTCTGCTTGTCAGAAGGTTGCCAAAGGGGATCAGTTGCCCCAGATTCTGCAACCATCATAAATATGGGCCAGTTTCCAACCACCCAAATTTTGATCAGGTGACCCTGGGGATGCTGCAGTGGTTGTATGTGTGAAAGAACTAATCCCAGAAGCCAATATGGAACAATAATGGAATGTATTTAATATCAGTAAATAACATAATACAAGAATTGGATGGGATTTTGGAAAGAAAATAATCCAATCCCCTAACCACTGCAGAAACCTACAACTTCATCATTTCCAATAGATACAATCCAACTTCTGTTCAAGAAGGAATAGTGAATGAGAACTACCACTTCCAGGAACAATTTGTTCCACTACTAAACAACTCTTAACATTATGAATATTTTTCTCTTCTATAACCCAGGAAAAGAAGATTTAGAAGCAGAAATAAAGAATTAAATGTAATGGATTCAAATATATTTTATTCAAATTACTTGTCTGTAAAATTAGGAACAAGATTATTTCAAGTGGATATTAATTAAATACCCATACCCAAAATCTAGATTAAGCAACCCAGTAATTTCAACCTGCATCCTTTTGCTTTGTATGATGTTTCCTACTTAGATATATAAGGAATTCCTGAAATGTCTAAAAACAATGTTAAAGTTTCTGTCCTGATAGAAACTGTTTCCATAGAAACATCAAGAATACTAGTTAACAGAAGCTTTGGCACCTTACTCCTCCTTAGACAAGCTATTTCACAAACGAATGATTTTTGCAGCTCACCCTATAGAGCATTCCATGGAACAGTGAAAAAGAATATAGGATCCTTAGCCCAGTTCCCTTATGCCCCCCTTTTTTGTTAGTAATATTTCTGTGATTCTACTCGGATATATGGTACAAAGGGTTGCACTTTAATTGAACTGTCAGCATCTCCAACAATCCTATAAAACTTTGATTATGCACGGCAGGGTTAGTGATATACTTGTTATTGTGGATGCCCTATTTGCTAAACCTGAACACCCCTACCCCCGACAGGTCAAACAACCCACGCAACCTTCCTGTCATTAGCTGCGACTATTCCTACCTCACTGCTGTGAAAATCACAGAAGCAAAGACTTCAAAGCCCAACTAGGACTGAATTCGACCAGAAGCTAATCACCCACAAATCCAGCTCAAATGGCAATAATTGGCTAAACTGCTCACCTCTCCAGAGCTCAGCAGTAATTTGGGATAATAAAGAAAAGAATTATTCAGCTAACTGCCCTGAAATGTATGTGTTCTGACCGACACACTTCACATTTTAATAATGATGGACACAAAATCCAATTTAATGTAACATCTACTGAATAACAAACCTAACACTGAAAGAAAATAAAGTATTTTAATGGCCTATATTATTTCACAAAAAGATTTCATACTTCACATTATAGACCAAAAAGGGATTTGAAAGTAATCCTTATGTTGTGAATTGTATTTGATTTCTGCAGTAAGTGAAAATTCCAAGATAAAAATAATATATACTGCATCTATACCTCAAAGTGAATGTCATTGTGCATGTGTCTCTTTTGGGTTTTTCAAAACATTTTGTTTACCATATCCACTCTTTCTAAAAGCTTAATTTGCATGGCACAGGTCCTTGCTCCAATCCTGGGCATCTTGAGTAACAGGCCATTTTTGCCTAAAACTTTTGAAAACTTATGCTAGTCTATATCATTATAACTAGATAGGTCTCCCTTATTATAAAATAGGTGATAAACCTGCAATTATTTTCATCAATGACACCCTTCCTATGATGAAGCAACATAGCATCCTCTATGTTGCATCCTCTAGATTAAACCATAACTTTCAACTACGGTAGTGTTCTTTTATCTTTTAATTTATTTTAAATATCCATCAACATATCATCTTTACAGCAATTTTCCTCAAAATAATTGAAATATATGTTATAACTGTCATTACAGTATCACAGAGTCAAATATATGACTGTAATATTGGTCACAGTTCAGGTAATTGTGGCATCCAGGCACACAAAAAATGCTTGAAATAAGCATGGCAAATTCACATAAGAATGAGGAAATTTTCTAAAGGAGCATAGAACCTAGATAACGAAGGAAAAATGTGTTAAATGCATCTGGCCATCAAAGGATCCTTGGCTATAACAAACAGATCTTCTGATTATTGCTAGAGTATGATAACTTATTTTACCATATTGATTGTAAGACGCTTTTCGGATTCAAACTTTACAGATATTGAAGAAGTTGGCTTATAATATGCATTGTTAAACACATTTCCCAAGAAAAAGGCAAACTATAATATAGTATAAAGTTATCACTGCATACTATGTAGCCCCATAATAATCTGTCCTGGTTCCTTATAAATTTATTTTGCACTTTTATTCCATGGCAGAAATAAAATACAGAAATCCTAAGAATATATAGTATATTGACAGTAATATAAAACTGATATAATGAAATTGCATATGATTCCACAAAATTGAAATCCATTTAAAATAGACAAAATATACAGGTATGCACCAGCTCAGCCCTCTTCCTTATATGCCATTTTTCTATGAAAAAGATTTTATTTGGAACAATATTCAGTCATATCATTCCATATCTGTTTCTGAAGTACATCATTATATAATTATTATTTCAGCTTCAAAAACTAGATATGTTTTCTGAAACTAAACTGAAACTTAAAGTCTGGTAAAGGTACAAAGCTTTTTGACTGATTCCCATGTTGGAAATAAAACAGGCATTTTTTGTGCTTAGTGAAACATGTAAGCAACTCTACTACAATTTATTTTAAATATTTTTTTTTTGCCTATTCAACTTCTGTTTTTTCAGTACTTAAAACAGAAATATGATGATTGGTTTTACTAGTTTCTATTCAATCTTGTTCAGTATTAAAGAATGACTAGAAGGCAAGCTAACTAGCACACAAAAATGCAGCATGGAAACTAGCAAGATAATTCACCAACTACATGTTTTGTGTTCTGAATGCTGAAATAGTTTGTGGCCTTTGGGTCACTATGATCCAGTGCTACAGTTGCCACATGATCAGCATTACGTTGGTGTGATTGGCTTTTCTGCCTCCTACCTAATTTCTATTTTAAACTCATCCTTGATATTAGTCATTGATGAAGTACTGAATTTGCATACATTTCAATGCATTAACATGCAAATGAATAATGACCTTTTCTTCCTCCGTGAAAGTTGGCAACTATGAACTGCTACTATAATTCCTGGAGGATTATATTCTACTGTAAGAGATATGAGTAATCAGGAGAATGTATTCATTTCCCTTGAGTGTAGTCCTTGCAAGTGTCAATTTCATCAATGAATCTTTCCTGCTATTGTTTAGTGTACTTCAGGGAAGCAAACTCCAGGGTTTTTTCCCATTTAAATCATACAAAAAATTATTATTCACATCTCAAAACTCAATAAGAGTGTCTCTTTGGATTTGGATTTGTTTTTAAAACTATTTGTTTGTTTATGACATATGAGTAACCAAAGCAAAATATAATTTTTATATGGTATTCCAAGATTCTTTTTCAAATTAGACTAGATAATTTGTATTAATTGCAAATAATTAAATATTTGTCAACATAAATTTAACTGAAGTTGGAAAGTTAAAAAAAAGGAATACTTATATCATTGTTTCAATATTCATGATTTCAGACTGCTTATAATGAACTGATTTTCTTCCACATCAAGGAATCTTTTTTGATGATAAAATAAATATGGATGAAAATTACAAAGATTAATTAAACTCTTCAGTGATATGCCAGTCAGAATTTATTTGGCTATTTCCTGCTTCTTCAATAGATCCACAAATTCTCATTTTTAAGGAGCATTCCTAATATAGCATTAATGATTTTTTTTCAGAGCTATAATTGCATAGATTTAGGATAGCAAGCAGATACCACAATTAAGAAAACTATCTTAGGAGGCTTGTCAATTCCCCATGTCAACGGGGTCCTTATTAGTACCTGGGAGCTTCATAAACTTCTTATTACAGAAAAATAAAAGTCACAGACAACATTAGCAGATGAAGTAAGGACTTTAAAAAACCCTCATCCAAGTGTACAGAGGACTGTCTAGTCAAAAGTACAGTGAAAGAAAACTATACCATTTCAAGAAAGAAAAAAAAAACAGAAATTTTGAGATTTTATCAGTATACCAAATAAGAATACCCAAAGACATCCATATTTGCCAAATAATAAGCAAATTCAATTTTACTACTTATTATAAAAATAATAGTTAAGATTAGGATCCTGGAAGGAATATACCGTATATACTCGAGTATAAGTCGACCCGAATATAAGCCGAGGCTTATATTTTACCACAAAATTTTACCACAAAAAACTGGGAAAACTTATTGACTCGAGTATAAGCCTAGGGTTGGAAATGCAGCAGCTACTGGTAAATTTCAAAAATAAAAATAGATACCAATAAAAACTTTCACTAGGACAGTTGAGAATAAGTTTGATGTTCACAATTTCCTCTTTGAAAGAGACCAGTAAATAGGGAACAAGAAGATGAAGAAAAAGAAGTGGGTTTTTTCACACTTTTCACACTGCAGTAAACAAAAATGGCATCATAGGAACAGGCTTATTCTCAGTCCAAAGGTTTGTTTCTGATTTCTTCCCTGATTTAAGGGAAATTTGGGAAACGATCTCAGTATCATGAAAGGTTTAATTGATTCACTAACCCAAAAGAAGATGATGATGATGACAGTGGGAGGCAGGAGTCACTCTCTCTCTCTCTCTCTCTCTCTCTCTCTCTCTCTGGAATACAGTCAAGCCCTTTCCAGCACGCGTGATCCGCCGCCGTCACTGCTTTGCACCTTGCAAATGCAAAATCCCAGGGCCCGTGAGCCTAGAGCTCAGAAAACAACGCGAGCCGCCGCCACCACTTCCTCCCCCTCCTCCCGAGCGGACTGAAAGCAGCTGGGGCTGAGGAAACGAAGCCAAGCGGAGCCGAAGCCACCTCGGCTCGCGTTGTTTTCTGAGCCTGCGAGCCTAGAGCTCAGAAAACAATGCGAGCCGCCACCACCTCCTCCTCCTCCTCCTCCTCCTCCTACTCCTCCCGAGTGGACTGAAAGCAGCTGGGGCTGAGGAAACGAAGCCAAAAGGAGCCGAAGCCACCTCGGCTCACGTTTTTTTCTGAGCCCGCGAGCCTAGAGCCAGGGCACTTTCATTGCATGGTGGAGCTTCTTGTTTTGGGAAACGCCGGGCGTCGTTACTGCCCCCTGAGGGGAGGGCAATTCTGGGCTGCGCGATTGGGGGACTTCGTGGCTTTGTGTGGGTGGGTGGGAATGAGGACTGACGGAGTCCGTGAAGTGGGGCTTGCCTGCCCTTGCTGGCTGCCTCTGCTTCCTTAGGAGTGGGGAAGGGGGCTCATCTGGACCAAGGGTGAGTCTCCCCCTCAGTTTCCCCTGAAGAATCTTCTGTCACTTTTGCCTTCTCCCTACGTCTTCCCTCTGTTAAAATCCACACACACACACACACACACTTATTTTCGGGCAGATAGATTTCGTGTCTGAGCATTCTCACATGACGGTGGGTCTTCCCCCCCCTAAAAACAATTAAAAAAAGAAAAAACAATATGTCCTCATGCAAGAACTTTTCTGCTTCCGATTAACCCCATGCTTACAAGTTGCAAAGGAAACACAGAAGCAGGGAAGCGGCTGCCCAGCTCCGGAGCTCCATACCATTTTTTTTTCAGAGGGGAATCTCACTCGAGTATAAGCCGAGGGGTTTTTTTTCAGCACAAAAAATGTGCTGAAAAACTCGGCTTATACTCGAGTATATATGGTAAATATATCAAATGGCACCGGCACCGGCACCAGCTCCAGCACCACAGCCAGCAACTGCTCAAATGGCCCAGCCATCACCACCAGCCAGGGCTGCTCCACCAAGGAGGTAGGAGCGCAGACCCCCAGATTTGGTGATAAAATTCAGCGGAGACCCAAAACAGTTGGCGTTCTTCTTAACCCAGTTCTAGACCTACATGCAGAGGTATGGAGTTGATCTGCCACGATGCCCAAGGCGGAACATGTGAACCTAGTTAGAGTGGTGCTGAAGAAACTCCGTGCCACCAAGCTGTATGCTAAACTTTCTAAGTGTAAATCCCACAAATACAAAATTGACTATCTGGGGTGCTATATATCCCACAAAGGGATAGAGGTGGATCCTGAAAAGGTGTGAGCCATGCTGGAGTAGGTCCCTCCCTGCATAAGAAAACAACTGCCAAGTTTTCTGGGATTTGAAAATTTCTACCGCCAGTTTATTCTATTGTTTGCCCCAATAGCATGCCCATGATTAGCTTACTGAAAACCAAGCAGGAGGGGAAACCTAAACCTAGTCAATCTTTAAAATGGAGACTGAAATGCCAAGCGGTGTTTGAAAAGCTCAAACGCCTATTTGCAGTCAAACCCATGCTGAAACACCCAGACCCTAATGCCTCCATTGCTATCCAAGTTCAAAAACAGCAGGACACTTCTGTTTTGGTCAAAACTCTACCTCTCATAAGACATTGCTTCTGGTGGCCATCACTAAAAAAAGGATATTGAGACCTACGTAACTAGCTGCCCTATCTGTGTCTCATCCAAAAGGTATCTGGGGAAAACCCCAGGACTCCTCCAACCACTGGCAAAACCCCAAGGAAGGAAATATCTATGGATTTTATAGTGGAACTCCCTGAAAGCTCAGGAAACCCTGTAATGTGGGTGATAACAGACCTTTTTTCTAAGCAAGTACACTTTATGCCACGCTCTAAAATCCCTTCTGTGCACCTCGGCATATAGTCATACTGGCCACATGACCACAGAAATGTATTCGGGCAATGCTACCTCCTTCGGCTAAGCAATGGAGATGAGCACCACCCCCCAGATTCGGACATGACTGGACCAGGGAAATCTTTACATTTAGTGTAGATTTAGCTTGGCTTATTTGTGTGTAAGCAAATAAAGATCTGAATTTGGCTGGATTGTTCCATCTTCAGCTGGGCCCACAATTAGCCATATACTAACTTATGTTTTCCTCTATTTAATGAATGTATTTACCACTTTACATAGTTTTTTTTAAGAACACACACACACACACACACAAATGTTTTTAACCTTGCAAATTTTATATTTTTAGCTTTCAAAATTGGTTTGCATCCCATCCTTCTTCTTCTGAACATAATAAAGATTTGATATCATTCATACTTATCCAGAAACAGGGGGGAGTCATCTTTTACGTATCTTTTTTATTACTTTATTCTCTCTCTCTCTTTACTTCTATTTTTTTCTTTACTTCTTACATATTTTTTTAGTTTGTATTAGTATTTTATTTTTGTCATCATAAACTAATCAAATGATTATAAAAACAACCTTTCATGCTTTAGAAACCTCCTAAATGGACAACTCTACATACAACTGGCCTTGACATGTCCAGAAGCTGTAGCTGGTTTAAAACACAACATTGCCCAAAGTTATGTGTGTCTCTAGATATGTTACACCTCTGCTCTTCAAACTGCATTTGTTTATGTTATATTTCCAGCTTCAATTCAAAGTACTAGTAAATTAGCTATATGGTTTTTCAGACATGGGACTGGATTATTTGAGTCGTCGTAACCATCATCATCATCATCATCATCAATCAATTGTACCTATCCCTCTCATTACATCTAGCAGAAGTGGCATTAGTGTGTGCAGGGTCCAGGAAGAGAATTTTTTCTATCTGTTCTTTGCAGAATCATCTTTCAAAGAGATCATATTAACTCCATTCCCTTATATTATTCGACATGGAGATAGAAAAATATGGCCCTATGAGATAGTTATGTTGATGCTGGATTTTGGATGTTTGTTTTTTTAGCTTTTGGATGTTTGTTTTTTAGGATTATAGATGTTTGGTTTTTTTAGTCATCCATTATCTGTTACTTGTTATGCTGTGACATGGTTGTAATTTTTACTTGATAATGAGATTGGCAACATACAAACTGAAAGAAATAAACAATATTATATTAAATGTCACCATTATTTCCTGTGATTTTGAATTATATTTCTACAGATATGGTTTAAAATTATATTTATGTTTTTTTAATCTGCAGCCAGACATTTGCAATCTATTAGAATGTATTTTTTTCATAAATATGAATGCCAAACCAGTTATCCCCCAATTTATTGTCATACCTTGATTAGTTTCTTCATTTCTCACTTTATACCTTTAATGATCTTGAATCTATTATTTTGAATTTTATTTTATTTTACAGGATATTAGCAACCTTACCTAATTTTGTGTAATCTACCTATTTGATAAGCATACCTTCTAACCTGTTAAGTCATTAGCAAAAACATTGAAGAATACTGGCCAATGATTGAATTTTTAGTACTTCACTGTTCAGATTTGATGAAGAACCATTGATAAGAAGTCTCTAAGTACTATTTTAAAGGCAGTTATAATGTCAACTAATTGGCAAGACATTTAAGATACAGTTAGCTTGCTAATTATACTGTCCTTTGATTTTTCTTCAGATGATTTGCTGAGACTCAGATACATTATGTCAGTAGCTTCCCCACAGTTTACTATGATCAAGTAATAAGGTAAGGTTAGAATGGAAAAAGTTGCTCTTGACACACCCACATATACATGTGGTAATTTTTGCACTATTTTGTAATTTTACTCAACCAATTTCCTGGGTGCTGAGTGAGACTCATTAGTCTATAGTTTCCTGAATGTTCCTCCTTTCTAGAGATGAAGACTTGATTGATTGATTGATTGACTGACTGATCCTGTCTTTATTTTTTCTCAACTCTCCAACCATATGGTTCTTGAACAAATCTTGAATTTCCTCAAAAATAATTAAGAGTTTTGCCAGACCATTAGAAAAATTATTGAATGCCTTAGGAAACAATTTATGTGGAGATTTAAATTCATTCAACATTAATAGTTGTTCCTGAATTTTATTTCTCTCAGTCACAAATTGCAATCTTCTACTGCAGTGGTCCCCAACCTTTTTTGTTCCAGGGACCGGTTTCACGCAGAAACACTTTTTCAAGGCCCGGCGGGGGGGGGGGGGGGGCCACTTTTTCAAGGGGGCGGGGGAGGAGTCCGAGTTTGGTGGTTTGCTTGCAGACGCTTCATTACCTGACTAGATAACATCTGATGTTGTTACCTAGTCGGGTAATAAAACGTCTGCCAGCAAACCACCAAGTTCAGGGAGGCTCAGGACAAGTCCCTGCAGGATGGCTGAGAAGTCCCGCCTCTCAGCCCTGCCTCATCCCGCCTCATCCCTCAGGTGACTCCCTCCATCCCTCCCTCAGCCTTATCCCTCAGGTGTCTGCCTCGTTCCTCTCTCAGTTGCTCTCTCGCTCCTCCACCAGCCCAGGAAGAAACTGCTTCAAAGAAGCCGGCAGGGTGGCTTTTCCTGTCGGCGCAGCTCCTCCAAAGCGCCCGTTCACCCCCACCCCGCCGCCCGCGGTTCAATCCAGTGCTCCGTTCTGCCTGCCTGCCTGCCTGCCTTGGTTTCTGGTTGTTTCGGAGCAGCTTCGGCTGAGTAAAAGAGGCGAATAGTTATTATTCTCAGCCAAAGCTACTCTGAAACAACCAGAAAC
>NW_020769344.1:4351347-4384901 GCF_900518735.1 Pseudonaja textilis
GCAGCATTCACCGAAGGCGAAGAAAGCCGCCATTTTTATTTTATTTTCTTTGCGGCCCAGTACCAAATGATCCACGGACCGGTACTGGTCCGCGGCCCGGTGGTTGGGGACCCCTGTTCTACTGGCCTTTACAGCTTTGCTGGAAAAGATAGAACCAAAATAATTGTTAGGTATGTCTACCTTGTCTGTTACTTTTTACAATTTTGTCATCTTAAAGAGAATTTATGCTCATTCTTTTGTGTGCCTCTTTTCAAAATGCATCTGAAGAAGTTCTTTTTATGGTTAGCATTCTTCCTGAATCCTCCCACATTTTGTGGAATATTTGTACTCTTCTTGTGTTCAGATGTCAACTGAGATTTCTGTTCAGATATCTTAACTACCTCTGCTCTTCTTTTTTTCCTTTTTGAAGTTTTTTTGCAAATTATTTTATTTTTAGAAATTCTCAAACACTTTATCTGTTTTTCCATCATCTTATTCTGCTATATCATTTTATTTACTTTTCTGAGCATATTTATGTGCACATGTATAAAATATAAGTTGAATTATATTCAGCTCAAATTTTTCTTCAAAGCAATAATGATCACTTTCTCCAACATTATTGATACTTTCGCTTTCTATATTAGGTCTTCTGCTTGTTATATCAAATCCAGGATACCTGATCCCTTGTAGTTGTCAGAAAGATAAACGTTTTCTGGAAGGATCATACTTGGCATAGTTTGTCTCCTAATTTATACTTGGGTAACTAAGGACTCATCTAATATTTCATGCTGTTTAAAAATCTACAATTTGCTTTTAGAAAGCAATATCTAAAAGAAAGCAATATCCATATCTTCGCCTAATCTCTTATGGAGAATTGCTTCTGTCAATTTCTGCTGTTAACACCTCCTTTCTTTAAAGTTAGCTCTGCCTGTTCACTACCTTAGCTTGTGATGGTTAAGCAAGGAAATGCTTTTCTTATACTGTGAGCTTAGCGGGGGAGGGGTGGATGATTCCCTGCTTGGTGTGTGAGAGCAACTGAGCAGGGTGCTGCTGTATGTGAACTGAGTACATATATAATGAGTGTGCTGGGGGATAAAGGGGTGCTGGATGTGACCCCCTCTGCTGCAGTGAGGAAGGGGATGAGGGCACTGACAGCAAGTGCTATAGGGCCTAACGGGCTCATCCTACCTTTGACTATTCGCTAATGGATGAGGTTCCCTTTTAAATCAATATGAAAGTGTTGAAGATGGGAGATGGAATGGCTGGTGGGGAAAGGAGGGTAGGTCACTGTATTTCAGTGGCGTTAAGTAATGGGAGATATAAGAGGCAAGGGGGAAACCACTCATGGGGAACACAACCTCCATATTTAGAATACCGATCTTGCATTTCGCCCCCTTGCAATCACCTTACTTACCTGGTCAGCCGATCTGTGAGGGCCTGGATTTTAGGCTGCTGCTTTTAAACATCAAATCAGCCTATTATAAGGCTTACATTATTGCTGAACTGATTCTTTCAGAGAAGGCTGACCTGGCTTACATCACTGAGATCTGGCCAGGCCCAGGCGGAGGGTGTTGCTTTCTCAGAAATGTGCCCAGCAGTTATCAAGTATGGCACCACCCTAGACTTCAGGGCTAGGGAAGGGTGTGGTGTTTCATCAAGGAATCTATGGTAGCCTCCAAGGTCATGGCTCCACAAATTCCCAGCTGTGAGACACTTTTTCTTAGTTTGGCTCAAGGGATCGGTTGGCATTGCTGCTGCTGTAACAGCCTCTCTGCTGTGTGGCAGCTTTCCTATCCAGGCAATGCAGTTTCTCAGGCTTATAGTTCTGGGGGACTTCAACCTGCCATTCTCGAGGGAGGGGGTTGGAGGTAGCTTGGGATTTCATGGAAACCATATCTTCCATGGGCTTGTCCCAGGTCATCCAGGTCCCAATTAGGAATAGTGGTCACACACATGGTCTAATATTCTTGTTGGAGCAGTGCCTATGTGTCCTAGAATTGTCTTTGGTAGCCCTGTCATGGTCAGATCACAGTCTGGTGGCAATAAGTTTCCCTAGAGCTACAGAGTGCATCCCTCCCCACCCTTTCAGGAAGGCAGAATCACTCCCGCAACTAATGGACTCAGATGGGTTTCAGAAGGAACTAGGGGTTATAACTGCAGATCTACTGTTTAGTCCTGTCAGGCTCTTAGTCACTGCTTGGAATAGGAAGGTGACTGAGGGTCTGGATAGGGTTTACTACCTCTTCGTCCTACATAGTATAACGGATGAATTGAGAGAGATTAAATGGATGAAGAGACATCTAGAGCTCTGCTGGTAGAAGACAAGGAATGAAATTGATCAAACACAGGTCAGAGCTGCTATTAAGGCCTACCTTGCCGTGATTCAGGCATCAAAGTTTAAGTACTTCTCCACCTTAATTGCACCTGCAGATAATCAGGCAGCAATCCTCTTTAAAGTGAACTGCCTCCTCCTGGGAAAGGAGGATACAGAGGTCCACCTGAAGGGGCACACTGAGGAATTTGCTGATTTTCTGGAACACAAAATCACTCGGCTTCATTCCCAGTTAAATACCAGCATGGGTACTAGTCAATAGAGGCACCTCTGGTAGGTTCTTGGCCAGCTATCTGGGAATGGTTTGACCCTACTGCTCCTGAGGAAATGGATAGGGTCCTAGGGAGTATGAGCACAAGAATCTATGTTTTAGAGCAGTGGTGGTATTCAGCAGGTTCTGACCAGTTCTGGAGAACTGGTAGCGGAAATTTTGAGTAGTTCAGAGAACCAGCAAATACTACCTCTGACTGGAGATTTTACAGTATCCTTTCCCCTGCCACACCCACCAAGCCACGCCCACAGAACTGGTAGTAAAAAAAATTGAATCCCACCACTGTTTTAGAGCCATGCCCCTCCCGGCTTATGAAAGCTATTTGAGAGGTGCATGCAGGTGAGTTCTGGTGGGGATTAATGCTTTCCTGCAGGAGGGAGTGGTGTCCCAGCATTTTAAGGAGGCTGTGGTCTGCTTTTTCTTTAAAAAGCCATCACTAGATTCCACCTGTTGGATAATTTTCAATCTTTCTCCAATCTTCCCTTTTGGGGGAAGAGGATTGAAAAGTTGGTTGCATGGCAGTTCCAAAGATTCCTGAATGAAATGGATTATCTAGACCCTTTCCAGTCAGGGTTCAGGTCTGATATGGGACAGAAATGGCATTAGTTATACTTTTTGATGAATGGGATAGAGGTAGTGCATCTATCTTTGGTTTATTTGACCTTTCAGCAGCCTTCAATACCATCAATTATAGTATCCTTTTGGAGTGGCTTCAGGGATTGGAAGTGAGGGCCTCTGTGTTGTCCTGGTTCACTTCCTTTCCCTGAGATCACTCAGTCAGTGTTGATATAAAGCAAGAGGTTCAGCCCTCATCTACTGGTATATGGGGTTCCACAGGTCTCAGTACTCTCTCCACTTCTGTTTAACATCTATATCTACTGAATCTTGGCAAGACAGAATGGCTCTAGGTATCGTTCCTTTTCTGGACCAACAATTCCTGCTCACAGTCACTCATGCCCTAGTTGCCTCTTGCCTTTGATTATTGCAACATGCTCTACATGGGACTGCCCTTGAAAAGTATCTTGAAGCTCCAATTGGTTCAAAATGGAGCAGCCCACATGGTTTTGTGCAGGCCAAGGTGTGCACATGTGACCTCTCCTGCGGGCACGGCATTGGCTGCCAATTTGCTTCCGGGTCCAACTCAAAGTGCTAGTAGGTTGTCACCTTTAAAGTCCTACATGGCTTGGGGCCATGTTATCTCATAGACTATCTTTCCCTGGTTACATCCACCTGACCCACCAGAACAAAGAGGCAGGGAATGTTGCAGCACCACTACAATTACTGACACTTAGGACTCACCCCAGAGACACTGCAACATTCTCCTTGCTGATTCCACCCCACCTCCAACTAGCACTGGCCCTGCTAGCTCACCAGTTCCTCCCTATCCCATCACTGATCATTCACTTACTGTCTCCTCAGATGCTGATGAAGCTGTTGCAAAAGGCTTTTTGCACAGATGACAGAGGCCTGCAGGGGCGCAAGATCATGCCCCCAAAGGCTTCCGTCCTCTGCAAAAACTTTTGGCATGGAGGCCTGCAGGGGTATGAGATTGCACCCCCAAAAGGCTTCTGTTCTCGATGCCAAAAGCTTTTGCAAAGGGAGGGAGGCCTGCAGGGGCACAAGATTGTGCCCCCAAAGTCTGCCAAAATAAATATACTTAAACAAATGCATTTGGCAAAGCAAGGGAGATCCAATTAACAAATCTTAGGTTACAAATGTAATTGACAGGCTCTATTATATTTGTAACTCAAGGATTATCTGTACTGTTTCCACAATATGTAGTCTTTATCTGTAACAACGTTCTGTTAGAACATTCACTCTTTCCTGTAAAAGACAGCCAACACATAATTATGTTATTTGTTCCAAAAAAAGAAGGGAGAAAAGAGTGAAAAAACCTAACACAAAATGCAAAAAGTCTTCATATATATCATGCATTTATTCAACCACACTAAACTATTATATAGTGGAGGTGGGGTAGGGGGTGGGATGATTAAAGAGCAATATATACTCAAATAGCTTACATTGCACATTTAATTATTTTTTTACACCTTTTTAAAAGCAGCTCTACAGAAGTCATACATCTTGTATTTTGACATGTACTGAACAAACTGATTTAAGGATGCATATGTGCACTGTTAGCATGTACATAATTATAACTGAGGATATATGCATGTATGTGTGAATACATATACAAACACTAGAGAAATACAAACACTAGAGAAATAGAAATCTATGCACCCATCTAAGTTACCCAGAGTGTAGCTAATGGGATCTGATGCTGAATTTAATTTTAATGAAGAAAGTTGCCAGTAGCAACAAAACTGTCAGTAGCAGCCAAGCACCATTAATAAAGGCCCAGACAACATTAGTGGCACAACAACAGTACAAAAGGTTCCTCCCCAGTTCATGCTGTGCTAAATTGGCTGCCCAATTTTTCTTAAGTGTCCATACTATTTAGAAGACAATTTATTAATTTTTCTCATCCATTGTCTGTTGACAGGCTATAATCTTGCATCTAGAACTTTAGACAAAAATTAATTGAAAAGCCTGAGAGTATTTATGAGGGATATTACTTGACAATTATTGTGCCAGTTATTTGATGTACTAAAATGAGAGAACTTTAAAATTGTATGGTCTGTAAGTTTTGCTTTTATTAACACTGAAGTACAAAATATTGCAATAAAAATATATGAATAACTTGTATTTTTAAAATTATCAGCAAACTAGCAGTAAACTGTTACATATCAGAATATATTTCTGAAAATGTATTGATTCCATAATTATCATGTATAAACCATTCATTTTCAGTTCATGTTTAAATAAATTTCAATATAGTATATTCTATATTCTATCAGTTAAATACTTAAATGATGCTTCTAATTCATCTTGTACTTTTTGACAAATTAGATCAGACTATGAGATCAAATTATACTAAGAATAACTTGCAAGCTAATTGTAAATCACACCATATCCATTTAATACAACAACCAAGTTTAAAGAACAAGAACAAGAAAGAAATAGATGTCAGAAATTTACAAATAACTGAAATCTCTTCATAATTTTGGTGTGGTTTAGATAAATGCTGCAGTACAAAATATGCAATATTTTGAATATTTTATACTGCGGTGTTAATAAAAAACATTAGCTCTTCCTACAGTGTTTCAGATAAAAATATTTTTTCATACATACAATATATTCAAAAGAGGCAAGACTTACAGACCATACAATTTTAAAGTTCTCTCGTTTTAGTATATCAAGTAACTGGTGCAATAATTGGCAAGTAATATCCCTCATAAATACTCTCAGGCTTTTCAATTAATTTTGTCTAAAGTTCTAGATGCAAGATTATAGCCTGTCAACAGACAGTGGGTGAGAAAAATTAATAAATTGTCCCAAACTTTTCAAGAACTCTGTTTATTCTTTACTTTCATGTCATACCAAGGCTTGAACAACCTTCACATCAATTTGTAGCTATACATTATAGGAAACACTAACTATAAATGCATACATAAACAGATTCTTTGGTTCTCCAGAGTAAAAAATGTGTCATTGAGAACATATATGCAACCAAACTGATTACACTAGAGAAACATGTACGGCTTGCATTAAAAACAGTATATCCACTCACAGTTAATACTACAATTCAGAACAGCATAGTACAATAAATTATTATACACTTACATCAGGAAAGCATGCAGTGGGGTAACTCAAGATTCTGTCTTGGGCCTAGTGCTCGTTAATATCTTCATTAATGACTTAGATGAAGGGATAGAAGGAGAATGCATCAAATCGGCAAATAACACCAAGCTTGGGGAGAGGGTTGCTAACACTTTGGAAGATAGACTCAAGATTCAGAAGGATCTTGACAGACTGAAACATTGAGCCCTAGTGAGGAAGATGCAGTTCAGTGGCGAGAAAACTAAGATCCTGCATATAGGCAGAAAAAACAAATGCACAGGTATAGAATAGGCGGTACATGGTTCAGCAGCAATAACTATGAGAGGGATCTAAGTGTCCTTGTGGATCACCACTGAAATATGAACCAGCAATGTGTGGCAGCTTCCAAAAGTGTTAATGCAGTTCTAAAATGCATCAACAGAGGGATGGCATCAAGGTCCTGAGAAGTGATAGTACCACTGTATACTGTATTGGTAAGACTGCACTTGGAATACTGCATCCAATTCTGGTCACCATGATACAAAAAAAATGTTGAAATCCTAGATTGAGCAGAATGGGCATGCTACAGATCCTGAAAGTTTTCAAGAAAATATTGAACAACCATCTGTCCAGGAAGTTCTTGTGCCTTGGGCACCATTGAAGACCTTCTAGGTTCCTTCCAGCCCTATGATTCTATGATCATATCTCTAAAATCAGGATAGCTTCCAGAATTGGAACTGACAATGAAGGTATGGTTGGGCACAATGATTTGCATGAATAGCATTGCATGTTAGAAATTTTCTCCACTCATTCCTGATTCAGATCTTTGTGCTTGTTAAAAGACCATGTCTGATTGTCTTATAATTCTCATAGGCATTATAAATTACACAGAAGCTGTGTTCCTCAACCTAGTATAAATTTAAGCATGATGACATTGTTTATTGAGATGCCAAAATGTTTGAACTGTAGACAAAACATACCAGAAGTTCATCAGGTCAAATCTATCTTGATGAATGATTAATGATGCATTAATGACAAGAAGCTGTTTCAATAGTTTAAGATTACAGACAACATTCAAACCAATCAATTTCATTTTTAAAATTCTAAGAGAAATATATATAAAGGCAGAAAACAAGGAGATTCTGAGTTCTAATCCCAACCTTAGGTAGGCATGAAAGCCAGCTGGGTGACTTTGGGCCAGTTACCCTCTTTCAGCCCAACTCACTTCACAGTGTTATTGTTATGGAGAAAATAGGACGAGGAAGTATGGTATTTAGGTATGCTCGCTGTCTTACGTTATTTATAAAAATCATAAAAGTGGAATTTTAAAAAAATCTAACAACTAATTTAAATCTAATCTAAAGTCAGATGAACAACATATAGACACCAGAAGGGAAATGTTCACATGAATTTGAATTATATTACTTAAGAGAGAAGAACCACTTAGTTTACTGGATGAAACTGCCAATGTGACAAAGTCCAGCGAGTCAAGGGCTGCTATTACATGGAGTAGCCCTATTAGACAGATATCTCAGGTACCAAGTCCAAAAAGGCAGTGAAACTCTTTAAATGAGAAGATATGTGGGCCACTCATATACCTTCAAAGCTAATCTGTTGTTCTCAGAAGTAATAGAGGCTAATGTTCTATTGTCAAGTATTGACGCATAAATTGCCAAATAAAATGGCATATAAATTGGCACAAAAATTATTTGGCAAATAAAACAACAATACCAAACTAGTTAAACTTTTATTTAGGAATGGGTACGTGAATTTAAAATGGGACAATTTTGTCGATTTTGAACCAGTTTTAAGACTGCCTTCCTCACCTATAATTAAATTCAAAAGTTCAGAAACATCTCAAAAGATTCTCTTACAAATACTGTACCTTCTTCGGATTATGACTGCTATTATACATGTGTCATTTCTATTCTGTCCCTTAGGTAAACTACTAAGGCAGAGAAAAACACTTCATACTTCTAAAGCCTGTGTACGTGAAAGGAATCTACAACTGTCTTACCAGAGTTACCCTTCCTCAGCACTCACTAAAAATCCAGATTGGCTCATATTGCCTTTTAGCTGCATTTGAACAGATTCAAACAATGCAAGTACGCACATTCTCACATACACACATCACAGTTCACTCACATTTCACCCTCTGAATAACTGAGTAACTTGAGCATAAACCGATTCTTTGTATCACCATATAACAGGACCACAACTATAATCATCCCATATGCAAAGGAGAAGCAGGAAGTTCATGTTAAATTGAAGAAATACCTTTCATTTACCATGTTTCTACTATTGTGACATTTCCTGCTGATTTAGGGATGAAACCCAATGTACTTTAATATCCTAACAGGCTTTTCCCCATGTAATGCTATATAAAGTTAAGTAGATAGGTATCTTTTATTTATTTGAATCTTTGACCAGCCAAAATGTTGCTACAACTTTAAAATCACAACTATAATGACGTGGGAAAATACCCGAACAAAGCTGAATACCATACATGTAAGCACCCGCAAAAACTTAAGAAAATATATATATATATATTTATATAATTAAAATAGTTTAAAAGAGAAGAAAATGAGATGGAGAGGATAACTTAGAACTTAGAATAACTTTATTGTCACTTTGAATGCACACTAATCATCATACATTAAAACGGCATTTAGTTGCATTCAGCTCTCAAATTTAGTTGCATATACTTCCAAAATACACTACATATACACAACAAAATAAATAAATAAATATAAAATTATGCATGTACCCACAAATATTATATTCGGATGTGTACATTTACATGATGGCGCAGTGGTTAGAATGCAGTACTGCAGACTACTTCTGCTGATTGCCAGCTGCTAGCAGTTCGGCAGTTTGAGTCTCACCGGCTCAAGGTTGACTCATCCTTCCAAGGTCAGTAAAATGAAGACCCAGATTGTTGGGGGCAATATACTGACTCTGTAAACTGCTTAGAGAGGGCTATAAAGCACTGTGAAGCGGGATATAAGTCTAAGTGCTATTGCTACATGGCGAGAAAAACAAATCTTACAAATTTACTAGGTGGATGCAGAGTGGGATTCTATCGGTTTGGACCAGTTCGGGAGAACCGGATATTAAAGTTACATCTGGTTTGCTGAACCAGTATTTTAACTGACCGACCGGCTGACCCCGCCCCTCCCAGGAATCTCCACACGGCCCATTTTTGATGAAGGTAAGTGCAGGGTCCATACGGAGGCTCTGGGAGGGGGAAAAACGAGCCTTCCGGAAGTCCAGAAACTGGTCTGTTTCTGGCTTCCAGTGGGCCTCCAGAGCACGGGGGAGTTCTTGCCCTCCCAGAGGTCCAGGGGAAGCCTACGGACCCTTGGGAGTGTGAAAACGGCCTTTCCCAGGTTCTGGAGTCCCACCGGAAGCTGGAAACAGTACGTTCTGTAGGCCACAACCACCATGGCCATGCCCACCCAGCAACAGGGCAGCGAACCAGTTGCTGGGATTTTTGAATCCCACCCTTGAGTTGATGGCATAGGGAACAAAGCT
The DNA here is from genome assembly GCF_900518735.1 of Pseudonaja textilis. The sequence goes on from NW_020769344.1 coordinate 4,361,121, forward strand.
ACCAGAATCTGGTAGTCCTGCTAGAAATATTTCAAAACCTCCTATCAGAGGTTTTGAGGAGCAATAGAAATAGGGTTGTGGGGGCTCTCTAACAATGCTTCGAGTTCTAATCACATAGTGCTTATAAGCAGTATCCAGAATAAAACGAAGCAAGCTTCTTGGCTGTCCTTACCATTCTCTGTATGGACTTTCTATCTGAGGCACTGCTGCCACCAAACCAAACAGTGATGCAGTTTGTTAAAATGTTCTCAATTGTTTCTTTGTAAAAAGTGTCTAGGACAGAAGGAGAAAGATGTGCACTGGAAGCAGGAAATGCAGAATATTAATGAATATTAATGGCTAATATTTACTACACATGAAAAAATAAAGTAAGCTGGAATCAAAACAAACCAAATAACATAATATTTACATTTAAAGTCCAACAGTACCCAAACTGGGAGGGATTGCATACAATTAAAAAAACACTTCAAATTCTTTTAAACTGTGACATTGCATAAAGAAAGAAAAGGTGGAATAAGTAAACTGAGCAAAATAATACGCAGTGCATACTTTGCTGAGAAAAAAATCAGTGATGGCCTTTTAAAGGCAAAGAATACCAGAGAATCATGCCCTCACAAAAAAAACCCTAATAATTCTATTTTCTACAAAATTATTCACATATTCAGCATTGAAATTCTAAAAAAATAACAGTTTTGTAGTCTCTTGAACAGAGGAAGCTTTCTAAAATTAACTTTAAGAATATTATGAAATACCTTTAAAATCCAAAAGGTGTCCAGTAAATGACTTGGAACAACTAGCATTATATGTCTATGATGCTGCAAGTTTTGATGCAGTTGCAGACCCAAATAGGCACCATTGTAAGATTGAAGAACAATCAAGTTTATACCAGAAAGAAAAGGAGATAAGGACATCCAAACAGTACAAAATCCCATTTATTTTATCAGTATTATTATAAAATCAAGCACATAGAAGAAATTAAAAGTTCTTTGAAATAGCCTAAGATACAGGGGGAAAGATATATATTTTACTTCAGCTATCTTTTTAACCTCTTTGTGTCAGCAGACAAGGATGCCTAACAAACAGGAAAAAGCTCTATAAGCTATCAGTGGGCAAATCTGAAATCACCTCTCTTGTTACCTCCTACTGCTAATTCATCATCCGAGCATGAGACAACTAGCTGATTGTGAACCAAACGCTACAATAAGGGCCTCAGCTGACCACCAAAAACAGCAAAAGGGAAGGGGAGGTTTTGATGGGCAAAAGCCTGGAGAAGGCCTAAGATAAGTGCCGGCTGTCAGACAAGGACAAAGAAGGGCAGGCCCCGAGGAGAGAAGGAGATAAAAAAAATCTCGACAAGCTTTATCTGATGAGGGTTATGGCTAATTAATTATAAACTCAATTACCTAACCCTTACTTCAGCAGTCTCTATTCATTAAGAGATAAAAACTTGACTGACTGCTAGCTTTTGCCAGCACACACAGCATGCTTATTTGCTCCCTTCAGCACACGATTTCTTAAAAAAGATCTCCAAAAGCATTTTGACCTGTCAGCTTTTTTTCACATAGACAGAACATTTCTCCCCATCCCCCCCCACACCCCCAGACACCCAAAGTGCCCTGGGGTTGCACAACAGGAGGGCACAGCTTGCATGCTGTGCACTGGCATTTAAAAGCAAAAACCCAACATTAAACAATAGGGATTAGGTATATCAAAGATCTTGTTTCCAGCTGTGTTTCAGTTTGATAGGCCTTTTGAACTTTTTCACATTTTAACTTGAACTTTTAATTTTGGGTGTTGGAAGTTTGGTTCAGGGTAAATCAATTACAGCCAAAACAATTTTAAAAATAAGTCAGCTTTATATTTGTGCAATATTTTTCCATAGCCTGACTATTTTGCATTTTCAATTTTTCTATTTGTTTGATTAAAATGCATCGAATCTTCTATGTAGCTTCAAGAAGGCTTGCAACAATTGCAATTTTAACTAAGGTAAATAAGATGTTATTCTAGGGAATATGAACAAAACTAAGAAACATTCTTTAACAATTTGATTATCATAAGACATTGTTCAACTTTTGAGATATATTAACTTCTCATGATTAACCATTTTATATTTTTTGGGTTTTGACTCCCAAGTTTAATTTATCTACTTGAGTCTCATTAAGTTTAAAATGATAGTACTAATGCTACATGATAAGAATAAAGTGACATAGAGCAAATTGAAGAACAGTGCTATTTCTTCCACCTAATTTCCCTGTTGATATAATGTCTTGAAAATGTTCTGACAGTGAAACTAGAGTTATACAGTTCTTATCCAATCACTTTTAGATAGCTCTGTGGATTTGTTTTCATTTCTAGAAACTCTGGTCAAGATTTGCTTTCTTGGGATCAATAGAATCCAATTAAATTTGTGATGAACTGGCTAATGGGTCTGCAATTCCCATATTTACCTCATAATTCAAGCTTTAATTAGTCTCTACTAATAATGCCTCTAAAATTAAGTAGGCCATGTTTGAATATTCCTGGAGAAGATACGTGGAGAAAGTTGGCACCAGGGTCTATTCTTGGTAGGACTCAATGCTGCGTGGGCAGAAATCTATTCGTAAAATGGACCTTTCCCCTCTACACTTTCTCTTTTGTAAAAGAGATCTTCAAAATTAGGAAAGTTGGGGATCCAACTTTCTCAAAAATCTGAGTTTCATGGAACTGCAAAAAAATAAAGACAACATCTGTAGTTCTGTCAGCAATAACAGAATTTTGATAGAGAAGTATCACTAGTTTCCATTCAGGATTTGCTTCACTATTGAGTGAGGTGCTATTGTGGCAAAGAAGATATTTTAGATGTCCTTGATTGTTATATTTTACAATAGAACAGAAATATGCAGAACATGATCCAAGTGCTCCCAAGATTCTTGCTTCAACATCTTAAAAATATTAATAATAATAATTAGTAGTAATAGCAGCAGCCGTCATTTGGCATGTAATCACCATCAAAAAATTTTCAGGAATTTTGGAGTACCTCAACAAGTCCCCTGTGTCACAACTGCTTGCTGGTAAATATGGGATGGAAGCCATTTTGTAAGCATACCCATTATAAGCTTCCAAAATTCCAAATGTGTCTCAAGCCACAAAATTTTGCAAACTTTGCTGTAACAGCATGTGAAAAAGAAGCATTACTGTCTAAAACAAAATAAAATAAAATCATCAATTAAAAAACTATCAACAATAAAAAAATCTCACAAGAAATAAAATGTTTAAAGTGGGAGTGCAATTAAAAGGCAATCTGACAGTTCTTACCTTACAAATCCCCATTTGAACAAATATTTCCTTAACTGCTGTTTAAATAAAGACACTGTAGGAGAATTATAACACGAGAAAAGGAACAAAAACGTATAGGATCCCACAGCATAAGGAGTAGAAATAGCTATTAGACATGTACTGCTCAATAGTGCTTTCCAACTTTCTCTGAGTGGTTTACAGTGCCAACCACACTGCCCCCAATAATCTGGGTCCTCATTTTACCAGAAGGATGAAAATCTGTCAACCTTGAGCTAGTCAGAATTGAAGTCCTCGTTGTGAGCAAAGTTAGCCTGAAATACTGAATTCTAACCACTGTGACACCACTGTGGATCCAAAGAGAAATCTATCACTGCTTCTCTCTAGTAACAAATCCACATGAAACATAGTGCCTTTGATCCCAACTGACTGAGACCTTCAGTAGTATCCTACTGACAGTGATGTTAAAATACCATCGAGAAATCAAGAAAATCAACACAGTACTGTCCCCTCAATGATCTGTTGAAGAAAGAGGGGGCAAAGGATGTGTCCGACAGCTCGAGCTGGCCTCCCCAGGAGAAGGGGCCCAGGAGTCAATTCAAGTGGAGTGGACAGGACAGTGTGAGAAGGTCTTCAACTAACTGAAGAGGAGCCTGACCAATGTGGCCATCTTGGCTTACACAGACCCAAACTGGCCTTATGAGCTACAAGTTGATGCTGGCTGGGATAGCCTTGGAAGGGTATTGTATCAGGAACATGACGCATACCTGAGACCCATCACATACATCAGTAGGGGCCTCACTTGCCATCCGAGAAGAACTACCCCACTCACAAATTGGAGTTCTTGCCACTTCTTGTTTCTCTGTGACTGGAGAATAGTCATTTCACAACTGTCCAACATGTTCTTCTTCATCTTCAGGAATATGTCTGCCATGAAAATATGAAGAAGTGTTCAAAATATTGCATTTTGTGCTTAGAGTGTTTTGGTGACCAAGAATGAAAGTGAATGTTAAAGACAAGGTATCATTCTGCCATGACTATTTTTAGACTAAGGCTGTCATAAATAAGTCAGCTAGTTTGCTTCATTCCTCTGGGGCAGAGAACCCCTAAGTTGCAAACTGGATCTGTCTGGGGTGATACTGTTGGAGATGACCAGGCTGAGCCCGAAGGAGGGGTCAAATGTGTCATGAGTCCCTGCGCACCCGCCAGAGATCTAAGTTTAGCCCACCTTGAATACTTCTCTTATCTCCCATGTATTTCCCTTAACAACCAGTTGGCCAGGTTCTTAAAGAGCGCTTAAGCTTGCAATAAATTTATATACTCGTTTGAACTGCCTGAATCTCCTGATTTCCAGGGCACTTGACAATTGCAACCCTATCCAGAACTAAAGATGATAAACATTTGGATCAAAAGGCTCTGCACAGCTGCAGCCACTTTGTTTTACCAGTATTTAGCTGAAACTTATTGTCTCCCATCCCATTGCTTCCAGGCCCCAGGGAAGGGCATCCACAACATCACTTTGATGGAGATATAAAGCTGAGTATCATCAGTGTATTAATGATAACTCAACCCATGATGTTGGATGTTCTTACCCAGTGGTTTCATATAAATGTTAGAAAAGGAGGAAAGAATATGGAGCCTTGCAATACTCCAATATGGAGTAGCCATTGGCTGGATCTCTTATACATATTATCATTGATTGTAACTGGTCATGGAGGAAGGAACCAAACCAGGGCAACTCTATGCCTCCCAGTCCCAAATCCCACAGCCAGCCTAAAATGATACCAGGGTCAATGGTATGGAATCAAATCCTGCAAAAGTAAGAATAGAAAGAATATTCCATTCTGGATGGTATATGGATAGAAATGAGATTGAGTGAACTCAGAAGGTATAGGTTTTCTATACGGCTAAAATGGAGCAACAAGCTAAACGAAAACTGCCAATGCCATTGAGAGATAATGGAAATATAGTTCATCAAATCAGAATAACAGAATAATAGAGTTGGATCTTCACCACAAACATGTAAAACAGGGACCTATTGAAGAAAAAAAAACATGTCTTAGTGAAGATACTGAGGTCTAATCCAACCCATTATAAATGACGCAAAGAACCTGAACTTTGCACTTGCCTCTATAGAATTTGCCATTGGTGATTATTTTGTATGGCTGAATGATTGGCAAGGTTTTTGTTGCTTTCAGGAATACAGATTGCCAGGATGAAACATATAAGGTGCAAAAGAGGGACAGATTTAGGGCTATCTTACTTTATTATGCATTATTATGGAACTGTTTGAAATAAATTAAATTATCTGATCATTGGAACAGCAATATAAGACTCAGAATGCCTTCTAAATTATTTGGTGCTCAACTTCTTTGATGTGCCAAAAATGGAGATAGCACAGAAGTTGACTCGCACTCTAAAACTGGGCAAGGATGTTCATTAAATAGGAGTGAGAGGAATATCTTCTGCACAATTTAATTAATCCTCACCTCATTCACCCAGCAACCATTCAGTTACAATGGCGCAAAAAAAAATATTAATGGCCAATTTACAATTTTTGCACTCTTCCTCTGTCACATGATTGCCATTTGAATCAGTATGCATTGTCCTGTGCCTGACCTGTGCCTTTTTTTTCCCCACTCCCCTTGTAAAGCAGAGAGACTGGAGAGAAAGAGATCGCAAGGAAGTGGGAAGTTTGCTGCCAGTGCAATCATTTTGCTGTCAATATATAAATGAGTAAACAGGCAACTTTCCTAAAATCTGTTTTTCTCCTGCTTTTTCTGACTACCTGCTCTTGCCCTCAGTAGAGCAGAGAGAGAAAGTTTTCAAGAGTTAGCTGTTTGATCTTCTACACATCGAGAGTAATGTGATCATTCTGGTAGCAGAAAAGGGTCAAAGGAATTTCAAGAGAATAATCTGTTCAAGTAAAATGCCTGCAGTTCTCTATTTATATATCAAATTCTGAAACAGCCCACCTCACTCACAGGGTGACACTGGATGGTGTACACTCAATATCCACCATATAAATATATTCCAATAGAAGAAAGCTAAAACTGGAATAAAATGAAATGAAAAAGACAGGGGAGAGGCTTCAAGGCATTAACCAACCCTATGGCTGTGTGCTTCTCTGCTAGCTCCAAGTGAATCAGCAGTGCTGGGTTTTCAAACCTCTGAAAGGCCAGCAGAATGGGGCCCACATGGCCTCTAGAGGGAGAATATTCCAAAGGGCGATAGTAATTTATTTATTTATGTCAATCGCTTACAAGATAATAGGTATAAGTAAAAACATAGTTATGAATACATGGATACATATAAGAAAGAAAAAAAAAGAAACAATAGGACAGGGACGGTAGGCATGTTGGTGCCCTTATACATGCCCCCTCCAGGCCTCTTAGGAAAGGGGTGAGATCAATAGTAGACAGTCTTAAGGTTAAAGGTTTTGGGGTTTGGGGAAGAAACCACAGAGTCAGGTGGAGTATTCCATAAATTGACCCTTCTGTTGCTGAAGTCGTATTTCCTGCAATCAAGTTTGGTGCGGTTTACCTTGTGTTTGTAAATATTGTTTGCTCTTGTGTTTTATGGTTGAAGCTGAAGTATTCATTGACTGGTAGGACATTGCAATGTATGATTTTATATACTATACTTAGATCGGACCGAAGGCGGTGTAGTTCTAGGTTTTCTAGGTCTAGAATTTCAAGTCTGGTGGCATAAAGTATTCTGCAACGAGTAGAGGAGTGGAGAACTCTTCTTGTGAAATATTTCTGGACTTTCTCAACTGTATTAATATCAGATACGTAATGTGGGTTCCAGACTGATGAGCTGTATTCAAGTATTGGTCTAGCAAATGTTTTGTATGCTCTAGTTATTAGTGTAATATTACCAGAGAAAAAGCTACGTAAGATTAGGTTAACAACTCTTAACACCTTTTTGGCTATGTAGTTACAGTGGGCTCTAGCACTTAGGTCATTAGAGATGAGTACTCCAAGGTCCTTGACAGAGTTTGGAGGCTCTCTTCCTGGAACCCACCAATCAAAATTCTTTAACTGATGGAGTCCATAACATACCCTTCCTGCCTGAATGGGTGTGATGGGTTGAAGTAATGAGAATGCTGCAGCATAGTCACAGGCTGCAGTGCACTTGTATTATTTTCAATATGTACAAGTCAGTAAACATGCCCTCAAGCATTGCAAAGGGTGAAGAAGGCTAGAACAGGGGTGTCAAATAGGGGTGCAGGCAGGGGTGGGATTCTACCGGTTCTATAGAACCTCTTGTTAACTTTCTAAGCCGTTCAGTAGTTAGAAGCAATCTCCTTTTGTTTTTTCCACCCTTATAACGTTCTTGGCAGACAGCCTAGACTTATGACTCCAGAGCTTTGGAGCTTGGCTTTCTTAAAGGGGAAGGGTTGTTTAAAGATTTTTACACTGCTGTTGGGAGGAAATACTTCCCTGGACAATCAGCACTTTGAAGAAATAATTGAATAATGAAGCAGAGCTTTTAGTGACAGGGAACCAAGATGAGTGACATTCAGCAAGGTTTCTTGGCTAGCTAGAAAAATTGACATTCAAATGTGACTTTACATACTCTTTCTGAGTTTTGGTCTAAAATTGGTTTTTAGTGAAGGTTAATTCTGTGCTTGGTGAAGTTTAATTTTGTGTTTATTGATGGGATAATTTTCCCTATTCAGCTTCAACAAGCAACAGGGTCTGTTATGATTTAATTATTTGTATTGTGTTTGAATTTTTTCCTGCCTCATTGTTTTTTTTTCTATCTGGGGAGGGGGTCTTCCTCACTGCTTTAGTACTATCTGGCACTGTCCTTTTGGGGTATACTTCCAAGAGGCAGGATGCACTGATGGCACTGATTTTTTTTATTGCCTTTCTGGGGTGCATGTGACCTTTCCTTAAATCTGGATGATTTCCTTAGGATATCTTGTGAGGTGAATGAGACCAGCTTTAAGTGATGCAAATGGATCTAAGGATTGCTTTTCCTGGGTGTGCTTTTTCTGGAGAGCTTAAATAACCTCTCTGCTAAAGGGTTTCACTTTATGAGCAAGAGTTGGCTGCTTGATAGTTATCACTGCATTTTAACTATTTTCATTCCTCAAGGTGCTCTGGCACCCTGCCTGATTTGTAACTCTGGCTTGCAGGTATTTTTAATCTGATGATTGGTATTTAGGGCAGCTTTTTGCAAGCAAAGAAGCTTCTTGTATTTTTATACAGATACTCCTTGACTTACAACAGTTCATTTAGTGACCATTCAAAGTTACAATGGCACTGACCATTTTTCACACTTATGACCATTTCAGCATTCCCACTGTCATGAGAGGCCAGGCGAGGAGAAGCACCCCTTGACATGAGTGATGTCAAGTTGGTTGTGCCCACCCAATCACATGACCACCAAGCCACACCCACCAACTAAGCCATGCCCACAGAACCGGTTGTTAAAAAAACTGAATCCCACCCCTGGGTGCAGGGCCGATACTTTACATGCAGGCCACGCCCATCCCAGAGCCGCAAAGGGGGAAAATGTTGCAAAACAACATGTGATGGCAACATGATGCTGGGAGTTTGACACCCATGGATTAAAAGGTAAATAAAAGCTGAAACTGAGTAGGGGTCTTGCCTCTTTTCATGTGGAAAGCACAGTTGCAGTCACATGATTTCAAACTTAGCAATTGCTTCACTTAATGACAAAGTTGCAGTACCAATTAAGTTGTAAACAATGACTACCTGTAGTTTGAAACAAGTATGGAGGAATTCCTTGAAGAATGGTGGAACTCAAGGGAGGAATACTTTCAAAAAAAGATGAAGAGAACAGTTTCTACTGATTGCCCTTGATGATGTTACCTAGTTTAGGTAATGAAATGTCTGCAAGAAAATAAGCAAGCTCAGAGAGCACCAAGGACCACTGATTGCCCTTGGGCCAATGAGGGTCTTTCATGTTGAAGATGGTTGGTGGATGAGGAAGACCCCACCTCCATCCTATAGTATTCTGGAAGTTTAACATATTTAATCTCTGTTCATTTTTAATATTTTAATGTTTTTATGATGTTTGCAAGCTGCCCAGAATCACTGGACAATAAAATGAGCATCATATAAATTTAATAAATAAATAACTGAAGTTGCAACTATCATATAAGCGGTTTTTCGAGAATAACACAAAGCTTTGATTCTTGTTATGGAGATTATATCTATATAAATGCTTTATATATGTGGAATTACAACAACGTTTAGGAAATGGTTACAAACTAGACAACCTGTGAGGGGAATAAGAAAGCTTTCTAAATCAGGCCAAGGTGAGAATCCTCTGTACCTCTTACTAGAGGACTCCTGCTGTGCTACAGTATGGCATTGTATCTGTCCGGCTTCTTTGGAACCACTAAAAAGGAGGCCAGCAGTATTGTCTTGGGGTACCTAGCTAGTACCAGTAGTGACTTTGAGGGCCTACCTATCTATTAAAAGCCTGAACTCACTTTAAGATAGTTCCAAGGCACCTAGTGATATGAAGAAATTCCCTATGTCAGGTTTCAAGGGACCATGGAACTCTCAACATGATTAGCAGCAGGATATAATTGAGATAGCTACAGGTAGTCCTCAAAGTGGTCATAACCGGTCATTAAGCATCATTTGAAATTATGATGGACCCTGAAAAAGGGATTTACAACCCAGATTCAAAGTTATGACGTTCTCATCCCGCACAATCACATGACTGCATTTTGGATGCTTGGCAACCAGCCTGCATTTATGGCCATTTACTGTGTCCTGCAGGCACATGATCACAAATGATGTTTATAGGATAGGATAGGATAGGATAAGAAATGGAGGGGAACTTGGAGGTGTTCTAGTCTAGTGTTCGCCAACTGGTGGGCCACGAAAATTTTTTGGTGGGCCACAGAGAAATCTCACCCCAAGAGCACCCCCACAAAGTAATTAATCCAGAAACACGCAGAAACACAAGGCTGAGCCGCCCACATGGCCCATGGGAACCCTCCCTGCCCACTCACTCCTTACCTGGTAAACTTGCCTGCTAAATTTCTGTTTTTCCTTTTTCCGACCATCATCTGTTCTCTGTGCTGGGAGATTTAGATTAGCTAGGAAGCAGGAAATAGTTGGATTTCTTGCTTTCTAGCTAGTCTTTAGATCTTCAGCTCTGCTTTTAAATACAGCCGAACCTCCCTTAGGACTGAAGGTTTGCTTGCAAGCAAATTCAGTGCAGACTCACGGTAAGCAAATTTGAGAGACTGAGCTAGCCGATGGCAGATAGATAGATCACTGAATGATTCTGTGAGCAACTCAATCTGCCTGCTTTGCCTGATTTGGAGTAAAAGTTGCTCTTTTTTTATAAAAACATTCAATATTTACATGCATGGTGTGTTGTGAGTTAATTTTGCAAGTTTGCTTGCAAGCAAATTTTATGTGACAGACTGAGCTAGCCAATGGCAAATAGATAGATTTCTGAAAGAATCTGTGATTCTGTGAGCAACTCAATCTTCCTGCCTGCTTTGCTTGACTTTTGGTAAAAGTTGCTCCTTTTTTATAAAAAAAAATCAATATTTATATAAAAATTTATAATATTTACATACAAGCCATGCCCAGCCAGTCACATGACCAAGCCACACCCACAAATTAGGTCACACCCACAGAACCAGTTAGTAGTCCCTGGGATCTAAAATTATCAGTTTGGTAGTCCCTGAGGTCCAAAAGGTTGGCGACCCCTGGTCTAGTCCAACTCCTTGCATTTTTTTTTTTGCCAAAAACTGGAACTTATTTCTGCTTTTCATAAAATGCTCCATAGTGAATGGCTTTTCTTAATAACCATGGCATTCATTTAATAATTACCTTGTTTGCTTAACACAACATGGTGACCCACTTTATGACCATCACAACTTATGACCAAAATTGCTGGATCAATTATGTTCATAAGTCAAGTGTAAACTCAATGTAAACTGCTTCAAACGATTGCAGAAAGTACAACTTGAGCAACAGAGTGGTCAATGCCTGGAATCACTACCTGACTGTTGTTACATCCTCTAACCCCCCACTCCTTTAACCTCAAACTAACCACTATTGACCTCACCCCATTTCTAAGAGATCTGTAAGGGTCGTGCATAAGTGCACCATCGTGCCTACCGTTCCTGTCCTATTGTCCCCATTTATTCATACCTATTTCCTGTATTCTTACTCATGTTTATACTTATATCTATTAACTTGTAAATGATTGACAAATCAAAATAAATAAAAAATAAATATTTAGTATGATATATGAAGAAGCCTAATTTCCATAACCTCTTACAATGATTTCCATCATGTCCATGGGTTTGTCTCAGATAATCCCACTTCCAACAAACATAAGCAGCCACGTGTTAGACCTCTTTTATCTCAGAGCAAATGTATAGTGATGTGGATATAGAGGACATTTCTATCATTGGTTGCCCTCTGCCCTCCCTGGAAGACTTAGCCAGGTCCCGCTGCCAAAGCAGAATCAAGGCCATCATAGAAGACCCCTCACACCCTGGAAATTATCTTTTTGACCTGTTGCCATCTGGACGGCGTTTTAGATCAATAAAATCCCATACCACTAGACTAACAAATAGTTTCTTTCCCCGGGCCATCCGTACCGCAAATAAACACAAAGTCATTACCTTATTAAGATGTGAAATCTCAATACCCCATTCAGATGTATAATAACATATTACAGTACAATCCATCTCTTGTGTATTATACTCTGCTAAGTGTTACAGTCAGCGTTGGATGTATATTTTGTGTATATTCATAGATACTGTACTCTCAAATTGCAAATGGAGACATGGGTACTCTATTTTTCTTATCTTCATTTTTAAGTGCTTTGGTTTTATTGCATTGCGAACAGTTGCCGGGGTGCATCCAAAGTTTCGTTGTACTTGTACAATGACAATAAAGTTCTTCTTCTTCTTCTATCAGTACTTTGCCATCATCAGATCACTTCCTGATCCAAAAGAAATTGGCAGCCACTGCCACCTGTAACTTGCATGCTGGAATAACCTTCCATTGAGAATTAATTAACTTCCACTTGACTAATTTTTGGAAATTAATTGAAAACTGAATTTAGTTAGGAGAGCTTTGAAATGATCAAATATTACCATGTTTATGATATTGGTTACTTTCTGTATAAATTTTCCTTTTTCTTATTTTATATTGTGAACATGTTTGTTATAATATTGTAGCTTCTGAGACTTTTTAAATTGTGGTGGTCAGAAATAAAATAATTAAACAAACAAACCTGTGATCTAATTTTGTGATACACCTTATAGATATAGCTTGATGAACTATTAATTAATGTTTTTATTTCTAATAGCATCCAGTTACCTTGAGGTAAGACTGGTAGCCTATAAATTTAATAAACAAACAAACAAATAAATAGTGCATGGTTTTACTTTGATAGTGACATAGAAAACAATGAAAAAAATCATTGGTAGATATGTAAAATTATGCATCCAGTAAATCTACAGGTGCAAGGCATATCTTTACACCATGAAGGAATGAAAATAATCAAGATCATCCTGAAGGGAAACAATTCAAAAAGTAGTCGATCTGAACCTGTCATCCTTCTTAGGAATACCTAGAAAAAAGTTGGAAATCCAGTCCTTAAGATGAGCACTCACAGTTCCCCCCTTTTTTAAGAAGGAGGGGAAACTGTCGATATAACCTAAGAGAAAGTTAGTCCAATCAAGTATTGATTATGCATGGGAATTTTGCTTCTTTTTCTACAAAGAAATAATATCATTGAACAATTTGGTGGTAATATTGTTTTTTCTAAAAGCAGAGAGGGCTTTATTGATCAGTTTTCAGGACAGTGTCCTTGATACTTCGTTAGTTACAGAAAAAAGCCTTTTCCTGTGTATTATTTAAATGGTGGAATTATATATGATGAAGTATACTCTCCAGCAAACTTCCCATCCTTAGTGAGTTACCAATAAAGACAAGAGTTGGTGAGAAAATTAACTAGCCAACAGTCCAACATAAAAACTGTGGAGTCTGTGTTCTCCAAAAATATTTAACAATATAAAAAATATCCCTTAAATATTTAACAATATAAAAGCCAGAAAAAATATTTATAAAATGTATTGCCAATTTTCCACCACTGAAAAAGAGTGTTGGGCTTACCTGAAACGCATCTTCTAGTTGTACAGGAAGAGAATCCAAAGTGTGGGTTGTCTCCTGCTTTCTTGCTTAAATCAAAGTTTAGTCCAACCCCCTTTCCACTGTGCATGCCCAGTTTTTGATGAAGGCTGATGATTGACTTGGAGAGTTCTTTGGTGCTCATTCTTGACCATTCTGAGCTCGGGACTAACTATCTATGGGTGGGATTTGGATTCTCCTCCCGTACAACTAGAAGATGCATTTCAGGTAAGCCCAATGCTCTTTCTCAGTTGTACGGGTCAGAGAATCCAAAGCGTGGGACGTACCCAAGCTAACTGTGGGCCAACTCCTTGTCCTGAGCCCCCATCTCCGTGTGAACTCTTTGTAGCACTCTTCTTCCAAAGGATGCTTCCGCTGATGCAAATATATCCAGGTTATAATTTCTGATGAATGGAGATGGGATGACCACGTTGCTGCCCTACAGATCTCTGCAATCAAGGCCTGTGTGTTCCATGCTGCTAATGTGGCTGCACTCATGGTTGAATGTGCTGTTATGTTACCCGGCAATTGCAATTATTGGCTTTCATAAGCTTTTGTGATACATGTCTTGATCCATCTGCCTATGGTAGATGGTGAAACCCTTTGTCCCAACGAACTTGGTCTAAATGAAATGAACAATGCTTCTGTTTTTCTAATGGGCCTTGTTGTCTTAATATAAATGTATATAGCTCTCCTAACATCCAAGGAGTGCCACTTCCTTTCTAGGCTATGGACTGGTTCTGGGCAGATTTGGTAGTACTAACTCTTGTGCTCTATGGAACATAGAATTGATCTTTGGGATAAAGGACGGGTCTAATCTTAATACTACCTTATTCGGGTGAACTATACAGAGGTCCTCCCTCACGGATAATGCTGCCAACTCTGAAATTCCTCTGGCTGATATAATGGCTATTAGGAAGGCCACCTTAAGGGTGAGTGAAGGTAATCCTACTGACCTCAGCGGTTCAAAGGGCTCAGTCATGAGCGCCCTTAGCACCCTTGTCAAGTCCCAAGTAGGGTACCTGTGTATCACTGGTGGCTTTAGATTGGTTGCTCCCCTGATGAACGTACGGATTAGGGGATGTCATGAGAGGGACTCTGAGGTCCCACAACCCAACACTGAAGCTATTGCTGCTATGTGCCTTCTTAAGGTGTTAGGAGTTAAACCCTTCTCCAGGCCTTCCTGGAGAAAATCCAGCACTTGAGTAACTAACACTGTGGTTGGATCTATTTGTTTCTTGGAACACCAGGTTCCAAATGCTCTCCAAGTAGCATCATAAATTCTGTTGGTTGATGGTCTCCTGGATGCCTGGAGTGTCTGTATTACCTTATCTGAGCACTCTAAACACTTTAGCATGGTCCTCTCAAGTGCCATATGGTTAGTTACAGCCATTGTGGCTCTGGGTGTCGTATGGCTTCCCGACTCAGTTCTACCTTGCCGGGGGGAATTCTCCATGGTCTGGATACCGACAAATCTACCAGATCCACATACCAAGCCCTCCTGGGCCAGTGAGGTGCTACCATTAAGTCCTCCCTCCCCTCTTCTATCAGTTTCTTGATTACCCTTGGTATCAAGGGGAGTAGGGGCAATGTGTAGAACAAACCCCTTGGCCATGTTTCTTGGAGCGCATTGGTTCCTTCCGCTCCCTGTGTTGGGAATCTCAAGTAGAATCTCGGGAGTTGTGCATATGCTGGTGTCACAAACAGGTCCAGGACTGCTCTCCTGAATCTATGCAACAGTTCCCTGAACAGGTCCGGGTGTAGGCACCACTCTGAGTGGTCGACCATTGTTCTGCTGAGCCAATCTCCAGAACATTTTCCATATCTGATATGTGTTCCGCCCTGATCGATAGAAGGTGTGTCACCGCCCAGTGGTCCAATCGCTCTGCTTCTTGCATGAGCACTAGGGAGTGAGTATCCCCCTGCCTGTTGATATGAGCCTTGGCGGTCACATTGTCTGTCAGGATCAACACATGCTGTCCCACTATCACTGACCTGAAGGCCCTTAAGAGCCAGATGAGATGCCCTGAGCTCCAACCAGTTGATGTTGTTCTTGAGGTCTGACTGAGACCACTGACCCTGTGTAATCTGGCTCCGACAGTGGGCTCCCCAGCCTACTAAACTTGCATCTGTTGTGATAGTCAGTTGGGTGGGTTCCTTGAACATCCCCTTGTCACTGCAGGTGATCTCCACCACTGGAGTGACTGCTTCACTCTGGGGGGGACTCGTACCTTGGTTCCTGTATTGCCCTTGCCTGCTCTCTGGTAAGGTAATAGGAACCACTGCAATGTCCTTGCGTGCAGCTTGGCCCAAAGTACTATCGAGATGCACGATATCATCTTCCATAGTATTTGTGACAGCAAGTCCAGGGACACCCCCGGAGTTGTGCTCACTTGATTTATTGATGACCTTATGCTGTCCCACCTTTCCTGTGAAAGGTAAACCTCGCAGGAGTTGGTGTCTATTACAGCACCTAAGTGTTGTAAGCTCCTGGTCAGTTCTACGTCGCTCTTTTCGAAATTCACCAAAAAGCCATGCTCTTGTAATGTCTGCATCGTGGTTTCTAGATCGCTCTGTGCTCTTAAGAGTCAACGTTGACTATTAATATGTCATCTAAGTATCATTGGACCCATATGGGCTTTGTCCTGAGGAAGGCTGCTACTGCTGCCAGGACCTTGGTGAAAGTCCTCAGCGCTGAGGACAGGCCGAATGGTAGAGCCCTGCACTGGTAGTTTCTCCCTGTGTCACAAAACCGCAGGAGCTTCCGATGCCTCCTAGTAATAGGTATGTGTAGGTAAGCATCTGTGAGGTCTACTGATACCAGGACATCCCCCTCCCATATGCTCCCTAGGATAGCTTGCAGGGACTGCATCTTGAATCTCCTGTATACTATGTGCCTGTTTAGTAATTTGAGATCCAAAATTTGTCTCCCCCCCCCCGACGCCTTCTGCACAACGAACAGGTTTGAATAGAACCCTTTTCCTGGTTCGTTCTCTGGTACCACTTGTACTGCCCAAATGTCCAGCAGATGTTGAACTGCTGTTTCCATACTTTTAGTTCTGTCCCTTGGCGTCAGGCATCTTCTGAAAGAGCTCGGGGGTATGGAGATGAATTCCAAAACTAGGCCTTTTCTTAATGTGTCTAGGACCCACTTGTCCATTGTAGTCGACACCCATCAGTCGGTGAATAGGCCCAGCCTCCCACTGATGGGCACATTGTTCCGGCTGTCACTTTGTATACCGGAAAGCCCTGCCGGTCAAATTCCAGAAGGGGCGCCTTCCCTGGGACCGTTGTCCACCCCTATCTCTACATCCTGACCTATCTGGATGTCTAGTAGGGGTCTGTGTGTACTGTGTGTATGGGGAGTGGCTGAAGCCACCCCCCGAGATAGGAAAGGGCTGTTGCCATGTATATGGAGAAGGTCGCCTATCTGCCTGACCAAGTTTCCTGGTAAGACCTTCCTCTTGTCCTTGGTTCAATCAGTAATGGCTCAATGGCCTCCCCAAAAAGTTTGTCCCCTTTAACTGGAGCTGATGCCAGTTTCCATTTATGTTTCAGATCTGCCTGCCAGTGGCGGAGCCAAACAAGTCGCCTCGCAGCTACTGAAGCTGCAATGGCCTTAGTTGCGTACTTGACCCCATTAAATATGGCATCTGCTATGAAGTCTGTTGCTGCAGTTATTTTGTTCAAGTCCTGTTACAATCGAAGATCGCCAGGTGGCATCCTTTCCTGCATCTGTTCAATCCATATCAGCACTGCTCTGCTGAAAAATGATGCCGTGGATGTTGCCTTTACCGCCCATGCCACGGCCTGGTGAACTTTTTGTAGGGTCTGTTCTGTTTTCTTATCCTCCCCTTTTAGATCATCCTCAGCTTCATTAGCCAACACTGTAGCAGATGTGGAAGCCACCACTGGGCTATCTATCGTTGGGACTGGGAATAGGTCCGCTAGTTCCGCATTATAAAATTTCCTCTCATTCCCCCCTGGCGTTGAGAAAATAACTGGTTTGTCCAACTGACCTTCCAACACTTCCCTGAACAATTCAGGTGAAGGTATGGATTCACTTTCAACCTTGGTTCTGGCAAAAAATCTATCTTTGGGATCAGATGGTTCTAACTCAGACCCTTCTGTCCCTATGATTCTCCCCAGGCCTGTTGCTATCTTAGCCTTCCACAGCAGCATCTTAAACAGCTGGTGACAAAATAGACCTGTGAACATTGGAATTTCTGGTTCATTAGTTTCTTCATCTGAGAACGCTGAGTCCCTATATTCTTCCGCTCTTGAAACAGAGGCCTCACTGTGAATGTCTGATCTACTGGAACTGTCTCCCTGGAAGCCCAGTTCCTCCCTTACTCCTCCTGCTTGAGTAGAATGATGATGAGCATCCTGTCTCCTCTCGTTATGTATCAGGCTGGGTCTGTTACCCTGACTGTCCCTGAATTCTGCCATCATTTCTTTCATCATAGCCCTCATTTCCTCTTTAAAGGACTGTTCCCCAACTTCCGATGCTGTGGAGGAAGAACTAGACTCAGTTGAAAATCTCTTTCTCTTGGGGGAGGGCTCTTCATTGCATGCCTGAGAGCATTGTCTTTCTGATTCACTCAATCCTTCGTTCACACAAAGAGCAGGCTGAAAAGGCTGATCTTCAGCACCCTCTAGTGTTGCACTCCTTTCCTGATACTTCGCTTTCATTGGTTTGCCTGTTGGAGTGCGGGAATTTCCATTCTTCTCCGCCTCCTTTTCCGGCCTTGGGAAGCATTTCTCAATGGCCCTTTGTCTCCTTAATGCCTCCCTCTCATCTGCCTTGGACACCCTGCTGAGAGGCCTTTCTGAAGCTCTCCCAGCCTCTCTGGGTTCCTTTGTGCTTTGCTCTCTGTTCAAACTGGGGGCAGGGGATTCCTGCTCCTCCAGGCTTGCCTCTGTTTCAGAAAATTCGGCCATGATCTTTCCCTTTGGCTTTTGCCAATAGAGTATACTCAGACCAGCCTGAGCATGGACTCTAGCCTCCCTTTCTCCTGGGTAGGCTTGTGTGTCTGTGATGGAAGCTTGCACAGCCTAAGACTGAGTTTGCCTCCAATTAAAGAGAGCGCTGGAGGCTTGTGTGGCTTCTGGTTTGTTTAACGAAGGATCTGGGAAAGCTGAATTAATTTGCCCTCCTTCTTTGCTAGCCAATCGAGAGCCTGCCCGCTCTTACTGAGGCTGCCGCCACTTATTCTCTTAACACCAAACAGCTATGTGGGCTTTTCCGTCTTGGGATGAGGTCCCGGCTCTTTTGCTTACTCACGGTTTGCTGACTTTCACTCTTTCTCTTTTCTCTCTTTTTTTCTTGAAGAATCCAGAGCGTTGATCCTATATTTTCTTTCTTTCTTTCTGAGCACTCTCTCCTCGTGTCCTCTTTGCATGAAGACGGAGTCAAAAACTGGGCATGCCCAGTGGAAAGGAGGCTGGACTAAACTTTGATTGACTTCGTCTTTAAGCAAGGAAGCAGGAGACAGCCCACGCTTTGGATTCTCTGACCCATACGACTGAGAACAAACCCAAAGGGGAATCCAAGAAAGAAAAAATAACCTGTATAAAATTATAGTTATACAATTTCATAGGAGAACAGGAGCAGCAGTAGTAAAGAATCAACAACACCAAATCTAAGCTTTTCAAACCAAAAAAGTGGACAAATGAATTTTCAACTGTCATATGAAGGTAATGTTGAATACCAATTGTATGTTAGCAATGACTGAAATTCACAATCGGTATATTAGGAGTGTCCCTATATAGTATTTTAATATCAAGAGGAGATTTTTCTCCATAGGTATTAATAATTAGGAATATTTATGAAGGACTACACAATCAGCTAGATAGCTGGACCTTAAAACTAACCCAAATAGGTATTTCATCATTAAACAGGTCTTTTGTTATTAAATGGATAAATAGAGTTTGGCTTAGGAGCATACTTGAAACAATAACGTTCTTTCCAAATGTCTCACTATGTATTGACCCTTGAAGTAATGTAAGCTATGGCATTCTTTTCTTTAAAAACATATAAGAGCTAGTGACAAATGCTTCATTTATACCTGCAAATTATCAATAATATGTTACCAATATACCCACAATATAACTTCAATTAAACCTCTCAAATACGATCAATACAAACTCAATGTTAACCGCTCCAAACTTGATTGCAGAAAGTACGACTCAGCAACAGAGTAGTCAATGCCTGGAATGCACTACCTGACTCTGTTGTTACTTCCTCTAACCCCCACTCCTTTAACCTTAAACTATCCACTATTGACCTCACCCCATTCCTAAGAGGTCTGTAAGGGGTGTGCATAAGTGCACCATTGTGCCTACTGTCCCTGTCCTATTGTCCCCATTTATTCGTACCTATTTCCTGTATTTTTACTCATGTTTATACTCATACCTATTATCTTGTAAGCAATTAACAAATCAAATAAATAAAATAAATAAATAAAATGAAATACAATGGAAAATACAATGTCTGCTTAAATCAAGATTGCATATCCTGAAGCCCTAGTAGAGCTTTTTGAAAACTGTCACCAAATTGTAATTATGAATTGGCTCAGTTTGGAATATAGTCTGCTATGCCCCTCAAAGATTCCCCAGCATTGTATACTCGGGTTATGAAAAAACAGCAATAGGAAACAATTGCAATTTTCGGGAAGAAATTGTGTTCTAATGAGGGTGGACCTTATCCTTTTCTGAAGAAATGTGAACGTAGCCTTTAGTATTCAGTAACATAATTAGGGCTGCAGTTAATTTCATTAAATTCTGTTGCTGCTAAATGAAGCAGATTATGAGACATCTTTTATTGCAAGGCGTGAAATTACAGCCTGTCAGCTGCCAATGGTAGAGTAAAACTAATGAATTACAGGGTAAATAACACCAGAATTAACCAGCCAATTTAACAAAGCATAGAGCAAAGTCATTTTCACTTAGAGCTCTGAATAGTATTACTATGAAATCTGCTCACTAAAAATATAAAAGTGTTTCAAGGATACAATAATTTAAAAAGATACATTATATTTACTGTTGAAAAATAAAAAGTATTTTAATAAAAACAGTTTAGTCAATGAAAAACTAGATGTTTCATCATTTCATTTAAAAATATGTTACAGGTCATAAAATAACAAACGATTTGATTTTTTTTAATGATTTCAAAAACTTCTATGGTTAGATCTTTTTTAAAAAATTCCATAGTAAATAATATCTTTCAAATGTTCACTGTCCATGTTAGCTTGCATAAAACTTCCATGTAAAATTTGGGAAGTTCAACTGTAGCCAGTTGGCATTATCAACTACTGTTGTTTTTAAATTATAAGGAAACAAGTAAAAATGTAGAAATAGGATTCAAATGAAATGAGAGTAAATTTTTGAATATTTCAAGATTATGGTTACAGTTAAAGAAATCCAAACATCTGTTACTTCCAAAATATTTTTAAAAGAACACTGTATCCACTGGAAGGGCTGAAATAATCAAATTGCTTCAATATTTCCATATACATTTTCAAGTACTTAAGTAATGTGGAATTCTTCACATTTTCAGTTCATAGAAGTTTGCAAAAAAAAATATCCCTATTGAAATTATGGGGATGGTTATATTAGTGTTAATTTTTCCAAGGTTTGTTGCATAAAAATATTTAATTACAGGAGTAGATTACAAGAGGAATATACAGTAGCTGGAAAATCAAAGCAAACTATATTCAAAACTTTCATAAGTGTTTAGAATATATGAAGTATTAGAATAATTTTGTTAAAGTTTTTAAAGAGTTTATGCTTCTTATATACACCCTTAATGTCATATTTTGAAATGGATTAATCATGAAACAACACAAGATTTCAAACTTACAAACTATTGCAAATAAAGAAATATAGATTTTTTTCATGTGAGGCTGTAGAGAATTCACGCAATTTAACATAATTTTTACTCAGAAATCTTTAATAATATACGTGGTAAAACATTAAAACATTAATACAAATTCTGTATTAAATGCACATACTAAAATACCACAGATTAAAGCAATAAACTACAGTATATAATGCACATAGTAGTAAGTATGCTTTTTCTTCCTTTTGCTTTTCAAACTCCTCAACCCGGGTTTCTGAAAGGATAGCTCCTTTGAGAATTTTTCTCGAATAACTTGATTACATACTTCCTGGCCTTCTTAATTCTTAGCCTAATGCTATAAAGTCAAATATAGTTTCTAGCCCTGCTGAATCTAATGGGATTTTACTGCTATTGAAGTATAGTACTGAATTGCATATCCTTTGACCTGCCAAAAAACATTTTTTTAAAAGAGATAGCAAAACTGTATTTATTTAGATCCTAAATAGTTTTATCTTTCAAAATGTATTTAAGATCGTTAATTGTATATGATTTAAGATTCAACAGCAGAGTGGACCTTGAGCTTGTTTGGAGGTTCTAGCAGGGGAGCGCAGCTATCATATACCCTTGACTGAAGATCGGTACACTCCTTCTATCTGGGATGGTTGTCCTCTTCCGCCAAGCATGCAGCTTCGGGAGGGACGCACATGCAGCGGTAAAAGAGGAAGGGGACACCCGCCAAGCCAGCCAGATCAGCCGAATCAACCCTGGTGATCAATGGGGTGACAGATGTTGCAGACAGATCGCCCTCACATCAGCAGAGTGAAATATAATACTTCCACATTTTAACCTATGCATCTCTTTAGGTGCCATGAGTGAATGAATACTAAATGTTTGGACAAATTTAGAGCTAAAAGTTTGAACTGTCACAAAAATTAACCACATGAATTAAGGAACGAAATAACGACCATGTTTCCCTGAAAATAAGACAGGATCTTGTATATTTTTTGGACCAAAAGACCCATTAGGTCTTATTTTCAGGGGAAGTCTTATTTTGCAGCAACCCGCCCTCTCCCTCCTACTATCTGTTCACCCACAGCCATAACGTCTTACAGGGTTTCTCAGGGCAGACACACTTTTTGCCTGGATGGAGAAATGGTGGAGACTGGAAGCTTTGTCTGCTTGCAAATAGGGCTCTTTGAAATGGAGCAATTAGCTCCGTTAATATATACGAAGTCTTATTAAATGTTTTATGCATAAAACTAGAAATATTAATTACTATTTATGTACTATTTATTACTAAATTTACAGGGTCATATGAATTATTATAATCAATCTCTAAAACCTCTTTAAAATACTATACTAGTTTAAGCTGTTTTAGTCATTTGTCCTTTACCCATATTAATGAAAAAGTAAAGGCTTACACTACAATCAATGTAATGTGTTTGCCTCCTGCTTAACTCATATTATAGCTCATTTAATTGTTGCCAATATTTTTGAGAGGTTTCTCTTTTTTTATTCTTAACTTCTGCCCCTATTAAGAATTACAGTTCTTTTCCTTCATTTTATTCTTAATTTTTCTTCCAAATGGAATAGAATGTAATGTTATTTGTTTTGCTATATGTACTTGATCCTTCTCTTAGATCTCTGAAGAAAACTTAAAATACAAATTAATTTATATCCAAGTATTGTTAATTTTTTCACATGTTTTGCTATATGAAAGTTAGCTTTACTGTGTTTACTATGCATTGCATCCTTAGACAGTTCTTAATATTAAGGAATTTTTAATTGAATAATTAAAATGATAATTAAATTTAGTTGACAAACTGTTTCCTTAAAAAGCAAATACTGTATCAGATGCTGCAAATAAGCATAATATTTCTGTAATAAAAATATAAAGATGAATATCATCTCAGAAACTGCTAGCATTTGTTAGTCACAACTCATCTCAGTTGCATTTCAATTGTACAACTTGAAATATATATAACTGTGGATTTAATGCAGCTTTTTAAAAATTACACTATACTTTAAAATATTACAGTCTTTTAAATACTGTATATCCTACCCTCACATTAATTTGACCTTAATCCTAAAACTATATAGAAAATGTATTATTTTTCTCAACAAGCTATGATGTGTCATCCAATTACATGAAATCAAATAAATAAATATTCATTGTAGAATTAATTATTCTATTATTAATATGCACCTGTTATCTTGAAAGACAGAAGCAGATAAAACCTACTGTTTCCCCGAAAATATGACCTACTCTGAAAAGAAGTCCTAGCTTGATTTGTACACATGTGCCCAATATAAGACCTACCCCCCCCAAAAGCCCTACTTACCCATTCCGGGGTGCATGTGTAAAAATTAAGCTTGGAGTTGCCCTACTACTTACCTTCAGACAGTTGCAGCCAGGCCTCCCACACCTTGGCCCATTTCTTCTGCAGCCAGCAAGGCTTTCCTGAAGGCATCTGTCGCTGATAACAGAGCTCTGGATCAACCCAGAGCTCT
>NW_020769344.1:4384911-4415314 GCF_900518735.1 Pseudonaja textilis
GATTGTTCTGGAGCTCTGTTATCAGCTCCGGAGGCCTTCAGGAAAGCTTTGCTGGCCTTACCAGCCAAAGAAGTTCCTAAAGGCCTCTGACAGCAAAAAGGGGGCCAGGGGCGCTGCCTGCAAGTGAGGTGAGTTAGTGGATGACATCCCCCTCGAAAATAAGAGCTGGTACCTTTGTTGGTGGCAAAAATATAAGACAGGTAAAAACAGAATATTGACAATTGATACTGTGATTTAAAAAACCTTTTTTTTAGTAAAACAGATTACAATAATCATCAGAAAAAATATTTAGTAACAATGGATTCATAAAGGATATTACCTGAAGTTCCCAGCCTACCTTGTAAGTTCTTGAATGATGAGGCTTTTAAAAAGGAGTAGGATAAATATTTGTCTCTTAAGAGATCCTGCACAAATTAATAGGCAATCCAACAGGATGGGAACAAGAACCAACAGGAATGATAAATACAAGATACAAGTATGTGTATCAAGTATGTATCAAGTCTGTGTATACAAGTATGTATACATAAAACACACAAGGTGCTCTGCTACCCTATGGAGTATTTTTTTTTCTGTATATTTCCCCCCTCTTTTCACATTGTACTTTCAAAATACACATGTATAGTCCACAATCATGTGACTGGGGTCAGTATACAAATTTTGCTAATAAGTAAAATACACACACATTTAAGGTACAGACACATTTAAAATGCTTATAGGTTTGTTTCGTTCAAAAGCAAGTTGAAGGGATTTAAATACTTGCTGTTCAGTTTATGCTTCTGATTACTTTCCTACTATGTAAATCAATTTGTTAATGCTCCCTACAAAATGTATGAACCAGTCATACTGACAAACACACAAAGCTCATTTGTAATTAGCTGTTAATTAGTAAGAAGGAACAGATGCTGTTTCAGTTTCAGCAGGCATACAGGTTCTGTAAACAATGCTTATAAATCTAAATGAATTTATTAGCCGCAATACAAGTGTCAACATTTGGTTGGCAACCATACAAATATGGCAGAATTCCCTCAACATCTCTGCAATGTATTAATAATCCTTATGTCAACAAAATTCAATAAAGTAATCTAACTTGCTAAGTGTCATCACTATTCTACTTAATTTCATTTTGAATTTGAATTTAATTCCCTTAATTTTCATTTATTAATTTACTCTTAATTCCCACCATACATTATATTATAAAAGAACTCTGGCATCATTTTTTAAAACACATATATGTATGTTAAAGGAATTTGGGTGAAATTCTCAAGTGCAGTTATCAATATGTTCTATTAATTGTCACAAGACATATGATAAATATGAAATTATAATTCATAACAGAGCTCTCTACACACATATAAAAACTAGCTAGTATATTAAAATATCTCCTCTGCAATCATATTTTATAACACTGGCATAAATGCATCGGTCTACATTATGTAAACTTTATCTGAAATATATATAAAAATTTAACAGTTGAGATTACATTATTACATCTTTTTCATATTAACGAATTGTAAGTCTTTTTACTCAATTTGGATGCCAATATCTAACTTTACCGTCTATTGGATGACATTCTGATGAGATGATAGAACTATATCATAAAATGCAGATTAGGAATACAAACTAAAATAGGCAAGAAAATGGCAAAAGACCACTTCGGACGAGTTCAAATCACCAGGACCAGATGGATTACACCCCAAGGTTCTGAAGGAACTGGCAGATGTGATCTCAGAACCATTGAACCATACCTTTCAAAGTTCCCGAAGCACCAGAGAACTACTAGAAGACTGGAAAATGACTGATGACATTTTCAAAAAAGAAACAAAAATGGATCCAGGAAACTATAGACTTACCAGCCTCACATCAGTACCTGGGAAGATTCTGGAAAAGATTATGTCAGACCTGCCATAACAATCCTTGACTCCATTTGTTGAGAAAGGTATAATTTTATTAGAAGTCAAGTGCATTGCAATAGTACATAGCCAGAATGGAGATTCACAAATCAAAATCCCTAAGTTCAACTTTTCTCTCCCCTAGTTACCTCTCATTGTCCACCCCTATGTGACCAGTCAGGTTCAGACAAGATGTCTGCATAATGGCCAGTCCAGCCACAGGATGGTATGCAGCTGGTATGCTGAGTGACTATAAGGTCCCATTGATCTTTATTGGGACCTTTCCATTCTGGAGGGAGTGGGGAGGATTCGGGCTACGCTTGCATAGGATTTTCTTCTTTTTTTCTGCTTTGATGCACCTTTGGGATGTTGGGAGGGGGGAAGAATTGCCTTGGGCCTATTTTATCTCACCAAACGGGAGGAGCGAGATCATGGCACTTGGGAACCGCCTGCTATCACCTTCTAGCCCAAAGTTCTCAAAACATCTTCGCACTTTGGGATTGGCTCAAAGATGAACTGGATATTGGGAGGGGCATCAAAAGGAATTTAACCTTATACTCCAGTGTGCGAAATTCAAATTCTGCCTACACTTTGTCTGCTATCACTGACTTCCAATAAAAATTCTTTTTGAAATGCCATTGGTTTTAAGAGTTCTGCTTTCTTGAGAAGGCTGGCAAGGCAGGACCTGACAGTGACCTTGAAGCAGAATTTCAAAGAAATACAGCATTCACTTGCATTTTCTCTTTTGCCTTCCCCCTTTCACATCGTTCATAGCAGTCTGTCATCATATAGTAGTGAAGCACAAGGAAGTGTTAAGATGGCAGCTGACATTCTGCCCTCCCTGTAAAAAGGTGTTAGTCCTGGAATTGAAAAGAGAATGGTTAAAGCATGAATGTAGTTTATCAGGATATTGGGTGTGGAATTTACATAAGTCTTGGTGCTGACACATGTTGGGCAACCACCCATTTGGTTTCAGAGGAGGGGAAATGTTTCCAAAATATTAGGTATTGGAGCTTGCCCCTATGAAGATGCGAGTCCAAGATTTCTTTCATTTTATAATATTGCTCACCCTCAATGATGTCAGGAGGGGCTCTTGCATGTGGTCATAATGGAGAGGTTTTGTCTGGTTTAAGTAGATTACAGTGGAAGACATGATGTATCCTTCTAAGGTTCTTTGGCATTTTAAGGTCAGCAGTCACTGGTCAATAAACCTCATAATGGGGAAAGGGCCAACAAATTTAGATCCAAGCTTCTTTTGAGAGCTGCTGAGACTGTAAATACTTGGTAGACAAACAGTCTTCATCCCCTACTTGGAACTTTTTCTGTGGGGGTCCTCTTTTTGTCAGCATATTTCTTATATGTTTCTCTAGAGTCATCCAATACTTGCTGAACCACTGACCAACAGGTAACCCCCCGGATACGAGGATTCCTTTAGTGAATTTTCACGAGAACAAATTTATTCAGAAAAGATACTTACATTAGAAATTCAAAACTGCAATCAAAAAGAGGCCTCTCGTAGCCATGTGACTTGGATTTAGTCACTGTTGCAGTGGCCACCATTTTTAACTCTGTGAGTTGCCTGTGCTGCAGCTATGATGCAGTTTCCTGAAGCCGGAAATTGTCCCTGGTCACATGCCCAACAAGATCTAGTGACTTTTGCAGCAAACCGAGTTTGTTTTTTGTTTTTTTGGTGCTGCATGGAGGATTTGCTGCTGCCTGGGTTTGAGAACTGGAGAGCTAGAATTGATTCTGTAAGTATTTCAAAATATTCTTTTTTGTACTCTATAGCAGGGGTCCCCAACCACCGGGCCGTGGATCATTTGGTACCAGGCTGCAAAGAAAATAAAGAAAATAAAGATAAAATAAAAATGGCGGCTTTCTTCGCCTTCGGTGAATGCTGCTGGGATCAGGGATCAAGGACACAAATGAAAGAAGGGGAGGGAGGAAGCAACCAAAGCCTGTCCTGCTCTCCGGCTCAGCGGTTTCGGTTTCCTCCCGCCTCGTTCCTCTCTCAGTTGCTCTCTCGCTCCTCCACCAGCCCAGGAAGAAACTGCTTCAAAGAAGCCGGCAGGGTGGCTTTACCTGTCGGCACAGCTCCTCCGAAGCGCCCATTCACCCCCACCCCGCTGCCCGCGGTTCAATCCAGTGCTCCGTTCTGCCTGCCTTCGTTTCTGGTTGTTTCGGAGTAGCTTTGGCTGAGAATAATAACTATTTGCCTCTTTTACTCAGCCGAAGCTGCTCCGAAACAACCAGAAACGAAGGCAGGCAGGCAGGCAGAACGGAGCACTGGACTGAACCGCGGGCGGTGGGGTGGGGGTGAACAGGCGCTTTGGAGGAGCTGCGCCAACAGGAAAAGCCACCCTGCCAGCTTCTTTGAAGCAGTTTCTTCCTAGGCTGGTGGAGGAGTGAGAGAGAGCGACTGAGAGAGGAACGAGGCAGACACCTGAGGGATAAGGCTGAGGGAGGGAGGGAGACACCTGAGGGATGAGGCTGAGGGAGTCAGGGCTTCTCAGCCATCCTGCAGGGACTTGTCCTGAGCCGCAGAGAGAGCTGCGGGCCGCCGCCACCCAGCGCTCAGTTTTGAAGGCGCTCCTCAGCCCGGCGCAGTTCCTGAATCTGCAGCTGAAACCCTCCGTTTTAAATGTCCCAATAGAAGAGAATATCTGTCGGTCAGGGTTGCAATGAGGAGGCATTGGCGCTCCCTGAACTTGGTGGTTTGCTGGCAGACGTTTTATTACCCGACTAGGTAACAACATCAGATGTTATCTAGTCAGGTAATGAAACATCTGCAAGCAAACCACCAAACTCGGACTCCTCCCCCTCCCCTCCCTCCTTGAAAAAGTGTCTCCCCCCCCCCAGTCCTTGAAAAAGTGTTTCTGCGTGAAACTGGTCCCTGGTACAAAAAAGGTTGGGGACCACTGCTCTATAGTACTGTTGTCAGGTCCCATAGATCTTTATAGGGATGCTATCACTCTGATAGGAGGGGGGGAGGCTTGGTGGGGATCTCTGTATGGGGTTTCTGTTTCTATTCCTTGCTTTGCCGATGTAACTTTCAGGATCTTGGGAGGGGGGAAAAGAATGTGCCTCGAGCCATCTGCCTTATCTCATCTCTGGAGAAGAGTAGCAGTGTTGCCTTGGGAACTGGAGTTTATCCCCTTCTCGGCCTGAGTTTTTCATTACATGTTTGCACCTTGGGATTGGCTTGATGATGGACTAGACTTTGGGAAGGGCTCTGTTTCCAATGGTTTAACTTAACGTTTGAGTGGGAAACCATAGTTCCCAGCTACATCTTCTTGCTATCACAATCTTCCAATAAAAGTTCATTTTGAAATGGCTTCCATTTCAAGAGTTCTGCTTTCTTGAGAAGACTGGTGAGGCAGAACTTTACATTAGGCAGAAACTGAAAACTGGTCAACCTGGAGAGGCAACAGCTCTACCGTGGGGACCATCCATACAATGTCTACCCAGGGCTGCGACCACGAAGAGGCTGAACGTTGGTGAGAAACCTCCACCAAAATCCAGCAGGAGGAATTCCTGAGTGCCTGGGTTAAGAAAAATGTCACCTCAAGCAGCTCTACAAAGCCAAGGTGGTGCATCAGCATTGGGAAGAAGGAAGGTGGGACAGCAAAGCCAAGGAAGTCACCTTCACCCATGGGAGCTGTCAGTATGGCTGGAGACACGAGCTTGAGAACCTCTATGATGACTATGAAGTGGAGGAAGATCCAGGCTGGCCGACCATTTCCTGAAGCAAGCCATGAGCCTCATGAGAGAAGCCATGCATAGCATGCAGATCCAGAAAGCCCCAGCTTGCCCTGTGTGTGAGAATGGAACACAAGAGGAGACTACCGGCGAGCGAGGGGAGTTCCCAACCCTACAGACATCTCCTGATGCTGCAGGAGTTACTGATGAGCCTGCCTCCACCTCGGCAAATCTGCTCCAGAGGGACCCTGGTATGGGGCATGACCTGTGTTTCGGCAGGAGGAGGCTTACTTCTCTAGAGCAAAAGGGACCCCCTCCCAGGCATAAGTTTGATAGGGACCCCCAACAACTGGGATTTTTCCTCATGCGCACGCTGACCTGCATATAGGAGTACAGGAGGGACCTCCTTACAGAGGGAACCATGCTCAGGATTGTCACCCTGGCACTAAAAGGGGAGGCTGCATGCTGGATGGTGACCCTCCACAATGCCGACTGTTGTTGGTCTGACCATAGCCAGCAGAGCTGACAGCATACTTGGACAGTGAGGAGGTTGGGGAGGAACATGGGCCAGTCCTGGAGTCTAGGGAAAGCTCTGACGAGCGCTCTGCGACAGAGGCAGAGATGGGGCCAGGGCCATCTAGTTATCAGCTGCCTTTGGAGTCAGACATCAGTGAGGCAGAAGAACAGCTAGAGCCTGTTCCCAGTGTGTGCATGCGCAGAGTTGCCAGAAGGAGGGAACAGCTGAGGAAAAAGGGCCGACTTGGGAGTAAAGCCACAGGTGGATAGTGAATGGCCCCTCCCCTAGAGTATAAAAAAGGAATGAAAGGGGGACGGGGCTTTGCAGGAGACAATTAGTTCATTCCAGCATGCTTGCCAAGTATTGCAGTGTCTAAAAGATAGTGACCTGGCCACTCTCCAAGCCTGATAAAGGTCTGTAATTGAGAACTATTTTGAAAGACTGTTGGCTGGGACCGGTGGTGCCCCAGCATTTTAGGCTATGGTCTGCCCTTTCTTTAAAAAACCATTGCTAGATTCCACCTCCAGCAGTGGAGCACCCACAACTTCTGAAGGCAAGCCATTCCACTGGTTCATTGTTCTCATCATTAGGAAATTTCTCCTTTGTTCTAGGTTGCTCCTCTCCTTGATTAGTTTCCATCCATTATTTCTTCTCTTGCCTTCTGGTGCTAATCAGTGTTGATAGGGAGTGAGAGATCTAACCCCCACCATTCCTTTGTGTCATTCTGCAGGGCTCAGCATTCTCCCCACTCCTCTTTTAACTTTTGCATGAAGCTTCTGGATGAGATAATCTGTCACCATCGGTTGAAATATCACCAGTACATAGGTGGTTACTCTATATTTCCACCCCTGGTGGCCCAGGTAATACTCTTGTGGTGCCTGGAAACTCTGTAGGTCTGGATGGGGGAATCACATGCTTTGACTGAACCCTGCCAAGATTGAATGGCTTTGGATGCCTGGAGCTTCAAAATCCAGGAATTTAACTTCTGTAGTTTTGGATGGGGTTGCAGTATCCCAGACAGATCCAACCAGGGGGTTCTCCTGGACTCATGACTCCTGCTTAAGAGCAGGTGGCAGTCTCAGCTAGGAGAACCTTTGCAAAACTGTATTATGTGCCAGTTGCATTATTTCTTGGATCAGGAGTTACTTGATTATTTGTCAGTTGCCACCTTAATGCTTGCTTGTGCTTCACTGCTATATGACAGACTGCCAGGAACTATGGGGAGGGGGAAAACAAAAGTGAATGCTGTATCTCTTCAAGGCTCTGCTTCAAGATCCCTCGGTGTATCAGCTGCATATCATCCTGTGCTTGGACTGGCCGTTATGAAAACATCTTGCCTGAACTTGACTTGACTATTTCACTTGCACTTTTGCAGTCATATCACACTGCTGGCTTATCTTCAGTTTCCATCCAACCATTAACCCATGTTCTTCCTCACCAATACAAATTGCAAGCCAGATACTCATTGCTTGAAGACTATTCATTCAGTGATTGTTTGAAATTACAGTGGTGCAGAACAAATTCTACTTATACCAGGTCATTAAAGTTAGAGTTGTTGCAGCACTGTCAAAATCACATAAATCGAAAGTCAGGTCTTTGACAGCCCACCCACATTCACAATGTCACAATGGGTGATATGGTGATGGTTCAACTCCCCTCCCCTGCCCATTTTCCACCTTCTCTGCCCTTTTGGCTGTTCAGCATTCTGCTACCTCGTGTTCTGCCCTGCCACCCTACCACACTCAGTCTGCCACCCTATGCTCTGGCCTGCATGCTGTGACCGCTACCATCATGCCCTCTGCCCCCCAGCCGACCCTCACTGCCTTCCTCCTGCTGACAAGGCACACTTGGCCTGGCAGTTTGTGAGGCAGCTGTTGCCTGGTAGTGGGCCAGGGCAGATATGTCTCATTACTAGCAGAAGGACTAACTGTATATCCAATTTATTTAATTTATGCTAAGTCAATAAACATGCACTTGTTTTTATTAACCCTCATTACATTCATTTTAAATCATTTCTTTAATGTATAATCACAGGCTTCAAATTTTATTTACTTCTTTGATGGCATCTGCTACCTTACTCATTTTAAACTAAAAATTATTAAAATAACTTCCATCCAGAATGTTGCTGGTGTATCTCTGGTAATAATCAGTAACAGGATATAAGGCAATTGATTTCAACACATGTTTAAAACACATTTTGTATATGCAACAAAATATACTTAGATAAATGTTATTTAGGGAAAGAGGGTTTAAAAAAAATATAACTCTCATCTGTTGCAATTAAATATATACATTAGATTTGAAAATTCTAAATTCACATTTGAAAATTCATCAGTTTTCTTCACTTAATGACTGCCTTGACCATTCAAAGTAATAAGGGCAATGAAAAAGTAACTTTCCTACCAGTCTCGCATTTACAACTGTTGCAGCATGCAGGCACTTTGAAACCAACAGTTCCCGATAGTCATGTGATCTCTATTTGTACATTTCACAGCCAGCTTCTGATAAACAGACTCAATGGAGAAGCAGTCATGGTCGATATCCGTGCTGACGTTATAGCAGGACAGTTGTGGAGAGAGGAGCTCCGTGGAGCTAACCAATTTCTGCCTGCCTGGAGGCTCTTCAGAGCTCAAGTCACCCTATGGGGTGATGAAGATAGGAAGGGCTCTCCGTAGATTGCAAGTGGACATCGATCCACTTTGCTAATCCAGGGAAATTTTCCTGACAGGTGGAGAAGAAGAATGCCATTAATGGCTGAACCGGAGCTGTGACAGCCAGAACAAAGAAAGCACAGAGAGAAAAACAGAAACAGTGTATCGGATCTGGCTAAAGATTGCCTAATTTCTACCCAGAATTAAGTTAAATTCCCCAAAAGTACTTTTAAGAAGAAAGGGGAACTCCAGAGAGAAGGAGGGAGGAAATTTTCTTTCCCCTTCCAAAGGAAAGTGGCAAGTGAAAGTTTTGAGCTGATTACAAGTCCGCTAGAACAGAGAGAGAAGCGAATGGAAAATTAATTGTAAAACGGGAAGAGAAAGACTGAACTGGGTATTTAAACAAGATAAGCACTACCGAAGATATGGATATGGGTAATATGCATTTATATTGAATTATTTTTCCTTTGCTTTTGGCTATAATAAGCTAAAGTTTTTTCCTTTCTTTCTTTACTTTTAAAACTCACAGTGGAAAGGGAAAAAGAGAGTAGGGTGACACCTTCTGGTCAAAGACAGTATATAAAGGAATTATTTTGGAAGCGACTAAGATAGACAAATTTAACTGAACTTAAATACTTTGTTTTGAGAACTGGCTTTTAGAGATAGATTAAAGGCAGAGTTTGTTTTGGAAACCAACATAGGAAAAACAAAATAGGATCCCAGGTGCCTCAGCGGACGGCAAGCGAGGCCTTGCCTGGGCTCCTAGGCACACAACAGGGTTCTCAGGGGGCATGATCTAGCGACCAGAGCCAGCTCTGCCCATAAGGAGGCTGGGGGAATCCTTGAGGCTCCTGCAAAGAGGGGCTCAGGCCCCGTCCCCATGCGGCACCATGATCCACAAGTTGCTGCTGGCGCTGCGCGGCTACCCGGGTGATCTCTTCTTGGATAGCAGCCTGCAAGTGGCAGGGTGAGGGGGTGGCCCTCCTCCCCCCTCCCACAGGTGTCCCCAGAGCTGCCACCATTCCTGCACCTGAGCAAGGCCGCCCTCCAGGCCCACGTCTGCTGCCTGGGCATGCTCCATGTCTGCTTGCCTGAGTTTATTGAGCAGTTCACCTAGCGCACCCAGCCACCGCTACCCCTGCCCCCCACCCCGCCGTAGGTGTGCCCTTCTTGGCCTGCAGGGTGGACTGTGGCACCTGGTGAGCCCAGACAGAGAGGGATGAATAAATTTATTTAATCTTGCTCCTGAAGCTTTTCCTGTCTAATACAGCATTGGGATAAATAAATACCTGGGCAATGATGCGTTATCAGCTAGTATATAAATAAAAAACTTGACATAAAAAAGAGAGAGAAGCAGTTATGGTTGGGTAATGTCTAGCTTAACAACCCATGATGACTTATTTAATGATGATAGCAAAATTGAGGTTTTGAGTCCTTCATAGTCATGTTAGTGACTGTGTTTCTCAGTGACAAAGTTGCTGGTCCCAACTGTGGTCATTAAATGAGGATCACCTATATATTATCACCACATTTTCTCCAATAAGATCAAATGTTGTCTTATAGCAAAATGAGTATTGTATAATCTCTTTAAGATTTCTTTTTGTTTCCCAAGAATAACTATATCCTTGATACAAACCTCACCATATTTTTGCTTCAACCAATATAACATATATAATATCTAAAGAAATGGTTTAGCACACTGACCATATGAATATTGGTGCATTAAAACACACTAAATGGGAAAATTTAACATTTTAGGCAAATAACTATAATTTTAGCCAGTCTATTGTAAGGGCATATTTAATCTAATTGGAGAAATACTTCAGTGGTTCTAGAATTAGTCATTGTTAACTGAATGCAACAACCAAAAAAAAGAGAGCATTCATACTCAAGGGAATTACCAAATCAATTAACAACTAATTCAGAAACTAATTTTTGTATTGCCTCTTAGCACAAAATGTATCTTTAATTTCTTCTGTAATAAGCATCACCATGATAGTCATAACACATACTGAGCCTCTAAATGAATTTACACGTATCTCTTTTTGATTAGCTATGTTACATTATTTCTTCACAGTTCAATGCAACTGTAGCCAAATGCTCAGAAATATTTAATTATCATAGAATTTTTAACAATTTAAATCATTATAGTAAAGATTACTCTGTAATATTTACATAATTACCACAGAAATCCTGATACTTTTTTTAAAAATTAGGAAATATTCAAGAAAAAAAAATCAATTTATGTTTAGATAAAAGATTTAAGATTGGAAAATAACTAGGCATTGGTAAATCTTTCTCTTTCAAATCTAAATTTTGTAATAACTGTCATATTTCTATCTCTTTTCTGAGTTTATGTTGTAGTTTACTTTTAGTGTTGCAATTAAAATTAAAACACGCATACACACAAACATATTACTCCATCATGTCAGTTCCAAAAGGTTGTCAATACTGTTGGGGTTTCAGCAAGAATTTTTGCTGTTTATTTTTAGATCAACCTGCAGGAATTGAATGTGGGCTGAATTATACCACGCTTTAATAGAGAGTTGCAAAAGTTTCACAAAACTACCTTTACTTAGAAAGAAAACATCCACTGCATACAAGGAATATGCATAGTTCCCTCTCTTCTTTTGCTTGTCCTTTCAATTGAAAAAATAAAACAACCTCAAATCAACACAGATGTCCATTCCAAAGCAAAGTTTCATGTAATGTCTCAGACCTCTAAGAATATTATAGCGCACCTACCGAATCTTTCAGCAAAGTAGAGAGCGCTGGTTAAAGAACAATAGTTTCAGCTCCCAATTTATCTATAACTCCTCTAAATAACAGAGAATATAATCCTCCCCATAAACTGATGGAGAGAAGTTAGCAGATAAATGTGGTAACTGCATCTTGTCTAAGTAACCACCACCTTGAAAAAGCAAGCAATGAAAGAAAGAGTAAGTGAGCAAAAAATCATAGAGCTAGAAGAAATCTTGGCGGTCTCCAGCAGTCCCCAACCTTTCTTGCTCCACAGACTGGCAGCAGTAGCAGCGGGAGAGTAGATGGTTTCACATGTGCAACCAACTTCTGTTCATGCATAAATGAAGCTTCGCACTTACCCGCCGCTTGTGCAGCCCAGTTGTCAGCAAGCCTGCTGTTTGCTCCATGGTCATCGGGGGTGTGGGGCTCAGTAGAGAAATTTTATTTGCAGCTTTGAAATTATGGTCTGGGCTTTGCTTATCTCTCCAAGGTCATTTCTTCTAGCTTTGATATACAGCAGCCTGAGAGATGATGCACTTGAATCAAAGACTTTCTTAAAGCATTTCCTGGATGATGCTTGCTTTCTGTTGCCTGGCTACCAGGGGGTGGTGGTGGTGGTCTCTACTGTTTGTTTCAATTTGCTGCTTTGCATGCTTTTGCTTTAGATCTTTCCTGAAACTTGTTGCGTTCGGTTCGCTCCCAGTAAAAGTACATTTTCTCTGAAACTATGGAGCCAAGGGTTTTTCTTTCATAGGAATTGGACAGAAGCAGCCCTGACGTTAGACAAGATCTGCCTTAACGGTCAACCCAGAGACAGCAGTCTACCGTGGGGACCAAGCATCCAATCACAGGAGTGAGCTAGAGGTAACTGGAGCTACAGCCAGCTCCCCCACCAGAATAAACTGTGCTTGAGACGAGGCAGAACGGCAAGAGGAGTTGGACCTCACGAGAAGCCCATCATGTCCAGGTTGTTGTTGGGAGTGGGGCAGAAGAAAGACCCCTCTCTGGAGGGAAGCCTCGAATAGGCCATGCTGAACCAGGCCCTGTTCCTGATACAGGAAACAATGGGGAGTTGAAGAGCCTGGGAAACTCTTGTATGGACAACTACCCAGGGTTCCTGGGTCACCCCAGGATCAGGCATGGATGGAGATACTATAGCGGGGGCTGCACCTGCTCCACCTGGAGTGATACCAGTGCCAGTAATGCCGCCACAGGCAGCAGCTGCTGCACAAGTCTCTCTGCCTGCAGGCGCTGCTCTTCAGAGGCACCGAGCCCCAAAGATCCCAGCTTTGGGAGTGAAGTATGGGGAGACCCTGAGCAGCTGGGGCTCTTCCTGAGCCAAGTTTGGAACTACATGCAGGAGTATGGGGCTGAACTGGAGATGGGAGCAGTCTAAATAAGACACATGTCCATGGCTCTGGAGGGTGAAGTTGCCAAGTGGATTGTCTCCCTCCACAATGACAATGCCCTCTAACAATGGAACTACAACCACTTTATGGCAGTCCTTTGCCAATGGTTCGAGGACCCATTGGCAGACCGCAAGGCTTGGGCCCAGATGAAGACATCACCCAGTGGCCACATACACCCAGGAGTTCTGAGAGTTGGCATGTAGCTATCCACATGGCTCGAAGACATCCACATCAACTGCTTCAAACATGGCCTCAGCAACAAGCTCTACCACACCTACATCTTGCATGGGGCCCCACACACCCTACAGTACTGGCAGAAGAGGATGGTGCAAGTTCTTCCCTCCCACATGTAAAGAATACCCCAGGACCACAAAAAGCTATGGTGAACTAGGCCAAGGTCCCCAGCATGATTTAGGTGTGGGAAGGAGGGACACCAAGCTGCAGCATGCCAATCCAGCAAACCCAATCTCAGCACCACAACTCCTCTAGGGAAGAAGGCAATGAAGCCAGCTCTGAGGACCCAGGAGACAGTGCTGAAAGGCATGGAGGTTGTAGAGTTTTCCCCTTCTGGATCTGATGGGTTGGGAGTTCCGACCAGCTTAGGTGAGACTGAAAGTGACTCCCTGAAAAGTCGACATGTGGCCCCTGTGGAATTAGTGGTGCCCTCCTCAGTGACCCAGGGGAGGATGTTGGTGTCAAGGTTCCAAGTAATACACCCATCACAAACAGTACTCCAAGGCAAGTAGACTCCACAAAGAACAGTTTTATTAGGAGATAACATCTTGGCACAAACTGGTAGAAAGACAACTCTGAAGATTCCCACGCTTTCTACCTCATTAAAAGTAAAGTTATCCCTTTTCCCAAACAATAAATCACATTGTCCAATCTGGGTATGGGCTGGTTGCCTGGTTACTCCTTTCCCTTCTTCTGCCAGCCGGCAGTTGTAATGTCCTTGACTCATGAGAGAACTATTTTGTTTTGGCTACAAAACCCCATCTGTCTTTACCCCCATTCAGCTCCAAGCTTTCTCAAACCTGTAGCCATGTGAAAAGAAATCCCGTTAGAAAAAAACTACAGAAAAGAAAACAGCCACAGCCAGGTCAGCTTCACGGTTGACAGGCTGCCTCCCCTCAATTGAAGAAACCCTCCTGCAAAAGAGAGACAGAGCGCAGTGAGATTAGTTGAGTGCTGCTCCTAACCTCCTCTGCCTCCCCCAGGAGGACCCTTTGGCTTTTGGGGATACTTGTCATGGAATTGTTTCACTAGTTTATCTGCATTTACTTTCCAACTCTTCACCCAAGTGGCCTCAGAAAGAGGATATGCCTTCCAGTGCACTAAATACTGCAACTGATCCCTTTGTACTCTCGAGTCTAAAATTTTCTTTATCTCATAATGCGTTTGATCCTCAATTACAAGTGGCTTAGGAGGTGCCCGATCTGCCAGTCTGACTTGGGAACTTACTGCAGGTTTAACAGACTACTGTGGAAAACTGGATGCACTTTCCCTAGCAACCTAGGGAGTTTAAGTTGCAAGTAACAAGGTTAATTACTTTTACAATAGGTCTCACGAACTTTGGACCAAGCTTCTTGGAAGCTAGTTTCAATTTTAAATACTTTGTGGACAAGTAATCCCTATTCCCCACTAAATTGTGATTGGAGAGAACGGCACTTGTCGGCTTGCTTTTTATGAGCTTTTACTGCCTTTCTTAGGGTTGGCTTGGTATTTTCCCATGCTTTTTTCAATGACTCCATCCATTCCACTAGCGTCATGGAGGAGGGTGGTTCCCTGGTGAGTTCTGGCATGGGGACAAACTCCATGCCACTGGCAACCTGGAAAGGGGTCAGGCCAGTACTACTGTGCACCACGTTGTTATATGCCATCTCAGCAAATGGCAGCAACTCCACCCAGACTTTTTGCTAATATTTGACATAGCACCTCAAGTATTGCTCCATCATGAACTGCCTCCAGAACTTAGTGGAGAATTGGACCCCTCAATCAGAGATGATCCTTCAGGGGACACCATGCAGTCTATAGATATGTTTTATAAACAGGTGAGCCAGCTTCCGTGTTGACCGAAGCCCTGGGCAAGCTATAAAGTGGGCTTGCTTCAAAAACAAATCTATGATGGTCCAGATGACTGTATTGCACCCACTGTCAGGAAGCTTGACAATGAAGTCAATGGCTATTTCTTCCCAGGGCCAGGACGGATCTGCTACTTGCTGGAGTAGCCCTGTGTGCTTCCTTGGCCTTTATGGCTGCGCAAGTGGCACAACCCTTAACATAGTCTCAATGTCCTTCTTCGGCCACCAGAATTTCCTTCTGGTCAGATGCAGGATTTTCAAATAGCCAAAGTGCCCTGCTTGCTTGGAATCATGAGTCTTCTGGAGGACTTGGAGCCATAGGCTTTCCAGGCCAGCCCATCTTTGAAGGTCAGTACTCCTTTGTTGTCTTTGTACCATGGATCAGCAGGCAGTTCACCTTTTAGCTTTTGGGTCAACCCCCCCACTTCTGCAGTTTTCCATCACTTAGCCTGTCCCCTGGTTGTGGCTTGCGAGGCTGGTTGGGAGGACGGAATCATAGCATGAACCATCTCTTCACGCTTACTATTCAGTGGTGGGATTCAGCCCGTTCTCACCGGTTCACCCAAACAGTTAGTTAATTGCTTATGTAGAACCAGCTAAAAATAAAGTGCAAGAGAGGTTTTCTTTTCTCTCTCCCCCTTCAGTTAATAGTTCTGGGCAGACAGCCAAGAACCACTTAACAGTTGCAGCTGGAATGCAGCCATACATGCTGAATCAAGTCAATAAACAACAAAAACTGACAGGATTAGAGCAGGGAAATCCATCAAACACCCATCTAGGGATGTGATTAACCTCTTCCCTTCAGGAAGAAGGACAATATAACAAACATTTTCATTATAAAGAGTATTAAGTAACACTTCTGTGATCAGCTGATGCTCCCTGGGGTCCCCCAAGACCTTTTATAGCTGCTGCAGTGTTGGCTACTTCTTGTTTCTTCCTGGGGGGAAAGATACAGGAGGAGACAATGATGCAGCTTGATCATACAGGCATCAAATTTAATGCATGTGTGGTCCAGCCACCTGTATTGCTTCTGCTATGAAGCACCCAATTTAGAACATAGAGAACAAAGAATAATAGAGTTGGAAGGGTTAATGGTGTTTGGCAGCATGCCCAGGCTTTCAATTAGCTTGAGAAGCTGCTCTTAGTTTCCCTCTCGGTTGCTGTGTTTGCTTTGGGGTTGACTTTTTTTTTTAAAGGGGAATGGCTGTTTTAAGTTTTCTGCATTGTTTTAGTGTCCTGGCACCGTCCTTTTGGGGTGTACTTCCCTCACTCTTTTTGAAAGCCTCTGATGATGGAGCACCCGCAACTTCTGAAGACAAGCTATTTTATTGGTTGATTGGTCCCACCCTTAGGAAATTTCTCCTTAGTCCTAGGTTGCTTCTCTCTTTGGTTAATATCCATTCATGGTTTCTCGTTGTGCTTTTTGGTGCTTTGGAAAATAGATTGACTCTCTCATTTTTGTAGGAGCCCCTCAAATTTCATGACAGAACAATTAATCAATGGAACAACTTGCCTCCAGAAGTCGTGAATGCTCCAACACTAGAAGATTTTAAGAAGAGATTGGATAATCATGTGTCTGAAGTGGTGTAGGGTTTCCTGCCTAAGCGGGGGTTGGACTAGAAGACCTCCAAGGTCCTTTCCAACTCTATTATTCTATTCTATACTAAATATTGGAACAGTGCTATTTTATTGTGAATTGGATTAAGGAGAAATTTCCTAAGGGTGAGACCAATCAAGTTAACCATGACCACCTAGTCACATGACCACCCAGCCACACCCACCCAGTCATTAGGGCAGAGAACCGGTTGTTAAATTATTTGAATCCCACCACTGTTACTATTGTATTGTGGTTTACATGACAAGGCATTTGCTAGGGGGTCCACACACACCCGGCATGTATTTCAGCTTGAAATTGAATTGTTTGAAATACTGTGCCCAATGAACCTGCTTTGGGGAAAGTTTTTGGGTGGTTTTAAATGCCTCTAGATTTTTTTTTTACTTCAAAAAGGCAGATGGCTAACCTCAAGAAAGTGTCTCCAAGTTAGCAGGGCCCATCGGACCACATAGGCTTCTTTCTCCCACACCACCCACCTTCATTCAGTTTCAGTCAGTTTTTTGGAGGTGTAAGCACAGGGATGCATGATGCCTTCTGTGTTTCTCTGAAGAACTGCTGTGACGGCCACATCACTGGCATCAGCTTGGACTATGAAGGGATATTCTGGATTAGGGTGTTTGAGGATTGGCTCTTTGGTGAACAACCTCTTTAGTTCCTCGAATGCCTGCTGACATTTTAGGGTCCACTTTAGGGTTGGGTTGGCCATGGTTGTTGAAATCTCCCCCAGTCTTTAATGATGGTGATGGGCAGAGCGATCTCAGCAAAAGAGGAGATGAATTGCCTGTTGAAATTAGCAAACCCCAGGAAGTTTTGCAGCTGTTTTCGCATACGTGGGGGTTGCCAGTCTAAAATCACTTTAACTTTAGCTTCTACATCCTCACTTGACACTTGGTAACCGAGGTAGTCTAGATTGGTCTTTGTGAAATTTGCATTTTGACAGCTTTGTATACAGTTTGGCCAAAAGGAGTTTTTTTAACATGTGATGTACTACTTTCGCATGTTCTTCTAAGGTCTTAGTGAAGATAAGATTATCATCTAAGTACACGAGGACTTCTGTATACAGATGCTCATGTAGCACTTCATTTATTAGTTGCATGAAGACTGAAGGGGTTCCTTGCAAGCCAAAGGGCATCACTTTGAATTGGAAACTCCCTAAGAGGCAGTTGAAGGCAGTTTTCCACTCGTCCCCTTTTTTGATTCACGCTTATTAGTACTCCTCTCATAGGTCCAATTTGGTGAACACCTTCCCCTTAGCCAGGTGGGCCAACATGGCTTTCATGAGGGGAAGTGGGTAGGTGTTCTGCATGCATACAACATTAATTCCTCTAAAATCCACACAGAGACTCATCAACCCATCCTTTTTCCTCTAGACTTAGCCACTCTAGACTTAGCCATTTGGATAAATCCGCAGGCAAGGTTGGTCAATGTACTCTCTTAGGTCTCTCATCTCTTTTGGGGTCATTGAGTACATCTTTGGCTTGGGTAGTTTGGCCCCCGCTACAAACTCTATGGCACAGTCTGTGGGGCAGTGGGGGGGTAGCACATCGCATTCCTCCCCGCTGAACACCTCAGCCAGGTCCCGGTATTCTTTAGGGATTGGGGGATACCTGGGAGCAGCTACGAGGTGGTGGCAACTTTCTCGCTCCACTTAGCGCTGTTTTGTAGTTGGACAGCCCCTCCTCTGGCAACATTTGGAGGGGGAAAGGTTCTATCTCTGGATTTAGTTTCCTAATGCCACCTTCCCACGAGATGATAGGACCCCATTTGTCCAGCCACACCAGGCCTAGAATCACTGCTTCTGTCATTTTTGGTGCCACCATGAAGCATATAAGTTCCCGGTGCTGGCCCATTTCTAACTTTACAGGTTTGGTGAAGAACATGGCAGAGCTCTATCCCATCCTATCAATGATCCATTGACCAGCTCAAATCATAAAGGTCAGGTCATTATCTTCATCCTGATCCCCAGCTTTAGGACCATGGGTAGGTTGATCCGACAGCAGGTGCAGCCCGTGATCGTGTTCACTTCCCCCTATCTTTGATGCCCCTGTCTTTGGTATTACTAGTCTCGACTGGATGGTGAATGGGTGGACAGTTTCACTTACTATCGGTTCATCCTCACCTTTGCCATCGCTGTCGTAGGCCATTGGCATTTGGGGTCCTTGGGCCAGAGTTCCCTCTTCCCCTTTTGGGGGAGGGGAGACCTCAACGGCCTGGTGGGCAAATATTCCCCGTTCTGTCATCTTCCACGGCAGCTTCTTCACCTTGGCTGGGTCGGGGATCCTTATCCTTGATTGGGGGGCTGGAGCCAGGCAGTCAACTTCCTGGTAGACTTGGTGGACAAACTCAATGGGCTGTACTGAGGTCCCTTTCAGTGGCTCTGTCAAGGTCTGGGTTGTCACCCAAGAGAACATCTCTTGGGTTGGCTCTTAATCAGCAGTGGGGCTGCAGGATGAGGGGGTGAAGGAGTCAGCGCAGGGGGCTGTGGTGGCTCTGTGGTAGAGATCCACTGTGCCTGGACCCAGCTATGACTGGGGTAGTAAACTCAACTGGGTGGAGCCTGCCACCCTAGCTGGTATTGTGGGCTGCCTCCTCTGCGGTATCTCGGCAGGCTCTATCCCAGCCCTGGGCTCTCAAGGCTCGTTCAATTGAACTCATCCGGCAATTCTTCCAGGACCTGGCTGGATGACACCATCTGAAATCCCCAGGTTCCTGACTCATCCAGGTCCAGCAGGGCCCCTGCTCTCCTCTGGATGGCAGTGGTCACCAGATCCCTTGTTGCCATCACCATTGGCCCTCGGAATGAATCTCAGCACCTGAAGTCCTCCTCCTCCACCCCGCACAGGTCCCCGGTGGCCAGCCATTTGGTGGAGATCCTTGGCTGGGTGCCTACCAGCCTGCCGGTCTCCACCATTGTTTCCGCCACCCACTGGGTCTCCGAGGAAGTCTGCAGGCTCTCCAGGAGACCATTACAATAGCCATCCACTTCATCTCCTTTTTTCTCCATTCTGCTGTCTTCCCTTCCTGATCCCTGGGTATACCGGATGAGCAGCTGGGGCTCAGGACCCCAGAGAGTAGCTCTGGTTGGAGCAGAGAATTTTGGAGAGTTGGTTTAATGTTCCAAGTAATACACCCATCCAAGTAATAAACCCATCAGAAACAGAACTCCAAGGCAGATTGATTCCTCAAAGAAGAGTTTTATTTGGAGATATCATCTTGGCACAGATTGGTGAAAAACCAATTCTGAGAGTTCCCGGGTTTTTCACCTCATTAAAAAGTGAAAGTTTCCTGTTCTCCCAAACAATAAGTCACACTTCCTATCTGGATGCTGGCTGGTTGCCTGGTTTCTTTTCTCCTCCTCCTCCTCTGGCTAGCCAGCTGTTGGAATGTCCTTGGTTCATAAGAGAACTATTTTGTTTTGGCTACAAAAAAAAACCCTTCCTGGCCCAGCTCCAGGCTGTGTCAAGCCTAAACCAATGTGAAGAAAAATCCCTATAGAAAAAGCTACAGAGAAGAAAATGGCCACCACCAGGTCAGCTATAGGATTGACAAGACCTTCTTTCCAATCAACCTCCATTTTATTTCGAGCATCTTTCTCCAAGCTTGGGAGTGGACCAGATTTTTCTTCCAACAAAAGGTAAAGGTTTCCCTGTCCAGTTGAGTCCAACTGTAGCGAGCAGCGCACATTCCATTTTTTATGTGAGGGAATCAGCATTGTCTAAAGACATTTTCCATGGTCATGTGGCCAGTATGACTATACCTTGAGGCACACGGAGTGCTGTTACCTTCCCCCCAAAGTGGTACTTATTTATCTACTTGCATTTGCATGCTTTCAAACTGCTGGGTTCAAACTGCTCAGGAGCTTGGGCAAGTAACAGGAGCTCACCACATCACATGGCACATGGGTTTCAAACCCGGGCTGTCAGCTTTCCAGCTGACAAGCTCAGGGTTATTAACCACTGAGCCATCATGCCCCCTAGAAACTAATTATCTGCATATAAAACTTTTCATACTATATAATTTTCTAAATGAAACTGTTTTATTGACAGAATGTTTGAATATTGAGATGTCATGGTATATTGCAGACAATGATAGAATATTCTTGACTTCTAGGATGTTCATGAATATATAATAGTAACTGAATTAACTGGCCTCATCAAAATGAAAGATGACGGGAAAAATTTTCCAACAAAATAAATTTGCACAGTAAACATTTTTTTCTGTTTTAATTGGCATATGTGGGGCATATTTCTAAATTTTTGAAGAGCCACAATTTAATGCTGCAGGTATTAAAACCTATCAGGAAGTCATAAAACATTTACAATAAATAAATAAATCCGCTCATCTTTGAAACTGTCAGACTTAAGGTTGGATATCAATAATTTTGCTCTTACCAAATTTCTGGCATTTGTTTGAAAAATTACAATGAACATTGTAAAGAGGATGTAAAAAACAAACTTTGCTTAGCTGAAATGT
This sequence comes from Pseudonaja textilis, assembly GCF_900518735.1. Next base: position 4,405,988 of record NW_020769344.1, read on the forward strand.
TTCCAAGAAAAAATAATCTACCTTCCAGATAACTTTTCTGGCAACCCCATTAAATTAATAACACTTATTATATCCCACTCTAGTTTTTGGCTACTTACTTTTCTTCATTCAATATCTTTTTTAATATCTTTGTTATATAACTCAAGTACTTTTCCATCTAGTTCTAATTTACATAAAACTGTTATTTTTACTTCTTACAGTAAAGCAGCATTTTTTATATTCATTTTTTAATCTTGTTTAACTGTTGTGTTTTCCCCCAAGCATGGCTAGTTTTAATCAACTTTACCTTTTGTAAGCCACCCAGAATATATAGATAATTAATTAGCATTTCATATAAATATAGTATGTATACACACACACATCACAGCAGTTTTCAGATTAAAAAAAAAAAACAGAAGGCAGATCCATTGGCAAGTTGGAAAGTAAGTGGGATCCAATGGCTTGAAATCCTGAAGGACAAAAGAAATGTGTAATCTTTGGATGATAATATTACATTGAAACCTGTGAATTGACTAAAATCATTTTTAAATTCTATTTTTCCTTGTTAATCTTATTTACTATATTTAGACATCTCTAGTCCTTGGACTTGTAGCTATTCTTATCATCTTGAAAATTTCTGCCGATAAATTTAGAAAGATTTCTTATTTTGTTTTGAATGCAAGTTTACAAACAACTAGTAAGAAGCTGATGCACTCATTAGATTTATTGTCTGATAACAATTCAGGATTTGTTGCAAAATTAATAAGTACTGTGAATTCTATCATGTATGTTTTTTACTGTATTGTATAATTTTCAGTGCATGGAAACTGAAGACATAGTGTAAATATACATTAATTTACAAAGCCAAGCATTAAAGGCCAATTTTTAGTATTTATTTATGCTCCAATTTAGAAAGAAATAAAGAGGAACTAGCACACAGCTGCCATCCCAAAAACAGACCTCCCATCTGCCACCCATGATTTGCATGTCACCTTCTCCAGGCTCATTTGTACTTCATTAACTGCCATTGACTTAACAAGATTTATGCAAATGACACCATAGGAGATTGCTAACTCCCACTGCAATCAAGCGATTATGTACGTACAATTCTCCACAGCAATGAAAAATTAATACATGACAAGCCCACTCACTGCTGAGCTGTGCCTCTTGCTTTTATATTTCTGGTCATGAACTTTTTATTTTAATACATCCTACTGGCAGGGATTTGACATAAAGCATAAAGCAGAAACAAACCATATAAATAAAATTCCTTTCTATAAATCTTGTCTTTTTAGAGTCTGTTGTAAAATAACAGCTTCTGTAAGATTATATAGGGAAATGAATCATACACTGTATACATTCACAAAATATAACAAAGCAAAGAAGCAAGTTAAAAGTTTGATTTAAATCAAGTTTAATCCATATGTAAGAACTTGATATGATTCTTTTGAATGTTAGGTACAAAAGGAAATAAGCAGTAGCAAACATGACTTATTGCCATTACACATAGTCCACAGTCTATGACCGTAATGGAGCCTTCTCATTAAAGTTGCAAGTGGTAATTATGATGCAGTTGTTAAATGCACACGCATTTAAGGTCTACTGAAAGTCTACTTAAACAACAGCTTATTCCCCTATGATCCCCATCCAAAGTACCTTGGAATAACATCGCACCGGACTTTCTCTTACAAGATACACTTAGAGAATACGGTGGCAAAAACCAATACTAGGAACAACTTAGTCCACAAATTATGTGGAATTAAATGAAGAGCTTCAACTGCCATCCTCAGGTCATCAGCACTAGAGTTGTGTTCTGACCCAAACCCTTGTCCAATAAAACCAACACAAACTAAAGGGAACAGAAACCTTTTAATGATTCTTACGAATCCCCAGTTGAAAGGCTGCTGCAAACTAATTAACTTTGATAATCACGAGCCTCGCCAAAACTGTGCAAGCCTGCCAAAAATAACAGATAAGGCTACCTGGAAATATTTTACAACTCAAGAGTCTTCAAATTCCAACTAAGATACTGCAATGTCCACGAGGCTCGAGTTTCAAAACGTCTTTGCTTCCTGCAAAGAATGTCTGATTCACAGCTGGCTTTTATTTTCTTGAAGGAGGGGCCATTACCTTGCGGCTTTACTCCTGAGTCGCCCATGCTGCTGCAGCTGGTCTTTTCTATGAGCAGCCCTGTGCGCACACGCACTTGGCACAGACTGCTCGGGAACCTCCTCATCCCTGCTGCCAGCCCCCACAATCTCTGAAGGCAGCAGTCCACTCCCTAATAGTCCTGGCCCCTCATCTGAGTCCTCGCTCTCCTCAGCCGTCCACACCTGCTGCCGGCTAACCACAACAGGTTGGTCTATTCCACAGTAGAATACTGTGTCCCTGTATGGCTCAACAGCTGCCATACTAGTAAGTTAGACACCAGACTCAATGACACTATGAGGATTATAAGTGGATATATTAAAACCACCCTATCTTGCTGGCTTCCTGTTCTGAACCATATAGCATGGCAGGCAAGATGCACTAGTGAGGGAATACAGAAAAAATATGAACAACTCACTCTTACCTTCATACTGACCTTCCTCATTTATCAGCTGGAAGACTCAAATACAGGAAGCCCCCACTGGTACTTGCACAACAACTGCCCAACAACTGTAGCATCCCTACATAAGGTCATAAGGGCAAATAACAGTGAGGGTGCTGCTGCAACTTTGAAATGTGGTCATAAGTAGCTTTTGGGGGGAGGAATTATCATAACTTAGAATGACTGCTGACTAACTGATCATTAAACAAGCTCTAATCGGTACATGAATACATTTGTGTAACACCATAATTTAGAGACACAGAAGCTACATCCACTCAAGATTCCAAACTTAGTTAGAATTAAGGTTGGCTATTTTCTTCATATTTTAGCATGCTATGTGAAATCCAGCATCTTTGGTTGGTTTATGAACCCAGAAACTGGTTAATTTAATTAAGTGTTCTACGTGAACCTAATTCACGAACCGTAGAAATCAGATATTTCCCAAATGATTTTTAGCTTTATATAGATATCTTGCCAAAATATGCTGATGTTTGAAAGGACTCTTGCTTGAAAAACAAACCTTGTGTTTGATATATGTTATTTATTTATTGTACTTGTTAAGGCCATCTAACTCCAAGAAGACTGGGCATATATGTACTTAGAATAAGTGAAACATTCCACTCCTTTTTAGAAAGTTTGACACAAATTAGAAAGTATTGTTTTAAAAAGGAACACTGATTTTTAAGATATTTTAAAAAACTAGAGTCAGTTTGGTCTAGTGGTTAAAGCACCAAGCTAGAAACGATGACATTGAGAGTTCAGGTCCTGCCTTAGCCATGAAAGCCAGGTGGTTGACCTCACACAGTTACTGTTGTGTAGAAAAAGGAGGAGAAGGTGTGTTGGATATTTTCATCGCCTTGAGTTATTTATCAAAATAATAAAGATGGGGATGTAAAACAAATAACTTAATGAGATACGTAATTACCTAGCAATAATAATATTTAAAAACACCCTTATTGAGTCTGCATACTAAATACTATTTATGATTTATCTGGTCAAAAACATCAGCTCTTTTCTGTCAGATGTAGGAAAATCCACCTGAAATTCACAAGAATTTCAAAACTTGCATTCTAGACTGTCATTGGTGGAAACAGCACAGGTCAAGAGTCAACAGGCACTTTTCTGCACTTTTACATATAGTATTCAATTCAGTGTTATTAGTATGTTCCAGTTATACCAATAAAATATAGAGGGGAAATCAATAACTCATCTTTATCCTGGGATAACTGGCAAATTATTTTTTGGGTGAAAATCTAACATTTATGGAACAAGGTTGTTAACTAACTGTTTTACTGAAGATACATCCATCAATGATTCCCAAACTTTGGTTCTCTCACTTCTTTCACACGCATCTATTTTTTCCTTTCTGCTTATCTTAACTTGGTTGTTTGTCTAAATCTAACAAAATGGTACAAGCATTAGCCATAGTGTGCTTGTGAAATATGACTGGTAAGTTACATATTTCCTCTTGCTAAAAAAAAACATATACCACTGTATTGCAGTAAATCCTGCTGCAACTTCATACTTAATCATTTTTAAAAACAAAGTATTGTTCTGATCAGATGGGATACTAGTATATACTAGTATATACTTACTTGTATCTAGCACTTACTCTAAACTTGTCACACTATCATTAATGAGTATATTCTGCAGTACATGAGGCTTGACCCCTAAATACATTTTACATGCATGCATACATATCTGGTGCCTTGGTTTTTGAAATATTCTAATACTGAAGGAAAACCCCCGCTAATCTACTATCAAGGTTATAATTTTACAGTATATAATTTTATGCTAGCATTATAAAAGTATAAAACCATATAATTTTATAGTAAAAGCAATTTTGTTTGTGACATTGTATAACCTATCTCCAAAATGAAAGCAGTTTTATAGTTGACAATGTTAAATTATTTTTTGTATATCTGTATTTTTTTTTGTATGCCATACTAGGTTGGAAATAGGAAATCAAAGACTTGTTATTCTAAACAAAGCATGTGCTTTGTGTGCTCTTATACAGCAGGAAATTTTAGGAATCTTTTCTAGACATTTATTCTTCCATAAAACAATAACAATTACATATGTTTATAAGGAATGCAGATTAACAGTTCTAAATTCTTCAGTTTTCATAATAAATTTGGCCTTAAATTTCTGTACTATTCAGATTAACATTGCTTATCTTCCTCCGATCTAGAGATGAAGGAAAACACAATATCTTTTCTTATTTTATTATTACAGCCAAATTAATAACTATACTTAACAAGAACTCTCAAGTGGTAGGCAGCATCTAATCAGAGACATGTCTGTCTCTGAAGCAAGAAGTGCCTTGGCTTAAATAAAAAATAACGGCAAACCATATAGCATACAATAAAAAAGGGAAGGATATTTAATGATGAAAACATTTACATCATTTACAATTGGAAACACAACCCAGATCCTGGAACTGCCAGCTAGTACTTTTGAATTAAGGTGAAAATCAGTATTATATTAATTTAAATATTACTTGTAAAGACTGAAGGATGGGGAGTAAACTGAACTGATTAAAGAGAACAGTAATATGTTAGTAGGAAAAAAGAGGAAAAGATTAGTATTATTGTCGGTCTCAGAATGAGTCATTTTTTACAGATATAGGGAAATTATGGTAAATTTCCTGATTTATACCTTAATTTACCCATTCATTATTTCCTTGATAGACTTAGGCCATTAGAGAACTGCCTAACTATTGTCTCCATGCAGATGCTTAAAATCTAAATACTTGGTGGATTTTGACAATAAAACTAATTTTGGTAATGAGCCTCAGGCTGCTTAGGCGTTCCTATAATCACAGAATGAATTTTCTAATGAACTGTACAACATAGCCTAAGAACAGGAATAGGAAGAAGAACCATGCTGGTTCAAGCCAGGAGCCTCTCTAATCCAGCGTTCGGTATTACACAATAGAAAACTCTGGAAAAAACATGGACTTAAAACTATATCTCCCTTCCACTATTACTCCTCAACAGCTAGCATTTAAGTTTTATATACATTATTGAAGATAAATGGCCATGGAACCAGATGTTTCATAAATTTGTTCATTACATTTTAATAAACAAATTTTATAAAGATTTTGTTCCAATCTTTCTTTAGTATATAAGCAAAAAATAAGATATCTTTTATAAAATCTTTGATAATATTTAGCATATCACTACAACTAGAAGTTCTGCACTTCTCTCCAATGGAAATTGTGTAGGAATGATTGGCTCAATTTCTTTATCATAGGAAGCTTTTAAAACTAGAAAACAGAAAACAAAGGGATATGACTTCAATATTTCACTATTACTGATCTGAGTATGAGATGCAAAAATTGAAAACTGTTTTAAGTGTTAGAACAGTTAAACATGATTTCATAAGATCCAAGCAGAATTTTTATATGCAATTCTTTTCATATTCAGTATCTTAGGAATGTGGCATTAATGCAGTTATACTACTAGTCAAACAAACAAAAGGAATTCCTTAGTTTGAAATCCTATAGTATAATAGGGATGTTTAATTAAGATCAGCTATTACAGCTGTAAATGTTTGCTTATATAAAAACATCCAAACGAAGTTACAATTTCTTTATTAGCAAACTACAAATAACAGTACACAGCTGACTCAAATCTAACTGCTTCATTGCTAAAAATCAATCTGGAACAATGTTCAGATGTCCTTCTGCAACAGCAAATGAGGGCCACATCGGGCTATTTCTATGATCACAAGGGGCTCTTGTACATTGATCTGATCTATCCTTGTAGACTGGCAGCAAACGGTCCAATCAAAGCATTTTCTACAAAGACAGACTTTGAAGCCAGCTCAGCCTAGAAGCACACTCCATATGCAGGCCAGCAAACTGCACTTCATTAGGCCTGTTGTCACATTTTCCCTCTTCTTATTCTAATGATCTTATTTTAATTCACATAGGAACCTCTTCTAATTGATGTCAAGTGAGTGACTTCAACATTCATCACCACAGCACATCAAACAAATCTTGGCACAGAAGTCAAGCATCATGGTGTTTAAGACCTAAGGTTTACCTCCAAATACAGGAAATCATTCACACATACACAGGTTGTACCTGTTTAATTGGGATTGCACGACCGCTTCCAATACTATCTGCTCTGTTCTCCAATCCTTTCTTCTCTTTGTCTGGATCACTCCCTTTCCGAGACTAGGGTAAAAGCAAAATAAACACTCTTAATACATGAATTCATTTTTCCACATTCACATATTAAATTGTAAACTTTATATTTATAAAATGTCTCCCTCTCTTTCTCTCTCTCATTCATACACACATATATTAATACTTTAACTCTTTAATATAATAGGGATTTTAAAATGCCCAACAAACTTTGCATCCTTTTACGCAGGAAATTTCTTATATAGGTGTATATACTTTATTATCATTTGATGAGATTTTAAAACACTATTAACTCAGCAGTGTTTATGGATGGTCTTGATTAGAATTTAATTTAATTTTTCTTCTTTACTACTTTAAGATGACAGCACCAAAGTCAAACTAATGACATTAAGAAGACCAAGCTGCTTTGATAAAGTATAAAAAATAGAAATACTTAGTTAACGCTTTTATGCATACTTTCTTCAGTAACAGAAGTCATGGACATAATAAAATATAATAACATCTTTTAAGAATGAACAACCATCTTTAAAAAAAGAGCACCCCTTTTCAAATTATGTAGCAAAAATTGCCTTGCTTACTTTCACACTGCTGTGCAACAAATACATATAATCCTATATAAAGAGAACTTCATATTCTCCTCTATTATTGTCAGCTAAATAAAGCTAGAAGTGACAGATCTGTTTTATTATGAAGTCATCCTCTTTAAAAACTATACTGACAACTTCACTCCATTAGGAACATTACTCTCACAATATTGAAAATGGGGAAACTTTTTCATGTGGTTTTCAAATGATAAATGATATATGAAGTGTATGTGCCAGTGATATCCAGCACACAGCTGAATACTAGTAAAACGCAAGTGATATAAAACCACATATATTTTCTACAATACATTCAGAGCGTGCCTTCAAAAATTCACATTAGGTATACATATCTGAATGCCAAACAAATATCTTCATATTTCTAAGAATGAATTAAATGAAAAGGAATTGGCCTTCTGAACAACAGAAGGCTTTCTGAACAGAAGACTCCTAACATAATTGTCTTCCCATTACATACACAGCTTAAGAATTATGCTTACATTTTTTGCTTTGAACTAATGCATTCCTTTAGGAACCAGCAGCTTGCACTATTCTGTCTTGATTTATCTATTAAGGGCTACTAAGCTAGAGCTTTAGACGATCATGTTGAATGATCATACTCTCAAAAGTTCTGTTAAATTAGGAAATCAAAGCAATATGATGCTTGAGCCTTCTTTGTTTTTATTAGTCATCTTTTTTATTTTAAATACTATTTCCCTTATTATAGTTAAAGCACAATTTCTTCAAAGAGGAAATAAAATATTATTATGAAAAATTTCCATAGTGATAGTTTTGAATATTTTAATAAGGGTTTTTTTTTGAATAATAAAAGTTCATTCTAAAATCACCTTCAATCTACAGTGATTTTCTGTTATGATTTTGAGTTTGCCCATTTCAAAATTACTACTAAGTCAGATATTACATAAAACTGTCAAATCATTTACTGAAAATTATTTGATGGAATTACCCTTTCCATTTGACAGAAAGCATTTTATCTTTTTTATTTTCACACAGAGACACACACACGTGACACACCTCTCAAGCTTGGAAAATTAAGAATATAAATATTATAAGCCGAAGAGCTTCATGTTTCCCATTTACAGCCTTGTGTCAAATATAACTATCATCATGTTTTAGTCATGGCTGTAAAATTTTGGGAACAGTTATGTTTATATCCATTATAATAAAAACAATTTTATAACTGCTGCTATACATATTACTAGTCTTCTACATTTCAATGGTATAAAATAATGTATACCAGGAAGCAATTATTTTTATACACCTACTCAAAAATTGTTGAACCAGCATACATAATCATGTTTCAATAGGTTTTTTAAAAAATATTTTGGAATAGATAGAATATTTTTTAAAAATTGTATATATATCAGAAAAAGTGAATTCATAATAAGTACAACTGAAACAGCATCAATACAGAATAGAATATTTGACATCATTTATGCTTGTAAAGAATAAAGAATAAAAATTTAATTATTACTATCACTGTTCTTGAAGTGATAGTAATAGTGATTAAACCACCAATATGTAATTAGATATGGAAACAATGGTTTTGCAGCTCTTCCAAAAGATGTTTCAATTATTGCTAATATATAGCACCGTTTTGAAGCTTGCAGAGATCCTGCTTCCCATCTTCCAAGAGAAAGTAATGCAGCTGTTTCGCCTTCTCCAACATTTCCAATAATAGATAATTAAAGCTTTGAAGCAACTCAGAGTACCTCACTGAGGAAAATTATATCATTTCTTTCCTTAAACAAAAGTTTCCTTGCCCAGACAAGTAAAAAACCTTTGCTTGATGAACCCAGGATCAGCTATTTTAAATAAATAAAAGGAGGTATTTGGGTATTCAATTTTAGTGTCTAAGGAATTAAACCAGAATTCTCCCTGGGCAGAAAATACTGTTTAGCAAGAGACACTTATCAGAATATTATTGCTATTTTCCTTCACCTTTCACTTCCTTTATATTATTATTATTATTATTATTATTATTATTATTATTATTATTATTA
>NW_020769344.1:4415324-4501693 GCF_900518735.1 Pseudonaja textilis
ATTATTATTATTATTATTATTATTATTATTATTATTATTATTATTATACTATTAAATGCATCAGCCCTTCAAAGTAGGTTTACAAGAGAGACAGACACCACAATGATTCCAGGAATATTGCTTTGTTAGAGTAAGGTAAAGCAATATAATCCTGAATGTTATCCAACCTTCTCCCTGTCCTATACTACACTAATACAGTCAAGGTGGGGTTATTCTGTGGTCATTTCTCACCCTCCAACTCAATCTCTTTACTGTATTATTATTCACCCAATCCCTCCTTAACAGTTATTTCATACCATGGTTATTTCTAAATTCCTCTAGTCTACACAATGCTGTGTTGTATGAATTGTTTAAATTACTTAGTCACAATTTAATTTTTGTTAGTTTTTCAGAAGGAAAGTGAATATTAATTAAGAAAATTATGCCACTTCTTGATCTTCCAAACCAATGACTTTCCAAAACTATATAAACAAAAAAGAAGTATTAAGAAATATTATTTCCCAAGAATCCATAAACAGTGATGATATATTAGGTTAATACTAGTTTACTTGCCAATGCAAAAGACTGAAATTTTGAAACCCTTGACAATTCTGGTATTGCTGGCAAGAAACGAGTAAGCCAGAAAACAGATTTTTTTGTAAAATTTCCTCTCAGTTTTACTTCCTTGCTGCGCTAAAATATTTTTATTCAAATAAAAGAATAATGACTATGATAATATTTTCTTATAATATGTTAAACAGAACCTTGATGTTTCACTTTAGTACAAAAACCCAATGTCTTATTTTCTGATGTCTACTATTATTTCAAATGTACCTCATTTTACTGTATTTGTTTTTCTTAGAACTACAAAATTTAGTTACGAAAATTAACAGCATCTCTGCAAAACCAATATGCTGCATTATAGACAGAAAATTGTTTAAAAGAATCCATGTCTCTCGCCTAATTTTCTCTTCATTGAAACCCCATGAAATACTGAACATTATTTCCAAAAGTTCCTAAACAAGTCTGAATAAAAAGTATAGTTTTAAATGCCATCCTTTTCCAGTTTGCCTCACTTATGCTATATTCTTTGACTTTCACTGACATCTAGTGGATTAAGGTAAAATTACATAGCAAATAAATATTGCTTCAATGTATTACCTCTTTTCTTCTATTTTTTTTAATCAAGCTCCTCAATTTTAGAAAGTTTTCTCTTCTGAAATCTAATAGACTTTTGGATAACCATTTATTTATGCAATCGTATGAAAAACTAAGTGCACCCCATTAAAATGTTTGACTTTTTCCACATATTTCGACAAACAATATTTAGCTTTCATTTCATCAATACTGAAAAAGTGGATAATATGTAAAAAATAAATGCACTATTTTACATTGTGCAACTAAAATAAATATAAATGCAAGTTTCTCATGCAGGAAAAGTAAATACCCCCTATATTGATTACTAATTCAAATACTTAACAATTAGAATCCAATGCACCAGATATATGATTAAAACATTATTAGATAGGAACTGAATAACTTATCAAAACCTCAAATATTTAGTTGGATGTGCTCTTTATTGTCGATGTGTGTTGTATCAAGCCTAGCTCTCTGAGGCCTTCAGAAAGAAGTTTATAAACTGAGAAGGGATTCAAAAGGATTGCCAAATAAATGGACATGAATCATTGAGAAACTGGAAAATTATCTACAAGTGGAGAAGACTGCAAACTGCAGATTTTCCCAGGTCAGGCAGTCCCAAATTTAGCTGAGATGCAGGCAAAATTAGCAAACCAATATTGAGTTTTCTGGACACATGTAACAATGTAGTCTGTAAAAAAAATGCTATTTACAGCTAATAGTCATACTTGTATCTTTTTCCATGTGTACTAGGAAATTGGTTCTTCCCAAATTCAAGAGGTATTTTAAAGTTCTTATCTGGATCATTTATACCACATTCTGTTAGAGCTTTATCCTAGGCACACCGTTAATTCTTTCGCTAGAAATGCTCAAAACCAATTAATATTTCTCTAGAAATTCTCAACACATACTCAGCTAAAAGGTCCTCAATGAGTTTTCCTTTTTAAAAAAGTTTTATTTGCTATATTAGTATAATATACTATATAAAAAGTGCAGTTCAAACAAACAGTGTGTTGTCTGGGTACAATTATTTTTATGCTATCATAATCAGGATGTTTACAATAACATTTATCACAATAACATTAATACTGTGATAACAATAATATTTAGTTTGTTCATATTAACAAATTTCCATTTTAACATTTATCCTTTTTATGTCTCTTTCTTTCTAACTTCTGTTTTTATTGTCTAGCCATCGATAAAATGAGTCCCATGTCAAAAAGTATTTAGTTCCTTCTTTGTCCTTAATAGTAAGCATTATGTCCATTTCTGCACATTCTAGTATTTTCTTAATTACATTCTCATCTGTTGGGATCTCATCACATTTCCACTGTTGAGCATATACAATTCTAGCTGCAGTTAGTACATTTAAAATCAAGTATATAGTCTCTTAATCATATTTTTCTGGCAGAATGCCCAATAAAAATATTTCTGGTTTCATGTCTATATGCTGTTTTATCATTTTTCCCAACCAGGTATGTATTTTCATCCAATATTTTTTAACTTGTAGACATGTTCACCAGATATGGTAATATGAACCAGGTGTTTGATTACATTTCCAACATTTAGCAGATCTATCCTTATCCATATCTTGTTGGTGCAAAATGCCATCTATGGAACATTTTATCAAATTTTCTTTATATGCAGTTGACATATTCAATTTAACATTTCTATCCCAGTTTCTGCCATTTGTCTAATTCTATTGCATATCCAAAACTTTTAGCCCAAACAATCATTGTCTCCTTTACCTGCTCACTTTCATGTTTAATACCTAGTAATAACAATATATTTTCTTTATCAATTTTTCATCGGTTCCAGTTAATATCTGATCCAATTCTGTTAATTCTTTATTAAAAACATACATTTTAGCATCTTTCTCATATCGAGATTGTGTCTGCATTTGTGGCCACCATGTAATGTCTATCCCTTGATTACTAAGTTCCTGTTTGGTTTTTAATCCCCCTTTTTCATTCAAAATATCTTTATATCTTACAATTTTTTCCATATTAATAACATTAGGATGTATCAATGCTTCCATTGTGGAAAGCCAGACTGGTATTTTCAAGTAATGTTGTTCTTTAATTTTAAGCCATATTGATAACAATGCGTTTCTAATATAATATCTTTGAAAATAACTATATATCTTATTCTTCCCATACCATAAAAAAGCATGCCAATCTAGTTGACGGTCATGTCCTTCTAAAGTTAGTAGTCTTTTATGCCTCAAATTAATCAATTATTTCACCCAAGTAAGTACTGAGGCCTAGCAGTACAATTCCCAATCTGGCAGCAAAAAGCTCCCTCTTTTTTTGGAGTCTTGCAACATTTTCAAACCTATTCTTGCTTTTTTTCCTAGCCAGATATATGTTAAGATCATTTTTTTAATTCCTCAAAATATTTTTCCCATTTTTATTGGAATTGTTTGGAATAAATATAATAGCCTTGGTAGAATATTATTTTTATGGTAGCTATTCGTCTTGTTAATGACAGTTGCAAATCTTTCCATTTCTCCAAATCTAGTTTAATTTGTTGCGGCAGTTTCATATAATTATCCTCTTTAATTATTGCACATTTTGCTGTTAGCTATATTCCTAAGTACTTCACTTTTTTGACTATCTGCATATCAATTCTTTCCATCAACGCTCTTTTTTGTGTATCTGTGAGATTTTTAACTAAAATCTTTGTCTTGTCTTTATTTATTTTCAATCCAGCAAATTCCCCATACTCTTCTACCTTTTTAATTAACTTTGGCCCAGTTTCTCAGGAGTCTTCTAATATAAAGACCACGTCATTTGCAAATGCCTGTAACTAGTATTTCTCTATTTTTATTTCCATTCCTTTTATTTCTTCATCTTGCCAAATATTTTTGGCTAATACTTCCTTAGTCAGTATAATTAGCAGAGGGGACAGTGGACATTCCTGCCTAGTGCCTTTTTTATATCAAAATTCTCCGTCATGTCTGCATTTCCATAATCAGGTCTGCAGGTTTAAGCCACATGTGAAACAAAAAAAAAAAAAAAGCAGGGATCACCTTAGAAGATGTCAAACCATGTTAATTGTTTTTGTCCCAATGGGTTCTACTTAAAATAATTGACTTGGTTTGCAGAGAAGTGTGGAGACACAGAGCACTGCCTCCCATAGAAAAGAATAGTAGAAGTGTAATTTGGTTAAATAGATCAAAGAATTAACAATATTTAAAAATCTGATCCCCAATCTGTAATATCTGGCATCCAATCCTTCTTCTTATCTTATCCAATGGGGCCAAGTGCTGCTATTCCTAAAAACAATATTATGTTACTTCAAAGGTAGAATATGTACCACAAAATATGAATTTAGCTGTGATAGAAGTATGAATTGACTACTGTTTTCCCTCACTCTATATAGATTTCAGTGCATCCCAGAACCATGGTAAAGATTATACAAAATAAGAAAGAATGAATTTAGATACATCCAAATTGAGGTTATTCTCAACTACAGGGAAGGAGAAATCAACTTTCAAAGATGGTTTTTGAAGTTAGCTTATTGATTAATTGTTTAGAGAAACATGATCAAATAAACAGAATCACTTGTTGAAATCAGTGGTAATAGAAATCAAATATATTTTTGTCAACTCACTGTGAAAAGGTTGGACCGGCGCTTGGAGTGCTTACGAACAGGTGTTGGAGTATTAGTAGTAGGTGGCACATCAATTCGTAGTTCCTTCTGACTGGTGCTTGGAGTAGACGGGACAGAGGAAGAATAATCACTTAAACTCCCTCCTCCATTACTGGTCTGCAATGATTAAAATTAATTTTAGCAGAAAGAAAATCAATTTCTTGATTGTATCTCCTACTACAACACAAGATTTTTAAATATATATAGAATTTCTTTTTTTTCTTTTTTTTCTTTTATTTTTTTTATTTCAAATTTGCGTGTCATTTGTTTTTAAAAAAAAAAGGAATTTCTTTATAGAGAAAACATTGGTCTCCTTCACTAAATTCTTAAAATTAATAGGCAATCTTTATGCCAAGATTGTTTAAGTCTATATTCCTCTTAAAAAGTTAATTGTCACATTTCTTTTCCTTTCCTTCTATTCCATGTAAGATCACATGTGGCCAAAGATAAAACAAATCCTGACATAGCAGATACATGTATACCATTGGTACATGGAATGTCAGAACTGTGAACTAAACTTCATGTTGTTAACATAAAAATGCCCAAACTGAAGTATTGATATTCTTAGAATCTGCAAATGGAAATTGCCTAAAATGGATTACTTCACATCAGAAAATGGACAATTTTCTTCTTCTGTAGACAAAAAGCACGTTACTGTGGACAATAGCATGTTGAAGTCAGCACTCAATTACAGGTAGTCCTCGAGTTACAAATGGAATGGAGGCTGCCCATTCCATTTGTAACCCAAGGATTTGTGGGAGTGAATCTCATACCTTGAGATTTGTACCTGGTGCCAACAAAGGCTTTTTGCAAAAGGCTGCCAGAGCCTACAGCAAGGGTATTCAAACTTGGGAAGTTTAAGACTTGTGGACTTCAACTCCCAGAATTCCTGAGCTAACATGACTGGAGGAGGAATTCTAGGAGTTGAAGTCCACAAGTCTTAAAGCTGTCAAGTTTGAAGACCCCTGGCCTACAGGAACGCAATCTCCTTGCAGGCTTCAGCAAGGGAATGGCAAACGGAGGGAAGGCCTCAAGGACCAAAGCCTGTTTGCAAATGTCCAGGCCTCCATTCAGAGAATAGAAGCCTAAAGTGCGAGATCAGTAGCATGCTACGAAATCAGTAGCATGAGATCTCGCGCTACTGATCTTGCATGATCTCGCGTTATGTTAGGCCTCTGTTCTCTGCAAATGCACTGAAAGCCTGAAGCAATGAAGCAGGCAAAGATACCATAACAGAGAGGAGATCTTCACAAGGTAAGTGAGTCTCCAGAGACAAAATGCCTGTGAAGACCCAGCTGGGATGAGTTGGGGAAATAGGTGGGGCGAATGTTGCAGAGCCTCTGTGGTCATTCATAACAGTGAACAAATGCCATAAGGCTGCAATAGACATAATTTTGGATAAAATTATGGATAATAAGTGGATAACTTATTGGATAATAAGTGTCACTTATCGCGTAACTTCAAACATTCACTAAGGGAACGCTTGTAACCCGGGGATTACCTGTATAATCCCAGAACTGAATGACTTATTTATTAATTGCCATAAGTCTTGATAGCTCACATCAACGGCAAAAACCCCCAATAAAACCAGCATACAAAAAACAATTGCCAGCACCATAAGATAACATTGTCCAGTAAACAGCAATCACTCAGACCCAGCCCCATTCTATTTTAGTGTTTGGGGAAGGGGATACACAGTCCTATCTGATCTTAATTATTCTGTGTCTTTTATGCCATTTCCTTCTCCATTGCATCATCCTTGGTCTGATCCTTATGAGTGACCCTTCTGGGAATGTGCACATTCCCAAAGGCATAGCTCATAGTGTCACTGAGACATACAAGCTACTTCACCACTACATACATCAATAAATCATATATTAGTTCATACATTAGTTCTCATATAGTCATATTAGTTCTCACATCGTTAGAGTGATAAACTGTATGCCACACACAGAAACAGGAAAGAGGAAATTACAGAGAAAGTCCTCAAGCCTTCATAGAACTAGACAGGGCTATTTGGCATCACATCCATCAGTAGAATAATCTAAATAGAAGCTTATGGCTTTCTCATTTCTATTTGAACACATCCTATAAAGAGGAGCCTACTACCCCCTGTTAATTGTCTCCTCTATCAAACTGCTACATAAAAAAAAATAATAGAAGGACATTGTTTTCCAGTAACTCACATCCATTATTCTACAATGATTGTTAATATACAGTTAGCAGGAACATTACCGTTTACATTTTATTTCCTTTGAGGACTCTATAGAGCATTTATCTGAAACAAGGTGAAATATTTGGTCCATAAATATTAATATTTTTTAAAAATATAAGTTTTTTAATTTTTAGATATACACAAATGTTGAATACATGAACAGTGTGGGATCTGGGTACCATTAGTTTTAATAACTTTTAATTTTAATACTTACAATATTATTATAATTCTGTGAGTATGATCAATGTATTACTATCTTGCATCAAATATTAAACTTCTTTAATAGTAGAATCTAGAGAGTGTTGCATTCACTATGGAGAATGTTTTACATATGCCTTACTGAGCTTGAAGAACTCATTCAAGATTTTCAGAAGGTTTTTGCCCATGCTTTTTTCCTAGGTCTGAGAGAGTAACCGGCCAAAGGTCACCCAACTGGTTTTGTACATAAGTACAATGAGCTCACTATTTGTTTCTAGCCTGGTGCCTTAGACACTACAGCAAAATGCCCTCTTGGGAATATTGCAGACTTAATATACCTTGATTTCAGCTAGGCCTTTGATAAAGTAGTAGGAGTAATTATACTAATTTAATTACATGTGTGTTTAATGGCATGACAAGCAAGTAGGAACATAAATTTGTGTTCAAAAAGCAACGTTTGCTAATTTGACATTATACTGGAGAGAGGATATAAAAAATAATCTTGGATGTTCAGCTCTTCACTATTTTTATTAACAATTTTGTTGAAGAGGAGAGGGAATGTTTATCAAAAATACAGATTTTAGGTGGGTAAGAAATAATATTAAAAACAATCTTTATAGTACTAATAATGGAAAATATCTGTAGCTCAGGGTTGACATGAGAGATCCTTGGTGCTCTCTGAGCTTGCTTGTTTTCTTGCAGATGTTTCATTACCCAAACTAGGTACCATCATCAGTGCTAGTAAAGGAGTGTACTTTGTTGTCAGTTTATATTCTAATGGCTTGCCAATGTTGATAGAGGTAGACTTAGAGATTCTTTGGTTGGGCTGTTTGCTGTTGGCTTCTTTGACAATTTCTTGATTGGGGTATTACACTGTATGCAATATAAGGATTGCAACAACCACTATGTAGGACAAATAGGCAGAAGACTGGCAGAGCACATCCATGAACACCAACTAGTAGTCAGAAGATATGATGAAAACTCTTTAATTTCACAACATACATATAGATTTAACCATAGCTTCAATTGGGAAAATGTGACCGTCCTTGACCATCCAAGACCAAAAATGTCAGGGAATTTCTAGAAGTCTGCACTCTGACAATCAACCATCAATAGACATGTAGACATTGACAATGTCTATAGACAATGCAAAAGAGGCTATCACCCAGCCAAAAAAGGAGCAAAAAGACCCAAGCACTTTTCTGCCAGCAATCAGCACACAGATCAGCATAGATTAACTCCAAAGTTAATATCAAACCAACAGTCAAGTAAAGAATACCCAATCAAGACATTGCCAAAGAAGCCAACAGCAAACAGTCCAAAGAATCTGTATGGTAAGACCACTCCCACCAACACTGACAGGCAAGCCACTGGAATATAAACTAACAGCAAGCTGCACTCCTTACTAGCACTGATGATGTTACCTGGTTTGGGTAATGAAACGTCTGCAAGAAAAAAAAGCAAGCTCAGAGAGCACCAAGGACCCCTCAATCTTTATCGGCTGGAGAAATTAGCCAAAAATAATAGAATGAAATTTTAAAGAACAGTATTCAAATGCATAAATATAGGCCAAGGAAATAGCTGGATGGACATAATAAAATTTGAAACAGTAGTTGATTGCAAAAATGAATATAAACCAGCAGTGTAATATAGCTGTAGAAAAGGAAAATGCAATTTTGTCTACATCAACAAAACTATAAAATTCAAAACAGAAAAAGTAATTGTTGTTGGGTTAAGCAACCCTACATGTATGAGAAATATTAATTAATAAGGATAATACCTTGTTAATATGTATAAGTTACAGTAGATGGCTGTTGTGAAATTCTGGAAGATTCCATGAATTCCACCATGTTGTCAATGCTTTTTTGCCTCTTTTTCAGCTCATGATATGATTACATAGAATAATGTACTTTTTCATACTTCGTGAACATTTGTTATTATGTGAATGGTAACTTATTTGCTTATATAAAAGATGATGTAATTGTTTAATAGGGGCAATTGGCTTAAGAAGGGAAACAGAACAGGACAGAAATTAAGGGGGAAAAAGAGAGCTGATATTAGTTTAAAAAGAAAGCATGAGGCTGTCCAATAATTTCTATTCTTTACCACACCTTTTGTTGCATTGCTTTAGCATATAATTATTCCACTGTTCAGTTTTCTATTAGATCCTGTCTTGAATATTGTGGACAAAATGTTTTATGAAAGATTCTGAAAAATAGAATGGACTGGATAAATAGTCTTGAGAAAGGGTATTTGGGGCAGGGTGGAGGGATGATTAAAAAAAAATGATGTATAAAGGATACCGAATAATGGGTTTGAGTTAGAGTAATAGATTGTATAAGTTTCAATCTGGTGGATTCTAGCACTGAACTCAGTGGCAAAAATGATCCAATTGTAGAATTCTATGATTTGCAGCTACTATGAACCCTTTTAACATATAGAGTTCAACAATTCTTCTCTTTCTGTTGCATTAAATCCTTTTAATCAAATTGTATTTTTAAATTACTGCATTTAATTCTAGGAATCATTCTGCTATATCTCAGTTTTACCTACTGAATGAACCTCAAGGCAAAATCAAAGTATCCCACTTTGAGAATATTTCTGATTTTTTTTAAATGATAATAATTTAGAAATAAATCACTTACAAAATAATTAATTCAGATCAGGTAACGTATAGCAGTTCAAGCCATTCAACGGACAAGTGAACATTCATATCCATTGTCAAAATCACAAAAAGTATTTATACCCAATCTTCAGTAAAATTTTACCCTATCAGTAAAATAAATGAATGTAATTCCATACCTGGCTAATATGTACTGCAGAGACCTGGGTTGAACATATTGATGAGTGGCTTGGAGAATTTGGTAAAGATTTGCAAGGACCTATTGAAAGCTGATGTTTTTTCCTGGTTGAAACAATCTTCTGTGCCACTGTAAAAGTAAAATAATAATATTACATATGCTTCTACCTCTGGAATTACTGGGTAACAATTTTCCAATCTAATCAGTGATGTAAATTTGAATGATAGATCTCCAAGCTAGGAAACTTATCACTGTGCTTTGTGTAACTGACAATGTAGTTTGTATAAAATATAATATGTACTTTCAGAAAATAAACATGAAAAAGTCTGATGCTAATTTCTTCTTGCTTTAAGAAATTTACATGAATCTTTTGTCTCAAAAGAAATCTTGAATAATTAATCTGGTTATAAAATGTTACACAGTCAGATGATTACATATAATACAGACTATTTCTTAGAGCAGACTTCCGTAATGTAACGCCATGACTTTTACTACAATTCTCGTAAGCTACATCAGGAGCATTAAACATTGTAATTCAAAAATACTGGGAAATACTATCCTAGAGAAAGGGAAGCGGCTCTTTCACTGGAGGACTTTCTGTAATTTTTAAACTACAGCTGCACAATATTATGTTTAAAAATTGCTTATTAAATGTATACTACACAAAGAAACTTTAGAGAAAATATTCCAAACCACAAAACATTCTTTGGATTTGGTTTAGGCATTTATAAATTGAGGAAAATGCACAACTGCTTTAAGGAGCTGAAATGAGCTTGTTCACCCTGAATCTAAAATACTTTTTCTGCTTCATCCTATTGCTAAGTTAGAGAAAGAAAAACATAAATGAAGAAAAAAATTAGCAAAACAATAGAAGGTGAAAATATGTTACAAAAAAATTTAGGATACTAACAAAAATTCCAAATCAGTATGAGATTCCTTCATTCAAAATTGAAAAAGTTTATTTCTGTTTATGATTAACATAGAAACCAGTTTCAAGTTATAAAGGGATTCTTATAAAAAGAGATCTTTTCTGAAGGAATTATCACTAATACATATTAAAAACAATATAAACAAAAAAATTTTTTCCCAGTTTTTATGGTCTGCAAACCAAAAAAATAATAATTTGTACTTGTTACAGAATGCATTCCTACATGATATTACAGGAATTAAGTTATATAATTTTTCCTTTTAATGACCTATTACCGATGTCTCAGCCAAAAATACTAGCTTAAGAAATAGACATGTTATATATTAATTTTTAACTTTTAATATTTTTAAATTTAAGTGAAGGTTTATATTCTTATATTGTTTATAACAATTTTTTTATAGCATGATTTTGAATGTTGTATACCACCCAGAGTCACTTCCGATGAGATACAGACTTCTATAAATTAATTAATTAATTAAATAAAATATATGAGTACCACCTTGACCATGAAGCTCTGGCAACAATAATTTAAATTTTTCAATTTAGGGATCACCTGACTCCAAATTGACTCTTGACAATGTACAATAAAATTAAACAAAATGGAAAGTATAGTATAATACATCATAATAACAAAGAAGAAGAAAGTGGATGAAGAAGGAAAATAGATGGCAGGTCACACCCTCTTTGCTATCTATTTAGATTATGGTAAACTGCTATATATTATATACATAAGGTTGCCTTTGAAAATAATCTAGAAGTTTCTACTCGTACAAAACACAATGGCCAAGATATTAGCAGATAAAAGTGTCTACTGTGTCTGATAACTATTATTACTACATTTGTTGCCAATAAGTTGACATCAATTGAAAACGTTATTTTTTCATACAAAGCTTTATGTGACTAAGATCTAGGATTCTTTAGGAACTGCCTCCTTCAAGTGAAAAACAGCTGGCACTTGGTTTTCCTGGATTTGTGCTTGGCTGTTAAGAGAATATGATTTGAACAAACATTTACAGGCTGGTTCTTCCGTTCATTTACTGTTTCTGAGTGAACTGCAAAGTCTATAACATGTTTTCCAGAAAACAAGACCCACCCCAAATATAAGCCTTAGCCTGATTTTGGGGATGGGCTTAATATAAGCTTTACCCTAAAAATAAGCCTGGGGAATGAGCATGGCCAGCACAAGATGCAGCGAGCATGCAGGGGCCAATGGTGTCTGGCAGCAGCCGCAGCCAACCAACACCTTGGCACAATGCAGGTAAGTTCAGGTATGGAGGCAGAGGCAGGGGAAAACAGGAAATCCAGACGTGCTGCCTGGCTGCCTGGCTCACAAGAGGCTTGTGGGAGACTTGTGCAGTGGCACAGGCAGCAGGTGAAGGCAGAGGTACAGGGGAGGCAAGTGTTCCCAATGCCCCACGCAGATACCTGCTCCGGCGCAGCCACGGTCAAGCCGACAGATAGTGAGACAGAATGGGCATGTTGAGATCACCAACCTCCCCCATGCCTCTGGCTCCACCATGCACTTTTTGTCCAAAAGAATACTGAAAGCTTTGTCCGCTTGCAAATGGGGCATTTTAAAATGGAGCTAATCACTCCGTTTCAAAGTGCCCCATTTGCAAGCAGGCAAAGCTTCCAATGTCCGTCATTTCTCTATCCAGGTAAAAAGTGTTTGGGTACCTATGGGGTGCTTGGGAATGGAGCAAATTGCTCCATTCCCAAATGCCCCATAGGCACCCAAACACTTTTCCACCGGAGGGAGACGAAGCTTCCCCTGCTTGCAAATGGGGTGCTTTGAAACGGAGCTAATTGCTCCATTTCAAAGAGCACCATTTGTAAGCAGATGAAGCTTCCAGTCTCTGTCATTTCTCCATCCAGGCAAAAAGTGCCCTGGGAAGCCCTGTAAGCTGCTGTGGCCATGGGCAAGCAGATGGTGGGGAGGGAGCAGGCACATGGCTGCAAAATAAGACATCCTCTGAAAATAAGACCTAATGTATCTGTTGGTGTATATATCTATAACCCGATCTTATTTTCAGGGGAAAATGGTAGGACAATATGTGGTTATTTATATATTGTAGCATTGTTTTCAATGTATGATATTTTAATCTAATTGCTATATACAACTTGTAATCAGTGGAGCTATATTTTATATAAAATATGTTTAATTAAATAAACAGGTTTTCTGACTATTGATAAACTTATAATATATGCACCCACCAGAGTTCACTTTATTAAAACTTTTATGAGAAATATGGAAAAATGAGGACTTCCAGTTTGGGCTTTTTTGACAATGGACTGAAATCACAATCGTCCGCGGTTTTGATCTGTGCTCATCGCTGGAGCGCCCTGAGCCACCCGGATTCGGGGCTGAAGCCACCCCATAGAGGTGGTGAAGAAGGGGGAGCCATCAGCAGGGTTGAGGAGAATCGCATCTCTCCTCCTCGGCTGGCCATTACTCCCTTTCCCAAAGGCGGTTGCAGTGGTGGTCAGAAATGGCCACCTCAAAAAAGAACCCGACCGGACAAGGTTGTGCAGGAGGAAGTTTAAAGGAGAAACTTTGACTGACCAGGTTGAATGGAGAACATCTATTTAATGTACCTAGAACCTGAATTTTAAAGACTAATACTACTCCTAAAAAAGATTTTAAGCTGCGAAAGAGAAAGGGAAAGGAAATGGAATTGGCTTTTTTTCCTCTAACACCAACAGTTTTAACTGACTTGGAACATTAAGAAGAGATTCGAATAAGAAATTGATACTAATCCACTTTGACATTAATAGGCTATTTCTAGCTGAAAATAAAGTGTCAAAGCGATAAAGATTCTTGGATAATTTAAAAACTTTCTTTAAAAAAAGAAAGCAACCAGTGGAGGGAGAAAGGAAAAAAGAGGGTGGAATCTGGAAAATGGAGGAGACCACCTGGAACTTAAAAAAAAAATGATAGTGGAATTTTAACAAGGCTTGCAAAAGATACATTGTAGCTGAAACTTTGTTATGAGATAACAAAGCCCCTGGAAAGAGAAAGTGAGAAAAGAAGTAAGAAACAGTTTTGGATTATTGGATGATTCCTGGAACTTTGAATGGAGGATCCTAATGAAATAAAATAAAATCAATTGGGGGTTGTTTAAATTTTTTTTTAAATGGCATCACTCCTTGAAGAGTTAAAAATGAGATTTAAAGAACAAAAAGAAGCACAAGACAGAAGAGGATCTTTTGGCTTCGTATTTCAATTTTTAGAAATGGAGATCTTGAACTATGCAAAACAACAAGAAACGCTGGCAGAACAGGAAGGGCGAGACATCGAAAAAGCCATCTTTAATGACCAAGCAATTTTAAGCGGCGTAAAAAAGGGAAAGGGGGGGAAAGGGAGTTAAAAACTTAAGCACTGAAGCAACAACCCCAAAAAAAGAGTAATTTGAAAAGTAATCATAATATCAGGAAGAAGCAGAAGGGAGGATCACAGAAGGGAGAATCAGAAAAGGGAATAAAAAGGGGAGGGAGAAGAAGAGAGGGAAGAGGGAAAGGAAAAGAAGCTACAAAAGACAGAAACAAGATATAGAGGTACAGGAAAAACGTACAAGAATTAAAGGTATAAACCTATTTAAAAGACACAGAGGCAATGGTTAAAATTTAACTTAAGGAGAAGATTCTGCAAGGGTGCATGGGATAGCATTGTTATATTAGAAATAGAAAAGGGTTAGAAAATATGTTAGATGATTAAAGTGATAGAAAAACTTTCTATTGATGTATAGTGGAATATTTGTTTGTAAAGAGAATAAGTCTCTCAATGATTTAAAAAGAAAGTTTTAAAAAAACTGAAAAGAAACATGGAAGATTTTTATCAGTTGACAAGATGAACTTGAATAAGAATAATAACTTTATTGACTACTGTTAATAACTATTGTTTTTTTATCTAAAGACAGTAATAAATAAAATATGAAATATAGATGATTAAAGTGAAAGACAACTGATATTACTAGGTAATGTTTGTTAAAAGAAATAGAAATGTAAAAGATTGATATTAATATTAATGGCAGAGCTATACTTGAATAATTATTCCATTTACTATTGTTATACATATATACACAGATATACATACATACATACATATATATATATATTTCTTTTAATAATTTAGTATGTATTTTAAGGGAATGTACCAAGCAGAATTGAATTAAAAATAAGTATGTGTTATAAAACAGAGGTTAGAAAAAGAATGTTATAACTGTAAAGATGTAACTTAAATTTTTAAATAAGTCTAGTAATTACAGGGGAAAATTTGTTATATGAGAAAAGATAATATGAAATTGTAAACAGGACAGACGAAAGTATAAAAACATTTATTAGAAAGATTTTAAAAATTAGAAAAAGATATGTAATTGAATTAAGAAAGGAATGGGATAATTTAAAATAAGGCTATAGGAAGTAAAGAAAGGGAAAAGCTATTAAAAAAATTGCAAAAATAGTTATATGGATTAGAATGTATAAGGTATGTATTGAGTTTATGTCTATATGGAGAAGTGATAACCCGGGGCCATGCTATTCTCAAAAAAAGATATTTTATTTGTATTTGTATGTTTTGTGAAAACTTAAATAAAACTTTTATTTAAAAAAAGAAATATGAAAAAATGTATGTTAAATTGTTGTGCAGGAGCTTTTGGATCTATGTGTTTTTTCAGCACAATCTTCAGTCCTTAGTTAAAAAGTTTTAAATACAAAAGGATTTAAATCTTTTTTTAATAAATGGTAAAAGAGTGATTAAAACTTTTTATTTTAGTAAGTTATAAATGGGCTAAGAGTCCACATAAAATTGAAATAAGATTTTGGAATTAATTATAAGAACCCTTCCCATGGGAAAATTGTTTAGCTTTAAATTCTTTTAAAAAAATACAAACTCAGCACTAGAGGGAACTTTAAAAAAATTAAAAATTACAATGAAAGGAGAAAAATACTTAAATTTTACTTACAGAATCAAGCAAAATATACAGTATATCAACACTGGTAATTTTTAAGAATATTTTTGAACAATGGACAATTATCAAAGCTAATTTTAAGAAATTCTTCCTCTATAGGTAAGACTGTATAAAAGGTGTTTAAAAACCAATTCATATGATCTTGATACTATCCCTCTGTTGGTGAAGCCTAAGACTGCATTGGGTTTTTTGGCAGCTATAGCATACAGCTGGCTCATGCTTAGGTGGTTGTCCACTAGGACTCTTAGATTCTTTTACTGATGTTGAGTTAGATACCTCCTATTCTATACTGGTGTATTTGGTTTTTCTTATAGTGTAAAACCCTACTTCTCTCAACATCAATTTTCATTTGTTGGATAAGGCCCAGGGTTCAAGTCTGTTGAGATCCTACTGGATCTTGAGCCCATCTTAGCCATCTAAAGTGTTGGCTATTCCAACCAGCTTTGTATCATCTGCAAATCTGATAAGTTCCCCTTCTATCCCCTCATCTGTTTATGAAGAAGTTGAAGAGTACCGGGGATAAGACAGACCCCCACTGCATGATTCCCTCCATATAATATAGTTCTACTGAGGAATTATATCTACATGATTTATATTAGATTTTTTTGTGTGATTGTAATTTTTAATAAAATTATGTAAAAAAATTGTGTTTATACAAGAATTGTTGATAATGTGTAAGGAAACAATGGAACAACATACAACCTAAACTTTTACTGTCCCCCTAAATCTGAATTAAAATATCCCCAAAGGATAGATAAAATGGACATAAATCAAACTACAACCGTTATATCCAGAGGTTACCCAGCAAGATACAGTGCTGGCTTGAATGATTAAAAAAACCCTGTTGGACCTATTTATGGATATTATGGGAGATCAATGCCTTGATGGTAGTGGGACTGGCTCTGAAGCCATCCAAAAAAGCTCACAGTAAGGAAAGTAAAAGATTTTATGGAAAGAAAGCTGAGCAAACAACTTAATTTAGAATATATAACATGAATTTAAAAAATATTGAGCTACAAAAGATTGCCCCAACATCATCATCTTTGGAAACAGTTGTATAACATTCATTTGCTACCACTTTTCTCCAGTGGACAATATTATAAGGAATTGTTATGGGCTGATATAGAAAGTTATCACTGTATATACTGAGAGTAAATTAAAATCTACTACTGAAGATAGTACCATAAAATTCCAAAACATCTGATTTAAAATGGAAAGGATATAAAATTGAGTAACTTGGTCTTTCAGAATAATTAAAAACAGTGGTGGGATTCAATTTTTTTTACTACCGGTTCTATGGGTGTGGCTTGGTGGGCGTGGCTTGGTGGGTGTGGCCGGGAAAGGATACTGTAAAATTTCCAGTTAGAGGGTATTTGCCGGTTCTCTGAACTACTCAAAATTTCCACTACGTTTCTCCAGAACTGGTCAGAACCTGCTGAATACCACCTCTGACTAAAAAAGAGGCATAGAGATGTCATACTGTTTTTATTTTAAATTATTTACATTATTAATTTACAACATTTGATAATGGCCAAGGAACAGATTGTTCTTTCCAAGGCACTGAATATTTGACCTCATGATTGAATTGTGGAGTGTACTCTTAAATAATTATAACGATTTGCAAATCCATGTGGCTTTCTTTAAAATATACATCCAAGTTCTATGTACTGTGTCCAATAACTTCATTTTATAAAATATTCTTATTGCAACTATAAGTAGTCTCTCAAAGCATTCTATATTTTTTATTTATTGAACAATAAAAAGGTGGGCAGAAAATCAAAATGTCAATTCTCTGCCATTTTTGCACTACCATCTAATGGTCATTTACTAAATTATTATAACTTATTTTAGATATATAAACCTTTTAGAATACCAACCACATTTATTACTAATTTTCAGTGATAGTTTCAATATTTTTGTTTGTATAAACCATCAGTTTGCTGTTATTGACTGGAGCTGAAATGAGAAGGTAAATTAAAAGTAGAAAACAACTATTGTGTTAAACAAGTATCTGTCTGTCCGCCCATCTATTTTTGAATATTTGTTTTCTTCTGTGCTAGGTTGACATTTTACATTTTAACTTTTGTATGCATTTATCAATTGTTAGTTTTTATTATTATTTTTATTATATCTTTATTTTGTTCATACTGTATGCTGCTCAGAGTCACATTGTTTTGAGTTCAGTGGCCTTACAAAGAAATAAATATAAATATTGTTTTCTAAAAGGAATATTGCCCTAATGCATCAAGATCGCCATCACCAACCCTTGAAGAACTCCCATTTAGGGAGATTGTGGGCCAAGGACACCAATTCTATTTTTAAAAAACATATTTCCCATGGGACAGCAAGAAATAAAAGTTGATTTTGGCCTTATTTTAAGAGAAGCGAAGAGAAAAATCAGAGTGGAAAATGACCTGGGAATGAGTACCAATGTAGTAAATGGGAAAATATAATGAGAGGGTAAAATCTGGAATCTGGAGGGGAAGAAAGGCTGGCTGATGGCCAACCTTTCTATCAGGTTGCAGCTCTATTATATATAATTTAATTCCGGGAAAAAGTACTGATGATCATTTCCCTGTCCGGTGCCCTTTCCCGGCAAGGCAAGAGGCAGAGGGCAACACTGCTGCATGTGGAAGCAGAAAGTTTGCAGAAATCAGTTTCCTCCAAGTCCAACTTCTGCCTTGACATATCTCTGGAGAGCAAGAGGAGGCGGCAAGGGAGCAGCCCTGCCTAGTTCTGCCCAAGAGAGGCTAGCCCTTTTCGAAAGGGAATCCCCATTTCTAATCATGTGAATGCTGGTTTGTTAGGGCAGCCTTCCCTCATGCAGGTTCCCTGCCCCCCTCTGCAGAGATCTGTCAAGGCAGAAATTGGACTTGGAAGAAACTGCTTCCTGCAAACTTTCTCCTCTGCGTTTCCACATACAGCAGCATTGTTCTCCGCCCCCTGTGGGTGGGAGGAAGGCAAGGCTGGCGGGGATCCAAAGGTCTCCAGTGGAGGAAGGCGAAATCAGGGCAACCACCAAAGCCTCGTTCACCAAAGGAGCCTTGCCTTCCACTCAGGCCATGTGGAAGACCCCCAGACAGAGGTGTGAGCTTCCCAGAGTTCTCAGCAGTGGAGGGCAGGCATCCAGCCCAGCCCTTAAGCTCCAGAGACATCAGGATCCTGCAGGCCAACCTAGTCCCGCTTCCCTGAGGGGGCACACAGCCATGCTTAGCTCCTCCTTCAGGCTGCTGCTGCTATGCTCGCTGTCCTTGGCCAGGATGCTCATGGTAGGTGCAGGAAGGCAAAGTACATGGTTTAGAGGGAGGCCCACTCCCTCTCCTTGCAATTAGACCTGGCTGTCAACTTCAAACCGAACCTGGCAGGAGCCATTTTTCTGTTCCTCAGTTGCCACACAGAGGGGGAACGGGGGAAGGAGGAGGGTTATTAGAGACAACAGAGAGTTTTCTCATGAGAACAAAAGTCATCACTACTGGCAACAGAAAAGGTCAGAGAAGGAGTACCTGGAGAGCCTGCCAAATTAACACAATTGGCCAACATGACCTGTGACACTTGGGGATGGAATTTTCCCATTTTAATTATACTGAAACTTCAGGAAAGATTTAGAGTTGTTGGGACCTTGACACCAGATTTGTAACCAAAGCATCCTCAGCAATAGGTTGGGGGAGCACCAGAGGAGGCAAGGAGAAAGGGCAAAAGGGCAGCAGGGCTGCTGATGGTCAAGTGCTAAGGCAGGACTTCCCACAGACCTTCCCTCCCTCTCATTCCCATGTCCGTCCTTCCTTCCTTTCTTCCTTCCTCCCTCCCTCCCTTCCCTTCCCTTCCTTCCTTCCCTTCACATCCAGAAAGGGATGGAGAAGGAGAGGGTGGCAGAGCTGCCATTGGCCATGGCTTTCCCATGCGGGTGCAGAGGGCAGGGGAGAGGCCATCCAGGTGAAAGGAAAGTGCTTGTGGGCTGCAGGGCAAGCATGCGAGGCTACACTGGCAAGCAGGCCATGGAGGTGGTGGAGGCGCTGGTTGCAGGCGCTGCATTGCTGCTGATCTTCAACTTCATGGTGGCCACCCATGCCAGAATGCGGTCAGTCTTAGACCTGGACCGCAGGGCTGCCCTGGATGCCAGCCCCTGCGTGCTTGCCGCCTCCTGGGCTGGACTGGGCCAGGCTGAGATGGAGGGGGCAAGTCCCTTGTCTCCAGGGCAGCCCTGCAGGCCAGATCACATCATGGGCCAGATCGTTATTGACATGTCTAGTCTATAGGAATGCACCCGATTACATCAGGGCTGCTCAGCTCCAGCAGCATTTATTTGGAGGACTAAAAGAGATGTAAATATTTAAGACATTTTCAAAGTAAAGAAATGTTGGAATGACATCTCTACCACTAATTTTTGTCCTGCCTTTATTACTGTATAAGTAATTTAAGGTGGTGAACATACATAATACTCCTTCTATTTTCTCCACAATAACAATACTATAAGGTGGGTTGATCTGAGGGACAGTAATTGGTCCAAAGTCACTCAGGCAGCTTTCACATTTAATGCAGGACTAGAATTCAGACTAGAATTCACAGGTTTCAAGGCCAGTAAGTTAACCACCAGGCCAAACTGGTTCTCACTATCTTGTACCTGGTAACTAACTTCTCTTTAGAATTTGACCATTGTACCAGGATTATTTGTTATAGTGCCATGTTTCAGATTCTGAACTCTTTGAGACAAGCAAACCATATAGCAAAGATTCCAGGAATGCCCTTTATTGTTATATTGTTGTAGAGTAGAATAACACAATCTTGACAGCATGCAACAAAATGAAGATGGGATTCGTTTGAGTTTCTTTCTCACACTTCTTTTTCTCAGAAATGAGTAATATTTTCTGAAACTCCTCTCATAAAAATTCCTTCCTTCTTTCCCAATTCCCAAGGCTAAATCTATGTTCTTTCTCACCAGAGTCCAGGGAGTAAAACAAAATTAAACGGGAAACCACACCAAATCTTCATCTACAATCTTGGCAGTATCTTGCCTTTCAGTATCCCTTACACATTTGTATGTAGCCTCAACCAATTTAACTGTTTCTTTAAGTGGAGTTGTTTTTCCTATCAATCTTGGAAAAAAAGAGAGGTTCAAGAGATAGTAAGAATGCAGGTTGGAAGAATACAGTAAATTGGCAAATTCTGCAAGAGACAATAAATCAATCTAATTGTCTTACTGGCAAGACACACTGTAATGGAAATACTTCTCAAGTAATATATTTGTCTTGTGCATCTTTCCATTCAATTGCAGATGATGAGAAGATAATGTATACAAATATCCAGTAATTTTAAAAAGCCTTCCAAAACATGTACGTAACTTGAGAGCCACGAGTTAATTCCGCATGATTAAGAACCTGTATTGAAAAATGTAGTGAAAGAGTTGTGCGATCTCCCTAAATAAGTAGACACCTACATGGAATAAAATGAACTACCTTCATAAACAAGTCTTCTATCACCAAAATAATTCAATAACCACACACTTCTGGAAGATTGGTAATAAAGATCAGTGATCTTTGACATTGGTACGTTCTTGCATGTGAGAAGGAATTGTATCTTTGCAGGACTCATTTGTATTCCTGTAAATATCTGATAACCCAAATAATGTCCTCCTGTTCAACTTAGCAAAGAGCTTATACTTATTAAAAGATTCTAAAGGCATTTCTGATGTCATCCACATATAAAGATGGTTTTCTTAAACAATAAATATGTCATCCATATAACTATATTTGCCTAAAATATCAATTTTTATATCAAAATATACATATATTAAATGTACAGCTATTAACTAATCCAAAAGGGCAATCTCCAATCTTCCCAAGAAAGCAGGACTCTTGAAACTGCAGATGTTCCAAAAGGACCTTTCATGGAAAGGTTTGTGATAGCAAGAGGTCTAGGCAGGAACTAAATGTTTCTACTTAAAAAACAGCCATTTAAAGCAGTGCAAACGAAAACCTTCCCACAGTACAGCAATGCAGGAAACAGAAACAAGAACTTCATATAGAGATCTCTCCAAGCAGTAAATAGAAACAGAAACTCCAGATCCCTCCAATCCTTCCCTCTTCCACCAGAATACCAGAGTCCCAATAGAGACATGTGGGATCTGATAGCAGTACCGTGTATTCAAATTTACTACATTGTGTTTCAAAAGCTGTGAAAGAAACCATGGCTCTCTTTCACTGAGATAAAATTATAATGTTTCTCTGAAAACATGACGGACCCCAATAATAAGCCCAACTCTAACTTTTTGGGGGGTAAGTCTAATATTACCCCTACCCTGAAAATAAGCCTGGGGGCTGGGCATGGCAACATCCCGCTGGCCCCTTGAGGCCGCGTAAATACCACGTTTGCTCTTCTCTTTCTGGGTGCAGCACTTCTGCTTGTTGGGCCGCTTCCCTGAAGTCAGGAGCTCCGTGGCCAGCTGCTTTTCTTTTTTTTTTTCCCCCTCTTTTTGGGAGGCTCGCAGGAGGCTTTTTGGCAAACAGGAGGAAAATGAGGAGGGGGGATTTTCCTGCCTGCCATCTATTCCTCAAGCTCAGCACATGCTGAGGGCTCGGAATGGAGGTGATGGTGCATTCACAGTGCGTCCAGCTCACCGAGCCTACTGCACCTCAAAGAAAGTAAGACCACCTCAAAAAAAAGCCCAAGTACTTATTTTCAAGTATAAAAGAAAATAAGACTCGGTTTTATTTTCTGAGAAACATGGTATGAATTCCCCACAAGTCCAATTTAGTGAACATGCATGCCTTCTGAACTCAGTGCAGTGCATCTTAAATAAAATGTAATAGATACTCATATCCAAAAGTCACAGAGTCGTAAATCAATCTCAAATAAGAATTATCTCTTTTTTAAAAAATTACAGTGCAGGTGTGAAAAAGGAGAAAGAGCAAATGGATTTTCATACTGTTGTCCAGAAATTGCTTTGAAGTGGCTAGCTCTTGAGGAAATATTGCATATTGTCTTTCAGCTGGGATCTGGGTCTACATTTCAAATTGATGGCACAGTCACCTATCCAATGAGACAGCATAACTGTGGACTGCTCCCACAAGACAGCTATTGAATAGACTCCTCCTCCAAGATGACTACTGAACACTAGGGAGATTTTTCTCTGACTGACAATCTGCCAATTTACTGCCAAAGCTGGTTCTTTGGCAATATTGTTCCCTGGATCTGAATGGGAGTACTTACAAATGACCCAAGATGACTTTTGAACAACCACTGAAATCCCCTCCTCCAGAAAGAGAAAGCTGATTTGATAAATGCTCATTTATTTTAATTCCATGAGGGATTTTATTTGTATTTGGGGGGGAGTGTTTTTCAAGGAGAGGGGAACTAATGTTGCAATATATTTATCATTATTCTACTTGAGGGGGTAATATGTGTATATGTGTTTGTGTTTTTAATGCAGTTTTTAACATTTGGGTTTTTTTTGTTTTTTATTTGTTTCTGT
Organism: Pseudonaja textilis; assembly: GCF_900518735.1. Next base: position 4,438,672 of record NW_020769344.1, read on the forward strand.
TAAACTTTTTTGGGGAGTTTCGTATTTTAATTTTTTAAAAATAACATAAAATTACATTAAAAAGGGAAGCATGGTAACGGCTTCCTCCTGTACAATCACACACGTCTTCACCAACATTTGTAATTTTTTCTGACAACTAAAAGGTTTAGGCAGCAGTTTAGGAGAAAGAAAAAGGGGGTAACACCTGCAAATAGTGATGTTGACAGCTTTGAGAGGAAAAAGTTGTTTATTAAATTTATATGCCACCCATCTCACTATCTAAAGCTCCTCCAGTTGACTTTGTCCCTTGCCCCAATGGATATCCAGATTATGAATGTATAGCAAGTCACAGATAATCCTTGATTTACAACCAGTTGCTTAGTGACTGTTTGAAGTTATGATGATACCCCAAAAACACTTATGACCCATAAAGGTACTTGCATCTTTGTGATGGTTGTAAGTGAATACTGCAGTCATTTTCTACAATGGCTGTTTTTTGCCAGAAACTGAAAGTGAACACCAGTTTCCGGCAAAAGACGTTGTAAATCATGGTCACATGATGGCAAATGTCTATAAATGTAGCCAAATGCCCAGAATGTGGTCACATGACTTTGGGGGAGAGGGGTTTGCTTCGAATCCAGGTCATAATGCAGACTGAATCAGGCAGTATAAGTACTTGAACTATTCTAACGAGGACAAAAAGCAATATCTGATTTACAATTTTGTAAGTATGTTTAATTGTATCATCTGATTTATGAATTAATCTATTTTTAACTTATTATATTTAGAAGGTTTCTAAATATGAAAAGCTGCCCTAAATACTTGCTGAAAAGGCATGGAACATATATATAGCAAATAGACATAAGTAACACTTTTACTTGACAGAGATATATTACATTCTAATTTCAGCATAACTCATTTGATTTTCATTTTCATACAAGGAAAGGTAAGTGCCACAAATTCCAAATAGTCAAAAATGTTGGAGGGCACCAGGGTACCAATCAAGTGCAGAGTATCTCTTTTTGTAATATACTTCTAGTATTATATTCTGTACATTTATATTTAAATCAAGCTTGAAACTGCAACTTTCACTAATGCTGCATTGTAATGTATGTATCAAATTTTGTTAACACAAGACCAAATGCATTACTGAAAATGTCATTTGAGATTTATCTTCTAACTGTAAGCCTTCTATTAAAATGGGTATGATATATATCACTTACACAAATGAAAAATGTCAGAGCACTGCTCCTTGATACAGCATACCTGCATAACATGATTTCTGCATTATTAGGCAGCTACTTTTCATAAGTTTATATTTTTACTATATATATAAGATTAAAGGTAAAACAGATGTAAAATAAAATTATTTCACAAAATCAAACTAAAGAAACAAGAACTAATTTCGTATTTGCCTATGCAATATTACACAACGAAGCACTTAATGTGCTCTTTAAAAAACAAATATCAGATTATGAAATAAACAGCTTAAGTTTTGCTCGTGTTGAAATTGACTCCTGGTGATTTCATAGATATATCCAGTGGTGTGATTCAGCTAGTTCGGACCGGTTTGCCCGAAGCGGTAGCTTTTTGTGTAGTTTGGTGAACCGGCTGAATAGCATGCCTCATCCCCCACTTCCAGGCCTCTTGCTGATGCCTTCCCAGCACTTCTTCTCTTTGTAGCACTGCACTCCTTGGCTTTTGGAATCCAGCACTCTTTAGATCAGCTGCTCGGGCTTGGCAGCTGGAGAAGCAGCTGTGAGGCCAGGTGAGTGGGCAACCAGAAGGCCAGGAGCTAGAACTGAAGGGGCTGTTGCTGGCCCAGGAAGACTCCAAGGATGCCGCTTCGGTCACCTCCTCCATGGGGGCTACTGGCTTGGGCAAACTCGGACAAGCAGAGGCAGCTGCTGGACAGCATCTAAATCAACTGTTACAATAGCCTGGCAGGTTGGGCAATTACTTTGGGGGGGGTTTGGCCCCACGGTGGGTGGGAAGAGGGGAGAATGGTGAGCGGAGGGCTGGGAAGGAAAGGGAGGCAAAAGGCAGGCGTTTCACTGCTCGCTCACTCTGGCCCAGAGTGTCAGAGCTTAAATAAATACGGTTCCTCTTGGAGGCTGAGGGCAAAGGCAAGGGCTTTGGGGGTGGAGAGAGACCAGAGATACTTCTTGCTGCAGTTGTTTGCAAGCTTGATAGCCAGATTGATTCATGAAATAGGGACAAGGACAATGACAGGTGTCATTTCCTCTCTTTCCCTCACCCCCACCCCAATGCAATGGGTTTGGAAGCCTGTGTTTTGCTGAAATTGGGTGCAGGAATTTGCTGCCATGAAGCCTAGAGATGGAAAGCATCCCGGATGTATTTTGAAAGATTCCTTCCAACCAGAAAAGCAAATAAAAACCATATTTATTTAAGATGAATTGCCATTCTCGGAGGCATACTTTGTAAGTTGCTTCTGTTGTTGTTCTGGGGGGGTGTATCTGTGTGTGTGTGGGCTAACAGCTAAAAAGCACACCTGCTGCAGTGCAACTTTCTACATCGCTAAAAAACTAGGGCATAATAAATAGCTATGGCTTTGCATGAGACTTTAAAGTTTAACTCTTATACATTTGAATTCCTTTAAAACTAGTTGAGTCTGTATTGTTTTTGTTTTTTGTTCTATATTTCTTCAATATTATAAAGCTTTCTATAAAAAATTGATTAAATTTTTAACTCAAGTAATGAATGAAAATCTAGACATTTTATCATGAAAAGAAGTTCTTCAAAAGCTTTTAGCTCTGATGTATAAAGGAAACCTTTAACTTGTTCAATCATACAGGCCGATTTTTTTATAGAATGTAGATTAAAAAATTTCACAGCAATATGAGTTTTTAATAAAAATGACACTTTTTGCTCAGACTGGATTTGGGCTAAATATGTGCACGAGAGACAATATCAGACATATGGTATGTTATATACAAATTAAAAAGAAACAAAAACTGGGTATGACTTTTTAATGCAAAAAAGCTTTCTATAATTTTGAAGGGCTTTTTCATGCTGCAGTTCTAAAATATTTCTAATATTTTTAATTGATACAGAATATTTATAAAAATTAGAAGCCAACATAATACAGTATTATAGAACAGAATACTTTATTGGCCAAGTGTGATTAAACACACAAGGAATTTGTCTCCAGTGCAGAAGCTCTCAGTGTGTATTCAAAACAAGAAAGTAATAATGATAATCATAATAATGATACAAGGAAGTATTAGAGAAAATGAAAAGATAATACTACAGCTATACTACATGGGTAAATACAGGTTATCTCCGTGTTAAGAATGTTCCCTTAGTGAACATTTGAAGTTATGCGATAAGCACCCCTTAATGTTCACAAACAAGGCCCAAAACTAAGAATCTGGCAGCATCACACCCTTACGAACAATCACAGAGGCTCTGCAACATTCGTCCTGCACGTTGCTGGTTAAAATGGAGCTTCTGAGAGGTGGATCTGAGCGGTGGATCAGACAAGAAATAATGGATGGAAACTAAACAAGGAGAGATTCAAACTAGAAATAAGGAGAAATTTTCTGACAGTGAGAACAGTCAACCAATTGCCTTCAGAAGTTGTTTGGGCAGGGGGTTAGACTAGATGAACTACAGTACAAGAATACCAACAAGAAAATCTGCAACTTTTTAAAGGACAAGTTTGGGACTTTTTCCTCATGGACATTAACAATGTTGAGAAATCCTTGAGAAAAAGAGAAACTTAAAACTACTTGACAAACATTTCAGAGAAGAAAAAGATTTTATTCCATGAAGACAAGCTGGAACGAGTGACAACTTAATGAGTCAATTGGAATTAGGATGGATTTTCATCAGTTTGATATTTGTAATTGAAACTTTTAATCTAAAGTTTGAAAGTGTATTTTTCCTTTATATATAACTTAAGTAATTCCTAAAGTTTGTAAAATATTATTGAAACTCTATTTGAAAATATGTATGTTAAGAGAAAGTTGAAGAAAAAGATGTATTAGCTTAAAGAAAAATCTAGAACTTTAAAAAGGATGTATACAAGAAGGAAAAAATATTCTATGAGGGTAACTTGGAGGGAATGATATAAATTTAATGAGCTAATTGGAATTGGTTGGAATTTTATTGGTCTAAAAGTGAACTTTCAAGTATGTACACTAAGAGGAAGTTTAAAAAAGATGTATTAAAATGTTTTGATTTTAGAAATATTTTTTTTAAAAGCTTATGTTTTAAAATGGATGAAAAGAATACTTTCTCTTTAAGGTTAGAGAATCTGAAAGAATACAGTGAATTTTGTTAATATAAATCAAGCCTGTCAAACTGGCTGTCCATGGGCTGCATGCCCACCCCAGCTCTGTGAAGGCAAAAAACATTGCAATACATTGCAGCCTGTGGTGCAAGCAGGTTTGATACCCCTGATATAAATGGTGATAGTTTATAAAGATTATTAAGTGCAAATAGAAGTATATATTATTTCAACAGAAAGGAAAATAAAGCAGTAATGGTTAAATTTATTGTTCTATTCAAAGAAGACAATATATGTATGTTTTTTATTTAGATATTACTTTTGGATTTTGTGCTTGTGATAAAAAAAATGAAACTCTTTGTTTTTCCCAATTAGATAGATTTGTTAAAGAAATGATTAATTATATATTTGTGTGTAAAAGTAAAAACTTGAGGTTGTGGTGTGGCTATCTTGTACAGTGCTAAAGAGAGTTGGAAGTCAACGCCTTTTTCTTTCTTCCTCATATTTCCCCCCTTTCTTTTTCCTTCACTTAATTTCCTATTTTTATTTTTATTTGCATTTTATACACTGATAAAACAAAGAAGTTATATATAAAAAATGAAGTGGAGGCTATGCCTTACCCAGATAAAACAGAAGTATGTGTCTTCCATCTAAGCAATCATATAGCAAAGAAAATGTAGCTTTTTGTGGAAAAAGGATAAAAAACAACTACCTTCCAAAATATTTTGGCATAACCCTTGACCGATCCATTACATTTGGAAAACACCTTGAAGTAATCAGATAAAAATTGAAAACCAGGAATAACTTGATTAGGAAAATTGCAAAAACAGGCTAGGAAGCACAAGCCAAACCATGTATACCAGTTATGGGGAAGAAGTTGTCATGCCAACAAGATTGATGTTTATCTTAATGACACAATGAGAATATCTGGAACCCTTAAATCCACATCTCTCTCATAGTTCCAGGTTCTTTTTAACATTGCCCCTCCTTTGATCTCAGGTGACAACAGACAGTCCAAGAGTGAAATAAGATAAATATGCTATCAACTCCTAGAGATCTTCCAATACATAAAATATTAGACTCTCTATCTCACCAGACCTAAGTCTAGGAAACCAATTTGAAAAAGCATACCACAGTCTTACAATATAGGTGAAGAATGGCAATCAATATGGGCAACTTTTAATAACCACAACTGAATAGATTACACAGATCCAACAAAACTGCTTCCAAGAATGCAGTTGCCCTGAAAAATATTGAGCCACCTGAATAGAATCAGGACAAGCCATGACAGAACTAAGGCAAAGCTCTTTAAGTGGAGAATGGTTGAGAGCCCATAATGTGACTGTGGTGCACAGGAACAAATTATATATAGTTCAATAATCTATCCTCAGGAAATTTCAAGGCACCTGGGATGATCTCACTGCAGCCACACCAGAAGCAGTTAGATGGTTAGCTTCCTTAGATATTGAATTATAGTTTCTATCCCATTGCAATTCTATGGCTCCATATTATAGTGATTTTATTATGGTTTATCTTAATTTTATATATCAATATATAATATTGTATTGTCCACATCTTACACACCCACCCACACAAACATTTTGACATTTTATTCAAACTAAATTTGTATATCAATGATTGCATGACCTCTGCAGATGCCATACATTAAATAAATAAATAAATATTGACAGCATCTTCTGCTGATCTGTCTGCACAGTAGGCAAACTGCAAGGGGTCTAACAGTAGATCTGTTATGACTTTCAGGAGAGCCAGCACTAACCTTTTAAAGGTTTTCATAATTACAATGGTCAGAGCAACCAGTCCATAGTCATTCAAGTCCTTGATGGAGAGTTTCTTGGGAACCAGGATGATAGTAGAGCACTGAGGCAAGAAGGAACATAACACATCTCCAGTGATTTATTAAAGATGTGGGTGAATATAGAAGCCAGTTGATCAGCACAGATTTTCAAGAAAAGAGTTATTTTGTCTGGGCCTGGTGCTTTTCTGATAATTTGTCCATGAAATAGATGTCCCACCATTTTTTCTAGGAACACGAGTGGTGGGTGGGGCCAGAGGGAGGGAGATGTAAATTTGGTCAATCTGGGGTGAAGAGGGTAGCTATAGTTGACAGTGATCTCCTCTCAAATCTACAGTAGAACACATTCAGGTCATCTGCCAGTTGATAATTGTCTTCAGCAAAGAAAGCGGATCTGCTATAGCCAATAATATTCTTCAGGTTTTTCCACCATTTGCTGGTTCATTTGCTGAGAAATGATTCTTCAATTTTTCAGTGTAGTTCCTCTTTGCTGTCCTGATCTCCCTTGTTAATATGTTCCTGGCCTGATTGTACAGCATCCTGTCTCCATTTCCATAGGCTTCCTCTTTGACATGATGTAGTGCATGAGCTTAGCTGTGAACCAAGATATATTATTACTGCATATGCACAAACTTTTGGTCAGCACATACCATCTCACAAAAACCAACATATGATGTCACAGTATCAATAAGTTCATCCAATCTGCTGAAGCAGCTTCAAAAACACTTCAGACTGAGCAAGCATGTAACTCCAACTTTGTCTCCTCTGTCCAAGGCTTCACTGTTTTCACCACAGGTTTTGTGGTTTTAAGTTTCTGTTTATAAGCAGGTACAAGATGAATCATAACAATGATCAGGGGTCCACAGCTGCTCTTGGTAGAGAGTGATTAACCTTCTTTAACATGGAGTAGCAGTGGTTTAAGATGTTATTTCTTCTAGTGTAACAGCTGACATGCTGAGTATATCTGGGCAACTCCTGATTTAGACTAGCATTGTTAAAATCCCCTAAAACAATGAATAGAGAGAATGGATATCTGTTCTGTACACTGGATTTGGTCAGCTAAGGTTTACAATGCATTGCTTACACAAGTGCGGGGTGGTATATAAACCTCAACTAAGATACATGAAGAGAACTCTCATGGGGCATTTAAAGCTTTGCAATTAATGAATAGTCAATTAAGTCCACATCAAAAAATTTCTTTAGTACACTAACATTTTGCACCAGTGATTTTTAACATAGAAGCAGATACCCCCTCCTTTCTTTTTTCTGAATGTCTTGGCAACTCTGCCTTTTGGATCTGAAATTACTGTTTTATAAATGACTGTCTTCTATTGCCTCACTTAGTCAAGTATTTGTAAAGCAGAGAAAAACTGAGTTAGAATTGATCTGATTTAAAAGACGCAAGTCATCCATCTTTTTTACTAGTGAGTGAGGATTTGTTGGATGAAGCGAAGGAACAGACGTTCTTACCCTCTTTTTCTTAGTCTAATGAGGACACCTGCTTGCTTCCCCTTCCTCTTCCTGTGCTTCCTTTGTCTTGTCCTGCTGTTGAAGAAAGCTGCAGTTCCTCTTATCAGAATATCCACACAGCTTCCCACTGTGTTTGTAAAAACATTAGGAAAAATATTCCTAGAAAGTTGATTGATATTCAGAAGCTCATCTTTGGTGTATGTAATCCGCAGTGAGAGAGAGAAAATGACAAAAAAATCAACACTATTAAAGAGCATTTTGCTGAGGCTACCATCAACAGTGCCATCTTGAGTTTTTTTGTAGATCTTCCAATGCACCATCATTGTTAGCAATAATAGCACTTAGACTTATATAGCATTTCACAGCCCTCTCCAAGTGGTTTACAGAGTCAGCACATTGTTCCCAACAATCTGGGTCCTCATTTTACCGACCTCGAAAGGATAGAAGGCTGAATCAACCTTAAGCCAGTGAAGATTGAACCCCTGGAAGTTAGCAGAATTAATTTGCAATGCTGCATTCTAACTACTGTGCCACCACACCTCTAGTTTGTCATGCACTCTTTTGCAGTCAGTCTGTGCAATCTTCTTACAGCAGCTAATCACTCGGAGGTTTTTTTAAGCTTCTTTACAGAGATAGCATTTGTCTTCTCAACTATGGCCTTGTATTAATTTGTTCTTAAGACTTGGAGTTTTGTAGCCAGAATTAAGCCCTCTGTCTCTTCAATTTTACTGTTTTTAGCCATTGTCAGGACTTGTTATTTGCTTTGCCTGCTATTTGTTTTAATGTATTGGCTATATACTACTTTGCCTTCCCATGACTGCTGCAAATAATTTTGAAACAGAACCATTTGTTACAGGTAGTCCTCAAGTTATGAGAGCAAATGGAAGCAAAATTCCCAATTCCAAACAATGTGGTCATTAAGATGAAATGTTCCACGATTGCATTGCTCAATGATGGCAATCAGGTTGCTGTCATAATCCTAAAACCACAGAAGACATTAAGCGGGAAGAGGAAACTGCAGACATTAAGCGGGAAGAGGAAACTGCAGGCAAATGCTTGTGAGCACAAAAAGATACACTGGTGCTGCAGGCAGTTGCTATGGATGGTGGGCAAAAAAGTGGTGAGAATGGGAGCCAGCTTACATTGACTTTGCTTCTGGGAAGCCAGCAGGGAATATTGGAAATTGTGATCATATGACTGTGGTTCACTGCAATATCAGAACAGTGAGCAAGGTATTGATACCTTGTATTCATGTGACCACAAAGACATTACATCAGCCAGAACTCCAAGAACTGGTCATAAATCCTCCTTTATTTAGCCCCTTTGTAACTTGTCACAATTGAATGCCAAATACTTACTGGAAAACTTCTATGTAAGTAAGAAATGAACATATGGGCAGTTTTCCTTGTTTGAACAGAACCTAAATACAGTTGTATAGAAATTAGTTCCATTACACGTGCACTTGAATTAACACATATACCATCAACTCTTTAACTTGCAGTGGAGAATGACAAAGCTTAAGCACACGCTGCAAAAATGTAGAATGCAATTCTCAGTATATCTGAGAGTTGCTTAATATGGTAATTATTAATTTGTCCCCTCTTTCACACAATTAGATAAATATTTATCTTATCACTTATACATAATACAAGTTTCAAAAGAGAAAAGATACTGTGCATTCAGAAAGTATTCAGACCCCCTTCACTTTAATCAATTTTATTATGCTGCAGTCTGATTCTACAGTTGAAATTGTTGGAAGGAAAATCCATCTGGTTCAGTTCCAAGTTGGGAGAAAGACGCTGGAAATAATATGGAGGCCGATTGAAAAGAAAGACACTGTTTATTAAGAGCAGAACCAACACATACACAGCTTGCAGCTGACCAAATGGTTGAATGAGTGGATGGAACTTTGTAGGTTTATGTGCCTTTGAAGTTTGAACTGTTCTGGGGGTTATGCAATGAAGGGGCTTGTGTCTTTTGCTAAAAGATGGAGGATTAATCCTATTATGTCCTAAAATATCATGCTCTGTCCTTCTTAATCCCATCACCCTGGAGCTGAAGACATTTTGTTTATGAATAGATTGGCCCAGATTTCTTAATGGGCACAAATATCCATTTATAAAGATTTCTTGCATCTGCTAGAGGCTGTTTTACTATGCAGGAAGTTCTATTTCTCCTTTGGGGAAATATAATATCCTGCCTTTTTAATATTCCCCAAAATATTTCATTCTCTGGGAAGGTAAGTGGGTGCTGACTTTCTACAAAATTCTTTTTTAAAAAAATTAATCTACACTCAGTACTCCATAATGACAAAATGAAAACAGAATTTTAGAAATGTCTGTACATTTATTAAAAAGAAATAAACTGGCATAATTGGCATAAATATTCAGACCCTTTGCAACAACTCTTGAAATTTAGCTCAGGTGCCTCCCATTTCACTCGATTGTTGCTGGCATGTTTCTATACCTTGATTGTAGTCAACCTGTGGTAAATTAAATTGATTGGACATGATTTGAAAAGGCACACACCTTTTTATAGAAGTCTTCACAAATGACAATGCATAGTATAGCAGAGGAAAAGCCATGAGGTCGAAGGAACTGCAGAGCTCAGTGACAGGATTATTGTAAGGCACAGATCTGGGGAAGGCTACAATAAAATTTGTGCTGCACTGAAGCTTCCTAAGAGCACAGTGGCCTCCATAATTCTCAAATGGAAGAAGTTTGGTACAACCAGGATTCTTCCAAGAGCTGGTTACTTGGTCAAACTGAGCAATCAGGGGAGAAGGGCCTTAATATGAGAGGTAACCAAGAGCCCAATGGTCGCTCTGACTGAGCTCCAGAGATCCTGTGTTGAGATGGGACAGAATTCCAGAAGGACAACCATCACTGCAGCCCTCCACCTCTCTGGTCTTTATGGCAGAGTGGCTAGGCAGCAGTCTCTCCTCAGTGCAAAACACATGAAAGACATGGAGTTTGCAAAAAAGCACCTGAAGAACTCTCAAGACTGTGAGGAACAAGATTCTCTGGTCTGATGAAACCAGCATTGAACTCTTTGGCCTCAATTCTAAATATTATGTTTGGAGGAACCACGCACTGTTCATCACCTGCTCAAGATCATCCCAACAGTGAAACATGGTGGGGGTAGCATCATGCTATGGGAGTGTTTTGCAGCAGCAGGCTCTTGGAGACTGGTCAGGGTTGAGGAAAAGCTGAATGGAGCGAAATCAGGGATATCCTCAATGAAAACCTGTTCCACAGCGCTCTGGACCTCAGATTGGGCCAAAGATTCACTTTCCAACGTGATAACGAGCTAAACACACAGCCAATGCAACACAGAAGTGGCTTAGGGACAATTGTGAATGTCCTAGAGTGACCCAGCCAGAGCTCTGACTTGAAGCTTATTGAACATCTTTGGAGGGACCTGAAATGGCTGTCCGCCAACAGTTGCCATCCAACCTGACTGATCTTGAGACGATCTGCAAGGAAGAGTGGCAGAAATCTCCCAATCCAGATATGCGAAGCTTGCACATCATTCCCCAAAAGACTCGAGGATGTAACTGCTGCCCCAAAGGTGCTTCAAAAAAGTACTGCTTGAAGGGTCTGAATACTAATGCCAATATATTTCAGTTTTTTTTTCTTTTTTTAATAAATTTACAGATATTTCTAAAAATCACTTTGTCATTATGGGGTACAGATTAATGAGAAAAAAAATGAATTTCAACAACTGTAGAATCAGACTGCAGCATAACAAAACTGACAAAAGTGAAGAGGATCCGAATACTTTCTGAATGCACTGTATATTTTAGAAACTTGTTACAGTTCCTTATATTTTTATCACTGATTCAGTGCATATCAATTAGATGGACAAATTATAGTGAAAAGTAAGTTTACCATCCTGAAAAACTCGCTCCACATTCAGCCCATACGTAGCACAAGTTTCATAGTAGATACATCTCTTCAAATCGTTGGATAGTTTCCGTGCTCTAGTATCATCAATGACCCGAGGATTATTCGAACTTATAGCATCTGTAAAGAAAACAAGGCATTTTTGTTTCAGAAAGTTCTTAAGGTCATGTTCCTTATTTTGCAGGGCCATTTGAAATTTTGAGAATACCTCACAAAATGTCTGCCGTAACAAATATGGTCAATAATTAGTACCCATATAACAGAATGCAACTAAAATGCTTGTTGACACAGTCAAATTTTGAGGATATCCGAAAGGACATCCAGGATAAGACCGGTCTTACCTCAGGGGAGGTGTTCTACAGGGTGGGTGTTGTGGCAGAACATAGGATCTCCTGAGTCCTGCCAGGTTTATCTAATTAGTGAACAGGAGCTGCAATATAACCAACTTGATGGGATGGGCATATGTAATCAAGAAGCAGTTCCTCAAATAACCCAGGTTACTACTACTATTATCATTACCATCATTAGGGCAAGGATATCTATAACCTAAAATATTAGAAATATGCAAAAATGTATTATCTTAGAATCGTTTAAATATGACCAATTAAACAATAATATAACATTTAGTATTTTTAGATTTTTAAAAATTGAGTGCTATTTTCAGAAAAATTGCCAAGTTAGATTTTTGCCTTAAAAGCCATGTTTTTGTTTAAAATATGTTTTGCTCCCTGCAAGTTTCCCACAAGGAAATATAATGGGGAAGCCAACAGAACACTGGCAGTTTGCTCCTACTCCTACTCCTGTTTGACAAACTGTGATCATTCTGTTGTTCTGTTTAAGTAAAGATATAACTCCAAATATGATGATCTAATGAGTCAAGGGTTGCCTAGTCTGTGTATGTGTGTGTGTGTGTATTTGTATTTAATATAGTATAATAGTATATTATACAAATTGTCTGTTATATTTATGAGTTCTCAGGTCATATAAACTTAAGTTCCTTTAGTTTGGTCATTAACCAGCAAATGACATAGTAATAACCTGTGGTGGATAAAATACATCTACCCCATATGGCAAATTCACCAAAACAGACATTTATCATTGAATGATTTTGGTTACAAAATATTGGCCAAAGGGAAATTCATGGATTTGCTAGTGATATGAAAAGGAAAATATATTGATATATAAAATTGCAATATAAAGCAACTATACATACACACATGGGAAGACAGTCAGGAATGGTTTTCAAAAGAGCCATGCAAGTCTATTCGCCTATTCAGAAGGAGGAGCTGTGTAAGCATTTTCATATATTCTAAAGAATTTCTTGAACGATTTCCAAAGCTTTATAGGTACACACCGATAAGAAGATGAATGCTGTTCTTAAGATACAGCTTCATAAAGAAAAGAAGCAAGTAAATTAATGTTTTTCAAGAAATAAATATGGCATAAGAATTACTGCTTACCCTGAGTTCCGACTAGTAACATTGGGATTTCATTAGCATTACGATAATTTGCCATACGGCTATAATAGTGGTACACTGTCTGGAAGCTAATTTCATCCTCAAGGCTGAAGACAAAGATAACGGCATCCACCCACATGGCAAACTGTAGAAAAAAATTAAAACAAATCCTTAAAATAGAGGAAATCTGATCTGAATATCAAGTCACACACTTTAAGATTTAAATGGGTATCAGGTTGTCCTGCAATCAATATTTTGTTAGCAAATCACACTAGTATACAAATTTTATAAAGTCAACTTTCTGAGTTGACTACTTAAGACATGGGGGCGCTATGACCATTAGAAACATAGCATGGCAGCTTTGAGGATCTCCTCCCATGAACTGAATATATATATGCAGGTATAGAAGGCACTTTTGACGATCCAAAGCTGCAGTAGCCTGTATTCCATTCCAGACAAATCTTTTCTTGAAAATCTTCAGCACTGAAGCAACCACTATTCTGGGAGACAAGTTGTTCCCTGACTAACTGTTCTCACTGTCAAGAAAGTTCCAGGTTGGATCTCTCTCTGATGCAAAGTTGCTTTTTGTCCTTGCTCAGGTGTTTGGTGAATAAATTAACCCTCTGTTCCCTGTGATAGCCCTTCAAATTGGAAGACAGCTAACATGTCTAAAGAGTTTTCTTCATTAGGCTAAACATATCTAGTTCCCTTAGCAGTTCTTAGTACAGTATAATTTAGCTTCTACACCAAGAGTGTCAAGCTCAAGGCCCACGGACTAGATCTGGCCCACAGGGTGTTTAGATCAGGCCCATGGGGCCGGCCTGGAAATAGCAAAGGACTGGCCTGGGATGCCTCTGATAAAAAAAAGGGGCGGCGGGGGGGGGGGCGTGTGCATCTCCCCCCCAGGCAGCCCATTTTTGGCCTGGATGGCCTCCTGTAAAATCCTGCAGCAATCACAATTCCCTCACTAACCTGCTTTTCTGCTCCATTTCCAGCATTTAGGGAAACAAAAGAAGACCGTGGGACTACCAGTAAAAAAAAATTCAATCAGACCTTCTAACTTTGCGAAATCTTTTTTTCCCCGAGAAATTGGAAGGTCTGATTGCACTTTTTAAAAAAACTGGTAGTCACATGGTCTTCTTTTGTTGCCCTTCACGCAGGAGAATGTGGAAAGCAGGTTGGTGAGGGAATTGTGATTGCTCTGTGATGGGGGTGAGGATTTTGCATTATGATTAGTCTGGGGTGGAGTGGGTGTGAGGATTTTGTATTATGATTGCTCATAATGTAAGTAAGAACCAGAAAAGAGGAATGGAAAAATTCCTATCTGTAGATCAGCGTTTTTCAGTCTTGGCAAGTTTAAGATGGGCGAACTTCATGCTGCCTGCGGAATTCTGGGAATTGAAGTCCATGCACCTTAAAGCTGCCAAAGTTGAGAAGCATGGGTCTACACTAGAGTTTAGGATTTTCCGTTCCTGTTTTATTTAGAGTTTGATGCAATTATGTAAATCAGTTGTGGTTTCCTTAACAAATAGTGATTTTAGACATATGAACCATTACTGGACATTTTGTGAGAAATTAAAAGTTGATCTGGGGCTTTGATGATTAGATATATGGGATTGTGGAAATAATGTAGACAAATGTTAGAGTAAGAGTTTGGTATATTTTTTACTTTTATCTGTAACAAAGGAAGTTGGAAGTCATTATTTTTCAATTTTCCTTCTTTTCCTCTTTCTTTCTGACACTTTCATTCTTTTTCTTTCCTAAGCCTTTTCTTTTTTCAAATCTGTTTTTTATTTGTTTATCCCTTAGCTCTGTATTTTTTTTTTTATGTATGAAGGATCAAAGATTCAGCCATTATAATTTTATATTGCCTGTTTACAGAAATCATATCAAACTGTAGAATGAAGTCCACTGGGAGCCATCTCATATAACACAGGCTCTGAGTCCCTCTAACCCAAAAGTGTTTATCGATAGAAGAGAATATTTGTAGCTCAGGGTTGAACTGTGGGGTCCTTGGTGCTCTCTGAGCTCGATGGTTTTCTTGCAGATGTTTCATTACCAAACTAGGTAACATCATCAGTACTAAAAGGGAGTGGAGTTTGCTCTTATTTTTATATACTAGTGGCTTATCCTGTCAGTGTTGATCAATTGCTTCACAAACAGTATTTTGATTGGTGCTGAGTCTCTAGAACCTCAGGCAGAGAAGGGCTATTCTGCACTCCTCCCTCAAATGTTCTTTAAAATTCAAAGTTTCCAAGCATCCCTTTAGAAACCTCCAACATGCAAACTGTGGTTACTCATCCTAAAATGAATCCTCTTTACCTGGAACTTCAAAGTTTGCTGTTTGCTGGGAAGGTGTGTAGCTAAAAGTCAGTCTACATTTACTCTACATCTGACTTTGGGGATGTTTCTTAATAACCAAACAAAAGTGTACTTTCTGTGCAGTTCACACCCCTTGCTCGCTGGATCTAGATGTCACAAAGCAAAGCCCACATTTTGTAATTAACCACCGTGTCCCGTTTTGGCTGGCAGAGTACTGCAGGAGGCAAAGTGCTGTCATGTCCACTCTGCCTATGCCCCCTGGCCATGCCCCGAACACCACCACCAGCCCTCCGAGGTCAAACACAACCCTGATGCAGCCCTCTATGAAATTGAGTTTGACACCCTTATTCTACATCCATTATCATCTTTGTTGCTATTCTCTGCACTCTTTCTAGGGCCTCAGCATTTTTTTTTTTTGTATCATGCTGATTAGAATTGGATGCAGTATTTTAAATCTGACCTTACTAGTGCTGTATAGAAGTACTATCACCTCTTCTTTTTTAAAATAAATTTTCTATTAATTATATATCTTAGTGCTTAATAAATATCATGTTGTCTGGGTATTTAATTTGCTTAACAATACAGATTCCATTCTTACTTTCCATCCCTTTTTTCCAACCACTGGAAAAATAAGTTCCAAGTTTGATAATATTCTGTGTCTTCTTTCTGTTCTATTTTCAATGTCAGTCTATCCTTTTCTGCACAATCTAGTATCTTCTAAATTATCTCTTCATCTTCTGATGTTTCTTCATCTTTCCAATATTGTATGAAGATAAAATATTTTATATAAAAGTTCTTTCTAAGAAGTTGCCATTGTTAATCTATAGTTCCTTTCCCATAAATTTTGCCATTTCTCTCATTCTATGTTATAGCTAAAGTTTTTTCTCATTGTACCATTGTCTCTTTTATTTGTTCATCCTCCATTTTTAAATTTAGCAAAAAGTTATATACCTTCTTTATTAATTTTTCATCAGAGTTCAACAGTCTTATCAAAAGGTGTTTGTCCCTTATAAAAGCTATACTTTTTCATATCTGTATCATATCTAGATTGCATTTGCCACCATGATAGTATAATGTCCTGTTCTTCAAGCTCTTGCTTCGATTTTAATTTCCGTTCAGTATCCAAAATGTCTTTATATGTCACTATTTTTTTAAAGTTCACCAGATTTGGGTATGTAAAGGCTTCCATCGTTGAGATCCATTCTGGAATTTTCAAGTATATTTTACATTTTACTTTTTCCTATATCGATATTAGTGAGTTTCTTATATAGTGATTTTGAAAGTATCTGGGTTATATTCTTCTCACACCATAGGAAGGCATGCCATCCTAATTCCAAATCATGTCCTTCTAAGTATAACAGTCTTTTGCATCTGAGGGTTATCCATTCTTTTAACCATGCTTGATCACACATGCTTGATAATCTGGTAGTCCAAACCCTCCATTTTTTCAGATTCTTGTAGCTTTTTCAATTTTATTTTTGCTTTTTTTTCCTTGCCAAATAAATTTTAGTGTCAATTTGTTCAAATCATCAAAGAATTTCTTTTCAATTTTTATAGGTATTGTTTGGAACAGGGAAAGGAATTTTGGTAGAATATTCATTTTTATTGTAAAAATCCTTCCTAACATAAAGGTAGGTTTTTCCATTTTTCCAAATCTAATTTTATTTGCTTAAGTAGTTTTATATATAATTGCTTTCTTTTATCCTTGCACATCTTGCTGCTAAGTATATTCCCAAATATTTAACTTTCTTAACTATTTGAAAGTCTACCTTTTCTGACATATTTTCTTTTTGTTTTTGTATAAGGGTTAACTATAACTTTAGTTTTTCTCTCTGTTTATTTTCAGTCCTTCTCCAAACTCCTCTATTTCTGTTAATAGTTTCGGAATTATGTCTAATGGTTCTTCTACAATAAATATCAAATCATCTGCAAACACTTGTAGTTTATATTTTTCCTCTCTTCCCTTGATTTCTGAATTTTGTCTGATATTCCTGTTCAAAACTTCCAAAGTCAATATAAGATAGTGGGCATTCTTGTCTTGTTCCTTTTTTTAAATATTAAAGCTGTCTGTATTGTCCAAATTGGTATAGGGTCTCCTGCTTGATCAGAGGGTTGAACTAAATGGCCTACAAGGTCCCTTCCAACTCTATTATTCTGTTCTGTCTAGCATGACCTGTTTTAACAAACCCATGTTTGCTTCTGATAATCACCTTGCTTGTTTCTAGATGCTCATAAATACACTGCTTGATATTCTTTTCCAGGATATTTCCAAATATTGATGTCAGGCTGGTTGGTCTCTGGTTTCCTAGATCTGCTTTACCCTCTTTTTTTGGAAGACAGGGGACTACATTAGTTCTTTTCCAGTCTTTTGGTAGTACCTCCATGCCTCTAATTAAGTCTCTAGGACTAGTGTAGGGAAAAGGAGATTTTCATTTTGTTTTCAATTCCTCCTTTCCACTTTTTTTATAATTTGTTCTGAATAGATGATACAGGTGTGGTGCTGAAAAGGAAGTCTGTTGAAACCATTTCCTTCATTAATTTCTGTTGCAAATGTTACCCATTCATCTCCAGATTTCAGATTACTACAATAATTAAGCGTAATACATACCTGTGCTTCAGGAGGACCTCCTTCATCTCTAATTAACAATAGATAACTCTGTCCATCAATTACTATCTCTTTCTTGAATCTTCCACCTGTCATAGAAAACAATCGATTAGAGAAATCAAGGTTTTACCTGAAATAAAAATTGCTCTGAGTGCTTGAAAAATGCTATAGTAATTAAAATTTTAAGGTTTCTAGTGAATGCTATAAAAAAGACAAAGTAGAAAAATCATATATACTTTTGTAGGTCAACCTACTTCCTATTTTTGTCTTAACTACTTGACAAAAATTAACTTTACATTTGGATCCAAATATTTGATAAATGGTAAAAATTAGTTTAAAGCAATAGCTTCTAATTTTATTTTTAAAAGTCTAATTTTATAAAGCAAAATATGCATTATAGAAATGGTTTCTTCTCTTTTTTTTTCTGTCACCAGATCATTATAAAATTATAATGGGTCAAATCAGAGCTAATACAATGGAACTTAAATCCTACAAGCCCTTCAAGATTCATCTTTTGTCAGTAGAATGACAAGTAAACTTGAGGACTCAGAAGGCTTACGGCCAATTTTAATGCTCCATGAATTACAACTATTTCTGCAGAAAAACAAATGTGTTTCAGTAGATCATGCACTAAGCAGTTTCCTATTTAGTTTTTTGTGCTATTTGTTAATAATATTATAAACAATGTGAAAGCTTCAGCTAGTGAAGCATATGACAATTCAATTCATTAGTGATTATGTTTATAGTCCCAAATAATCAGTAAACTCAATACCTCAAAAAATACTTAAAATTAATAGAGTCTATGTTCAACAGGTAAGATCTGTCAAATAGCTCACTTATTCTCTTAATCCAATTAGAACAATATACGCTGTCCTTCACATATTGAAGTGGAGGGACATCAAATTAAATTCAGCTCACAAGTGGATTAGCCCATTTGACTTATTTAATCTCATTGTTTAATTTTGGGTTTAATTTTTGCCAAAATGAAAGAATTTCCATTCTTGGAAATCAATGCAGCTTGCATATTTTGAACACAGTGAGGGTTAAAGAGTGTCAATATAATGCTTTCATTGTGCTCTTGGACTGGGATAGGAATATCAGTTCTGTCTGGTTTGGCTTGGTGCCTCACAGGCCTCCTGCCATCAAAGGATGGGAGGGGGAAGGCTGGAGGGACAATAAAGCTGCGTGTGTATGTGATGGGAAATCAGAAGGGGGCAATGATAGGTGATAAAGATCAAAGTAGCTGGATCCAGTTTGTACTAGCATCCCAAGGTCAGGCTCCCTGATAAAAGAACTCTCATGGACTCTCCCTAGGTTGCAACAGACCTGGGGGTTTCCCTAGGTGCCTTTTCACTGAAGCGCACACTGGGCAACCAGTCATGAAATGTTCAATATCCTTTTTCATGCATATCCCCCAAAATTGCAGCTTCACCAAATGGAGTGTCTTCACACAGACAAAATGACTTGAAGTTCTGGTATCTTGACTTCATTGAAGAACTAGGGTCCACTTAAGAGGTTGACAGGGTTTGAGCTTGGAGCCCCATTTTGTCTTTAACAGGTTCATAATCAGCAATGCAATCTGGGCAAAAGCAAGGATGAATTCCCTATAGAAGTTTGCGAATCTGAGGAAGCTTTGCAGTTGCTTCCTTGTGCAGGGAGCCTTCCACCCCAGGACTGCGCATACTTTTTCTGGGTTCATTTCTACGTCTTCCTGGGAGATCCAATATTGCAAATTATTAGACATCTCTGCTGATGGTTGAAAAAAGTTCAGAGTTAGTAACCCAAAAATGAACTCTGTAATATTTGAACCATTCTATGGTCAATAGTTTTTGCGTAGTTCAAAGTCCAGGAAGCATTCCAAGGATCACTAGCTAGAAACAGGCCAGCTATCTGTTGTCTAAGTGAGAAAAAAGAAAACTTGCCTAAGTCAATTTTTAACATTAAAAGTAGGAAGAGAAGGGAGGGATAGAATTAGTTTAATGTAAGTTAAACTTCTATCATAATCTCCACACATGCTCAAAAGAGGCAGAGCTGACGTCGCGACGAAACAGTGTGGTTTTCACAGGGCTCTGTGAAATCTGCCAAATTCTGCCTTCCAGGAGGCCCTAAGGGGCCAAAGTCATCTCGGAGGGGTGATGAAGATAGAAGGGAAACTCTGTTGATCACAAGGAGACTGCAATCTCTTTTTATCTGGAGAAGCCTTTGAAACCAGCGGGAGAAAAAGATGGCCATTAAGACTAGACGGAGGCTGTGACAGCTCAACTGAAGAAGCAAAGAAGAGACAATTTAAGAACAGTATAGCTGAACTGGATGACATTTTTCCAACTTCTGTTGAGGAATTTACCCCTGAAACAACTTTTAGTGAAAGTCAAAGTCAAGAGAGGAGAAGGTGGAGTTTTCTCTCACTCCTCAAGGATAACAGCAATTAAAACGGTGAGCTGCTGGCAAATCCGGAAAAGAGAGAATTGCTTGAGAGAATAAACTTTAAAGCTAAAAGAAAACTGGACTGATTGCTTTAGCAACTTTAACTGAGATTAAAAAAATACTAGAATACATTCAAAATGAAACTGATCTTTGGAACTTTTTTTAAAAAAAGAATGAAAAGAAGATCTTGAAATAGAAACAGAGAAATAGAGTAAGGGTGACATCTACTGGTGAGGAAAGACACCAAGGAAGTGAAAGTGAAAAGTGAATTGACCTTGAAGGTCTACTGCTGATAAAATTGTTACTCTTACAAAGAACACCTGCAAATTGCTTACTTTGGACATTTGGAAACATTCTTATAACCAATATCTTGAAACTTTTTGAACACTGTAGCTCTCCGAACCTTAGTGGATTATAAATATGCTGAGCCGTTTGAAGCTGGAGAACAACATGGATTTATTCTGAGACTAAATGGATTCTTGGATTTGCAAGGCACTGCGGTTTACAAAACACTGGGGATTTGGTGGGCCTCTGGATTACAAATATTATTTGTCAAAAGAAGAAGAAACAGCAGCTGTTGTTAAAGAAACTCTTTGGATTAATTTACAGACTGACTCTGGATTATAATAGTAAAGAACTGTGAAGTTGGCTGGCAATTGGGAAAAAAGAAAATGACTTTTTGGTGAATTTCTTTGGATAATATCTTAAAAATGGGAAGAGGAGCTAGCTGGGGATTTTGGATTATTTTGTTATTATTTTGAATTATTGTTGTTTATCCTTTTTAAATTTACTAATAAGAGTTTAAAATGACAAGTACTCAAAATCTAACTAAAATTAGCGGGAAAATACATCTGGACCATCAGCATCCAGGGCCATCAAATCAAAGATCAATAAGATAGTCTGATTCAACAATTCAAATAGAGATGTAGTCAATGTTTCAATCGCTACAAGAGTCATTGGCAAGAAAGCATGAGATAAAGAATAAGATGGGAGAGATGAAGAAAAAAATACAAAAGATGGTTGAAAAAATAGAGAATTTTCAGCAGATAGTAGTCAAAAATGGACAAAAGATTAAGATAATAAAAGAGAAATTAGAAGCAGAGAAAAAGGTGGATGAGATGAACCAAAGACTGACCTAGTCAAAGAGTTAGAGGGAACAATAATTGCTTTAGAAATGGAGAAGGCTGAATATTTCCTGAGATTCCAGAATATGGATGAAGAAAAGGGGGGAAATCTTGCTGATATTGTTGGCAGATGCCTTGGAAATAAGCATAATTATTAATTATGTCTGCAAAATATAGCCAGAAATGAATTTACTCCTGCTATGTGCTTTATCAGTACTTTGAATAGAAAGGGGGAAAGCAAATAGAATGCTGTTTTGCACTCTTCATGGGAATCCACAGGCATCTGTTGTTTTTAAACCTGAGCATCACTCAGGCAGCCTATGGTGAAGATATAAAGCAGGGCATCAGCAGCAGCAGCAGCATACTGATGACATCTCCGCTGGATGACCTCACCCAGGGGCTTCATATAGGTGTTAAATAGAAGAGTAAACAATACAGAGCCCTGAGGCACCTGGCAAAGGAGAAGCTGCTAGCTGGATCTCCTTCCTCCATGAACACTAACTGGAACGAACCTGGAGGAAGAAAGAAAACCAACAAAACACCATACTGTCCACCCCCAAATCCCAGAGCCCTGTCCTAATATATAATTTAATTTAAAACATTTATATAGCCCCCCCCCATCTTATAACCAACAATGGGCAGTTCCCAATTATTATGGCTTGTCACAGAGTCAGCCAGATGTTTAAACTGGATTTGGCATTTACTCATCCAGTCCTTCCCAAGGACCTGGGAAAGGCAGATGTGGATGTCTGAGGATATTAAAGGTATCGACACAGGATGTAAGCTGGTCCAGGTAAAGCTATCTTTTTCAATTGATTGGTGAATAATTTGTCAATGCCAATTGTGTTCAAGTGGTGCTCCAGTTGTTTTGGAATTGCACCTAAGGCGCCTACTATTATTGGTATTATCTTTGTGTTCCTTTGCCACAGTCATTCTATCTCTAATCGCATTTTGTATTTTGTTATCTTCTCCATTCCTCCTCTTCTATTCTGCTATTCCAGGTACTGCCACATCCATTATCGAAACTTTTTTGTCTTTCTTATTGACAATTGTTAAGTCTGGCAAGCTTCTTCATTTTCTATGAATTTCTCTATTTTATGTTTAAACAGTTCTTGCTTGCAGGCAAATGGTATTTCTTGTCAATTTTTCCATGCACCATTGTTGTTCCTTTGTCATGCTGTTGTTTGTAATCAGTCTATGTGACCTTGTAGCAGCTAAGTGGCCCACTGTTTCTTCAGCTTCTTTGCAGAGGCAGCATTTGCTATCTATTATTGCTTTCTCAATTCTGGCTTTGTATGCATTTATTCTTAAGACTTGGTCATGTGCACGCAGAATTAGGCCACATGTCTCTTTCTTCATTTTTTCTCTTCTTAACCATTGCCAGGTCTTATTCTTTGTTTTCCTGTTCCTGTTTTTACTGGCCAGGCAATGCTTTGTCTTTCCATGTCTCCTTTCTGTCCATCTTGTAGACCTGTTGTTATTGTTGTTATGGTTCGTTGCACAGTCATCCAGTCAAACTGGATTTGGCATTTTTGTCTATCTACTGAGTCCTTTCCAAGAACCTGGGATAAGGCAGATCTGAATGTTTGATGCTGTTACAGATATTGTCACAGGTTGATGATATGATGGTGATTTAAATTTGTTTGTCACCATCCTTCCAAAGATTACTCTTCCCAATCAATAGTAAAAACATAAAAACATAATAAAACTAAGTACATTAAATATTAAAAACACTAACATCTGGCTCTAAGCAAGATAGTCTCTTATCTCAGCATTTGGGAGAAAAAGCCAGGTCTCAAAACTTTATTGAAAGGATAGGAAGATAGAGGCCAGATGAACTTCAAAGTGCTCCACAGGGCAGGGCCTGCCACAAAAAAGGAATACTTTCTAGCTCCTATCAGATTACAATATTTAGGGGAAGGAATTAGGAGCATGCCCACCCCATCTAACTGGTAGGACAGGTAGATGTGCTCAGGGAAAGGTGTTTCTGAAGATAATCTGGCCCTATAGCCTATAGGGTTTTAAAGGTAATGACCTTTAAACCTAGAAAGAAATAGGCCAGTCAGCTCATGCAAATGATGTTACTGTAGATGACCAAGTTGAGTCCAAAGGCAGAATAAACACATCATCAGGTTGGAATTGCTATGACCTCATAAAAGACCTAAATCCAGTCCCCTTGAAGTCTTTTCACTTTTATCTGGCACCAATTTACCTTGATCATTAACAGATCAGATTTTTGTGTATAGGTAGCATGACATAAACTCATAGGGCTTTTGAACTCTATCCTGCCTCCTGATTTCTTATGCCTGGGAGTTACATGGGCACATCCCAATACTGAGTGTGCTGCTGCATTCTGTACCAGTTGAAGTTTCCAGGTGGTCTTTAAGGACAGCCCCATGAAGAGGGCATTGCAGTAATCCAAACTGGAGGTGACAAGGCATGAGTGACTGTGAACAAGGCTTCACAGTGCAGGAATGGGCACAATTGGCACACTTGACAAATCTGTGCAAAGCCCCCCCCACCCCCCAGCCACAGCTGTCATCTGCTCCTCAGGCAGAAGCTTGAATCCAGGATGACCCCCAAATTATGCACCAATTCAAGTACCACCGCATCCAGAGTTGAAATTGAAATAGCATTTGGGTTGGGGAGGACAACGAAAACCTTTATCTCCTCCACCTTGCTAGAGTTGAGCTTAAATTAGATTTTTCCCATACAGCTTCCAGGCACTTGGCCAGCATTGCCATAGCATCACGTTTTGCTACAGATGGATATATATAATTGGGTATCATCAGATACCAAATCCCATGCCATTGGATGACCTCCCCTAGTAATTTCATGTAGATGCCATATTACTATTCATATTCATATTATCTTCTGCCTTGAAGAAGTATTTTGCAAACTAGATTGGGCAAAATATGGAACAAAAATCAATGGTGCCTATTTAAATCACTTAAGATTTTCAGATGATGTTGTTCTCTTCTCATAAGACCCAGAAGAGTTACAAAGACACATACAAGAACTGCACAAAGCAGGAGAACCATTTGAGGAGAACCAAAAGAGCCAGGTCATGTTTAATAAATTCAACAAAGAAAGAAAACAAATTATATGTGGAGAAGAACTAGACATAGTAGACCACTACATAGAACTTGGTCAACAGATATCAATGGAAAGTGATACAATAAAGGAAATTGAACGGCATGTTAAATGTGGTTGGAACAACCTCCCCCTATGCCCAAGGATAAAAATTTGCAATCAGTGTATGCTACCTGTTCTAACATATGCCAGTGAAACATGGATACTAACCTCACAATTGATACAAAAACTACGAGTGGTACAAAGAGCCATGGAATGATACATGCTCAGTATCACATGCTCGGTATCATAATACAAGGTAGAAAGACATGTACTTGGATTAGAGAACAAACAAAAGTTTACATATGGTATCATCAAGAGAGTAAAGAATTGAAATGGAAATGGCTGGTCATATAGGAAGAAGAAATGATGTCAGGTGGACCAAGGCATAGAATGGATTCCACTCAATAAAAAACGTCCACAAAAGAGACCTAAAACGAGATGGATCGATGACATCACCAAGTATTGTGAGTCCAACTGACAAAAGCTCAAGACCATATGGGTTGGAAACATGCAGAAGAGGCCTTCATCCTCCAGTGGATAGACAAAGACTAGGATGAATGATGATTTACACATCTTAAAATTTCTCTAACCATTTCCCCATCTTTAGAGTAAAGATAGCAACAGCAATAGCAATAGTACTTAGGCTTATATACCACCCCATAGTACCTTACAGCACTCTCTGGGCAGTTTATCCTGTCAGCATATTGCCCCCAGAAATCTGGGCCTTCATACATATACCCACACATACTTCAAGTAGCCTCTGGCTGCAAATAGCCCAGCCCAAACCTGTGTACACCAAGGCTGCACAGCAATAAATCCAGCAGGACAAAGCAAGGAGTTCAGGAAGCAAAGGATCCAGGTAATTAGTCCAGAAAGAATGCAAGGATGTTGGAAAGTTCAACATTGGCACTCAACATTTCAGGAACTCGGCATTTATTCCCAACAAATGCCCCTCCCCACAGCATCTCCTTAAGCCTCATTCCCTAGGTGTGTCTTGTGAAGTTGGGCAGGGCACTCTTCTCCTGAGTAGCCTGCTCAGTCTGCACTGTTTTTGCCTTCTCTCCACTCCCTGTGCTCTTGGATCAGGAGGGGATGGTCCTTGCTCATCGCCTGAGCTCGGTCTCTCATGTTCATCCTGCCCCTATTCCTGTCTACAAGCTCTTCTAATCCTGAAATGCCCTGGCCTGACTTGCCCTTCCCTTCCCCATTTTCCTCCGAGACCAATGAAGCTGTCCCCCAATCTCTTGTCAGCTCAGGTTCCAGCTTGTCTTCCCCAACACATCCTCAGTTTTCCTGCCTGGGCAGGGGGTCTGACTAGAAGACCTCCCAAGTCCCTTTCAACTCTGTTATTCTATTATTCCTGAGCTAAATAGCTAAAACCCTCACTGGGACCCTATCTATTTTGCTCCCTCTGGACTAATGAGTTAAAGAGCTGACTCTAGACATTCATTTTAATAGGATTTTTAGAAACCTGCAGTTGAAAGTTCTTCAAGTCTCCTTACCTTGAAGACCCAATTTCATTTGGAATTTAATCCTAAATTTATTGCCCTTTTAGCGTTTTTCTTGATATTTCTCCAAAATGCACCTCCAAAAAGCTGTATCTTCTCTGTCCCTGTCTCTGTCTCTGTTTCTCTCACATACACAATTTAAGCGAATTCCCTTATCTTGGAGACTTTAGAATCATAGGCTAGAAGGTACCTTGGAAGTCTTATAGTTCAACCTTCTGCTTAAGGCAGAAGACCTCATACATACTTGCGGGTTCACAGACATCCCGGCTTTGATGCGAGAGCTCCTTTTATCTCTAGGTAACATAACTGAAGAATGGCAACTATATCATATCTGCCTTCATATTTACACTGTTTGTTCCCTAAACTTTGAACGTTAGTGTATAGACGTTTAAATCCTTTATGAGTCTTGGATATGTTTCTTATATCTTCTACTTTGTAATTGGGATTTCCATCCTTTCCATCATTCTCTATTTCAGTATATTTTTTCTTTTTTATTTCTTCTTTCTCTTTACTTCCTTCCTGCTTATGTGATTGGTCATCGAGTAGTTTTTGCTTGGAATTAGCTTCTATAGGTTTTGAAGATTGCCCTCCTCCCTCAATTTTAGTTTAAAGCCCTTTTGATAAGATGAGCCAGTTGTTTTCTGAATATATTGCTTCCAGTTCTTGTGAGGTGCATTCCATCCCCTGCCAGTAGCCCTTCAACTAGGTAATGAAGACCATGGTCTAGGAAGCCAAAGTTCTTTTGCGACACTAGTTTTAAGCCATGGTTTATTATGTGTGTGTGTGTATGTGTGTGTGTGGTGCATTATATTATATATTAGTCATTAGTTGATATCTTAAAAGCCACGTTGCCCACTATGCATGAGGTACTAAATGCTAGGGAAAGTCAAAAGGGCAAACAGTTTGAAAGAGAGCCCCCCAGCAAGAGTTTAGAGTGGGAAATAAGGTGTATTCATCCACCAAATACCTAAACCTAAGGCAACTTTGCAAAAAGTTAAGTCCCAAATACATAGCGCCTCTCCAAATAATCTGTCATGCCCCCATCAGAGCCTGAATCTGCAGAGGACAATGAGCTAGAACAGGAGCTGATGGAGATCAAGGAGGCAGCTTTGTTGACTTTGGAGGAAAATGGGGAAGAGCAGACCCAGTCAGGCCAGGGATTTTCAGGACCGGGACAGCTTGTAAGCAAGGAGGAAGTGGAGCAGGATGACCAAGAGAGGCTAAGCAGTGAACATGAGAGGTAGAGCTCAGGCAATGAGCAACGACCACCCCCTCCTGAAGGCAAAAACAGTGCAGAGTGAGCCAACTACTCGCCCCTCTTTACAAGGCACACCTGGGGACTGAGACTTAAGGAGATGCTGTGGAGAGGGGCATTTGTTGGGAACAAATGCTGAATTCCTGGAGTGTTGAGTGCCGACATTTGAACTTTCCTGGATTCCTTGCATTCTTTCAGGATTTCGGGATTACTTGCCGTTCTCTCTTGCTTCCTGGATTTTTTGCCCTGATGGATTTCTTGCTGTACAGCCATAGTGTTTACAGCGTTGGGTTGGACTATTTGCAGCCAGAGGCTCTTTGAGGTGTGTGCGTGTGTCATCACTTTACTCTGGGACTTGCCAGAAATGTGGGAGCGTTTGGGGAATTTTGGAGAAATAAAGGGGCGGTTTGAACTGCCAGCTGCCTGTGTTACCTCTGTGTTACCCCAAGTCATCACATCATCCGGATCAGGGGTGGGATTCAAACCGGTGTTACTACCGGTTCGGTGACTACGTTTTGCGCGCGCGTGTGTAAAAACCCTTAAGCTGTGCCGCCCGAACAGCTGAAAAACACTGCGCGCAGGTGTGCAGCATTTGAAAAGCCTCTTTTTTCCTGCTTTTTCAACCTCAGCTGTGCTGGGCAAAGCAGCTGAAGTTGAAAAAGCAGGAAATAAAGGATAGGTAAGAGTCCGGGCGGGCAGGTGGGCCAAACAGCTGCAAACACAGAACTGGTTGGATGTCTGCTGCTCTTCAGAGCTACCAGTTCTATAGAGCAGGCAGAACCAGTAGCACCCCACCCCTGATCCAGATCATAAATAAATCCAGTGATAGTGGAGTTGAAGTTGCCAAGAAGTTCATTCGGTATTTCATTGCAGCCTTTTAAAACTTTTTTAGGGTTCTGGTTTGAGGCTAGTCAAATCTCCTCCCCCCATCCTAGTAAAGGAAGAGGAGCATTACGAGATCGAAAAGATTCTTGATTCCAGATATTGCAAGGAAAAATTATAATAGTACAGTGGAAAGGCTACTTTTTAAAAGATGCTGAATGGCTGGCTGCCTCAGATGTTAATTAAGAAGTTTCACATTAAGTATCCTCAATGGCCCCAATAGGGAAGGCAGCAGCAATTGGTTTGTAAATAATGATGTGTATATATGTTTACTCCTATTCCAGGTTTACCCTTCTTCTGGAAGGTCAGCATGTCAAGACTGATTCACCCTTTCACCTACATTTTCCCCTTCGCTCACAGCTTGACAAAAAAGAAAGGCAATGGAGGAATGGATTGCAAAGATGGGGGGATGATATCTAAGCAACCGAGGTGTCTCTGGAAGTTTCCAAGGACATGGAGCATGGCTAGTTGTTTTCTCAAACAACATTAACAGAAGCGATTGGTGGACTGGACAGTTGACAGCTTAAACTATTGGCATAATGGGATGGCTTTTAATTTTAACATTGAATACAAATTTTGCAGGTCACTGCCTGAGATAAAGGATTACTATTACTGCATATAAATCACCTATAATTGATCTGGATTGCAGGAGGATATAACTGTAATGCATGCATATATGAACAAATAAATGTCTCAATTGTTGATTTACTATCCAACATTTAACTCCATATTCACAAAATTCATAATTCAAGACTATTCACTTCATCATATCCTTTCAAGATATGAAACATAGAAAACATACTTTCTCAAATCCACATAGAGTAAATCTGTTAAATGGAAACAATTGTATTATTGTTATGGTAAAGAATATATATCTTTTTTTCTATGTCCTGCTTCAGCCAAAACAATTGCCTTCAATTTGAGAAACATTGTTGCTTCAGTAAACAGCTTTGCACTGTGGCAATAACTTACAGAATAACTTCCAGTGCAAATGAAACATCATTCTTTGCAATTATGGTGGTGCAAAGCTCCTTCCCCCCACATTTCCTTCCCCCTACATTTCCTTAACACAGAACATTCAAAACCAAATTTATGTTCTTTTTTTTTTTGAAAATTTTATTTGGGTTTTCACAAAAAAATCATAAAACAAATAAAACATCTTTTTTGAAAATAGCATGGTCCTGGGTTACACTTCTTCATACAGACACAAACTCAATTTCATGCTCATTTTTGTGTTCTATTCCATATCTTATTACTGTTTTACATTTTCTACATAATTTTTCCCCTCTTTTAATTTTCTCAACTTTATTTTGATTATCTCATCTCAATTCAAATCATTATATTTATACTTTTGTCTGTCCTGTTTCAATTTCATATTATTTTTTCTCATTAAACAAATTTTCTCCTGTAGTTACTAATTGGAGCATGACACCTTTATATCTTTTAATTTTATCCGTTCAACTCTTATTTAAGCTTCAATGTATACCTTTAAGATTATAACATTTAATATAATACATAACTTCCAATCGAATTCTGCTTGGTACATTCTTAAAATACACACTATATTCTTAAAAAAAGATTATATGTATGTATGTATGTATGTATGTATGTAAATAAAACACTCATTCCATTCCAATTCAATTCTATCATTAATATTCATTAACATCTTAACATCGTTAACATTTCTTTTCAATTAAATATCATACTTCCTTGGGAACACTTATAAACTTTCCATAATTAATTTTTTTTCCCATATTTCTCTTCACTTATAATTTATAAATCATTAATAATTGAAATGTTCCCATCCTTTCCTAATTTAGTTCTCTCATGCACTTTATTTCATTTGTTTATTAACAAGCATTCCACTAGATTACAATAAATATTTTATCCATCACTTTAAGCATATTTTCAAAGATTATTTGTATTTGTAATATAACAATACTATCTTATGTACCTTTGCAGAATCCCTTTTACAATTAAGTTTTCACCCATTATCTCTAAACAGGCTTATACTTTCAATTCTTATACCTTTGCCCTGTTTCTCTATATCTTGTTTCTGTCCTTTATAACTTCTTTTCCTTTCCTTCTTCCCTCTCTTCTTCTCCCTCCCCTTTTTACCCCCTTGTCTCTCTACTTCTAATTCTCTCTTCTGTAATCCCCTCTTCTGTTGCTTTCTAATATTATACTTATTTTTTAAACTATTCTTCTTTTTTTGGTTGTTTTTTCAAATTTTAAACTTTTCATTCTCTTCATTTCACTCCCCCACATAAAATTACTTGATCATTAAAGCTGGCTTCTTCTTTGTCCCAATCTTCTTGTTCTGCAAGCGTTTCTTGTTGTTTCTCATAGTTCCAGATCTCCATTTCTAAGAGTTGAAATACGAAGCCAAAAGGACCTCTCCCTTCTTGTGCATCTTCTTTGTACTTTTTAAGTTCCATTTTCAGTTCTTCTAAAAGTGGTGCCATTTTAAACACTTTTAAACAACCATTTAGTCATTTAAATGCAGTAACCAAAAATCCAGAGATCACCAAGTAATCCAAATAATCCCAAGCTGTTTCTTCTTGCTTCTTTTTTCAACTTTCTCTTCCTGGGGTTCTACTATTTTGTTGCCAAGTTTCAGTTAAAATGTATCTTTTAGGAATCTTGTTGAGGTTTTAGTTCCAGGCAGTCTCCTCCATTTTTCCAGATCCTGCCCTTTTATTCTTTTTCTCTCTTTTCCTGCTTTTCAAAGCTTTTAAGTATCCAGAAATCTTTATTATCCTTTGACATTTTATTTTCAGCTTAAATGCCTGTTGATGTCAAAGTGGATTTTTTTTCAATTTCTTGCTTAAGTCTCTTAGCTATCAGTATATGGAAGGGAAGAGAAAAAACCAAAACCAAATCCTTTCCCCTCCCTCTCTCCTTCACTACTTCAAAATCTTCTTTGGGAACAATGTTTTTTTTTTAATAGTTTAAATTCCAGGGTACTTTGCGTTGTTGCTTTTGCAGTTTAACCCGGTCAACAAAGACTTTCTCTTCTTATTTTCCTCCTGCACATTCTTTTCCGGTCAAGCTCTTCTTTGAGGTGGTCATTTCTGACCACCGCTGCAACCGCCTTTGGGAAAGGGAGTGATGGCCAGCTGAGGAGGAGAGATGCAGCTCTCCTCAACCCTGCTGGCAGTCTCCCCACTCTTCACCACCTCTATGGGGTGGCTTAGCCCCGAAGCCAGTTGGCTCAGGGCGCTCCGCCGGCAAGCACGGATCGAAACCGCGCATGATCGCGGTTTCGGTCTGTCAGCAAAGAAACTCAAACCAGAAGTCCAACCAAATTGATATGTTCTAACTAGTTATACTACATCACTATCAATCATTTCCTCACTTTTCACCGTGTACCTGATAACGTAAGGATCTGAAGGCTTACAACGATTATCTGTCATGTGAAATATTTAGGTGTTATTTGTATATTTCTAACATATTTCTAACACAGAAGTATTTCCAAATAGATATAAAGATCAATTTTGTCAGGGATTATACTATAGAAAATTGCAGGCTGCATAATATAAATCTGGAATCAATTTTACCAATTTTATTCAGCCTACAACAGGGATGTCAAACTTGCATCGCTACAGCAGCATCACGGGACGTATCAGGACTTTTTCCCCCTTCACTAAACCGGGCGGGGCCAGCACGTGATGCATCCAGCCCACAGGCCACAAATTTGACATCCCTGGCCTACAATATAGCTTTATGTACAGATGGTCCTCATATTATGATCCCTCACTCACTCAGCGACTATTCAAATTTGTGACAATATTGAATAAGTAGTACTCTTAATCAGTTCTTGGAGTTCTAGCTGCTGCAATGTCCCTGCAGTGATATGACAGCAATCCAGGCACTCAGCATTCAGTTTGTGATTACACTGCAGTCTCACATGATCACCTTTGCAAACTTCCCACTGGTAAAGTCAATGGGGAAGCCAGCAGCAGATGCAAATGACAACCATATGACGTTCTTGCTTAACAAATGGCAGTGATTTGTTTAATGATGACAACCAACGGTGTGGGAATACTAAGGTAATGTTGTCATGTTAGTTATGCTTTAAGTAGCATCACTTAGCTAAGGCAATTGGTTCCAATTTTTAACAGAGGACTACCTATATTGGTTGACCTAGTCTCAGTTTTTTTGTGGTAAATTTTATTTGTATTTCATTTTCTTCCATGTACAACTGTTCTAATAATATGTAATACATCAACAAAATTATTTCAAACATGTGTGAACTGCTTCGGGAACAGCAACCTTAAACAGCAGAAGCTACTGATAAACATTAAATTTTATTCAACATTTGTATTCTTCTCCCATCCCACTGATTTCATTCTCAAGAGATTTCATGATTAGACAGAATAAAACATTGCCTCTAAATTAAAACGAAATGCTATTGGTTGCTATCCCAAATATTGTTAGCAAACTAACTAAAAGAGCACTCTAAAAATGGTAATTTCAACAAATGTTGCTACAGACACATGATCTACGCATAACTACAGTATTGTTAGGAGATCTACAGTATGTGACAACAGTGAAATGTATTCTTGACTTAAAATTAAATGGAAAACAAAATGGCACACAAAGGGAAATAATTAAAAGTTTTGCTTCCTGTCTTCAAAACAAGAGCTGCTATGAAGAGGACATATAGTTACCTGCATCCATATCTGCAAAGAATGGAACAGCCAGTAAGGAAAAAAAGGAACCAGAAATTCAGTGTCTCAGGTGGATTTAAAGGTTCATAAGAGAACAAATACAAATAATCAAGATGTTAATTTTAATTATTGTCACCTGAAATAAATGTTATTATGGTTCTTACTCCAACCTATATTCGTTAACTGAAAAAAATTCAATTATACATCTGTATATCTAAAAGTTTAGAATCAGAAGCCTAACTGGAAATCCTAATGTAACTAAGAGAAGGGGCTACATGCAAATATATTTTTGAATGTTTCATAATGTCAAATATTAGGGAATATATATAACATTATAGTGCTTATATTTTGCAATATAATTATAAATGGTACTGATAAAATGACTAGAGGAAAATTCTGCATCAAAGAATTTACTGCTCACATGACTACAAATACATTTGCAAGTAAAATTAGACATGGGGTTTTGGCTGGAAGAATTTATAGGTATATAGAGAGAGAGAGGTAGGCAAAAGTAATGTCTGAAGACATCAATGGATTTCTAGATATCTCTTATGGAACTTGCCAGATTCACTAATTCATCTGACTTTTTCTTAAAATTATTTCTATTAATGACTAATAAACAAATAAATATTGAAAAAAATAGTATCATATAGCAAAAACCTCAACCATCACTTCTATTTAAGGGAAAACTCCAAGCCCCATTTAAGCCGTCTTTTAGGCATTTTGGTGGCTGAAACTCAGTGCTTTATTTCTAAGTGTGCCTTCTATCCTGCAAACTGGACCTACCTACCATTTTATGGATAATCAAGCCCCACTCTCCAAAAACAGACTATTAGAGAGAAGCTCTCTGAGATGCTTTCAAAATTCTAAATGTTTTCACACTTCAAATCTGACCTTATATATCAAAATGCATTATATGAAACAAAGTGTATTATTAGTCTGATCTCTTTAAGAATACAAACAGATAATCATGGGAAATGCATGTTCAGTTTTTGTGGACGTATACAGGTAGCTCGGGACTTACAACCATAACTGAAACAAAATTTCTGTTGCTAAGTGAGATAAGTGAGTTTTGCCCCATCTTACAACTTTTTGCCAGAGTTATTAAATGAATTACTGCAGTTAAGTTAATAACACTGTCGTTAAGTGAATGTGGCTTCCCCATTGACTTTGTTTGCCAGAAGGTAGCAAAGGGTAGCAAAAAAATATGACCCTGGGACACTGCAACCATCATAACTGTGAGTCAGCTGCCAAGTGTCTGAATTTTGATCACGTGACCATGCAAATGGTCCTAAGTGTGAAAAACAGTCACTCTTCTCAATGCTGCTGTAAATTCAAATGGTCATTAAAGAAACTGTTGTAAGTCAAGGACTATCTGTATTTTGTATGGTAATATTTCATACAGGCAACCTCAATTTACGACCACAATTAAGCCCAAAATTTATGTTGCTAAGCAAAACAGTTGTTTTAGCCCATTTTATGACCCTCCTTGCCACAATAGGGATGCTACAACGGTCATAAGTGTAGGCTATAAAATAGGCTATATATCACTTTTTGAGGTGCACTTGGAATGGTCATTAAATGAATGGTTGTTACTAGAGGACTACCGATTTTTGGCTATTGTTAACACCCACTGTAAATGTTAAAACAAGGTGAACAAACCAAAATCAACAGGTTAAATACAGTCTCCTAACGATTAAAATTGCACTGCTCAGATTTAGCACCAAACTCGGGAAAAACAGAAGCATTATTTCATTCTTTGGGGGAAGGAGAGACTAAATAAAATAAAAACTATTAAACTAATTTAGCAACTAGTATTGAATAAAATTTAATAAAACAGTGTGTAGCATGGGTTTGAAACCTCTAAATGTCTTGAACCATTCCTACCAAAGGGAATTCCTCAGAAGGGAATTCCTCAGAAGGGAATTAAAATCTTGATTCTGTTCATCTACATGAACTTGTTTTGTCTGGAAGCTTTGTCCATCCCTGGTTTAAGAACAGCATGCTTGTAAAGCTATCAGTCATTTTACCTTCTGGTGATTCCTCCTGGACATAGGTCCCAGTCAGATAACGATGTACAAGAGCAGATTTACCACTAGCTAAATTCCCCACAATTCCCTGCAGAGAAAAAATATGAGTTAGTTTTTATTCTTGAATGAATTTGCAAACAGAAGTAAATAGAAACTATCCACTGTGACATAACAATATTAAACTCCTAGATATTTATATCAATTTATGCCCAAAAGGTAAAAATAAAGAGCATCAGTTATAATCAAGTACAAATATCAAGTACTATACCAAGTACTTGTTGTATACCAAGATGTAGTCAGCTACAGACACTATCTAAATGCCTTTAGAATAGTGGTGTCTTTTCAAATATCCATATACAGATACTAGCTCCAAGAAAGTCCTCCACAGTTTAGTTTCCCTTCTCTAAATTTCAAGGCTACCACAACAGTCAGAATCTAAGACAACTTACAAATGCAAAAGCTCCCCCTAAGATAGAAGTGGGCAAATATTTGCAGCTGGAGGTCATATTTCAGTTTTTGAGAAAAACAAGCACCACACTGCAGTAAGGAAACTAGTAGAACAATGTGTACATGCATGTAAACAAGGCTAGGTTCTTCTATATATTCCTAAATTTAGGAGAAGAATTTGTTGGGGCAGAGTTCTTTGGATTTTAAACGTATTATAACAATTTTAGGGCTGAATAAAATCTGAATACTGAATTCACAGAGGAATAAATCATATTTTATTGGCTCCAGAAAGATTATAAACATTTATGTTATTTATTAATAGGAAGAGATTATGAAGACTAGAATTGAATGAGATACACGTTCTTAGATGCTATCTTGTATTCCTGTTCCTTTTTTGTCTTGCAAAATATTTAAAATGAAAAAAATAATTTTTAATTTTTCTTGAAATTCTATCCTTGCCTTTGAAATATCCATTCTAGCGTGTTCAGCAAATATTCCAGTCTAGTGTGACCTACCTCTGCTGAAGAACGATAATGAAGAATAACGATTTACCTAAAAGCTTACATTAAACAAAATTCATTCTACACTTAAATATATTTTGTATGAAACTACCACTATTCATTTCTATTTTTGTATGTTAATAATACTTATGTCTGAAATATTTTATTTATTCAAGTATAGCCCGAATCAACCCTCAAATTAATGAGTTCTCAAATCTATGGACACTTAATATATTTCATCCAACATTATTTGGCTTAATAGCATTCTTAAAGTGCTCTTCCATATAATAAATCCCCATTGACAACTAAGCTTTAATATTTCACATGGCCTATTGTTAAATTAAGCAAAATGTTCAAAAATAAAAACACTTTTTTGATAGAAAAATAAGGATATGCAGGGTAAACATTATCTGGATCAGGTTATCAAGCTAATCCTCCATTTTGGAAACTATTAGGAACTTATTTAAAATGGGAGGCTTACATCAACCTTTTTCTTCCCTCAAGCCAATCCAAATATTATTTGAAAGATGAACCACTCAGAATTAAGGATTGATCTAGAATTTGAAATTCTGATATGCACAATAATCTGAAAAGAACTCACAAAACCAGAAAACACACACACACACACACAATACTTCCAAATTTCAGTATTCTGTCAACATCATGAGGTAGATCTCCTCTACATTAGGCCTGAAATCTGCAAACAGCAAATAATAAGAGCACATAGCTAATAAATATTCTTTAAGACAAAATAAATATTTCCATAAGTATATTTGATTTAAAGGAAAATTTTTATTGCACATCTAAGGACATGGAATAGCTCAGCAAGTTTTCTCACAGCTCTCTCTCTATAAAAATGTTGAATAATATTTAAAGCCATTAAATAAATATTTAAAGCCATTAAATAAAATGTAAATGAAAAAATAAGTACACTCATTCAGAAATTACTTACCACTTTTAGTTCTGGCACTGATCGACTTAGTGTCCATTCCTGGCTATTTACAAAAGCATCTGTAAAATTGAACATTATATATTTTTATAAAATATTTTAACTGTTACTATCATTACTGTAACTATCTTAGTCTATGGATTGGAATGAAAAAAATGAGACGAGTTTTGTCGCCATGAAGAAGATTTCCTCACTTTTGCTTCAGCTCTCTGCCAAAATCTTTTTCTATTCTTGAGTCTATGAGATGAAGTATGAAACAGCTACAATGGTTAGAAGTACAGAATTTATAAGAGCAGCATATACAATTGAGAAGTTACTTATGCTCAAAAAAGACATATTTGATTCCAACTCTCTCTAAATTTCATGTAGATAAAGTATCCTTCCTATTTTGTGCTTCAACTTCACTATTAACAAAACAATTTGGAAACAGGTGATACTATAGATTATAAGTTTGTGCGTCTGTATAATATACAAACATATACAGTATCTGGCTTCACAGGACAATTTGCATTGAAATCCCCCTCTCAGGTGCTAAGAATTGCTGGGAAGTAGAAACCAGAAGTTTTCTGAAATATGCCAAGCTAGGTAACATATCTGCAGAATCATTAGCCTTCCAAGCACCTCAAATGCACAGAAACCAATGCAGATTATGCAGTGATCCATTTATTTTTATTTTATTTGTCAAACATGTACAAGATAACAAGTAAAGGTATGAACATAAACATGCACAAAGGAAGTAAATACAGATAAATGGGGACAGTGAGACAGGGATGGAAGGCATGCTGGTGCACTTATGCACACCCCCTTTAAGAACCTCTTTAAGAATGGGGTGAGGTCCACAGAAGACAGTTTGAGGTTGAACTGTGAGGGTTTGAGGCTGTAACAATGGGATCAGGTAGAGCATTCCAGGCGTTGACCACTCTGAAGTCGTATTTTCTGCAATCGAGTTTGAAGAGGTTTACCTTGAGTTTGTATCCATTGTTTGCCCGTGTATTATTGTGGTTGAAGCTGAAGAAGTCGTTGGCAGGCAAGACATTGTAGCTGTGCTCCACATCACACTGTGCGGGACAATTTTGTGCTATGCTTAGATCAGACCGCAGGTTGCACAGTTGCAGATTGTCCAAGCTCAAAATTTCAAGCCTGGAGGCATAGGGAATTCTATTGTGAATAGAGGAGTGCAGTAGAACTGCTATAATGAGTCACTGGCACTGAAACTAATAGAAAAGATAATTGCTAATAAAGTTTGAAATAAATCAGTGCTCATGCCTCTGACCAATTAATGTTGACAAGACTATTTTTATTATATTAATAAAATATAATTACATTAGATTCTAAATAAACATGTACGATTGTTTTATGGGCCTGTTGATGACTGATTTGTCTGAGTGCCAGGCTACCAGGAACTCTCTAGAAGTTTTTAGACTTGGCTTGGTCTATGATGCTCAGGCATGTCTCTGTTCAAAATCCAAGAAAGAAAACCCTCGACTCCATTGAGGTAGAGAAGAGGTACTTTGAGCTTGAAATGAAAGGAAAGCAAGATCTATCCAAAAGGTGTGACAGTTACATATTGAAAGTTTCCCCAAATCCCTCCCCCCAGGGACCAAGCCTGAAAGTCCAATCCATGTCCGGCATAGTGTCATGTGCAGCACATCTTCAGGTTCTTTCATCCATTTGGAGTTCTAGGATGGTTGGCCTTGACTGGGTGGAAACAACTCCACTCAGCAGCGCTGTAATTCTTGAGAGCAGACCTCCCTTTTAGTTCACATGGGCCTTCATCATACCAGCTCACTTCCCTAACCCCAATACCACCACCCCCATTACTATGGCAGCTGATAGCAACCATGCTGGATATCCAGCTGACACACAGTTACCCAGTTGAAAATTATGATTAACTCTGTCTACTTGTTGTGAAATTAAGGAGCTGTCACATTAACTCTTCCGACTGCTAGTTGGTATTCATGGATGCACTCCACTAGTCTTCCTTTCTCCTACATAGTGGCTGTTGTAGCCCTGACACTGTACACTGTAGATAGTCTGTTTTCCTTCTGAGGCTGCTAGATCTATTGGATAACTTATGATGTTTTCGGGGTATTAGTTAGTTTGTGTGCTACATTGATGCCACGTCACCACAGAAGTATGTACACACCGTTTGCCATATTTACTGTAAACGTTAATCTAGTTTCAAGTTGCTTCAAACCTGGTCATCCAGCTTGTCCACCTCAGATCAGAGCCGCTTTGACAGGGACCCAAACAAATTGACCTTCTTGAACCAGGTATGGGCTCACATCGATGACTATGGCCCCGGCTATTCACCAACCAGGCTATGGTGCGAGTGGTAACTGCCTGCCTTGATGGGGAAGCGGTGAGGAGTGTGGCTGATAGGAGGAGCCCCTGCCACACTCCTCACCGTACTTGTCAGGCTAGAGATGGGCAGATACTGGGAATTCATCTGCTTCACAGTGGTGCCAAAAATGACGGAAGCGGTGATTCTAGGGCTGGTGTGGCTAGACAAATGTGGCCCGACCATCTGGTGGGAGGGGGGCAGCAGAAAACAGACTGGGACTAGGTTCCCTTCCTCCTCTGGACACAGCCACAGGGAAAACCGACCAATGGCTGAATGTCATTAAGCAAGATGAAAAAACCAAAGCTATGTCGGAGCAAACCCCAGGGACACCCCATATCCCCAAAGAATACCAGGATCTATCAGGAGCCTTCAGCAAAGAAGAATGCAACATCTTATGTCATACCACCACCCCAAAGACTGTGCCATTGAATTTGTGCCCAAAGAGAAACTCCCCAAGCCAAAACAGTACTACATAACCTCAAAAGAAATGAAAGAAATGAAAGTACATTTGTGATGACCCAGAGCATGATACAAAGATCACAGAAACAGCTGGCAGTTCAAACTGCCCCTTTATTGTTCTAAAGTTCCCCAAATGCTCCCACGTTTCTGGAAAGTCTCAAGCAGAATGATAACAGAACCCCACACAAACCTCAAGCAGCTTCTGGTTTTAATTAGTCCAGCCCAGCGCTGTTTGCACCAAAGCTGCTCGGCAATAAATCCAAAGGTATTTGGCAAATCAAGGAGTTCAAGGAACAAAAGACCCAGGTAATTAGTCTAGAACTCCCACCGAAATGCAAGGACTCTTGGCTAGTTCAAACATCGATACAATACTTCAGAAATTCAGTGTTTGTTCCTAACAAATGCCCCTCCCCACAGCATCTCCTTAAGTCTCACTTGCCCAATGTGCTTTGTGAAGATGGGCAGGGCACTCTCCTCATATCTAGATTGCTCCATCTGCGCTGATCATGCCTCTCCACTTGCCGAGCCCTTGCATCAGGAGGGGGTGGTCCTAGCTCCTCACCTGAGCTCTGTCCCTCATGTTCCTCCTGCCTCTGTTCCTCCCTGCCTGTAAGCCTTACTACCTCAGAAAAACCTTGCCTGAACTGACTCTGCCCTTCCCCAGTTTCTTCCAAGGCCAACGGAGCTGCTCTCTCCATATCTGGCATTTCTTGTTCCAGGTGATCTTCCCCCACAGATTCAGATTCCAACAGGGACATGGCAACATTGACACGGACCTAGCAAGGGGATCCATATAGCCCACAAAATCAAGGATAGCCGCTCCGGTCTGATTCAAAGAGAAAAAGGATGGGTTGATGAGATTATGCGTTGATTTTAGGAGAATTAATGCCATGTGCATGGAAAATATGTTCCTCCTCATGATGGACCTG
This sequence comes from Pseudonaja textilis, assembly GCF_900518735.1. The sequence goes on from NW_020769344.1 coordinate 4,479,137, forward strand.
TTAGCCCACCTAGCAAAAGGAAAGGTATTTGGCAAGCTAGACCTGTGAGAGGCATGTTTCTGAGTGTGGATCAGGGAAGGGGATGCGTTCAATTTCCCCCTAGGAAGCTTTCAATTCAAAGTAATGCCATTCAGCCTCCAAGAAAGCCTTGAGGTGTTTATGCAACTAATTAATGAGGTGTTGCATGAGCACCTCTACAAGGGAATCCTTGTATATTTGGGTGACACTCTCATCTTCACTGAGACCCTAGAAGAGCACATTAAACTAGTACATCAGGTGCTAAAAAAGCTGTTGGCGGCCAAACTATAAGCCAAGCTCTCAAAAATGAATTTCCCAAGTCCTGCCTAGATTACCTGGGCTATCGGGTATCTAGCGAAGGAGCGGAAATGGACCCTGGCAAAGTCAAAGGCGTTTTAGACTGGCAAGCCCCTCGTACCCGCAAACAGCTTCAAAGCTTCTTAGGATTTATTAACTTTACAGCAGTTCATCCCTTCATTCACTGAGATAGCCCTCCCCATCGCTGAACTGTTAAAAAGGGGAGGGGTCAAAACATGACTGAGTCAACCACTAAACTGGACCTTAGAGTGTCAAAAAGCTTTTGAAATACTCAAGACTGTCCCCAGCAGAGGAAGGCGAGACCAGGGAGAGAGTCAAACCTGCCCTCCAGAGGAGCCTAGCAATCACTCAGGACATATGGTGGTCCCCTGGGTGGCTGTCCAGAGCTTTAGGCAGTGAAGGGCAATCACCCAGCCCAACCCTAGAGCTCCAAGGGCACTGGGACCCCACAGCCCAACCCAGCCCTGCTTCGAGGAGGTGCCCAGCTGCACTTACATCCTCCAGACTGCTGCTGCTGTGCTCACTCTCTTTGGCCAGGTTGCTCATGGTGTGTGTGGGAGGGCAAAGTGTGTGGGTCAGAGGGAGACCCACTCCACACAAGGAGACCCAGCTTTGTAACCAAAGCATCTTCAGCGATAGGATGGGTGACCACCAGGAGAGGGCAGCAGAGCTCCTGGTGGCCAAGTGCTAAGGCAAGACTTCCTCAGCCCCTCCCTCCCTCTCATTATAATATTTCTTTCTTTCCTTCCTTCCTTTCCTCCCTTTTCTTCTTTTTCCTTCCCTCTTCATTCTTTCTTTCTTCTTCCTTCCTCTTTTTCTTCCTTGTTCTCTTACCATCTTTGCTTCTTTTTATCTTTTCTCTCTCTCCTTTCCTGTTTCTTTTTGGATGCTCAAATGCAAAAGGGGAAACATTTCTCGATGCCTCCTTGCCTTGTGATCAAATGCCACTTTTGTTGTAGTTTATTTTGCTAGCACTCATCAGAGAAAACAGGGCTCGGCCAAGGCCAAGGCACCATAGGCAGGTCCTTGGCTGTTTCCAGAGCAGCCTCGCAGGCCAGATCTAAGCAACCCATAAGCCAGATCCTACTGGCGAGCCTTGAGTTTTACACCCCCATTCTAGATTATATAAAGGGAATCTGCAGTCTTTAGTGAAATGCTACCTGCTCTCACAAACTATCTGGGTGAAGACTACAGATGTGACAGCAGAGCAGTTAACTAAGAAATTCCATGACAAGTGTCTGCAAAAACCCAAAGAACCTCTGGGGAAGAGTTAGGGTTAGGGTTAAAACTAAGCCTGACCACATAGTTTCATAGTGAAGCATGGGTATCAAGCTAGTACAGTCATAAGTAAATCAAACGATATTGCAAGATAAAGAATTTATACAAAATATAGAAAAAGAATTTGACTTCTTAAAAGAGAATAGGAAATGAGAGATTTCGCTGCAATGTAAAGGATACTGTTAAAGCATATATTCGGGGACTAGTTATAACTTACATGGGAAAGAAAAACAAGAAGAAACAAAATAAGAAAATGTTAAAGGAAGAATATAAAAGATTAGAAACAGAATTACAGAAAGAAGCACAAAAAAAGAAACAAAAAAATGAAATGGATTTAATAAAACATGAATTGAATCTATTGGAAAAAGAGGAACTGGCATAAAAATTAAAAATGTAAAACAATACTTTTTTTGAAAATGCAAAAAAAACCAGGAAGATGGTTGGCATATAAACTGAAAAAGGAGAGGGGGGAAATGATACATCGACTAATAGACAAGAAAGGGATGTTTTATTACCAAAATGAGGATATAAAAATAATAATAAAAGAGTATTATGGGAAATTGTATGATCAGGAGAAAATTCCAGAAAATAAAACACAACAATATTTGGAACAATATGAACTCCCTAAAGCACCTGAAACAGTCAAAAGTCATGTTGAATGAAAGAATAACTATGATGGAATTGACAGAAGTGCTTAAGAGACAAAAGAGCAATAAAACGCCAGGGCCTGATGGGTTACTGGCAGAACTTTATCAAAAGTTACAAGATACATTAGGCCCAGTGATGTTGGAAGTTTATAATGGAGTTCTGCTAGAAGCAAAAATACCTAACTCATGAGTGAAAGCAAACATTACTGTTATGTAGAAAGATGACTCAGATTTAATGCAGATAAAGAACTATAGGCCAATATCTTTATTGAATTGATGCAGACTATAAAATATATACTTCAATAATAGCAGAGAGATTAAAAAGGAGTTTGATTGAATTTATACATCCAGATCAGAACGAATTTTTGCCAAAGAGACAGATCAAAAACAATACGAGAATGATCTTGAATACATTGGAGTACTATGAAACACATCCTGGAAAACAAATGGCATTGATTTTTCTAGACACACAGAAAGCATTTGATAACATTAATTGGCAATTTATGCTATTACAATTAAAATATATGGACTTTGGGGAGAGATTTATTAAGATGATTAAAGCAATATATCATAAACAATCAGTCAAAGTAATGGTAAATGGAGACATGATGTAGAATTTTGATATAAAAAAAGACACTAGGCGGGGATGTCCACTGTCCCCTCTGCTATTTATACTGACTCTGGAAGTATTAGGTAGAAATATTCCACAAGATGAAGAAATAAAAGGAATGGAAATTTAAAAAAGAGAAACACAAGCTACAGGCGTTTGTAGATGACTTGGACTTTATATCAGAAGACCCATTAGAAACCTGACCGAAGTTAATTAAAAAGAAGAGTATGGAGAAGTTGCTGGATTGAAAATAAATAAAGACAAGACAAAGATTTTAATTAAAAATCTCACAAATACACAAAAAAGAGTGTTGGTAGAAATAATTGATATGCAGATAGTCAAAAAAGAGAAGTACTTAAGAATACAGTTAACAACAAAATATGAAACAATTAAAAAGGATAATTATATGAAATTGATGAAACAAATTAAACTAGATTTGGAGAAATGGAAAAAATTGCAATTATCATTAACAGAAAGAATACCTACTATAAAAATGAATATTCTACCAAGGCTATTATATTTATTTCAAACAATTCCAATAAAAGTAAGGGGGTGGTATTTCAAAGAATTAAATAAGATAATATTAAGATATATTTGACTAGAGAAAAAAGCAAGAATAGGTTTGAAAATGTTGCAAGACTCCAAAAAGAGGGGGCTTTGGGCTGCCAGATTGGGAATTGTATTATCAGGCCTCAGTATTAACTTGGGTGAAAGAATGGATTAATTTGAGACATAAAAGACTATTAACTTTAGGGGGGCATGGCCTTCAACTAGACTGGCAGGCTTTCCTATGGTATGGGAAGAGTAAGATAGTTATTTTGAAAGACATTATGTTAAAATGCACTGTTATCAGTGTTAAATGAAAGAATAACATACTTGAAAATACCAGTCTGGTTTTCCACAATGGTAGCATTGATACATCCTAATGTTATTAATATGGAAAAAATTGTAAGATATAAAGATATTTTGAATGCAAAAGGGGAATTAAAAACCAAGCAGGAACTTAGTAATCAAGGGATAGACATTACATGGTGGCCACAAATGCAGACACAATCTCGATATGAGAAAGATGCTAAAATGTATGGTTTTAATAAAGAATTAACAGAATTGGACCAGATATTAACTGGAACCGATGAAAAATTGATAAAGAAAATATATTGTTATTACTAGGTATTAAACATGAAAGTGAGCAGGTAAAGGAGACAATGATTGTTTGGGCTAAAAGTTTTGGATATGCAATAGAATTAGACAAATGGCAGAAACTGGGATAGAAATGTTAAATTGACTATGTCAACTGCATATAAAGAAAATTTGTATAAAATGTTCCATAGATGGCATTTTGCACCAACAAGATATGGATAAGGATAGATCTGCTAAATGTTGGAAATGTAATCAAACACCTGGTTCATATTACCATATCTGGTGAACATGTCTACAAGCTAAAAAATATTGGATGAAAATACATAACTGGTTGGGAAAAATGATAAAACAGCATATAGACATGAAACCAGAAATATTTTTATTGGGCATTCTGCCAGAAAAATATGATAAAGAGACTATATACTTGATTTTACATGTACTAACTGCAGCTAGAATTGTATATTCTTAACAGTAGAAATGTGATGAGATCCCAACAGGTGAGAATGTAATTAAGAAAATACTAGAATGTGCAGAAATTGATAGACTAATGCTTACTATTAAGGACAACGAAGGAATATGAATATACTTTTTAACATGGGACTCGTTTTATCGATGGCTAGACAACAAAAACAGAAGTTAGAAAGAAAGGGACATAAAAAGGAGAAATGTTAAAATGGAAATTTGTTAAAATGGACAAATTAAATATTATTGTTATCACAGTATTAATGTTATTGTGATAAATGTTATTATAAACACCTTGATTCTGATCACCTAAAAACAATTGTACCCAGACAACACAGTTTGTTTGAAATGGGGTTTTTATATACTATAATTAATTAATAAAACAAATAAAACTTGGGGAAAAAAAGTAACATTTTCATGTGAAGTTTGTCAAGTCAGTATTTCCCTAAATGTTAAATGTTAAATGTTATCTTAAAGTTTCATGAGCCAATGCTGAAGACTCTGTGCTTCCCTGAATTCCTACCTAAAAGCAGTAAACACTGGATAAGGGGTAATAAATTTTCATATGAGAATTATGAATTACAATTTATATGACATTTCGTCCATTTCATTTTTAAGTTTTAATTTTAATGGAAGTTTTACATTCTGTCCAACAGGCAGCGTAATTTGAAAAGGGCAAAGCATTCAAGATTTGCCCATGAGATCTCATTATAAAATACCAAGTTCTCCCATCTTACATGAATTATTTACTATAATCTTACACATATAATTATGCACATATATTAAATACAAAAGATGCATCTGTGCCCTACTTTAAAATCCACATGGAATCAAACTATTGAAAATAAACAAAATGAAATTACTATAGGCAGCATGAGAGATACAGACAAAATGGTGGTCTAAATCCTACTTTTTATGTTCATTCCTACTGCCAAAATGAATATATAAATATCTACCCATGTTTCTCCAAAAATAAGACCCAGTCTTATACATTTTTGCCATTACAATGGCACCAGGTCTTATTTTGGAGGTATGTCTTCCACTGACTCACCTCGCTGCAGCAGCACCGACAGCCCTGCCCAGCATGAGCCCACTGCCAGCCCATTTCTTCTGTGGCCATTTGTTGCTGTATGTGCACATTGCCCCCAGGCTCTATTTTGTTGCAACTGAGAAATGGGCTCTGGATTGACGCACACAATGGCCCCCGGCCTCATTTGCCATCAGAGACTTTCTCTGCAGCCAAGAAACAAGGTCTGGATTGACACATGCATTGCCTCCGGCCTCTGTTTTGCCATCAGAGGCCTTCAGGAAAGGCCTCTGCAGCCGATAACAGAGCTCCGGATCAATTTTGAAGGCCTCTGATGGCGAAATAGAGGCCAGGGGCATCACACACAAGCAGTGTCAAGCAGCTGCAGAAGTGGGCTGCCAAGGCAAGGCAAGTGTTGGAGTGTGCAAGGCCTGGCTACCACTGTCTGAAGGTAAACAACTCAACCACTCCATCTCCGCACTTGCTTTATTTTTACCTGTGCACCTCAATCCACTGTACAGCCACTAAACTTATTTATGGAACACATTTAAATGGCTGCCCAACTCACACATGGTGAGAGTTTACATCATTAAATTACAACCATTTAATTGTTAATTGAGGACTTGCTGTGATTAAATTTTCCTAATGTGTTACATAATTTTATTAGAGATTTTGATTGATTACAGCAAAGACTTTGATTACCAAGGTAATGATTTGTTAAAGATAAAGTTTTAAATATTTTAATCTTTAATCTTCTGAAGATTAAGATTTAAAGATTTAAATCTTTATGGATTTAAAGATTTTGATTATAATAAAAAGTATACACACTAAACTAACAAAAAGAATACAAAGAATTAAAAGTACAAGAAAAAAGAATACAGAAAAACAAAAGACGCATATAAAAAGTTATTTCAAACCTTCATCACAAGCGCAGACAAATTGGGAATACTTCACCCCTCTATAAGATTACAAATATCTCTTGATCTCATATCCCATCTCTTATGTAGAAGCAAATTCATAAAACATCAATTTCACAATACTGGTGTCAGCAAAACATCCAGAAAAGTTTGGGAGTAATACAATAGGGAGCAAACAGCTTCTAAAAAATGACACTATATATGAACATAAAGAGAAAAACCATCCAAACTCAACACAAATAGCTTCTGTAAAAAATGACTCTACATAAGTATCTAAAAGAGCAAGACCGATGGAAACATGTCACATTTAGAAGTAAACAACAACCAATAACAAAGCCCCTACTATCTAACCTTGCCCACTTCAATGAAGCCCCTTTGGAACTAAACAATTCCATTCATAGTTTCCCCTCAAAGAAAATACGCATACACTCACAAAACAGCATTCATTAATAGTTTCTAAACAAGAGGCACAACCCACCATTCTTCGACAGAAAGAAAAGTATTCCACTCTTCTCTAGGAAAAAAAAAATGAATATTGGTAATAGGAGATTTAATTCTTAGGGGAACAAAAATCTAGGGAGGTGTATTGTCTCCATGGAGCAAAAATCAAAGATGTAACTGACAACTTTTCTAAAGTAATCAACCCCATGGATTACTACCTCTTTCTTCACCTATATGTGGGGACACAATGATGAATCTAAAAAGAATAACAAGTGATTACAAACAACTAGGGAAGAAAGTTAAAGAATTAGGAGCACAAGTGGTGTTTTCATCTATACTTCAACAAAAGACCAACATCCAATGAGGGAGCAAAGCATTTTAGAAACAAACCACTGGCTTAAAAATTGGTGTTGTCAACAGAACATCAGCTTCCCAGACCATTAGCTACATGAAAGACTACTGGCAAATGATGGACTGCACCTCAGAAGAACTGGAAAGAATATACTTGGGAAACAACTAGCACATCTTATCAAAAGGACTTTAAACTAACATTGAGGGGGAAGGGGGGCAATCTTCACAACCTTTAGAACCCGTGGCACAATTCAAATAATTTAACAACAGTTCTCTGCCTTAATGACCAGCTGGGTAGGCATGGCTGGGTGGTCATGTGACTAGGTGGGCATGATCAACTCGATGTCACTCACATCAAGGGGTGCCTTGCCTCACCCGTCTGCCAGGAATTCCTTACCTGGCACTGTTCGTGCTCTTCCCCTCAGCCAATGGCCTGGCACTCCCACACCCTGCCCTCACTGGGAGGGCGGGCAAGGCCCAGCTTGTAGAGGGATGATGTAGACAGCACAGTCTCGTGCTCCCTTGCTGCTGCCCCCCCCCCACTGGCAGCCACAGATGCAAGATGCAGACTGGGGGAGGGGGCTGAGCGGCAGCAGTTCAGCCATGGCTCACCTTCCTCTCTGCTACCTGCTAGAGTAAGGAAAGGGCAGAGGATCAGGGTCAGGGCCAACTGGGAATGTTGAACCGCTGCCCAGATCTGCCGGTGGGGGTTGGCAAGCCAGGAAGGGAGGGGAGGACGGGACGCAGAGTCCTCGCCAACCAGACTTGCCTGCCAGCCTCTCCAGGGCTGGGAGTGATCGTCCCTTCAAGCGTGGTCCCGGGGAGACTACCCAGGAGCGCCCAGTGGGCTCAGGCTAGGCTGGCTGGCTTGCGAGGTGGTGGTGGCCAGGGCTGGGTTCACTGCTCAGGGGATTCAGCTGGGCCTGGATCTCTGTGTGCTCAGACTTTTACCTGCTCCAACTTCCCAACCGTCTGCCTGAACCCATGGAGGCAAAAGAAGTGGAGAGGGCTGGCTTTTTGCCTAGGTTTGTCTAGCTGCCGGGGGATGGAAATGGACAAGGGCCTGGGGAGGAGGCGCCTCACCTACTGCAGCTGCCAATGTGTGGGGGGCAGCCAGGTACCACAAGGCTGTCCTGCCCACTTCACCCCTCCATCAGCTGACCCTCTCCCTCTAGCCAGCCCAACCGCTGGCCTGCACCCTTCGGCAGAGCACAGTGGGCCCAGAGCAAATTTCCCTCCTCCACCGTCAACTTTACCTTCATGGGCAGCCACGGGGAGCAAAGCGTTATGAGCCCTGTGGGCTGGTAGGCAGCCAGGGACCACAAGGCTGTGTCACCTGCCTTGCCTTCTGCTAACCAGCCCTCACCTATCCACCCGACAACCGAGTGTGGTGGGCCCGGAGTGGATCTCCCTCCCCCACCATCAGCCTTATATCTAGCCCACGGGGATCACATCACTCTGCTCACTGCAGCTGTCCATAAAAGGCTGACGGCAGGGGAGGGAGACCCACTCTAGGCCCGTCACTGGTGGGCAAGCAGGGCAGCGTAGCCTTGTGGTCCCTGGCTGCTCCCTACTCACTGGCATTCGCAGCAGGCAAGGTACCTCCTCCCCAGGCTCCTGTCTGGCTGGAGAATTCTGGGAGTCGAGGACCACAAGTCTTAAAGTTGCCAAGGTTGGAGACCTCTGAACTAGAAGACCTGCAAGGTTCCTTCCAGCTCTATTCTGATTGACTGAAATGTTTGCAGTGTCCCACAATCACATGGGCACACTTTATAACAGTTTTCTGAAAACCAACGCTTCTGTTTTTCAGCAACACCATACCCTAGTGTTCAGTGAGCTCACTTAACTACTGCAGTGTTCGTAGTTATGACTGCATTCATTTAATTTTTGGCACATCATTCCCCCAGAGATTAGAATGGCCCCCACTCTAATACTCTTCCAGAAGGCACTGAAGACCTGGTACTGCCAGCAGGCCTGGGGAACCCAGAGCGGGATGGAGCCCATCAAATGGCTTGTGTGATCTGCTGTCGTCAGGGCCTGGGGTGGGAGTTGGGGGGCTGATTCTGTTATATTGTATTTTATTAATTTATTTTATTCTTTTTGTTAGTTTTTATTGTTTAAATGTGGTTTTATATTCTGTAAGGTGCCTCAAGTCGCCATGGGCGAATAGGTGGCAATATAAATTCAATAAATAAATAACTGCTGCAAAAACTGTCGTAAAATCAGGTCAATCATGTGACCAATCTATTTTACCACCATTATGATCTATAACCATAATGGGCAGGTTCCAAAACCAGGCTTGTATTTTTTTCCCATCTACTTAGAATCTTTAGTCCCTTAGAGTGTTCAGTTTCTAAAATCATAAAGTCACTTATCATGATATAATGAGAGCCAGATTAAATCTGATTCCTACGATACAAATAATAATAAAATAATAAAAATCAATCTTCAAAATTTAACTGGACTCTTAATCCATTTATAACTTTCTTGGATTAAAATCTTATTTGCCTTTTTGTTATCTCAAATGTTTTAAGTTCTTAGACTTATAATTATTTTTCCTTTCATTCAGAGTTGAAGCCACTTTTCAAACTTGCCATTTTTGAAGATCTCTAATAGCGTTAAGATGATTTGGCAATTTCTGAAAGTGATTATAAAGTGAGGCTTACCAACATAGGGTGCTTTAAAAAACTCAACCACTGTTGCCTACAAGATGGCTAATTCCTTCATCTTCCAGAACTCAAATTTATAGACCACTGTCCTGAGGTCTGCTCACAAAAAGCAGCCACCCAGCGTCCATATAGATAATTTCTGGCTCTCCTTCTCTGGAGAGGTTCTGAAGAATTTGTTCACTCACCTGTTCTTCAATCTTGTGGTTATCAGCTATTTTCACATATAGGTATACATATATAATTTATTATATAATATATAATAAATGCACATATAATTTGCTGTGTCTCCCCTAAGTATTCTTCCTTACTAGTGTTGTCCTTGAAATAAAAGGCATCTGATGGTGGCATTAACAATGACATCACCAGGATCATTTTTTGGTTTTAGAAGATTTCGTATTTTAATAAATTTTGTAGAAATTTTATACATCCCTTCACATTCTTTCCTTGTTTTTTTAATATAAATACCTATAAAATCCATTGGTTATAATTAATATTCTGCTACTGGGGGGACTTTATTCATTTTATCTATGATAGACTGCTCACAGTATAATTTAAGATTAGGAAATAAGTCCACCTCTTTCTTTTGAGTCTTGCAGTGTTTTGAATCTTATTCTCATACTTTTCTGTTCCATATAAATCTATTGAATGTTTCTTTGCCAGTCTTGCAAGTTTGTGTCCAAGATTGGAATTGGTGCCAATTGGAGTAGAAATTTAACTTTGGGTAATATCAAGTTCTTAGAACATAGAATAAAAGAGTAGGAAGGGACCTCTTTTAGACTAGAATTAGTCTTCTAGTCTAAATGTCTGCTTAAGCCGGAGACCCTATACCACTTCAGATAAATGGTTGTCCAGGTTTTTTTTTGAAAGCCTCCAGTGATGGAGCTCCATCACTAACAATTTCTTGGTTGATTGCTCTCACCATTAGGAAATTTCTCCTTAGTTTTAGGTTGCTTCTCTCCTTGATTAGTTTCCAACCATTGTTTCTTGTCTTGCCTTTTGATGCTTTGGGAAATAGTTTGACCTCATCTTTGTAGGAGTCTTTCAAATATTGGAACAATGCTATCATGTCACTCCTGGTCCTTCTTTTCATTAGACTAGACATAACCAATTGCTGTAACCATTTTTCATACTGTATGTTTTAGCCTCCAGCCCTCTAATCGTTTTTGTTGCTCTTCTATTCAATCTTTCCAGAGTCTCAACATCTTTTTTATATTTTGGTGACCAGAACTGGATGCAGTATTCCAAGTGTGGTCTCAGTAAGACTTTGTAAAGCAGTACTAGAACTTCATGTTATCTTGATTCTGTTCTTCTATTAATGCTACCTAGGAGTGTTTTGGCTTCTTTTTTTTTGCTGCTGTTGCACACTGTTGACCATAGTTAAATGATTGTCCACTAGGACTCCAAGATCATCTCACAGTGTTTTCTTTTTGCATGAAGACAGATGTAAAATACTAATTAGGCATTTCTGTTTTTTCTCTACTGCCTGTTATTTCTTTGCCATCTTCTCCCATTAGTGAAATAATTGTTTGACTTGTTTCTTGTGTTGAAGGAAACTTTTTTGTTTCTGACATTTGTTGCAAGTCTTACTACATTCAAAGCCTTAACTTTCATAACCCTAACTTCATCTTTGCAGATTCAAGCTATTTGTTGGTATTCTGCCTTAGTTATGTGTCTCTTTCCATTTTTTGTACTTGTCCTTTTTCTCTCTGTTGGTCTGAGAGTTCTTTGTGCAACCATGCTGCTTTGTTCTTGATTTTCTTATTTTCCTTTTTAGTGGTATTGAAGTGGATTGGGCTTTTATAATCATATTTTTCAAAGTTTCTAAAGCACCTTGAGTTGATTTTCCCTTTTAAGATTTTCATCCATGGGATCCTTCCCAAGGTCTCTCTGGATTTGTTAAAATCAGCTCTTTTAAAGTCTAAAACACTGGTTTAATTATGTTCTATTGCTTATGCCTCTTTTATATTTAATTCTATTATGACATGGTCACTTTCTCCCAAAGTTCCTGCAACATCTACCCCCTCTATGTTAAGAATAAGGTCCAATATAGTTGTTCTAGTTTCCACCTTTACCTTTTGAAGTTGTCAGCTAGGTTGGTCAGGAATCTGTTTGATCTCTCATTTGTTGCAGTTTATTTCCAAAATTTATTAGAATGCATGATTCTAAATTTTGTAGTCATGACACTCAAAGGCCTTTTTTCTGAGGCCTTCATTGCCATTCTACCAGGTAATGAATCTTCCGCCATTTCTGATTAATTTTCACAGATATCATTTTTTAATGCCTTCACTATCCATGCTAAGGTAGCTCCTGGACCTATTGTCATTAGTTAATTGTAGACCTGCTTTTCATTTTGTTTCTTGACGCCATGGTCATCTTCTTTCAATCCAACTTTCTTCAAAATATATTCAGGATATAGAATGAAGGAAGAGAGAGTATACAGTCTTGGCTCAAACTTTTGCTGACCTTGAGCCAGTCTGTTTCATCATGTTCTGTCCAAGGAAATAACTTATAAAGCAGATTTATTAACATCACGAACATAGATTCATCTGGATCATTTTACTACACTCAGATACATTGGAATTTGTCTTGAGGATGTCAAATATTATAAGACTTCAGGCAAGTCTATAGCAGCAATAGTAGCACTGTTTTTTTACCATGTTTGGAAAATATTAGATACTTCTAGATCCTATTCTTATCCATACACTATGTTTAAAATAGATAAGATCTTCATTTACACAACAAAGATTAAATAAAGTTCAAACACATTTTGATATACATAGAAAGTTCCATTCAAATACAATCAATAACTTCCTTCATTGGCTAAAATCTGAATAAATCAATTACAATTATTCACAAAACTATTCATTTAAAAACTGATTAGAATAAGCATTTTATAAAAATGAATCAATTGCCAGAAAACTGGTTCAATGACTTTATAATTAAATAAACTAATAGTTCTTCCACTTTATTTCTTACTACTACAAACTTTGATTCCATATTTAAAAATAGTTTATTAAAATAAACTAATAATTCTTCCACTTTATTTCTTACTACTACAAAGTACAAACTTTGATTCCATATTTAAAAATATGAGCTGCAGTCTCTAGATTGAAAGACTGTCCACTTCCCATTTTTCCTTCAAAAAAGAACCCTGTGAGGTGGGCTGGGCTGAGAGAGTGGCTAGCCTAAAGTCACCCAGCCAGCTTTCATGCCTAAGGTGGGTACCAAAACTCATACAGATGATGACTCAACTTATGACCATAATTTGAGCCCAACATTTCTGTTGTTGAGTCATTTACTGAGTTTTGGCCCATTTTACAATCTTTCTTGCCACAGTTGGTAAGTGAATCACTGTAGTTGATAAATTAGTAATTCAGTTAAGTGAATTGGGCTTCCCTACTGATTTTGCTTGTCAGAAGTTCACAAAAGGTGATCACATGACATTGGGACACACCAATGTCCCATAAATATGAACCAGTTGCCAAGCATATGAATTTTGATCATAGGATCACGAGGATGCAAAGATCATAACTGAGAAAAATGGTCATAAGTCACATTTTTCAGTGCCATTGTAAGTTTGAACAGTCACTAAATGAACGGTTGTAAATCAAGGGCTACCTGTAGTCTCCTGGCTTCTAGGCTAGCACCTTAATTATGATATCAAACTGTTTCTTTGTGTATACTTGTGTCAGCCCATCCACAAAGTGGATGTGCTATAGATCCTATCAATTAAAAGAATGTCTTACTGCAAGATCCAGGAAGTGTACTCTGTTGCAATTCCTGCCCTGTGGAATGATGTCTTCTAGACATTTCTGTGACTCCTATCCCTTATGTTATTCAGGAAAGGTGATTTTGGAGCCTCCTTCTTAATTTGCTTTATTTTTATCTTATTGTTAAGATTTCTTTTTGTATTTTGCCCTTTGTCTTTATTTCTTTGAATATGTTGGTTTTAAGTTATAAGTTGCCCAAAATTCTTTTCTCTGAAACCTAACTTTGAAGGCCTTTTGGATCTTTCTGGCCCAAACACAAAAATTCAGAACATACTTCATGTTCAACTAAAAATCAAGGTATAGCCATGTAATTGCATCATGCAGCAAAGAAAATAGGGGACAAGAGAAGCTACGTATCTAATCCAAGCCTTTTGAAGCATTTGAGACATCTGGGAATGGAACAAACTACCTTATAGTAAGTTTTGCTCCTATCTTTCTGAGCATTATCAGAAATATCATTTAGAGATTTCTGTTTGTCACCCTAGGAATTCAGTGGGAAGGCACATTTCATCTTAACAGTCATGTTATTTATCATCTACAAGTAGGCGCCAAAGGACCATCCTAAATTTAGACTAAAGTATCACCAGTAAACTCAGGAGTATTTCTCCTTTCCTGTAAGCTTTGCATAATAAACCATATGTTCCAATTCCTGGAGAAGAAGCAGTGACACAGGTGTTGCTAGTTTCAAGATTGCATTCTAGTGATACAGTCTTCTATATCACTGATGAGGTGCCTGATCACTACTGTTTTGAAAAATTTGCGTTGATTATTGACTGCTTTGGGGCTCCATTTAGGATATTCATTTAATAACATCTTACACAGTTTGAGTCCAAATTACTTGCAGGTTTGGCTTCTCCATCTCACATCTTTAGCAGGGCACCTTTTGCAATCCTGACACATGCTTAATATCAACAGCCATTCCACTTTTTATGTTGTGAAATAAACTATGGGACAATTTACTGTCATTGAGCTGCCCCAATTCTTACTATTTAGAATATTTCTATTACTTGTTTGCTATTCTGCATTTTACTTTATATAGATTATTTGTATGCTGCCTAAAATTTTAAAAAGTTGAGATAGCCAACAAATACATTTTCAATAAACAATCCGCTTACATATTAGACTTGTATGCAAAATCTGAGCTACTTCCACATAGTTCTTAAAGAATTTTAGCTCTAAATTGTCAGCAGATGAAATTAGTGTGTTGAACTAGTATAATTAATTTCTGAGTTTGTCAGAAATTCAGCAGCAGCATCTTTCAGGTTAGCAGTGTTAAAAATACATATATATAAGGTTTTTTTTTTATTTGTTCCCCTCTTCACCCCCTAAAAAAATATTCTGTGCTTATGCAACTTCCAAATAATAGCCTGACACATCCATCCTTCCAAGTCATCAATTAGACTTAGAGCTACTAAATTAGCTTTATCTTTTTGAAAGCTGATCTGGACCAAAAATCCAGTAGGTAGTGATTCTCAGGAGACTCATTAACAAAGCTGTTTATTAAAACAAATAAGCAACCACCCTTATTTTTTATATGTGGAGGGTGGGGGCAAGCAGAATGGATGACACTATTAGCCTCCCAGAGCCTCCAGGAATGGGTAATATGCAAGCACATAAATAATAGATCAAGTTTATAAAATGTCCAAGTTCGCACAATGCACCAAAACATTACACTTGATAGTAGCTTAACATGTGTGAAGCAAACTGTACTTTATAAGGACTCTGCCTCATCTTAATTTTGGCTTATTCAATAAATTATAATTTTTTACATGAGTGAATTCCTAGATTGTTCTTAATCCATATAATTTTTGTCGCATTAATATGGAAATAAGGGAAAGAGTCAAGAAGGAAATAAGAGCGACCACTACGAATATCTGCAGAGAAATAAGTTCGGTTACATCAAATCATATCCGCTCCCACTGTGTACAAGAAGGCGACAAAAATGTAATATTCCCATAGACATGAGGAGCGCCGGTCCTGGGCACCTCTCTTGATGATAAAGGTCAAGTGTGTATGGAGAAGCTGACGGCTCGATCAAGGTACATTGTTGGACACCTTCCTTACCTTCAATGGCGATGACGTGCTCCCTGATCTGGTTTTGCAGCACGGGCTCTTCCACCCTTTCCAGTAACTCATAAATGGAGTAGATGTTGGGATGCACCGATTCGAACCGATGGATCTCCGCCCGGATGGCCGCAGAATTCGCCAGCTGTTGCTGCTGTTGCTGATAGTTCATGGCGGGGTGACGCCAAAGCCTCTTCTATCCCCACCAGATCGACTGACCGCCGCTGGAGCAGGCAGCGAGCCAGCCCCTCCCGCGTTAGCCAAGTAGCCCGCTAACTAACCAGCTCCGCCGGGTCCCACCACTACCAGTTCATGTTCACGCCAATAAAGAAAGCCAGGCACCGTAAGCAAGGGCTGGGCGCAAAGGCCCACCTCCATGAAGAAGAATCGGACAGACCCACCGACGTTCCCACCTCTCACGACCCCCAAGTAGACCAGGCTCCGAAGCCGCTACTGGGAGCGCTTGGCGCAACCGCAAAAAGCCAAGGGATGAGCTAGTCCTCCAAGAAGGTCCCCCGCCGCAACTGAGCCAGCCAACCACGAAAAAAGGATCGAATACTTCCCTTTGCTTTCACGCCGGACCCGCCTTCTTTGCGTCATGACGCTACTTTCCCACATACAGTAAAATCAAACCCCGGCGGAGTTAAGGATCAGTTGCGGAAAAAGTCCTCGCAGTTTTCTGGGAATTGTAGTTTCCGGTGGCTTTGCTACTTCCGGCAATTTCCTTTTATTCTAATAGACCAGAGACTCTAAGGTCATGATGTTTACTACGGTATCTGTCAAGGGTCGGTGTATTAGACTGTAATAATAGACCCCAGTTCCTATGCACAGGCGACGGAGGAGAGGGTTTTGTGTAAATTTATAGTTCATCTGAGGAAAGACGCAGGTTAGACTCAAGAACGGTGCCAAGATGCCATTGGCCAGAATGAGGATCTGGAAATGGCTCATTTTGCTTGGAGCAAGGTTATGGGAGGCGTTTTTTGGCAAACGTGATAACATTTGTATTTAACTAATAACTAAGAAATTTGCCACAAGAAACCAGCAGGACAGAAATGAGGGAGGAAAATAAATTTTATGGTAGTTCATTGTTTCTGTAATATTAAAATATCAACTTTTCCGTAGCATCTAATATTAGATCTTCCTTTCTGATTAAGCAACGTTTCTGGCTCTTCTCGTTTTTTTAATTTTTGGACTGAATTCAAATACATACTGTCTTGCATCAAGACAAATTCCTTATGTGTCTAATCACACTTGGCCAATAAAGAATTAATTCTTTCTTTCTTTCTTTCTTTCTTTCTTTCTTTCTTTCTTTCTTTCTTTCTTTTGATCTAGTGTATATAGAAAGTCGACATACCCCTTGTTAATTGCCTAGGTTTTGAGATGTAAAAAAAATCAGACCAACATAAAACAGTTCAATATTCTTTCCCCTTTAATATAACATATAAATTGTACAATTTAATTGAAAAATAAAAATATAGAATAATGTGGTTGCACAAATGTGCACACCCTTAAACTAATTTGTTGAAGCACCCTTTTATGACAGCATTCAGTCTTTTGGAGTAGGAGCCTAACAACCTATCTTGCCTTGGGATTGTTATCCACTCTTCCTTGCAAAAGCATTCCAAATCTGTCAGATTGAAAAGGCATCTCCTGTGCACAGCCCTCTTCAGGTTACCCTACAATTTTTCAGTTGGATTCAGGTCCAGGCACTGGCTGAGCCGTTTCAAAACATTGATATTCTTCTGGGTAAGCCATTGTTATGTTAATTTGGAGGTATGCTTTGGGTCATTGTTATGTTGAAAGTCAAATTCCTCTTCATCTTCAGCATTTTAGCAGGGGCATGAAGATTTTCAGCCAAAACTGATAGTCGGAACTGTTCAAAATTCCTTCTACCTTGACTAAAGCCACAGTTGCAGCTGAAGAAAAACAGCCCCAAAGCACACTGCTGTTACCACCATGTTTCACTGTGAGTGTGGTGCATTTTTGGTGATGCACAGTGTACTTTTTTGCACCAAACATATTTTTTAGAATTATGGCCAAAACTTTCAACCTTGGTCTTATCAGACTACACATTTTCCTGCATGTTTTTGTAAGACTTCAAGTAGGTGTTTGCTTGGATCCCACAGCCCAGACATGAACAATACAGGAGACATGTAGCACATAACCAGTACTTGCCAGAAATTCCTGCAGCTCCCTTACAGGTGTCTTGGCAGTTTCTTAGACCCATTTCTTGTTTTTTTTTCCCTCAATTTTGTAGGGACATCCAGTTGTTGGTAATGTCACTGTTGTTGTCTCACTGTCATTTTCTCCATTTGTTGATGGCCGTCTACTCCAGGGGTCTCCAACCTTTTGGACCTCAGGGACCACCAAACTCATAATTTTAAATCATAGGGTCCACTAACCAGTTCTGTGGGCATGGCCTAATTTGTGGGTGTGGCTTGGTCATGTGACTGGCTGGGCATGGCTTGTATGTAAATATTATAAATATTTATATAAATATTGAATTTTTTATAAAAAAAGCAACATTTACCCAAAATCAGGCAAAGCAGGCAGGCAGATTGAGTTGCTCACAGAATCATTCACTGATCTATCTATCTGCCATCGGCTAGCTCAGTCTGCCACATAAAATTTGCTTGCCATGAGTCTGCACTGAATAATAGAACCTTCAGTCCTAAGGGAGGTTCAGCTGTGCTTAAAAGCAGAGCCGAGGATCTAAAGACTAGCTAGAAAGCAAGAAATCCAACCATTTCCTGCTTCCTAGCTAATCTAAATCTCCTGGCACAGCAGAACAGCTGATGGTCGGAAGAAAAAAACCGGGAAAAATAGCAATTTAGCAGGCAAGTTTGCCGGGTAAGGAGTGAGTGGGCAGGGAGGGTTCCCGCGGGCCATGTGTGTAGCTCAGCCTTGTGTTCTTGCGCAGCCTGGATTAATTGCTTTGGGTAGGTGCTTAAGGGGTGGCATTTCTCTGAGGCTCTGAGGTGGCATTTCTCTGAGGCCCACCAAAATTTTCTCGCGGACCACCAGTGGGCCATGGCCCACCAGTTGCCGACTGCTGGTCTACTCTACATTGTGTTCTATGGTATATCCAATGCCTTGAAAATCATTTAGTACCCTTCAGACTGATACGTTCCAATAATGAGATCCCCTTGATGCTTTGTAAGCTTCTTACAGACCATGAGTTTTGCTGTAAGAGGCAATTGAGTAAATGTCAGTAAGATCCTGCTAGAACAACTGCAATTTTATATTTTTGAAGGTTACTGAAGTAATTAATCCATCAAACCTTTTTTTTTTCGTAGGGACTCTTTCCCTGTCTGAGCATTTCAAATGCTTTAATTGATCTCAGCAAAAGTTTTTCTGCCTTTATGATGTCAGTATTTCTTCCTTGCAGTGCATTTGACAGAAGAGATACTTCATTGAGAATATCGATCATCAATGCCAAATCATTTAAAATATATATATTTTAAAGATGGGTAGCCATACCGGAGTATTTTTCATTTGCATGAAAGTACTGATGTAGCGCTGGATAAGCACACAACACAGCTACGGTTGACCTTAAACTACAGGCAGCGCATCTTGGTCCCAAAACTCTACCAATCTTTACAGTTTCAATTCCAAGTTGTTTGGATTTTTCGAATAGTTAATTTTGGCTCTTACAGGATATATGGAAAATACTGTGAATCTTGTCAATAAATATTTTGAAACGATTCAGTTGGTTAATGTCCTTAATGGAGTCATCTAAAACAAGTTGGAAGTGATGGTTTAAGCGGTACCATATTATGATGTTAGGTAAGTTTTTTGGTATTCTAGTGCTCGCTCCAGATTTTCTTCCAAGCATAACACTGGCACCATCACAGTAAAATGCTATTAAATTCTTTTGCAGATAGTCTGTAGTAAACCCAACATTATGTAAACTTTCCAAAACTGAAGAACCTGTTGTCTCTGCATCTTGTTTTTCCAATTCAACAAGCTCAACAAAAATTGTTGGTGGGTTATCTGAATCCTCAACTTTTACGAAAACTATCACAACTGGTTTGCATGATAGCGTTGAGGCTTCGTCAATAATTAATCATATTTTCAGGTTCTGTTCAATAATGCTAGTAAACATTTGGTTTTAATTTCTTTTGCAATGAAATCAACTATTTTCACTGTAGTTGACCATGAATTCAATCCTACTCCAAGATCTACTCCAATTACAGTTTGCAATTCTACCTGTCTTTCTATGTCTGAAAAGGGTTTACATCTTTATGCCAGATTGTAAACTGTCAAAAATACTCTACAAGTAGTAGATAAATATTGGTCAGACATCTTATCTAGTGATTTTGTTATAGCATCCTGCTCCCCTTGTTTTACGTTATCACTGCAAATGGCATGAGCTTTTGATATAAAATCTCCTAAGAGAAGCTTGCTGAACTTCCTTAGTTGTCCCTGCCTCCTCAATCTTGAAATGTTTCCACTCCTTGGACACATGAACACCTTTCTCTCCCACAAAGTCATGTTTTGCACAGTACTTACAACCTAATTTTTTCTTTGAAACTTCCAGTCCCTCATATTTCTCTTGAAAGCTTCTATATTGCTGCAATGTCCAGCAGTCTGGAGGATCAAGAAGACTTTCAGTTTCAGAGATTGACTTGCTGCTTTCTCCAAGTTCAAGTGGTGGCAGTGGTGCTTGTGACCGTGACGGTTGTGGATCTGTTGTATCTAATTCTTTTTTTTTTTTAATAAAGTTTTGTTGAGTTTTAACAAAACAAATAAAACATCTTATTTGAGTACAGCATGGTTCCAGATTATCACATTTCCATAGAGACACAATTTCATATGCATATTCATCTTATTTATTCAATTTCATATCTTATTATTCTTTTTCCAACTCCTCACGATTTCTCCCTTTACTTCTCTTAATTTTCTTTTATAGTTATCTCATTTTCTTCTTATTCAATTGTATTTCTTTTACCTAAATTTCTATATCTTTTTATTCATTATACTTATACTTTCGTCTGTCTTGTTTACAATTTCATATGTTCTCTTCCAACATTCTTAAGAAGCAAAATTCCCCCTATGATTGCCAATCAAAGTGCAACACCTTTAAATCTTATTGTGATTATAATATGAAATCTCATTAAACATTGAATTTGTACGTTCTAAAATTATAACATTCAAATTTCTAATATCTATTTTATATCATGTAAATTTCATCATTCAGACTCTGGTTGGTACTTCCCCTTGAAAATGTAAAAAGAAAAATTCTAAAAACATAGCAAAAACAATATGACACACATGAAACAAACATTGCACAACATCTCAGACAAGATCCTCACTGAAGCTGAAACCAAGGTCCTTTCAAAAGGATTCAACTTTGCTGTCGCTCCCAAACACATCCCCACAGAAACCATCATATGCGGAGTTGAAACCAGCCTGACCAAAACCAACCCTGATGATGCTAACAAAATCAGACTCGAAATCACCAACATCCTCTGCACTAGCAAACCACCCAAAAGCAACTTATCCAAAGAAGAACAAACTGCACTACTTAACCTGAAAGAAGACACCAGCATAATAATCCTACCAGCAGACAAGGGCAACGCGACAGTGGTTATGAACACATCTGACTACCAAACCAAGCTAACCAACCTACTCCAAGACCCCACATACAAACCCCTAAAGACAGACCCCACCACCTACCTAGAAAAAACTACCAAATCCAAAATAAAAGCCTCCCCCATCAGTGAAGAAATCCAGCAAGGAATCATACCCAGAGAAAAATCATCCAGATGCCCCAAGCTTTATGGTCTCCCCAAAATACACAAAGAAGGAACCCCACTCAGACCAATAGTCAGCTCCATAGGCTCACCTCTACAAAACCTAGCCAAATTTCTCGCCAAACAACTACAACCTTATGCAGAATCCATCAACTCATACGTAAGAAACTCATTCCAGTTCATCGAGATCATAAAGAAACAAAACTTACAACCTAGCGACCTACTAGTAAGCTTCGATGTCATATCCCTCTTCACCCAAGTGCCAATAAAAGAAGCCTTGACAGCCATCCAAAACAAATACAACCCCCCCAAGCACACCCTAGATCTAACCAACCACTGCCTATCCAATACATACTTCACCTACAATGGACAAAAATACAAACAAATAGAAGGAGCACCCATGGGATCACCCCTCTCACCTGTCATCGCTAACCTCTACATGGAACACTTTGAAACACAAGCTCTAGAAAAATATGACCACAAACCCAAACTCTGGCTCAGATACGTAGATGACACCTTCATAATCTGGCCACATGGGAAAGAAAAACTGAACAACTTCCTCACACACCTCAACAGCCTACACCCCAAAATACAATTCACCATGGAAACAGAAGCCAACAACCAACTTCCCTTCCTAGATGTCTTGGTATACAAAAGATCCAATGGCTCCCTAGGACACACCATCTACCAGAAGAAAACACATACTAACCGCTATCTACATGCACTCTCACACCACCACCCAGCACAGATCAATTCCGTAGCCAAGACACTCATCTCCAGAACAAAATGCTTAGCCGATGAACAACACCAAAAAACCGAACTACACACTCTCACCCACGTACTTACAGCCAATGGATTCCAAAGAAAGAAGATTACACACCTAATCCAAAAAGAAACCCCAACCAAAATCCAAGACAGAGAACAAGAAAACGGCAAAGCCCTCCTCCCATATATAAAAGGCACTACAGACAAAATTAGCAAGATCCTCCAAAAACACAACATCAAAACAGCATTCTGCACAAACAGAAAAATATCTACCATCCTAAGAAACCCCAAAGACAAAATCGAATTAGAAAACCAAGGAGTATA
>NW_020769344.1:4510958-4618596 GCF_900518735.1 Pseudonaja textilis
CGGGTAGCAGCCATGCCACAAGCAATTGCCAGCGGCTTGGCCAGCTATGGGAGGCAGGTCCATTGGGGCGCAGGCACCATGGAAGGGGTCAAGAAGACTCAAGTCAGTTTAGGTAGGCAAGTCACAGAACAGAGTGACATGCGCAAGTGATAAGGCTGGGGCCACGTGGTGAAGTGTTTTTATAGGATGGGCTTGGGATGGGCTGGATGCGGCAAGCGAGCATTGAGCATGCAGGCAAGCGAGTGGCGAGAGGGCAGCCAGGCAGGACAAGCAAGAGAACAGCAACCACCAGGCAACCAGGCAAC
This sequence comes from Pseudonaja textilis, assembly GCF_900518735.1. The sequence continues at coordinate 4,511,264 of NW_020769344.1, forward strand.
AGGTTTGGGGATGTGGCCAGCTAGAAGTCGCTACTGGTTCAGAGACCCAGGCCAAATCTTTACGACTGGTTCACCTGAACTGGTGCGAACTGGTAGAATACCACCACTGCTGCAGGAAAAGATGAGTTAGAACAAGAACTGACAGCAATTGAGAAGGCAGCTCTGTTGGCCTTGGAGGAAACTAGGGAAGGGCAGAGTCAATCTAGGCAAGGGTTTTTGGAATTAGTAAGGCCTGCAAGCATGGAGGAATAGAGGCACGATGAACATGAAAGACAGAGCTCAGGAACAAACGCTGAGTTCCTGAAGTGTTGAGTGCCGACATTTGAACTTGCCAAGGGTCTTTGCATTCCTTTTGGCCGTTTTGGACTAATTACCTGGATCTTTTGCTCCCTGAACTCCTTGATTTGCTCTTGTTTTGTCAAATACATTTGGGATTTATTGCCGTGAAGCCTTGGTGCAGACAGCATTGGGCTGGACTAATTGCAGTCAGAGGCTGCTTGAGGTTTGTGTGGGGGTTTGATTATCACTCTGCTCTAGAACTTGCCAGAAACGTGGGAGTCTTTGGGGTAATTTGGAGCAATAAAGGAGCAGTTTGAACTGATGTGTGTGTGTTATCTCTGTGCCGTGCCCTGGGTCATCGCAGTATGTTTGTTATCCCCTGTTAAATAACTAGGATTTTAATAGTTTAAAAATTACTCAATATTCCACCATAAATCCAAAATCCCAATTGTTTAAAAACATCAATAGGACCAATCATTAACCAAATTTAATCCCAGGATTATATCTGCAATCCCTTAAACTTATAAATTTCAACATATTTTTACACATTGTTAATAATAATAATACAGTTAGGTTATTGCATCATAGACTTCTACCTTCTATCCTTGATTTGCTTATGATTATAGTAAATTCTATTGTCTATATATGTTCTACTGTTTTTCCAATTTATATTTTCTATTTCTTTTAATTTCTAATACATTCATCATGAGTTATCTCTATCCATCATCTCTTACTCTTTTTGAGACTTCATCATTTATTGACTTTTTGGTCCTTCTTTTATCTTTCTCTCTTGGGACCTTATTTCTCTTTCTGTCATTTGTGTATCAACTAATTATTCCCTCTGGCTTATCCCTTATCTCCTTTTGCTGCATCATTTGAGCACCCAGCCATTGAGCTTTCATTATTTTTGGGAGACTGTTCTATTGTAAACTCTTAAAGAATTATCTATTTGATTCATACTTATTAGTCTTATGCCTTCAACACAGGGGTGGGATTCAAATTTTTTAACAACCAGTTCTGTGGGCATGGCTTAGTTGGTGGGCCTGACTTGGTGGTCATGTTATTGGCTGGGCATGGCCAACTCAATATCACTCACATCGAGGCACGCATCTCCTCGCCTGGCCTCTCATGACTGTGAGTGTCAACAGTTGTAAGTGTGAAAAATGGTCATAAATCACTTTTTTCAGTGCCATTGTACCTTTGAATGGTCACTCCACACAAGCAAAGTACCAGCAAAGGAGGGGGGAAAAAAACTCCAGAGAAGTTCCCGAGACAGGAAGTCTAGTCCTGCCAAGAATGTAATAAGGGTTAACAGAGAGGCAATTTCTGTAAGCAATACCAGAATGTTTCCTTCCTGCCTTCTTTACAGGATTAGGCCAGTAATTTCTTCTAACAACCGGTTCTGCGAACTTCTTAGAATGTTAACAACCGATTCTAGCGAATAGGTGTGAACTGGTAGAATCCCCCCTGCCCCTGCTTCAACGTCTTCATCTTCTTGCAATTTGTTTTGTCTCCTCCCCCATTCCTTCTGGTTTCTCATCTGTTTTTCTGAGTATTACATTCATCTCTTGTTGAGGATCTTCTACACTCACATCTTTCTCTTTGGACAATCTCACTATCTCCTTACGATTCTTTATCACTGTTCCCAAATGTCCAAATTTTGAAGTCTTATTTAGTTTTTCTTCTTTTTTTTCTTTTATCACCTTCCTTTTTTTAATCTCATAGGATGTTCTATCAGGTAGCTTAGATAATTCAAATCCAAATTGGCCCACTGTATTTCCTCCAGTTTTTCAAGTCTACCATCAATAAGCAGTTTTAATAGAGATCTATTTATTTGCTGTTCAATTTGTTTTAGAGATTTTCAGAGAGCTCACTAAATGTTTCCAAACATACAAGTTGTCTACCAAAATAGAATAAAGGTCAGGTAGCCTTTCAGATGTTGTTTACTTTCTCTTCTTTCATTTATTTGTGTTAAACAATTGTCTCTTTCACTAAGGTTCCCATGTTGTAATGCTCTTTTTCTTCCAGTAGATGGCTCCCCTACTCCCAATTCCAGCCTTAGACAGCATCAAACATCTGATTGTCAAGCAGATCGAGGGAGATTAAAAATAAAAATAAAAAATCAATTTCTCCCAATTATCACTTTTCAAGTAATTGTTGAATCTTTTCCAAACTTTCTATGTTTTAAAGTTTCCATTAAACATTTCTTTCACCTCTGAGTCTTTAATCTTTCTCTCTGTATCCGGTCACCACTTTCCTGCTACTTGGAGATTATTTTTGGATTTTTTTTTTAACTTGGGTTAGATCTCTAGCATAAAAGTTGGAAGTTGTCTCACCCAGTTTCAATGGTCTGTCCCCACACCATTCCAGCACAAATCTTATTGTCCCGGTGGTCACAGGTTGTGACTTGCCAAAATGACTGTTGTCCCTGCTGCTGTTTAGGAGAGCTTTCTTCGGACCTAATGAGGAAATTGCAGTTTTCCTTGTGATTGATGAAGCACCTCTCTTTTCTTTACCACTCCTCCAGGGCAGCTAGGACCCCTAGGATCTCCCGACAGCAGTTGCCAGCTGGTTTTCACACAGAGGTCATCAGAGGTCCATTATTTTCCAGCCATTCATGCTGCAACACCAACCGGAGGTCCCAGCACCCCTGTTCTTGACCTTCCTTTGGGAGCAACACAATATTGGCTTCTTTCCATGACTGGGGTATATTTCCCCCCTGTTATATATAATTCATTGTGTCTTTTAGTGGTTGAAGAAGTTCATCCTTGAAACACTTGTAGTATTGGCTTGTAAGACCATCTGGGCTTGGGACTTTGCCTGGCTTCATTTTTTTAAAGCTGATATCTCAAAAGCAATTATCGGATCATTCATAAGTTATCACTGGATTTGTGATAGTTTTGGTAACTGCTGTTTTGAAAGGTATTCATCTATTTTTAATATATCAATCTTTTGTCTTTTATACAAATTTGAATAAAAATTACGAAAGGACTTTTTAATAAGTTCATTATCTGTTATTATATTATTGTCTTCACAATTTTTCCAATTATTGTCTTTTTCTTTTCTTAATTTATGTGCTATTCATCTGCCTGGTTTGTTAGCAAATTCACAATGTCTTTGTTTCGCATAGTTCAACTTAGTTTCTGTTTCCTGGACAGTTAACATAGATAATTGTTCCCACAACAGTTTAATATGGTGTGCAATTTTAGTATCTGCTGGTGTCTTTTGCAACTGAATTTCTTTCTGTTTAATTGTATCCAATATCCTTGTGTCTTTTCCTGGAATTTTTTCTTGTCTAAGTGATTATGCTGAATAAAATAGCCCCTCATAACTGCTTTATTAGCATTCCATACTATCTTTAAGCTTGTCCCTTTTCTCAGATTATTCTCAAAGTATTTCTGCAATTTCTTTTTGCAGTCTTTCACAATCCTTTCCTTTTGCAAAATAGCTTCATTTAATCTTCATCTGAAACTCGAACTCTTTCCTTTTAAAATCAAAAACACCAGATTATGGTCTGAGAAAGATTTAGGCAGAATGTCCAGTTTCAGAACATTATTTGTGAGATTTTTAGACATCCATGTCATATCAATCCTTGAAAAAGATTTATGTCTTTCAGAGAAGAAGGTATATTCTCTAGCATCTCCATTTTTTTGCTTATTGAGACACCCCAGACTGCATACAGGAATGATACTGAATGGCAGTCCACCCACATCACAAGCCCTCTTCCAAAAAGAAGCCAAAGAGAGCTCTGGGATGTCGGTCCAGTTCACGGCCCACTGGAGGATCCAAAGCCAGTCCCGGCCGCAGCCATCAAATGCTTCAGATGCGTCCAGCAAGGACACTGAGCATCAGAATGCCTAGCCCCAACTCCAGTTCCCCAGACCAGGACCTTAGCGATGGCGAGACCCAAGAAACCCCATGGAAACCGACAAAGAAGGGGAAGTTCACCTGGCATGATGTTGAAGTCTCCCCTCCCTTGACCTGGAGCGAGGAAACCCCAGATGCCAAAATCCCACCCAGCACCACTGGGGACAGCACCAATGATAGCAATCCGATGGTGAATAGTCAAGCCATCTGCCCCTTTGCCATCAAATCCCGAATAGTGGTGCCTGGAAAGGGAGTCCAAGGGAACGGAGAAGCCATCATAGACACTGGCTACACTAGATGCCTAATCAGTTTCCCAGCAGAAGTGGAAAGTAGATATTGTAGAGCATTGTTGTGCTTAGAAGGCCACTCGTGTTTTGAGACAGACTTGTCTGTGTTTTAAGATAAAATACATGAAAACATCCCTTATACAGGAAATTCACATAGGGTTTGTGTTTCCTCTCCAAGAGTCCCTAGTGGAAAATCCATATCACAAACTGATTTGTAAGGGGTTAGGTATGCTTAGGAGGCCTATCATTTTTCAAGTCTGTGCTGTAGGGGTAGTCCATGACTTAACAACCATAATTGAGCCCAAAATGTCTGTTGCTAAGTGAGACATTTGTTAAGTGAGCTTTGTCCCATTTTATGACCTTTCTTGCCATGGTTGTTAAGTAAATCACTGCAGTAATTAAATTAGTAACGTTGTTAAGTGAATCTGGCTTCCCCATTGAGTTTACTCGTCAGAAGTTTGTTAAAGGATCACATGACCCTGAAACACTGGAACCATCATAAATATGAGTCAGTTGTTAAATATCTGAATTTTGATCACACGGCCATGGGATGCTGCAATGGACATAAAAGTGAAAATGGTCATAAGTCACTTTTTTAGTGATGTTTTAACTTCCAATTGTCAGTAAGCAAATTGTTTTAATTTGAGGACTACCTGTATGTGTTTCTTGGAAGAAATCATTAAAGTGGAAATCCAATTAGGGTTCAGATTTGGGTTGTAATTGGAATTAGGGCTAGGTCTCAATAAAATCACAATGAAGAATAGATATTTCCAATAGATTTGTAGTACATTGGTATGCTTAGGAATCCTCTCATGTTTCTGGACTGCTGCACTAGTAAAATACTGTATATGGAAAAAAATCTCATTAGACCTGAATTCAAATTATAGTTAGGGTTAGGATTATGATTAGGGTTAGGGTTAAGTCCCCAATAATTCCTAGTGGAATTATTGGAAAATACAAATGAAGGACTATTGAAAACAGTCCTTTGTCTCCATTTTTAATGAATATTTGAAGCAAATGTTTTCAACTGCATAGTAGGGAGAGGAGAATAATTGAAAATATGAGACTACTAATACATAGAAAATAAAAAATTTTGACGGCTGAAGAGACAAATGAAATAGTTATATTGAAAGACAGAAGAATCAGGAAGCAGAATAAAAACATGGAATGCTTTAGAGACAATTACAATTGAACTTAGGTACAAAACATACTCTTAGGTTTCAATCACTTTTTAAATGATGGAAATTTGGTGAGCTTATATTCCAGTTCCACTCTGGTGAAGTGCAAGTTCCTGTCTAAAGGTGCTTTGACTCATTCTTAATGTGTGATAATGGAGATCCTATTTAGAAAATCAATACAAGTTGTCCTACTAAAAAAAGCAGACTAATTGACAATCTGGCATTAATTGTTTACAATAAATTCAGATTGTAAATTGAGAAACCTTCTTTTTAAATAGTGTCATTAGAGTTGTAATCCTGTAAAACATGTACTAATACACTTTCCACAGGAAAAAAAAATTATGGTCCTTAAAACCTTTTTAATAAGTACTTTCCAACTTTCATCTAAAACCGGAAAATATTATGGCTTTTTAGCACTGAAATTATAAAGTTCTTCCATTTTTTAAAATATAAAACTACTGCCCCTAATTTAAAATTCTGGATTCTGTCCCTAGTATATAAAATGAATAATTAATATATATATATTTTTCCCTGATGCTATTCAGAAGATCTGAAATTTGCAAATTTAAATCCTATACAGGCATTTACTTGAATCAGAAACAGATGATAATATGCAAGTTCTATCCTGTAACTCCCCTTTTAATTAACATACATTATTTTGAAATTATGCATAGGATTTTAAAATAGTTTCAATTCAATGTGCTTTAGATGGGAACCCTATCGTAGTACAGATAGCAAATCATGTAATTCAAGAAATTATAGTACATATTTTATCACAAAAACTCATAAAATTAAAAAAACAACAGTTTTATTAGTGTGGTTTACTATTTCTAAAGGCTCAATTACAGAATTGGTGTTTTCCAAATAAAGTTTTGGGTGGGATAATATGAAAAAGGTGAAGATCTGGGAGGCTATTGTAGATTTCGGAAAAGAGAATAGTTTCTCCTCTCCCCAAAAGAACCTTAGAGTTGGTTTTGCAATGAAACAGAACAATCTGTAATCTGGGAATGAAAGTACTCATGAGGGTATTTCTGGAATTCAGTTGAGTTAAACCCATTTCAAAAGACATGCATCTGAGAAACAGTACAGGCTGAATGACTTTTTAAATGTCAATCATTCATTCTACTTGTTATACCAGTAGCTACAAATGTTTCTTGCAATTTATAATAAAAATTAATTAACAATTAAATTTACAATTTACAATTAAATAGTACTGTAATTAAATAAAAAACCTGAATGAAATAAAATTAATGGTTAAAAGGATCAATTAATCAGCCGTTCGAAGCTTATTAAAATGTATTTTGAGAGCCGTTTTCACAATTAATCATGTAAGGAATGTATTCCAAAAACTGAAGTAGCATCAGGAAAGGTTTCTCACTTATTGTTGAAAGGTAGGAAAACTTGCAGATGATCTCAATAACAAATTGGGAGTCCAGTGAGACATCAAGTTTAGAAAGCCTTATATTGACATTGCAAATTCAGCCCTATTCCCTTCTGTAATCTGCATTGTCTTGTGTGCATCCAGGAACAGAGCAAGCAGAGTGGACACAACAGATTGGTAGTGACACAAGCAGGGGATCATCACATCGGGCAAAACACAGAGGGAATGCTTACAGGCTCTCACTTTGTGAATGCAACTGTTTATGTTGCGAATCACTATCCCCAACCTTAAACTACAGTGGCTACTCAGTCATCATAAACCTTTAAGCTATAAGTCTTTATTTAGAATGCTCTATTGCAAACTGTGTGTCTAATTCTTATACTAATTTTCTGAACAGCACACACAGCTATCACTCCATTTGGTACACTGCCAATGACATTGAAACTCTAGTCTAGACCAAAAAGGGTTTGAGACCACATTTGTAAATGGGAAGTGTCTCATAAAGAGAAAGGGAAGTGGAAATGGAACACAGGGCATAAAGCAGGATAATATTTATGTGTTGCAGGGACAAAAGGTTCAATGTGCCCAAATATTTGGAAATGTGGCACATTATTTCCAATATTATATGCATTGATGTAGAAAGAGCTAAGATTTTGATCAGCAACTACTGGCATCTCTGTTGTGTTCTCATCCTATCTCCTCTTTCCCATTTAGTATTTTGTTGTTGATTCCCTTGATCTTCCCTCTAATCTCCTATTTGCTCTCTCTTGTCAATTTAATGAGCACAAAGGCATTTTCAGCCTGCTCAGTCTGGTTGTTGTGGTTCGCTGGCAGCCTGTGCAGATGGCAGCGGAATCGGACAGTGGGGAAGAACAGGGATTAGTCTGGGAGTATGGGGAGATCTCAGAAGAGGGTCCTGCCTCCGATACAGAGATGGAGCCAGGACCATCTGGGAGTTATGTGCTGACTCCGGAGCCTCCAGAATCGGGCAGCAGTGAGGCAGAGGAACAAAGGGAGCTTGTTCCCAGTGCGCGTATGCATAGAGCTGCCAGAAGGCAAGAGCAACTAAGACAAAAGGGGCGACTCAGGAGTAAGGCTTGGAGGTGATTGCTCCTCCCATAAGGTATAAAGGAAGTGCAAAGGTAGGAAAACCTTTGCAGGAAGCAACGTCGTTCGATCTGATTGGTTTAGACTCCAAATTTGTTCTCTGGTTTTGGAAAGACTAATTGGGACTTTAGTCATTGGCAGCACTTCAAGTAAGATAAAGTGCGTTCTTACAAAGAACTTTGGAACTAATTATAACCAGTTAAGAGTCATCCTGGGCTGTGAATGATGATAATTCAAAGCCATTGAACTAAAATAAAAGAGTTTTGGATTTTATATGTGTTTGTTGGTGTCTCAGGAAGCCTTGGTCAGAGCACTGGTTTAATGATAAAGTACCAGGTAGAGTAGATTGGACAAGAGCATTTGTCTCAACAGCAGACTGTTTGACTGAATGAGCAAATGGGTCAGTTTGATCACCTTTATTTATTTATTGATTTGATTTGATCTGTCAATCACTTACAAGACAATAGGAAAAAGTATAAACATGAGTAAGAATACAGGAAATAGGCTCGAATAAATGGGGACAATAGGACAGGGATGGTAGGCATGATTGTGCACATGCACGCCCCTTACAGACCTCTTAGGAATGGGGTGAGGTCAATAGTGGATTGTTTAAGGTTAAAAGAGTAGGGGTTAGAGCAGAGGTGGGCAACTATGGCCCCTTTATGACTTGTGGACTTCAACTCCCAAAATTCCTGAGCTAGCATGGCTTGCTCAGGAATTCTGGGAGTTGAAGTCTATAATTCATAAAAGGGCCATAGTTGCCCACCCCTGGGTTAGAGGATGTAACAACAGAGTCAGGTAGTGCATTCCAGGCATTGACCACCTTCTTCTCCTCTATGTTGAAATATATTCTATGTTTTTAAATTATAATTAGTTATGCTATAAATTTACAGCTATAAAGAAACATTTGAAGATGTTTATTGTGAATCATCAGAAGGTCTCCCATTCTTCAACTTCCCTTGTACTCTAAAAATCCCTGCTGCTCATTTCATACACTATTTGGTGAAGACTCAGGTTTAAGACAGTGAATATGTTACTGTACTATCACAAATATCACAAAGACGTTGACCATGACAGAATTATTCAATATGTGGATGGATGTGAGTTGTTTTGTTTTTTTAATGTTGTAATGATGAGGCAGTCGAGTTGTTTGATCATGAACAACTGAATCATAATGATCTTTATTGGAGTCTAGTCTTGCATTTATGCACATTTTTAGTTATCCTCCATCACTGGTTAACTTTGGTTACTGCTTAACTTTCGTTACTGTTTAGCACAGTAATCCATACAATTAATTATCTCTAGTTAAAGTCTAACATATGTTTACTTCCTCTCTCTAATCCTCCTTTAGATTAGTGACTTTGTTTACCTGAGTTGTATTTGCTTGGAAACATTCTTTATCTGAGGTTTGCCATCTGAGATTGGAACATTCCTACAATTACAACTCTACATATCCTCGTTTTTTATTTTAAATGGAGGATTCAAAGATTTATGAATGTATCGCAATTGTAGAGGATTAAGAGAGGGGGAAGCAGGACGAAACTATGTGAATAAATTTGGAATACATTGAATAAAACAACAGGTTGCAAATGGTACAATAATAATTATAGCATAAAAGAAAAACTGTCTGAGCCAAGACCAGTCAGGGAGCCAATTGGTTAGACACTCAAAAGGTGAGTAATGAGCATGGATATTATTTTGAATGTATGATTGTAAATTGGCAAGCTCATCCTCAATAGTTTTATTCAAAGAATGAAAATGCACAGCACATCCACAGTGTCCAACTAACATACAGAACTCTCCCTGATGGGCTAAAAGATAGTCTATGGCAAAACGCTGCTATAAGACATCTTGATTTAAGTCTTCTATTTCATGCTGCAAATCATGAATAATAGCAGCAGTAGCATTGATGGATTTTTCAAGTCTGCAGGTGAGACCAAGAATAGATCATCTGTTTTCTTGAGCAATTATGCCAGGATAAGAGCCTAGAGTAAGGACTCCTGTAACGGCCCCTGCCAATGCACGGCCAAATGTAGAACCAGAAGACAACTGTGTGTCAATTATGACTTCATCATTACATGTATGCCCCAGAGAGGAACGCCGCTGTCGAGTTGATGGGAGCGTACCTATTTGAACAAGTAGAGTAAAATAACCTATAGTTGCACATTGATAATTCTGAGGATGAACGTTAGTAGCATATTTATAGAAAAAAGAACCACATATTAGGATCTTTAAGCTGCCAACCAGCGCATATCAATCCTGTATTAGATTGATCAGAGGCATTAAAAATAGGAAAATTGTCAGAATACATATTAGGAGCTATATTAATTCCATGCAAGGAAGAATTAAAGGTACCTGACAACCAATAGTAGTCAGAACAATAACTATAATTCCCTAGCTTTTTTAATATGTGCTGAGGATCATCATAATCAGACCAATTATGAAGCCAAGTGTGTTTAGCGTGACAACAGAAACACAGACCCCTTGTAAATTGACTAACTTTCAAGTAACGCCAACGGACAGAATTCAATTGCATAGGGGATGTAGAAAATAGCCAGGAGTATGAAATAGATTGTAGTTGTAAGACAATAAATGTAGAAGACATGATCAATTTAGGGGTAAAAGAAATTTGACCAAATGCCATTGGGGGCTCATAATATAAAGTAATACTTGTGCCATGGGTCATAAACATGTATTGGTCATGATGAACCCACAAATTAGGGTTAAGACGAACCACAGAAGTGTCATTTTGAGCAGAAACACCATTAACCATAAACAAGAAAATACAAAGTAAAATGGTAACAGAGTTAGCAGTAATAATAGCAAAAACAGCAGCAACAAGATTTTCAGGAGTCTGAGGTAATGAGGCCTGTTGCAGTTGTTGTTGAGCTTGATATGTAGTAGATTTAATCTGGCCCCAAGTGATGGGTTGTGGGCACGTCGACCTTGGAAGACAGACTTCCGTGTTCAGATGAAGATTGAAATCCGGAATCGGGTTGTGAAGGCCCTGATGCCATGCCATGATACAGACGAACACAGCACGCTGGAACCCACATTGCTTGTCGAGTAGAAGGATCTTCCATGGCAGCATAACCACAACCCCAGGTGATCAGTGGTGTAGGGCCTTTCCAGGTTGGATCTGGAGCTTGGCGATACTTTACCAAAGGCCTTGCTAAAGATTCAGTAGTTCGAAAATGCAAATTAACAGGTGAGTCTGCAAGAGAATCTAAAAAGGCTAAATAATTCCAAGTATATAATGCTACAGCAATGAGATTTTGAATCTTTCTCAGATGGTAAGGGCCAAACTCAGTTTGTAATTGTTTCTGAAGCAATGCTTCAAAAGTACGATGAGCTCACTCAACTATAGCTTGACCCTGAGAATTGTAAGGAATTCCATGCACTAAAGTAATATTCCGTTTCTGACAAAAGGTTTGAAATTCCTTACTAATATAAGCGGGGCCATTGTCAGTTTTAAATTGAGAAGGCCGATTCATTACAGCAAAAGAGGATAGGCAATGAGAAATAACATCTGAAGTACATTCATGTTTTGAAGCAGTAACCCAAAGGAAGTGCGAATGAGTGTCAATAGACATATGAAGATAACAGTATGGCTTAAAGGTTGAAAATTAAGTTACATCCATTTGCCAAATTTGATTAGCTTGGGTTCCTCGTGGGTTGACACCTACTGGAAAGGGAACTGCCAGTTGCTGGCAAGCTGGACAAGCATGGACAATATCCCGGGCTTGAGATAATGAAATTTTAAATTGCTTTGCAAGCAATTTGGCATTTTGATGAAAGTAAGAATGACTAGCAACAGGATCAGCAAACAATGACGCAACATCCTTTAAGGGTTCATCTGCCTTCTGATTTCCTTCAGTCAAGGCATTAGTAAAGGGAGTATGACTTCGAATGTGTTCTACATACAAAGAATACAAGCGAGTTTTCAAACTATTCTTTAAAGATAAAAACAAGGATAATAAATTCTTATACAAAGAGAGAGCACAATAAGAAAAGGGAAGAGATTGCATAGCTAAATACACATATTGAGTATGAACGATCAGGTTAATAGGTTGGTCATTGAACAATCGTAAAGCCAAAATCACAGCAGCCAGCTCAGCACGTTGAGCTGAAGTCTGCGTGGCAGTAAATTTAGAATACCATTGTTGTTGAATCTTCCAGACAACCACACCCCTTGTAGGTGATCCATCAGTAAAGACTGTAAGAGTTTTAGAAATAGGATTTCGCACAAAACACAGCCCTTTTTGTGTGCAGAAGAACGAGGCAAAATTAAGCCAACTAATCCAGAAGGAAGAGGACCTTTAAATTGAGATGGAACTATTTTAACTTCCATGGGAAATTTAAACTCAATTTCCTCTTCAGTGATTAAATCGATCCCAGCACTACTGGCTGTGGCTGGGGAGGAGTGAGAGAGACTGCTGGAGGAATCAGAGTGATGGGAAAGGCACACTTTGGATTCTGGATGGGTGCCACACCCATTGGCAAGTTTCCTGACCAAAACCAACATTGATTGGCCCAATGAAATCCTTTTTTACAAATAGGGCACTTCTTAGAAGGACGATTCTGAGGCATAGAAGGCTTAGAATGACAGTCCTTCTGAAAGTGGCCAGGCTTCTTACACTTAAAACAGTTACCAATTGGTCGCTGTCCTTTCTGAATAGCAGCTGCTAACATATGCATTTTATAAGTTTGTGATCCAATATCCTGGCAGACTCGCAGCATATCTGCCAGAGTGTAATGAGCAGTAGCCTTTAATGGCTGTAAAGCTCTTTTACAATTTGCATTAGCATTTTCAATAACTAACTGGCAAAGAAGTTCACCAGCAGCTTCCTGATGATCAAACTGCTGTCTAATTGCTTTGGACAGACGCTCAATGAAGTCAGCATAAGGCTCATTGGCATTCTGTCGAATGTTTGAAAAATTTGCTCTAGGTTCTCCAGCTTGGGGTACCTTAAGAAAAGCACGAAAGGCACATTCAGAAACAATAGTTAACGTAGCTGGAGGAAGAACAACTTGAGTAGGAATTGTACCAAATGGTCCAAATAGCTGCTCAACTGTATATGCTCCTCCCCCTCCTAAAGCAGCAGCTTGAGCATGTCTCATATATTCACTCTCCCAAACCACATATTGCATGGATGTTAAAATCACGCAAAATATTTGCTTCCAATCTTCAGGGATCATTGTATAACCATTTTTTATTCCTTCTACAAGTCCTCTTGTAAAATTACCACTAATTCCATAGTCTGTAACTGCCTTTTTTAACTCTCTTAAGATCTGATAAGGCAGACCCTCCCATTCTGCTACTTGCAGTCCAAGGACGATATTGTACTGGACAAACAGACAGTAATTCTGCAAGTTCTGTTCCTGAGACAGAGGCATCCCTTTTACAAGTCTCTACCATTTTCTAAAAAGAAGATTGAACAATAGAGTCAGGAGGCTTTTGCCCTGTATCTGCAGGAGCTGAGGGAATTGAAGACATATATTCAGGTGAAGAAGGGGGACAAATGACAGCATTAGTATAACGTGAAGGTGGAGATGTTAAAAGAGAAAGTTCATTGTGACCAAATTTTTCAATTGCATGCCTACATAAATGCCACACCTGCAAAACTTCTATTTTTGCTCGCGGTTCAGTATGCAATGTTTTCCCTATACGTTCCCAATCAGTTAATTTTAAAGACCCCTTTTCTGGGTACCATAGGCACTGAGCTGCAATCTCCTGGACCAGCCTTAAGAGATTTCTCTGTGGTACTTCGTTATTATTTTTCTTCAACAAATAGCCTAATTCATCTACATGCTTCCTTTGTTCCTCAGAAAGCGAAGACCCCATACTTACAGAAACCAAAAGGTTGAAGAAACCACAAAGGGTTGAAGGTGCACCAAATCCTTGCCGGATGAAGTAAGAGGGTCCCTGTTCATGCGCCACTTGTTGTAATGATGAGGCAGTCGAGTTGTTTGATCATGAACAACTGAATCATGATGATTTTTATTGGAGTCTAGTCTTGCATTTATACACATTTTTAGTTGTCCTCCATCACTGGTTAACTTTGGTTACTGCTTAACTTTGGTTATTGTTTAGCACAGTAATCCATACAATTAATTATCTCTAGTTAAAGTCTAACATATGTTTACTTCCTCTCTCTAATCCTCCTTTAGATTAGTGACTTTGTTTACTTGAGTTTTATTTGCTTGGAAACATTCTTTATCTGAGGTTTGCCATCCGAGATTGGAACATTCCTGCAATTACAACTCTACATTTTAAGAAATAGAGGCTTTATCAGTATCTTTATCAGTATTTTTCAGGTCACGCCAGAATCTGGAGAGCCATACAGTATAAGAAAATACATAGGTCTCCAGATTTCCCAAGTGTTATTATGCAGTAGTATTAGTAGAATTACTAATATTGCTGCATTGTCTAATAGAATGAAATTTCCATGATAAAAAATAATATACAATTATGATAAGCTTAATTCAGGAAATATTTTGAGGAAAATTCAAAGTCCATCAATTCCTGGGAGAAAACAATGCATTTTGAAGAGAAATAATAGCCACATTTATTAACATAGATCCGCTATAGATGAAAAACACTGACCTGATTGTGGGAGTTATGTCAGTATTAAATATGTAGATTAAGTGTAGATTGCTTTCTCTGCTCATTGATTTGTGGTTAGAAATAGCAGCTTTTCAGGGATAAAATATATTTGGGATGAATATATTTCCTACAAAATCTACATGTTGTAGTTAAGCTTTACATTTAAGATAATCAATGTTGTAGCAAGAAAAAATTCAAAACAAAAACTCAAAACACAAATCCAAGCAGCAGGAAGCTTTGATATAAATTACAGCTCAATGTACTATATATAGATTTTTATAAAGTATTTGTGTGTTGCTTCTTAAGGATTTGTTGAAAGAATTGCCACCATATATAACTTATATATGTA
Source organism: Pseudonaja textilis (assembly GCF_900518735.1). The sequence goes on from NW_020769344.1 coordinate 4,526,319, forward strand.
AGATGGGCAGCCATAGTGTGTAATATTTCCAAATAAATGTTTCTTATATTTTATGCTGTTTTACTTTAAATCACAGCAATCTTCTACATAGTAACTTAAATAAGAATGTTTTTTGAAATTGAATACAAAAGGTGAATATGTAACTGAAATTATGTCTGTATGAAGATGTGATAACCTGGAATCATGCTGTTCTAAAAAAAAGATGTTTTATTTTCATTATGTTTTGTGAAAACCCAAATAAAACTTTTACAAAAAAAGAATGATTTTTTATTTCTTTCAATGCTATAAACATACAACTGCCAATACATTCAACTGCCTCATGACAGCTCAGTTGCAACTTTTTGGTTTTTCCTCAACTTCTTCAGCTTCTCTCCCTGTTAAACAGATGAAATGAGACAGCTCTAAAGGAGGAGCTTGGAGATAAGAGGCATCTCAAAACTCCTCTGTTGCAGACATTACTTTTCCAAGGCAAACACTGGGTAGCTTAGGATTGTACTCCAGTAACTAAGGTATGTTAGATGGTGTTTTTCTCTTCCTTGGGCTTTATCAAGATTAACCAAGATTTTTAACCTAATAAAAATGTTTGATGAGATTTGAATTAACAAAAAAAGAAGACATACCAAGATTTTTGGTTGTGTCAGTATTAGTTTGCTTTAAACCCTGCAAAATAATCTTTAATAGCCTCTTGTATGAGCATTTTTGGTAGAACTTCTAGATAAAAGCTATAGGTTTTTTATATGGCTTTGTCTAGTTAACTTTAAAATAAATCTAGATAATAAAGATACTTGGATCTTTACTATTAAAAATTACATGTTGATTCACTTGTTAATATTAAATGACCTTCTCATTTAATGGGGTGGTTTTTATAAATAAATTTGGAAACAACTTATTAAAATTCAAATCCTGTAAGGATGAAAATTCTGTTTTTAATTCAGGATGTTCTCTTAAACTGATGCATTTATATAGAGGAAATGTGCAGACTTATTACTAGTTCATGGCCTGACTTAGGATGAGTATTGTAATTGTATGAAAATATATAATAAACAATTAAGTTGTTATTAAATTACCTTTGAGTTAAGGATATGATGCAGGACTGAACATGCTGAACTACAGCATGCATTACTAGAATGATCGAAGTTAGTTGAAGTATCAATAGCAATCTCTTTTTCATTTAGAAGTAGGATGTGTTTTGATCTACTCTAAAGCACTATAATATGGACTTAATATGGACTTAAATAGTCCATAATATGGAGTATTTCTCTGTCTTTTGAAATGCAATTGTTCTGTTGAAATGTCTACACAAATATATTTTGCTCTTTCAGAAACATACAAGCTTGTCTTAATTCCCTCTTCTCCCCTTCCTGCTGTATGTTAAAATCCAGTTAAAATGTATTCATTGTTTAAGAAATAGTTTTCAAAAACTATTCTGGCTATGTTTGTTGGCTTTTTAACAAAGGCTAGCCAATTAAGATTAGGTTTTGCTAGAAACCAACAGAACACTTCTTAAAATGAGAAACTGTACATTGGATTTAAATGAGTTACAAGTAGCTTGTAAAAGTAGTTTTATTACCCTAATGGTGTAAGTCTGTAAAGCTCCAATGATAGAAGTGAAATACAGGCAGTGTATGATTTTATATTAGTCACAAACTGGAGACAGTGCAATCACTTTCAAGTATTCCAAAAACACTAATATATTACCCAGCTACAGAAAAAGCTACTAAATCTATAACTTATAAAATGCTGGGACAGAAAAGGTATTTCTTTCCTGCTTCAGTTTTTCTAGAAAAAAATTAGTATTTTCTGGAAATATTGATTAGAAATCCTTTTACATTTATAGTAAGTGAAATATTAACTTCACTGCAGGTGATACTTGTTCCCTAGAGTAATTTTTCCAGATGTGTCAAGATTTTAAAATTGCAGCTTTATTGGAAATGGTTGCTAAGCAAGTACACGTTGATATGCCACAGATGTGGAACACTTCTGCAAGCTGCCACATAATTATGATAAATCTTCCAATAGTGTTGCTAATAAACATAAGTGGATAATTCATATTGATAGTATCCACTTACACTAGCAAGTAGGTTGTAAACATGGTGCAGAACAATATTAAATAAGAGATTTCAGACTTGTTTTTGGATGTGTATCAGAGATATTGAAATATTGATAATAAGGGGTGAATATGAAACAGAAGTCACTCTCAAATCCATATTTAATATAAAACTTTCAACTGAACAATTGATATGCTTTTTTGGTATCAGGAGCCCACATGGCAGCCAGCCCATTATTTCTTCTGGCACCGATGCAGCACTGGAGCAGGAGACATGCTGATGCTGTAGTCATGAGGTGAGGTGGGGTAGTGGTGGAGATGCCCCACATGTCCTGCACCATTTACGTCAGAAACCCACAGCCAGGCCATCCATACCCCAACAACTGCTTTGCTTTATGGCCACTGCATTAGCACATCACTCAGCCTCCTGCTCCAGAGCCGTGCCAGTGCCAGAAGTAGTGGGCCAGTGCCATGAGGCAAGGCAGGTGTTGGGGCATGAATGGCCTGGCTGCAGGGGCCCTGAGATAAGCTAGTGCAAGGTACGTGGGGTAGCTCCACCACCATCCCGCCACATGGTGGCATCACTCAAAAAGAAATAAGACTTCTCCTAGAGATAAGCCCTAGTGCTTATTTCGGAGCCACAAGAAAAGTATAAAGTATAAATCTACTTTTCTTCTTAGGAGATATCATTACTCTGGATTTCACAGACATCATGAAAGGCAGAAACAATGGTATTCTGGAGAGCTCAAGAAGCCTTTATTCCAGTATCTCTCGGAGCATAGATCTATCATACAGTGAAAGTGTAAGTGATCAATCAATAAAACTAGTTCTATACAAATAATATCTACAAAATCCTTCCAGACATATTGGCCGATGTTAAATATAATTATCACGTGAAGAGAAAATATATATACAGTACTGTGCAAATGTTTTAAACAGTTGTGCAAAAATGCTATAAATTAAGAATGCTTTCAGAAATAGAAGTGTTAATAGTTTATTTTTATCAATAAAATGGAAAGTAAATGAACAGAAGAGAAATCCAAATCAAATCAATATTAAGAGCTTTAAACTCTTAGAATGCTGCAGTAAAATATCTTCCTGTAATTAAGAACGGGACTGAGTCTACTGCTTCAACATTGTTAGATGAACTCTATGGTATACTAGTTCTCTAAGCAGTCCAAGAAAGGGTAGAAAGAAGAATGATGGGTTTCGCTCAAGTACTAAAAGGCAGGAAAACCACAGCAAACAAACTGGTCCTCATCAATTCAATTTATACAATATTAGTTTGAAAATGGTAATCCTCTAAGTTTAAATAAATAGGAAAGCATGTTTGGTGTAGTTGGTTAAGACTTCTAGAAACCAGGATGCTGTGATTTCTAGTCTTGCCTTAGATACAAAGCCAGCTAGATTATCTTGGGCTAGCTAGTCATTTGTCTCAGCCCTAGGAAGGAGGCAGTGGTCCATCACTTCTAAAAAAAAATTGCCAAGAAAATCACAGGGACTTATCCAGGCAGTCTAGAAGAAGCAGACAAGACTGAACAGAAATGGGGTGGTGGTGGAGTGGGGTATACAAGATTTTATTACATTGAGGCTTGTTATGCAATCATATACAGTAATGATTGTTGAAAGCGTTTTAAAAGTAAAACATATTCTTTATTAATAGTTTAGCATTATACATCTAAAGGAAGCATTATACTTCTAAAGGAAGATTATTAAGCTACTAATTATTTTTTACTTGTCTATATCTGGGTTTCACTAAGGCTTTTCAATCTTACTTCCAAAGGATTTGGCACACTTTATTCAAGAGAACTTTAAGAAGAGAGAGTGTGTGTGTTTTATTAAAGATGCCAAGTCCAAGTAAGTAAATATTTATGTCATATAGATAAAGGTACTTGCCCCTTTTGTCTTTTAATTTGTCAGAGAGATTTTGTGCAGCCATGCTGGTTTCTTTTTGGATTTCTTGTTTTTCTTTCTCAGTGATATTGTGCTGGTTTGGGCTTTTATGATTGTATTTTTTAGAGTTTCCCAAGATTCTTGAGTTGAATCCCTTTAGGATTTTCATCCAAGGAATCTTTCCCAAGTTCTCTCTGAGTTTATTGAAACCAGCTTTTTAAAAATCTAAAATTCTGGTATCATTATGTTCTATTGCTTGTGTTTGCATTATGTTGAATTCTAGTATGACATGGTCACTCTCACTCAAGGTTCCTGTAATTTCAACTCTATCACTTCTTCTCTGTTTGTAAGAATTATATCCAGTATGCCTGTCCCTCTAGTTCCATCCTCTACCTTTTGGACTACAAAGTTGTCAGCTAGGTTGGTTAGGAACCTATTTGTTTTATTTTATTTTATTTTAATTGGTTTGTCAATTGCTTACAAGATAATAGGTATAAGTAAAAACATAGTTATGAATACATGGATACATATAAGAAAAATAAAAGAAACAATAGGACAGGGACGGTAGGCACGTTGGTGCGCTGATGTACGCCCCCTACAGACCTCCTAGGAAAGGGGTGAGGTCAATAGTAGAAAGTCTAAGGTTAAAGTTTTTGGGGTTTGGGGAAGAAACCACAGAGTCAGGTAGAGTATTCCAGACATTGACCACTCTGTTGCTGAAGTCGTATTTCCTGCAATCAAGTTTGGTGCGATTAACCTTGAGTTTGTATCTATCTATTGTTTGCTCTTGTATTGTTATGGTTGAAGCTGAAGTATTCATTGACAGGTAGGACATTGCAATGTATGATTTTATATACTATACTTAGATCAGACTGAAGGCAGCGTAGTCTAGGTTTTCTAGGTCTAGAATGTCAAATCTGGTGGCATAGTTATTCTGCAACGAGTAGAGGATTGGAGATTTGATTGGTGCAGAATTAGTTTTCCAATTGATATCAGGGTAATTGAAGTCTATTGCTGGTCTAAGACCATAGTAAAGTTATATTCATTCATTCATTCATTCATTCATTCATTCATTCATTCCTACTTTATTCAGGGTAATTGAAGTCCTTGTTACTATTGTAGTGTACATATATTTGTTTGCTGGTTGCCAAAAAGGACATCAATTTTTTCTGCTTGGTTGGGTGGCCATGTCATTGTTTGTTTCTTTTATATTGACCCATATACATTTTAGGAGATTTTTGTCTTTGGTTTCATGCATTTCTGTAGCAATATAGTGGTCCTTTACATACAGTGCAACTCCACCTCCTCTTTTATGGGGTCTGTTTTTTTTTGAACAGTTTGTATCCTTCTGTTGATATATTCCAGTCACCCCACCAAGTTTCTGTTATTCCAAATATATCATATCTACCTTCATGTATTAACAGTTCAAGTTCATCCTGTTTGTTCCCCAAACTTTGTGCATTTGTATATGGGCACTTGAGAACTTTAGTCTGATACTGGATATGTCCTATGTCTTCTATTTGGTGTTTGAATTTTCTTCCTTGCCATCCCTCCTTACTTCATTATTTGACTTGCTTCCTAGGGGTTTTTGCTTAGAATTAGGTCCTGGAGATCCTAAACCTCTCCCCTCAATTTTAGTTTAATGCCCTCCTGATAAGTTGAGCCAGTTGTTTTCCAAAAACATTCTTCCCAATCTTTGTGAGGTGCAACCTATATCTTGCCAGAAGTCCATCCAGGAATCCAAATGGTTTTTTTTTGGCAACATCCTTTAGCCAGTGGTTCACTACTAGAGTTCTTTGTTCTCTTACGAGATGTCCTTTCATTGGCAGTACAGTTAAAAAAAATTACTTATGCACCTAAGTCCTTGACTTTCTTGCCTAGCTGCTCATAATCACTATTTTGCTTAGGTTTTCAGCCACATCGTTGATTTTAGCTCTAAGGAGACAAAATATCTTTCTGGATAGACTGTCTGATCTACAGACAGCTGGTTCTGTTCCCTTGAGAATTGAATCTCCTATCACCAACACTTGCCTCTTTTTTTCCTAGGGAGGTTTGGGGTGTTTTTCTATCTAAGCATTTGATGGTGCTTCTTTTCTATGCGTCTGCATGTTTTCTTCTCGTGAGAGTTCATGAAATTGATTGCTTAGTACCAGTGGGGCTGCATCAGAGTGGATTGGTTTGGAGGGGGTTTTGTACTAGGTTTGTGTTTTTTTCTATAAGTGACATGTTTCCATCTATCTTCTTCTTCCTCTAAGGGGTCAATTCTTTTAGAACAGGGGTCTTCAAACTTGATAGCTTTAAGACTTGTGGACTTCAACTCCGAGAATTCCTTTTCCAGTCATGTTAGCTCAGGAATTCTGGGAGTTGAAGTCCACAAGTCTTAAACTTGCCAAGTTTGAAGACCCTTGTTTTAGAAGTTGTTTATATTCAATTTGGGCATACTCTTTTTGCAAGGTTTGGGGTTTCTCATTTTGTAGGTTGAGTTTCAGAGTGGTTAGAGTTTCCTCTAGATCCTTTACTTTTTCTTCTAATAACTTGATTAGTTTACATCTGGTACAAATATAGTTTGGGTATTCTATGCCGGCTCTCCCCTCTGCCATGCTGCCGCTGCTCCTGGCTCCCCAGCCACGTGGCTCCCATTTGTACTGCTTCTCACAGCAAACAGGATGCCTGGATGGCCTACAGTGAGCTCATCTCTTGTCTCCTCTCTACAGCTGGTTCTCCTCCTCCTCCCTGCTGCTCTTACCAGCTCACTCTTTTGCTCTCCGCCAGTCACTGCTTTGTCCTTAGTTGGCTTGCCTCCATGCCCCACGGATGATTTTCCTCCCTGCTCCATAGCTGGACCCCACTCGCTCACCAGTTCTCCTCGTTGTTCTCTGCTGGTTCATTTTGCTTCTCCACTCACCTCACTTCAATGGACCTCTGGTCTCTTGGGTAGGCCACTAGGGTGCAGGCCAAGTTCGCTGTGGATCGTTTTCCTCCTATTTATTTATTTATTTATTTATTATTTGATTTGTCAATCACTTACAAAATAATAGTATAAGTATAAACAAGAGTAAGAATACAGAAAATAGGTACGATTAAATGGGGACAATAGGGCAGGGACAGGAGGCGTGATGGTGCACTTATGCATGCCCTTTACAGACCTCTTAGGAATGGGGTGAGGTCCAATCTTTCCTCTCCTTTTCCTTTCTCCACTTTTTTTTCTTTCTCCATGATTTATTCTATGATTTATCTTTCTCTCTCCACCTCTCCTCCTATCGTTTATCTTAGTTTGATAGCAACTTTTCTCTTCTTTTAATTCCCTGAGATGTATGCTTCTTCTGTTACTGCCATCTTGGAAAGTTGGAGAAGTTTAATGTTAAAATATTGCAATTTTCCCCTAAGTGTTCGAAAGCTAATCAAAATGTTTACTAGTTTATTATATCCTTGTAAAAAAGAAATTCCTTCGGACTAAAAGTTTTTACATATGTGTATCTTTATAGTGACAACCAATGTAAATGTGGATATTTGAAATCACAACATGTAGAAGAGATGCAGATTAACCATAATGAGAAATGGAATTATAAAAAACATACTAAAGAATTCCCAACTGATGCTTTTGGAGACATTACATTTGAAAATTTGGGTAAGACAGGAAAGGTAAGTTAATCACCTGCTTTTTTCTTTTGTGTTTTCTTTTTATATCAGCCTGTGAATGACACAATTGTAAGAGATATTGGATTAAGACTGTATGTACACACTGAAAACATAAGCAGCATTTCATTTATTAATTGATTTATTTATTTTCTATAGTCACCCAAAGCCAAGTAGCGGGGCCCTTAATACATTCTGAGCCCCAAACCTGGGTTTTAAGTTTCAAGCCAAGTTTCAATCCTTTGCAGAAAGCCAGCAGGGTCCAAAGTCCAAATCAAATCAAATCAAATCAAATCAATCAATCAATCAATCAATCAATCAATCACATAAACAAAGGGCAAATAATCCATAAGACGGGGCTACAGAAGCTACTTCCCACCAGTCAACATTCTTTGGCTGACAGGATATGCAGCATGCCAAATCTATTGGATCAGCTTGGACACATAGAAACTCTCAGTAAAATTACAAAATACAATTAAAATACTCTCTTGCAAAAATTACCAAGATTCTTGGAGATTTCTTTTTTCTCATTCTTTTTGAATCTCTCTCAGCCACATGGTTCATTTAGCAACCATTTTGCTGGAATCAAGTGGGTGCTAAATGAGGACAGACTGTATAATTTAAAAAAAAGAATATTGGAATGTCCATTCAAAATATGGTAGCATGAAAAAAATCAAAATTAGAAGAGCTGTTAAACATTTATTTTTCCTTCCTATTAAGATGTTGTAAAGGAGCACAAGGAAACTTATGCATGGATTAAGAATTTATAAAAGAAAATGTTTTGTTATATAAAATCTGCATAACAAAAGGATTTTCATAATAGAAGTAAAGGATAGTGTAAATGGGAAGCCACTGACAAAATAAGACATATCTATTTTGAATGAATTGAGGACTTTTCCCATTGTAACAATTGTTTTTCTTTCTTAGTACATTCGCCTGTCATGTGACACAGACTCTGAAACCCTCTATGACCTAATGACACAATACTGGCATCTAAAAACACCCAACCTCATCATCTCGGTCACAGGTGGAACAAAAAATTTTGCTTTAAAGCCACGCGTTCGTAAAATTGTCAGCCGGTTGATTTATGTTGCACAGTCAAAAGGTAAAGTAGGCCTTTTTTTTCTTAAGCTTGGCCTAGCAAAAAACAAATAGGTTTTAATGGATTAAATATGGACCAGAAAAGGAGGTAAGGCAGGTCATATATGAAGTAAATACTCCAGCCTTTAAAAATAAACTGATTTTATTTCATTAAAAACTATTTCTGATTAAGCATGCTGAGGTTCTTTACCTAGACTTTTATTTGTTATCAAAATAAATAGAATTTGGTAGGATACAAGTTACTGTTTTAAATATGTTATTTGTCTATGTTGAGTTGTGACATCCAGAAGTAGTAGCTGAATGTACACTGCCTGTCCAAGCCACAGAGGGAAATATTTGAAGAGGAAAGTTTTATCAATATATCTGTGTCTGTCTGTGTCTGTTAAATGGAACATGTTTTACTAGAAAAATATTTCTGAATGGTTTTGCTGATAAAACTTGAGGGGTAATTAGGAGATGGCAAACATGTTTTCATATTTATTTTTTTAATATCATCTAGATAATTTTTCCTTTATTTGTGTTCCCCATAATGTAGCCATATCTTGTTCACTTGTCGCTTAGTTTTTCATTCTGTTTGTACTGATTGCTCTTTACTATTTTACAGTGCAAAGTTTTGCATCCTATCTGATATTAAATAGAACTTAATATAATTTAGTTTAAATACTACTTTAAACCACTTTCTAAAATACACAGTGAAATTAAGGGGAGAGGGGAGGAGCTGGCGCCGTGATGGTACGGCTTGCAATCGAGCTCTAAGATTGCAGCCGATATCTTCGCCCCTGGCCGGTCCAAATGGACCTAAACCGTCCCGTAGGGATGGTTATTGCGAGGGGTATACCCTGTGGATCCCAGGGACACCGCAAAGTCCCTGGTTGACCCAGGAGAAGTCCCTTTTGCCGGCGGCGGAGAGGCAGCCCCCAAGCTGCTGAAGTCGGGGCAGCTCCAGAAAGGAAGAGGCTGAAAGAGAAAGTGTGTCAGCTGGGTGAGAAACTTTTTTTTTTTTTTCAATATTTTGAGGCTTGAAAGGACACTTTGAATATAAGAAGAAATCTGTGAGATTTTTGACATAACTGAATAAGTGGCGTTTTTTAAGGGAGACGTCAAAGCGAGGCTTTATTTTTATTTTATTTTTTTGCTACTGGACTTCATTGTTACTTAGTAGATAACCGGACTGAATTCTTTTTTTATATACATGTTTTTCTTATTCTCCCTTTGGTTTTCTTAATTTTTTCTTTAGGCTAGAGGCTCCCTTTGGTTATTTTCCTTTTTGTATGAATGTGTGTGTGTGTGTATGTGTGTGTGTGTGTGTGTATATATATATATATATACCGTTTTTTTTTTAACTTTAATTACGCTTTTCTGGGAGGAGGGGGGAAAGTGAGAATTAAGAAACTTTGTTTTTTACAAGATATGCGTTGAGAAATAATCTACCCAGAGAAGTTCACATCAGATTTACCAAAAAATCCATCAAAACACAAATTTTACAAGCGGCAAGAGAGAAGACGCTGAAATATAAAGGCAAAGAAATCCTGGTCTTAAAACAAATACCCAGAAGAGTGAGAGAGATGAGAAGAGAATATCGATTTTTGACCAAAGTGCTATTGAAAAAGGAGGTGAATTACAGATGGCTGATCCCAGAAGGACTGATGTTTACATGGCAAGAACAAAGACATAGAATTGATTCAATCAAGAAAGCAGAACTTTTTTACGCAGAATTTTTTGGAAGGAGAGAGGAAGAGGCAGAAAAAGAGGTCTCATTAATTGAATTCCAAGAGGAACAAATGGAGATTGAAAAAGAAGAAGGCGCAGTAGGTGGACAGGTGGATATCAAATACCAACGTGAACCAAGATCTACGAGAGCGGTTAAACCTAAATATAAAATTTAATCATGGAAGAGAAAAAACTGATTACAATGAATATAAATGGACTGAATTCGGCTGCTAAGAGAAGGAAGATTTTTCATAAATTAGGGAAATTAAAGTTTGACATAATTTGTTTACAAGAAGTACACATTAAAAAGCAACATGAACAATTGTTAGTACAGCCAAAATTAGGGAAAATATTTACTTCTCTGACTCAATGTAAGAAAAGAGGAGTGGTTTTATATATTAAAGAGGCCACCCCAGCAAAATTGATTTACGCTGATGAAGATGGAAGAATATTAATGGTGGAAATAATGGACAATAATATAAAATACACAGTGAAATTAAGATACTTTATATATTTGATTGGAAGTATATTTGTGGTATGATTCAATTAAAAGTATTACATAGGAACAGTAGGTTATGTGATTAAGTATATTATTTATATATTTTCTTGGAAAAATAATGTGTTTGCAATGCAGCGTTGTCACGTTGATGTCACATGATGTTTTGTGACCTTTTTCCTTTCATGGAGCTGGGGTCGGCCTGGCCTGCGCGTAACACATCCAGCCTGATGGCTGCCTGTTTGACACCACTGTTGTAATATATAGGAATTTCAATAATTTCATCACAAATCTTGCTGAAAGTAGATTTGAGCTTTTACTGCCACCTATTTCAAATAATTCAGTCATAATCCAGGCTTATTACTTGTTGCAAAGTAGAAAATAAAATGAACCTAGTCTGCATCTTAGGATATAGAGTACCAAAGCTCTCCTTTCTGCTTGAAATTACACAGAGCAAACTAAATTTTGTGGATGCTTTATTAGTTTTAAATTGCTGTGAATCCTTGCTAGATTGAGTGACACATTCATAAGTGAATAAACAAATAATATGTTTGACTTGAAACTATGTGCAGGAGCCTGGATATTCACCAGTGGAACCCATTATGGACTGATGAAGTATATTGGAGAAGTAGTTCGAGATAATACTATCAGCAGGAGCTTGGAAGAGAATGTGGTTGCTATCGGCATAGCTGCTTGGGGCATGGTATCCAATCGTGAGAATCTTATCAGAAACTGTGATACTGAGGTACTGAATTTGATTAACAATTTACATTCAGGATTATTTCAGTCCCAACATTACATATAGGGGGAAAGTTACTCATTTAAATCTATTCTATTGCTTCATGTCTATTCTGATTTGAAACAAGATCTTAACATTATATAGTCTATAGTTCTTGAAGCTTGAACAATTATAGATCTTGATTAATTATTAATGAAACGACTGAAAGAATATTGCAAATAATGTATCATTTACAAAACAATCAATTGAGCTGCAACCCATGTGGAAAGTCCAATCAGTCTTAGAAATGAATTATATAAATTGACAGAATAAGGATAGAATATAAAAAAGATTATATTCACATGAAGATGGGCTAAGTTATAATTTAGCAAAAAAGTTTTTTAAAAATGAAGGGAAACTTTTGCATATCAAAATTGGTACACTATTTCCAAATGGCTGCTTACAAGAGTAGAATCAGTGAGTGAAATGTAAACAAGAGGTCCACTTCTACATTCTCCAAATCATGTCATCTACCGTCCCCATCCATTTCTTCATGGAGAAATTGTTTTTGCCAATGCAAAAGGGCTGATGCCTAACATATCTGGTGGCAGCATGCATGGGCAAGCTCAAGAGTGCCATGTTGCAGATATTAAAGCCAATGCAGCTTTGGTCAGGGCTTGAGATTCCAAAAGTTCATGAAGTCAGTTTAGTGTGATTTCTTGTCCAAATTGTAAGGTCCCAGAAGTTTCCCCAAGCCACTGAGATACCAAAGAGAATGAGACTCAAGATGAGGCTTGCAAAAAACAACAGCTTTTATTTATTTTATTTTTTTGGCCAAAGCAAAAGCTGGGTAAATACTGTTTCTAAAACATAGACAAAAGCATGTAAGAAATATCCACACCCCTGCAAGAGTGACCCAGAATATTATGTATATTTTACCTCATTAGAAACAAAGTTTACCCAATCAGTGATAATAGAATAGAACAGAACAGAACAGAATAGAATAGAATAGAATACCTTTATTGTCATTGCATTCTACAAATACAACGAAATTTGAAAGCTACTCCAGCACAGTGTCCCAAACACCACATCACAATCACACTACAGCGTATTTAAAAAATAAAATAATTAAAATAATAATTAAAAACCTAGTCTAAAACCTATTTAAACATATAGTAAGTTAGATAGTTTTAAAATGCCACTATATACATAGGGCTAAATCACATATGCATTGTTTGATTCAAGACAATTATTGCCTTGGAAAAGAAACTGTTTCTCAGTCTATTAGTCCTCATTTTAAGACACCTATAATGCTTCCCTGATGGTAACAGTTCAAAATATGAATGTCCAGGATGAGAATCGTCTGTGGAGATTTTTAGTGCTCTAGAGAGGAGTCTGGTCTTCGCAATCTCTTCCAAAGAAGAAAAAGAGCAACTGATGATTTTTTTGTGGTGTGTTTATAACTCTCTGGAGCATCATCTTATCCACTGCAGAGTATCCAGCATACCACACCATTGCACAGTATGCCAAAATGCTCTCAATGATAGTGTGGTAAAAAGTAACCAGCAACTTCTCACCCAGACCACTCTTTTTCAGCAGCCTCAGAAAGTGCAGGCGCTGTTGGGCCTTCTTTGCAGTGGCCATAGTGTGGACTGACCAAGTAAGGTTGTCAGAAATATGAGTTCCTAGAAATTTAAAACTATGAACTCTTTCCACACAGTCTCCATTGATATATAGTGGGAGAGGTTCTGCTTTGCATCTTCTGAAGTCTATAACCAATTCTTTGGTCTTTTTGATGTTCAGGGCAAGGTTATGACTCTTGCACCACAAGACCAGTCTGAGAACCTCTGACCTATAGGCCGTCTTGTCTTCTCCTGATATGAGTCCCACCAACGTGATGTCGTCTGCAAATTTTATTATAGAGTTCGTGGGACAAGAGGGAGTGCAGTTGTAGGTGTAGAGTGAATACAAAAGGGGTCTCAGCACACAACCCTGTGGAGAGCCAGTGCTGAGAGCAAGAGTGGAAGAAAAACAGCTGCCAATCCTAACAGTTTGGGGTCTGTTAGTAAGAAAGCCCTTTATCCAACAGCAGATGTGAGAGGAGAGGCCCATTTCTAGCAACTTCTTAATCAGTATATCTGGAATGATGGTATTAAAAGCTGAGCTGTAATCAATTAAAAGCATCTTTACATAGCTCCCACTATGCTCCAGATGTTTCAGTGCAACGTGGAGAGCCATGGCAATAGCATTGTCTGTGGATCTATTATTCCGATAGGCAAGCTGGTATGGGTCAAGGTTTGATGGGAGGCAATCCTGTGTATATTTTAAGATCAGTCTTTCAAAGCACTTTATAATTATGGGTGTGAGAGCTACTGGTCTATAGTCATTTAAAGTATCAGGAGAGGGCTTTTGGGAAACTGGAATAATAATGGAAGTTTTGAGACAAAATGGAACAATGGCTTGTGTAAGAGACAGGTTAAAAATATTTGTAAACACACAACAAAGGTTTGTTACCAACATGGTCTTTAAAGCGTTCTTTGCTCAGACCCCTGTCTCTGTCTACCTTATCTATGGACCATTCCTATAGCCTTGTGTGTGGGCAGTTTCCCTCCCTGCCAAGTTGTTTATTCAGCAGAATGTTTTCAGGATTCAGAATCTATGAGGCAGGAAACTCCCTACTCTAGTTCCTTTATCTATGGGGCCTGATATTCCTGGATAACAGTTTCTTCTATATTTTCAAGGATGTGCCTAGATTTGAAGCCAAGAACAGAAGCGAGACACAGAAGCAAGATAACAAACTTTGTACTAATGCTAACCAGTATCAAGGCTACAATTTACTAAGCTAGAATTAATTTCTAACAACTAATTTCTGACAATATACAATTTCTACTGTAAAGTAGAAACCAATAACAAAGCTTAATTCCTAATAAATGATTTCTAGCAGCATATCATATCAAAGCAAACAGCAAATATTGGTTTGATCACTATGCTCCTTGAAAATGAATATGTGTTTATTGTGTTATTAACCTTCATTTCTCAAAATTTGAAAAAGGGTTGCTAAGGATAATATGTAATGCAAAAAAAAATGATGTTGAAAGGAACTTTATATCTAAATATTTTATCTAATTCCCAGACATATTATTCAGCACACTACATCATGGATGATCTCAAGAAGGACCTTTTATACTGCTTAGATAATAACCATACTCATCTAATTTTGGTGGATAATGGAACTCATGGTTATCAAGGCATAGAGACAAAGCTACGCACCCAGTTAGAAAAATATATTTCAGAATGCATTATTCCAGGTGAGTTTCTAATAAGGATTATTATTTTTGAATTAAGTATCGATTAACATCAAATGTTATAGTTATTTTTGAGGAAGAATACATTCATTTGACTCACACATTGTTGAGAGTTTTTAAAAATTAGGGCGTGTTATATTTAAAAGGCAACTATATTGATGTAACAAGTGAGTGAATCAATAAATATGTTTAAGATAAAATATTAAGGAGCCAAAAAATGCATCCTGTCTCCTCCCCGACCTCCAGCCAGCCTGCGGAGGACAAATGCAATGTTGATCCAGCCCTCCAAGAAATCCAGTTTGACACCCCTGGTATAGGTTACCCTGCTAGAGGAGGGGACTGGACTAGAAGACCTCCAAGCAGGGGTGGGATTCTACCAGTTCACACCTTTTCGCTATAACCAGTTGTTAATATTCTAAGCAGTTTGGAGAACTGGTTGTTAGAAGAAATTTCTGGCCTAATCCTGTAAGGAAGGCAGGAAAGAAATATTCTGGTGTTGCCTCTCCATTAACCCTTATTACAATCTTGGCAAGACTATCTTGGCAAGTTCCTGACTCAGGAACTTCTCTGGAGTTATTTTTCCCTCCTTTGCTGGTACTTTGCTTGTGTGGAGTGACCATTCAAAGTTACAATGGCACTGAAAAAAAGTGCCCAGAGAGATGGCTCTGCATGCCACTTCTGGCACACGTGGCATAAGTTCGCCATCATGGGTATAGGGTCTCCTGCTTCAGCAGTGGATTTGGACTAGAAGACCTTCAGGGTCCCTTCCAACTCTGTTATTCTGTTTTTTAGTACAATTGGGAAGGTAGTGTAGGGAAACAAAAGTCTAATGGAGGGATGAATGCTAATTTCCATCAAGTTTTCAACTTCATATGTAAAGTTAGTCCCTTCTGATAAGCTTGCTATTGCTATGCTGCTAACATTCAAGCAATTATTCATTGCAGGCAGATTATATCCTTTGCATATACATTCTTAAAGAAATTAGAATATGCTGAATACAGATAGTCCTTGGGTTACAACAACAATTGGGAGAAGAATTTCCATCACTAAGCAATGCAGTTATGAAGCATAATCCCATGTGATTGCATTGGTTAGTGACTGCAATTCCAGAACTCCCAATTGTTGCTATAATCACAGGACTGTATGGATTGTTAAGCGAGGATTTTGCATGACCATAACATAGAAATAGGTGGCCAGGCCATAGTGGACAAGTGCTCCAGGAAGAAAGGTTAATGCCAAGTACTAAACAGTATGGATGGGCAGGCAGGTACTATGTTATATGGGGAAGCAAGCACTGCAGATGGTACTATTACCATGTGGGTGGATGGATGCTGCAGGAAGGTGCTACAGAGTGCAGGAAGGTAAGCAGATGCATGGGCACCTGCATAAAGTATGAGTGGATGGGTGCTGTGGAACCCTGGCAGGTGGAAAAGTGTTGGGATTAGGAGCAACTTGCGGGAATGATTTGCAATCGCCTGTAGGTTTCTCCATTGTTTGTGGAGAGCTGTCAAGAAAGATTGCAAATGGCAATCACATGACTGTGGGATGCTACAACAGTTGTAATTATAAGCCAGTTGGCAAATGCCCAAATTGTGATCATGTGATTGCAGGGATGCTTCAATGGTCATAAATTACCCAGAGTTGCTGAAAGTGAGATAGACTGCATATAATTTGAATAAATAAATATACATCCTTCAGTGGCATGATAACTTTGAACAGTCACTGAACAAATGATCATAATAAAACTAGCTGTACTCCCAAATTTATGTGAAGCAGTGATTTCATTTCAAAATTAGGATAAAATGTTTTGGTTTTACATGCAAAATGCTACCAATCTTTTCCTGGTAGGAAGACAGTACTGGTATCTCCTGGCTAAGATTATTCTACAGATTATTCTAAAATTATAATCATGCAGGATTTTGCTATAGCTTTCCAAAATTAGATCTGCATTTCAAATGAAATAATCCGAAAGTATAGACCTGAAAATAACTCATAACCTGCTACATTCCAGGTCAACTTTTAGATTGTAAAAGTGATCATTTCCCAATGGTTATATAATCCTTACTTTATTATCTATTTGTTAAGTTCCTGCTTCAGCCTTGTTTAATGGCTAATTTTGGATGTTCTCATCTAAAATGAACCGATTAAATGGGTAAATCTGCCTCTGAAATGCTAAAATGTTTGCAATTTCACTATTTTTCATGTATTATTTGAACTTAGGCCAATAATTCTATTATTTTGAGACAATTATTCATGTCCTTCATCAAATATTTATCTCGTCAAACAGACGTTTGGTGCAAAGTGTTCTCTTTAAAAAGATATCCTTGCACCAGAAGCAATTAAATTCACATGAGCTCTCTGCTCCAAATTCCTAATTTTATCACAGTTGTACTTCTCCAGTTAGAGCTTTGCTGAGGCCCATCTGATTTTCTACCAATCAAAGTACTAGCTTAAACACATCTTTAAAATGAATCCTTAGTTCAGTTATATAGATAAACTGATAATTTGCCATGGAAGAAGAAAATAACCTTCAACCTAGTCTATTGTGGACTCGCTCCCAAATCCCTATCTATATTGGATTGTAAAAATAAAAAAACTTGGAATGAGCACAGAATTTCAATCACTTTGCACCACTGCTTATTACAAGCTAATTTCACCATTCCCAAATATTCTTACTTTATAGTTCCTGTCCGCATGCAGGAGGGAACTCAGACTGGCATGCTTAAATATATTCCATGATACTGACTCAGAGATTCAAGAAACATCTCCTATCCAGAGTACATTCAGACACTGAATTTAGTGTGGTCATCAATGTCATTTTAAAAACTCCTATCCTTTGAGGTTAGAATTGATCTCACATCTAATCTCAAATTATCTAAACTAGCCCCCCGCAAGTAAAAATGTGGTCCTTTCCTTCTTTAATAACCAAGACTGAAAAGTCTGTAAGGTAGCCAAATTCTGTACACTCAAAAGGTAGGATAGCAACTTGTTGATAGTTGCCAGAACTAATTATTCTGCCATCTTGTGCGGATAAATTTCTGAAGACTCCAGGCACACTCTGTTTCATAGACAATTATACCCAATAAAAAGGGGGGGGGGAGGTATTTCTATGAGTTACATTTGGCAGATGAGTCACATGTTGGTTCCCTTGCACATTAAATATCTGAGATATCTAAATTGGTTAATTAGCTGAAACCAGGAAATAAACCACGAGGTGACAATAAATGCTGTATTCAATTTATTCCTTCTAGCCAATCTGATATGGTGTGCTGCCCGCACTCACCCACACATGAGGGTTAGTGTAGAGAGCTTTATTCAGTCTGTTCCCCCAAATGTTCTATTTCAGGTTTTCAGTTAACCCCTAGCTGCCAGCTTAGCGCAGTAATTGGTTCATGGCCAAGTAGATAACCAAAAGCAAAACGAACTTACAGCCAAACCTAAAACACTCTTGGAAATAAAGGTTCTGCTTGGATAAGCTCCAAAAATAAACACCCCAAATTCCCTCCAAGGTCCCGGGCCTCCACTGAGGTTTGTCAACAAATCCGGTGGTCCGATTTCAGGGCTTGCAAGGAGAAGTCACAGGAATTGTCCAAGCCAGGAATTCAGGGGGTCGCTTTCAGCGAAGCCAGCCATGAACAAGCTCCAGACTAACTTTCCAGGCAACGGCCAATTAATCCACCCAAAAGATAAGCAGCTGCTACAAACACAAACTCTCTCCGGAACTGAATTAAATCCATGAGCTGAAGAGTTCCACAAAAACAAACAATCATCCGGCCACGACTCACACATTGCTTCCAGCAATGCCTCTCTCTGCCTACAGTGCTAAATAGTCCATTCCCGGTGCAGCCCATTAAGAGGGGTGGGGCCTTTTCCCCATCAATCTGGCAGATCTCCACTTCTCTGCCCTGCACACTGTAGCATCCACCAAGGCCGGCAGCTCCTCCCCGTCTTCCTCATTGGCCTGTGAGCTTTCTCCAGTCAAGGCATGTTCTGACAGCAGCTCAGAGTATGCAATTCCGAACATGCCAGGAATGCTCTCATTTTCCCTCTAGGCCTCTGAGGAAGACATGGATGAGCCATCATTCCCAGGAAACATCACATGTGGATATTGAGGCTTATTTCAGTGGAAATAAATTTGTAAACTGGAAGACAGATTTTGATACACTGTTAATCAAAATAAGGGAAATTTATAATATTGCTAAAAACCATCTGTTCATGTGTCATATGCTTGTTTTTCAGATTCTAATTATGGTGGAAAGATTCCAATTGTGTGCTTTTCTCAAGGAGGAGGAAAAGAAACTCTGAAAGTAAGATATTTCCTAGGCCCCAGAGGCATTTATAGAAAAAGACAATCTTTATGCATTTGTAACCTTTTAGATGATTTTCCCCCATAAAATAATATAGCTTTTTAATATTTTGAATGTGGTTTCCATCCTTTTAAGTACATTTGTTTGTTTTATAAATTGCATTTTAATTAGTCTGGAAATCAACTCTCTACCATGCATTTCATAAATAGAGGGACCAAAAAACAAGCAGGAATGCAGCACCGGTTGTTGTCTCATAACGTGTGAACCTGCAAACAGCACAACCAGAGGTGGTATTCAGCAGGTTCTGACCAGTTCTGGAGAACCAGTAGTGGAAATTTTGAGTAGCTCAGAGAACCGGCAAATTCCACCTCTGACTGGAGATTTTACAGTATCCTTCTCCAGCCACATCCACCAAGCCACGCCCACAGAACTGGCAGTAAAAAAATTTGAATCCCACTACTGAGCACAACACTTTAACAAATAACTGACAACTGCTGCATCTGTGCATCTTTTGAAACTGAATCTAACACTCCACAGCCATACAGCAAAAGTAGTTTCCTTGTTACTGAGACCCTCTAGTGTTCTGCTAAGGGAATGTGCCTTAAGATGCAATACACAAAGTAACTGATCTCTGAGAACAGACTGGCTTGCACTAAGAAAAGCGATGTACTTAGAGCAAAGATTTCAGATCATACCCTGAAATACATATAATCTAAACTAAATCTGTAACTATAACTATAATTACTATAATAACCATGGACTAAAAGACTTCTAAAGATCTGTTTCCAAAGCTAGGTTTCTATGAAAGAATAAGCAATGTTAATATTACAGACTTGTGTGCTACCTGAGACTGGTGTTTTTCTGCCTCTCAAATTTTACAAGTTAACCAGATTTCTCTGACTCACTCTATAATCCTGTATTTGTTTGCTATCAGGAGTGCTCAGGGGACAAAATTCTACACAAAGGAAGGCGGTATGCCCATGTGGCATCCTTACTATTCTCTGAGCTTAGTTGTTTGCTTACAGACATTTCATTACCTGACTAACATCAGTGAAGTAACATCTACATTGCTAGGAGGGAGTGTGTCAGATCTGCCATCATTATTAAATAGAAATGATCCTTGCCCTCATTGGTTGAAAATTATATAGTTTTATTAGAAGTCAAGTATGTTGCAGTAATGCATAGCCAGAACTGAGAATCACACACCAAAATCCCAAGTTCAACTTTTCCCTCCCTTAGCTACCTCCCATTTCCCAGTCCCAATCTGCCCCCTCCCTCGCAGCCAGTCAGGTTCAGACAGGATATTTTTGTAATTTTTGTTCAAGCCACAGAATGGTATGCAACTGCTATGCCGGGTGACCTTAAAGCAGCATTTCCTTCCCTCCTCCCCGTAATTCATGGCAGTCTGTCACCACATAATAGTGAAGCACAAGTAAGCATTAAGGTGGCAACTGACAGAGGATTTGCTCCCTGTTTTTATTCTTAGCTTGTCCTGACAGTGTTGATTGGGGAGGGTGGGGTGTTCCTTGATTAAAATATTGCTTTCTATTTGATTGCTAGTCTGGTGTTGGCTGCTGGAGATGTTATGTCCTGTTCTTTTTATTTTTTTCTTAACTTTTTTATTGTCTCTTTTGAATGGTGCCTAAATGGGTTTACTTTTACTATATGCCTATTGATAGCCAACTTGTCTGAATGCCAAGCTTCCATAAATTTCCTGGCATTTTTGGATATAACTCAGACTAGAATGCTCACAGTTTCTCAGTGGAAACTATGAATGAATCTATCCGTGAAAGTTTTCATTTTCAATTAAGGGGTTTTCATCATGTCTTCTGACTGCTGGTTGGTATTCATGGAGCTGCTCTGCTAGTCTTCTCCCTGTCTGTCCTACATAATGGTTGTCCTTACACTGTATGTTGGGCTATTGGATCTTTTGGTTTACCTAAGAGGTTTTGGAAGGCAGTCACCCCCACACAAGCAAAAGTATGGATCCAGTACTGATATGTAGACATCTAAAAAATTGGACAATTAGAGAAGGCACATGAAACAACATCTTCAAAAGAAGAAAACAAGATAAGAAGAAAACAATAATATACTATCATTCCTGAATATTTTCATCAGCAGAAGAAGAAATGAATAAATTAGAAACATCTTTTGTAAAACAACCTATATTAACCAAATGCTCCACTACCAAAGTAATAATCTTCCACAAGAGGATCTATGTACCAAGATTATTCCAGCAAATACAAATGCACTACAATAACTTAGAACACCAAAAAAAGGAAACAGACTTGGACAACTTCTCCCAACAAAATGGATACTCACACTTATCAAAAAGTGCCTTACCTCGCAATCTAATACAGCACAATTAATACAAGCTATGAAAAGGATATAACAGCCATTATATAGGACAGGCAGGCAGAAGCAGTCCATGAACATCAACTAGCAATCAGAATAAAACAAGACCTGTGCTTTAATCAAGACACTAACAAAGAAAAACCCATTGTATATGAACAGGCAGCAAAGCCCATACCCTCTAGCACTGATTATGTTCCCTGATCAGATAACTGTTGTGGCCTGCCACTGGCTGGTAGAGCTGGCAGCAGAGTCGGACAGTAGTGAAACTTAAACCACCTTTAAATGGTGGTTTCGGGTGCTCTTTCTGGCAGGTCCTGGTAGCTACCTCTCCCTGGCATTTGCTGACTCTCATATTTCTCGTTGGGAGAGGGAGCTGAAATTACACCTGCTAGGTTTTACGGGGGATGCCCTGGGAGATTATGGCCTTAAGGATGCCCAATTTAGGGTAGTCCAACGACTTGTGGACATTGACTTGCAATATCTATGAGCCAGAGCTAACAAAACTTGCTGCCCTCTGATCTTCAGCCAATTTAATAATTACAGACTGAGGATGGCTTCCTATTTTTACACTCTGACCATTCCCAAGTATAGAAGAGCTTTCTCCCTAGCTCGCTTTAATGTCTTGCCCTCAGCCCTACTGGATGGGCGATTTAAGAGGCTTCCGATTAATGAGCAGCTATGCCCCTGTGACAGAGCTGAGGTTGAAACTGTGGAGCATGTCCTTTTATATTGCCCTGTGTATAATGCAGGCAGATTTAAGTTACTGTCTCTCCTTGAAACAGACCCTTCTAGATCCAATGTTAGTAATTTGTTCTTATATTGTCTAGGGGAGGGCTTCTCATACATCACTTCTCAGGTTTCCAAATTTTTTGAAAGAGCTGCAACCATCAGAGGAGAATGCTGTAATTCCCCTTAGTCAAGTTTTTGGTGACCAGTTGTTTGTGATTAATTTTCCCATGTTCTTCTTTTGTTGTACTTGTGTTTTGGTCTGTGACCGCAAATGAAGTATTATTATTATTAAGTTCTTTAGTAGTGTAAATCAATCAAATGTTATTAGTTTTGCCAGATAACTGAACAAAGAGATCAAATGAAGTTGGTAATAATAAGCTACTGTATATAGGATTGCTGAAACATAACTACGCTACACTTCAACTCTTCTCCAATTTAGCTGGATTTCAGTAAAACGATTATACAGATACTTAAAAGGAACTATGGACTTTAATTTAAAACTGCCCTAGTGATCCAGAACTTTTGGATATACAAATTCAGATGGGACTGAAGACAATCTGACCATCAGAACATATTCTTTTACGTGGGGGAGTTGGATGTGGAAAGAAACAAAGTATTGCAAAGTTGCACCTAGCAAGCCAGTGCGCAGGATTTTTTCCTCAGGGATAGAAAAGAATTGGGATTGTTAATAAACAGTTAATAACTGTTAATAAATACCAAGCTCAATATTTCTGGTAACTGAACTGAGTGACATGGGTCCTTGCTCTGATCTGGATATAGGAATTGACTGGGAAAGTGCTGGTGCAAACATAACTGGATATTACAGCAATTTTCCATCAGAAATTAGGAACCTATCAAAAACTTGAATAATTTGTACACTGTGTATACTTTTTAATTTTCATCATCCTAATGTTCATCACCAATTTTAAGGAAGATTATTTAAAAGATATACATTTCCATTTACTTGCACGTGTCATTCCCAAATATGAGTAAAGATAGTCCTCGACTTAAAACAGTTCATTTAGTGACCACTTGAAGTTACAACAGCACTGAAAAAAGTGACTTATGACTATTTTTCACACTTATGACCTTTGCAGCATCTCCATAGCCATGTGATTTACATTGGGATGCTTGACAACTGGTTCATATTTATGACAGTTGCAGTGCCCTGGGGTCATGTCATCCCATTTTTGTGACTTTCTGCCAAGCTAAGTCATTGGGGAAAGCAGATTCACTTAACAGCTGTGTTTACTAGTTTAATAACTGCAGTGATTGATTTAATAAATGTGGCAAGAAAGTAATCAAGTAGAGCAAATATCTCACTTAGCAACATAAATTCTGGGCTCAACTGTGATCGTAAGTTGAGGGCTACCTGGAGTTGTGGTGTTGGATTTTTTATTCACTAACTTTCACCAAAGTATTTTTCTTCCTGTTCTTCCTAAAAAACGGTTGGTTTGTCCATGATGGTATTGGTGGAAAGTTTAAACAAATAAACCATATTCAGAGGAGGAAAGTTGCATTGTATTTCCAAGCCCAACTGCCTCTACACTATATTTCCCAGGGTGCCACTGGCAGTCAAAGAGACCTCAGGAGTGGCAGGATTGCTGCAGGTCAGTTGAGCTAGAGAACTGGGTGTTGCCTCAGAGAATTGGCTTGCTCACCTTGCTGAAGACAGGGAGCAGAGCAGCAAAAGGCAATGAATGACTGATGAGTGAGAAAACCATGTGAGAGAGATGGACAGACCTAGTCATCTTCCATTCCTGTTTTTCCAAACATAACATTGAACAACTGATCTAAACAGGTTAGATAACCCACAGAGGTTAAGAAACCTTTAAGAATTTGGTTTTTCTGGCTATCCCCTGTACTTAGGCCCTGTGGTTGAAGACTTGAGCCATTTTTAGTGAAAGCAGACTTAATAAGTTTTGTTATGTCCTATCAAATGCGCTTGTAGACAATAGTTTGTCTAACCACTGTAGTGTAAACTGGTAATGCACAAACCAGGATAACCCTTCAGAAGAGCAGTGAGTGTTGCTTGTGTTCTGGTGCAGTAGATCTTTGTGGTCTGGCTGTTGTGTTTGGATATTTTCAGGTAATGTGCAGTTTGCTTTCATAGTAAACAATACTTTTTTAAAAGGGAAGACCATACTTGAGGCAATGAAAATTAGATTGCAATCAGTATTCTGCAGAACACTCAGCAGAACATGTGCTGTTTTTCGAATAAATTAAATCAGGCCCTGGAACAGCAAGTCTGTCATCATGCATCATGTACCCCTAGCTGAGCTACCTAATCTGGCATATACCACATGGCTGGCTGGACTGATAGGAATGTCAGAAATAAGGATTGCCAAGACTGATGATTTTGTGGGTGTTTAGTTACATACCAGAAACACTATATGACTACTGAAAGCAGCTATACACACAGCTGGAATCATATATATCCCATATACAGAGCTACAAAACTGTACTATGAACATTAATTATGTCAGTAGTCTCTTTCATAGGCAATTAACACTGCCATCAAGAACAAAATTCCCTGTGTGGTGGTGGAAGGTTCTGGTCAGATAGCAGATGTGATTGCAAGCTTGACAGAGGCAGAAGGCACACTTACTTCCTCTTCCATTAAAGAGAGATTGCTCAGATACTTGCCTCGCACACTTTCTAGACTCAATGAAGAGGAGATTGAGAATTGGATCAAATGTGTAAGTATGTACATTCTTCCTCCATGTAACTGGGACATTTATCAGTTGTGTATATTGTATAATTAATTTGCTAGACTGTGATGGAGAACTTAATGAATGCTAACCTAAGAGAGAAGGGGGAAATGTATTCTGCTTCAGATAGTTCAGGACTTAGACATGTAAATAGAAAGTGGGAAACAGCCTGGGTAAAGTGCTAATCAAGTGTCAACTTCCACTGGCCATTTTGAGAGCTCAGATTTAAAAATGTTAGTAACTAGGAATGGAATATTTTAATATTTTTCTAATTTCTAAATTTATTATTAATAAGTTTCTAATGCAGTTTCTACCCTGATCTTAACTTAAAAAAATTAAGACAATTCTAATTTTTAAATTTATTATTAACAAGATTTTCATTGCAATTTCTATCCTGCTCTTCACTTTAAAAGAACATATAAGACAAAAATATTTTAAACACTACAATTATAAAATGAGATAAATGATAAAAATGCATTAAAATTACATTTTTAAAAAAGAATTTTTTCAAATGATAAAACTTGTAAAACTGGAAATATTTTTTTCCAGCTAGACTGTGATGAATTGAAGCAAAAACTAAAGCAAAATTCATTGAAGACACCTAGAATGATATTTCTTAGAGTAATATGAGCATGCCTTGAGAAAGAGTATATTTTCTACTGCTGCGCTTTGTTTATTTTATAAGAATGTGACTATTTTCCCACATATTTTTTCTTGTTCCTTTTTTATAGCAGTGACAGTGTAGCACCAAGAAACTGTTTTGAGATTTTATAGATTATTTGTAATAATTATTTACAATTATTTACAATTTTCCAAGATACATAGGTAAGGAGGCAAGTAGGCATAACATCTAACTCCTGTTTATTAGAAATCAGATTAACACTTTCAAATCTGGGCAGGAAAAACCTGGCCCTAGGTGTCAGAAAGGGGTTGGAGTTTTTTTTATTTCTATATTGTCCAGATTTTTGCAGCCCTGCTCCATTATACCTACATTAGTTCCACAGATGCTGCTGGTTATTTAATGTATATCTCATGAACTCATAATATGAGTTAATCCAAGAGTCCTGAAAATGTGGGCTGTGACTCTCTAAGGCAAGGGTCTTCAAACTTGGAAAGTTTAAGACTTGTGGTCTTCAACTCCCAGAATTCCTGAGCTACCATGACTGGAGGAGGAATTCTGGGAGTTGAAGTCCACAAGTCTTAAAGCTGTCAAGTTTGAAGACCCCTTCTCTAAGATTTTCCAAGCACCTAGCGCAAGAGACCCAGTTACCACTTAAAAAAACATGAAAAGGCTTCTTCAGGTAGTACTGTATATCTGCTGTTAAAACTGACCATAGGCTTTGCCTCTGCCAGCTTGGTGATTTTGGTATTCAAAGTCCAAGAACCCTATGATAAAATGTAGTTATTAAAAGTACTGTATTTATTTCTTGCCTAGCTCAAATGAAGTCATTAAGGTTATCTGGGATAATAAAAAAGGTTTTAGAATGTGCAGAAATGGATAGGTTATCGATGGAATTAAAGGACAGAGAAGAAATGGAGTACTCTGAGATTTGGAATTTATGGTATAATTGGTTGGAAGGTAGACTCAAAGCTGATAGATGAAGGGTATGTAGGAGCTATAGTAAGTTGAGATAAATACTGTTTGTAAGCCTGTAAATATTTGGTTTATGTTGAATGTAAAAAAAAAAAAAGTAATATATGGTAGCAACCTACATAATTAGATAGTGTGTCAATGTGAGTGAACACCGATATTGAAACGCTATGATGCATGGAAATGTGTTTTTATGATGAAAATATGATTAATAAAATTTATTTTTAAAATTAAAAAAGGTTATCTGGGAAAACATCTACTCTAAACATTTTAAGGTGTGTGTGATATTACCAGGTTTGAGAATCTGTAAGTTGATTCATGTAATACATGAACTGACCTATTGTGAAACAGTCAGATTTATATCTATATAAGTTGTTGTATCACTCTAAAAGAATATGTTTATAAAAAGCTTTCTTTTTTGTTAATTGGCAGCAAAATTGCATTGTACATTGAATGCTGCTAGACAAATGCTCAATATCTGAGTTGTGCTTGTTGGGGCTTTTGTTCCTTTTTAATGTCCTTTTCTTTTGCCTTCTGCTTTTTTTCTTAGCATCTGCCTTTTTTCCCACCTGAAAATTTCTAACACTCAGTTTATGACAAAAAATGGGCTTTCGTTCAATTAGCTAAGTGAGGACAGAATTATTGGAGAGAATCAGGAAAAACTTTCATCAGAGCTGCTATTATAAACTAGATTTATACATAGCAGTTAGGTTCACACAAAATTTTAAACATAAGACTGGATTAATAATGAATGATTATTGTGTTCATAGAACATATTGTGCCCAAACAAATAAACCATATGGCTTGGTTAGTAAAGTAATGCCTGGTTCCTTACAATATGCCAAATTGAAAAAAATCCCACACCATTTTAACCTCATCTAATATATTGTATTGTACAAACAGAGCCAAAATAAATACAGTATTGGCAAGAAAAAAACCAAGATGACAAAATTATGTTCACTCAAAAAATTCAGTTTATCTTCCCAGTCAGGTGCAAAAGATTAGGTCCACACATGAAAGTCCAACTAAACCCATTTATTGCTAATCACACTTATGTACAGGAATCTTCTCAACTAACAGTTAACACCTATTTGGGGTTAGATAAGGGTCAGCAGAATTCAAGGGAGATGGGATTTAATTCATTTATGCCTATGTAGGGATTCTAGTCTGATCATTCTTTTAATTCTGCCTCCAGATTCCACCACTCATTTTTTTCCATTTGAAATATGATAACAATAGCTTTAGATTTATATACTGTTTCACAGTGCTTTACAGCCCGCTCTAAGTGGATTACAGAATCAACATATTGCCCCCAACAATCTGGGTTCTCATTTTACCAACCTTGGAAGGATGGAAGGCTGAGTCAACTCTGAGCCGGTGAGAATCGAACTGCTGTCAGTTGGCAAAATTAGCCTGCAATATTGCATTCTCACCACTGTGCCAACACGGCTCTATAATGTGGCCAATTTGGTTCAGTGATGCGTGTGTTTGTTTCAGCACAAATTCAAATTCACAGCAAATAGAGTCCCAGTTTAATTACATTAAAATGTTGATGAGATGTTTTGGTACTTTTATTCCTGTCAAGCTCCAGGGAAATCAGAAAATCCAGGCACTTCAAATGAGTATAAAGATTTGTTGCAAGTTCTCTACAAGAATCTGATCTGTTAACAGGCAAAACAAATTGGCAGTATGTAAGGGTCAGAGGAATTCAAGGTGGACTGGACTTAGATCTCTTGTGGGCATGAACAGATTGATGATTGATGGATTCATGATTTGACCTCCCCCTCGGCCTCAGCCTGGTCATCTCCTACATCACACATACCTCCACCTTGCCCCCCCCCCCCCAGGTTCTTCTATGCTGCTTTCCCCTTCCTGTGTTGTGTCTTCAAAGTCTGACTTCTCATGGGAACTTGGCAAGGGTGGGAGGGGAAGCAATCTCAAAGGAATCCTTCTTCCGCTTCTCTTCAGGAACTGGTGAGTCAGGTGGAGGTGGTTGTAACACACAAACATAATTATAGGTTCCATCCCCTCCCCTTCCTGGGAATTGAAGGCTAGATGTAGAGGTGCCATTGTAGGCAAGTCTCCCCCCTCCCCCAAGGAATGCAGAA
This sequence comes from Pseudonaja textilis, assembly GCF_900518735.1. The sequence continues at coordinate 4,555,026 of NW_020769344.1, forward strand.
GGACTGGTTAATGTCCTCCTCAATAGATTCTTCAGGCAAAGCCAGGTAAGGGGCTGGTAGCTTGGTCACCCTTAAGGAAATACTGGTGAAAGTGATGAACAGGTGGATGAACATACCATGTGTTTTCCCACGAGTGATCTGAAATAGGATAGCCCTTCCAATGTATCATGTACTGAATGGCTTTGCCTCTTTTCTTAGAGGGTAGGATTTCTTCCACTTCATATTCTGGTTCTCTCTCTACTATGACAGGTGGTGGAGAGAGGCGCTGCAATCGTATTATGCTTGGGAAGAGATCTGTGGGATGTAATGCTTGGTAAAATAGTGGGTGCACTTTTATTGAAGGGGATAATTGGAGGTAGAAAGCTACTTGATTTGTTGGAGAACTTTGGTCCCACAAATTTAGCGCCTAGCTTTTTGAAAGATCTTGAAGTAGCTAAGAACTTGGAAGAGAGCCAAATTTTGTCTCCTACTGCTATGGGTGGGCCCTCCTGCCAATGGGCATCTGCTACCTTTATAAGCCTGTTTCAATTGGTTAAGCAGTTGTTTCAAATTGCTGGGCAGCATGTTGCTCTTGTAAGAAGTAAGAAGTCATTAGCTTCTGCAACCATTCTTCCACGGTAGGAATCAAAGTGTCCTTTTATTTTTGCGCATACATTAGTCTTGCGGCTGTCAACATAAATAGAACAAAGTTCCAAAATTTTTCTCCAGGTCTTTTTCCATTAGACTGAAAAGGAAAAGTTCTGGTTTAATTTTTATCTCCGTTTTCAGTATTTTCTGTATTAAAATATGAATCATACTTGAATTTTTTTTTTGCTTTATCACATGTCCACCATAGATGATAAAAATTCCCTTCTTTATTTTTTCACTTCCAACCTTCATTTGACATGCCTTTATACATCTTGGATAACTTATATGGTGTCAAATACCAGCAATACATCTTCTTATAGAAATTCTCTTTTAGATTATAATTTAATGTACATTGTAAACCCTTCATCCACATATTTTCTCATTGTTCAATCATCACATTATATCCAAAATTCCATGCCCACCGAATCATACAATGTTTTACATGTTCATTTTCCAAATTCAATTTCAATAACATTTTATAAATCTTGGCAATAATATGTTGCCACATAATGAAAGTTCTCATTCATTTTTAACAAAGTCAAATCCATAGCACTTTTTATCCAATTTGAACCTTTCTTTCAGTTGCTGATAATAGTAAGCGTAACCTTCTGTTTCAAGTTCTTCCCTTGGTTTTAGTATTGAGTCGCCAGAATTAAGAGTTAAAATGTTACCAATACCTCAGCCAATCTGGCTTTGCCACAATTTCTTTTCTAAAAAAAGCTTCCTGTCGGTGACACCCAAAGTTGCAGCTTTGTAGGGAGCCTTGTTTTATTCCGAACCAATGCTGGGATTCAACTAATTTAACAACCGGTTCTCTTCCCTAATTACCAGCTGGGTACACATCGCTGGGTGGGCATGGCCAACTCGCCTCTCCCAACCTCTCATGACCATGGGGATGCTACAATGGTCATAAGTGTGAAAAACAGTCATAAGTCATTTTTTTCAGCGCCATTGTATCTTTGAATGGTCACAGCCCAAAAGGACACCACTAAAGCAGTGAAGGAAGACCGCCTCCCCGGATAGAAAAAGAAACGATGAGGTAGGAAAAAATTCAAAGACAATACAATATAATTAAATCACAACAGTTTAAATCCTTTAAAAACTAAAATAGAACCTTTGTCTGGCTCATTGCCAGAGCCCACACCCCAGGCAAGCCAAACTACAAAGAAAGCAATTAGCCCTGAATGTAGCAAAAGAGCAAACACACTAGCTATTGCTTGTTAAACCAATTATCAGAACAAATAGACATAGGAACTAGCCAGATTTGTGAACACTGTTTCTTTTCAGGAACAAAGATTAACCTTTTTCCTCCCAAACAAAGCTGAATAGGAAAAATTATCCTATCAATAAACACAGGATTAAACATCACCAAGCACAGAATTAAACCTCACCAAAAACCAGTTTTAGACCAAAACTCCAAAAGAGTATGTAAACTCACGTTTGAATGTCAATCTTTTTAGCTAGCCAAGAAGCCTTGCTGAATGTCAATCATCTTGGTTCCTTGTCATTAAAAGCTTCTTTCCAGCAGCTCTGCTTTATTATTCAATTATTTCTTCAAAGTGCTGATCATTGCATCCCGGCTGGAGGAACTCCAACAGGGGAGTATTTCCTCCCAATAGCAGTGTAAAAAGATTTAAACAACCCTTCCCCTTTAAGAAAGTCAAGCCCCAGCAAAGTACTAGCAAAGAAGAAAAAACTCAGGCTCTCAGGTGACAGTAAGTTTGGGTGTACTGCCAAGAACTGTTAGTTTTTATAAGGGTTAACTGAGAGGCGGCTTCTGTAAGCAGGGCAATAAAGATTAGGGTAGAAACAACACCAGAATGTTTCCTTCCTGCTTTCCTTATAGGATTAGCTCTGTAAAGTAGAAAACAAACAAGATTTCTTCCAACAGCTGGTTCTCTGAACTGCTTAAAAAGTTAACAACTGGTTCTTGCAAATAGATGTGAACCGGTTGAATCTCACCACTGTTCCAAATTCTTAGTATGATATGTCTAACAAAATGGTTATTAAAATCAACATTAACTTTACTTTTGTCATACCATAAGTAGCCATGCCATCCAAACCTTAATTCGTGGCCCTCTAATTTGAGTAGCCTCTTGTTCCGGAGACTCACCCATTCTTTTGCCCAGGTCAAACAGCATGCATCAAAATGCAACCTATAGGAAACCTATACCATTTTAGATAAATGCTTATCCAATCTCTTCTTAAAAACTTCCAATGTGATTTTCAACTTCTGGAGACAAGTTGTTCCACTGATTAATTGTTCTGTCAGGAAATTTCTCCTTAGTTCTAAATTGTTTCTCTCCTTTATTAGTTTCCATTCATTGCTTCTTGTCCTACCCTAAGGTGCCTTGGAAAAAAGCTTGACTCCCACTTCTTTGTGGCAGCCCCTGAAATATTGGAACACTGCTATCATGTCACCTCTAGTCCTTCTTTTCATTAAACTAGACATACCCAATTCCAGCAACTGTTCTTTATATGTTTTAGCCTCCAGTCCCCTAATCATCTTTGTTGCTCTTCTCTGCACTCTTTCTAGAGTCTCAACATTTTTTTACATTGTGGCAACCAAAATTGGACCAAAACTGGATGCAGTATTCCAAGTGCACTATGGCATTATAAAGTGGTATTGACACTTCACATGATCTTGATTCTATTTCTCTGTTTATGCAGCCTAGAACTGTGTTGACTTTTTTGGCAACTGCAGCATACTGCTGGCTCATACTGTATTTAAATGATTTCCATATAATCTTAGAGATATCCTTCTGCCATTGTTTAAATGGGTTGTCAGTTATGACTATTGGTCACATCTGAAATAAAAAAAAGCATCTTTGGTAAAATGTTCGTCTTAATTACAGAGATTCTTCCCAATTTATCCCATCTTTGTAAATCCTGTTTAATATCCCTCCAAAGGGGAACGTAGTTATTTTCAAACAGTTTTATATTTGTATTTGTCAACATAACCCCTAAATATTTCACTTTTTTCTCAACCCTAAAACTCAAGTTTTCATTCAATACATCAGTATCCTGAGAAGACATATTATTAATCAGCATTGTTGTTTTCTCTTTATTTATTTTGAAACCTGCCAAAGCCCCAAACTCATTTAGTTTCCTCATCAAATATTCTATATTATTTTTTGGATCCTATAGAAATATAATCAAGACATCAGTGAAGGCTCTCAATTTATAAACTTCTTTCTTAATATTTATACCTCTTATTTTTTTTCATCCTGATATCTCTATTCAAGACTTCCAAAACCAAAATAAACAGCAGAGGGGACAAAAGGTACCCTTGTCTTGTACCCTTTTGAATTTTACATGAATTAGTTAAATCACCATTTATGACAATTTTTGCATTCTGTAACATTTAGATTGCTTTAATTCCCATGGCCACTTTAAAAGGAATGAAATTGGTGCTACTATTCATTGAGTTGTTATAAGGAACCTCAGCAAAAGGTAATTAATTGTCTTGTTGGTAATTAATGTAATACCTGAGATACCGCTCCAAGCCCCATTTGCATGTTCAACATTCATTTCCAGATGATGCAAGGAGTTGAACCCCTGGGTAGTCCCCAAAAGTTTTAAAAACCCTTGCCGAAGTGAATTGAACTCTGTGATCTATTATTCTTTCTGGCACACCAGGTAGCCTGTAAACATGCTGTGCAAGCAATTGAGCCAGTGGTGTGATTCAACCACTATAACAACTGGTTCAGTGAGTGCGCGCATGCCCAGCATTTAGAAAAGACCATTTTTAGCAATAATACTTACCTTTTGCTGCAGCCCTGGTGAGTAAAACATCTGATGCACGGCAAACCACTCTGTCACGCAAATCAGCTGTATTCAAAAACAAGGAAATAAAGCACAGAAAAGGGGCAGGGGCAGGTGGGTGGAGCCAAATGATCACCGGAACTACCAGTTCGCCTGAACTGGTAGAATCCCAACCCTGAATTTAGCCAAAGTGCAAGTGGAGGGGATTTTTTGGTTTGCCACAACATGCACTTGTATAAGATCTTGCTTCTCCAATCTTCCCAGGAAAGCAGGACACTTGAAGCTGAAGTTGTTCCAAAAGGAGCTTTTATTGAAAGGCTTATGATAGCAAGAGATCTAGGCAAAAACTAAATTTTCCCACTTAAAAACAGAAATTTAAAGCAGTGCAAAAAAACAGCCCTCCCACAGTAAAGCAATGCATGAAATAGAAACTTCATATAGAGAGCTCTCCAATCCTACCCCCTCCCACTAGAATGCCAGCATTCCAACAGAAATATATGGGACCTGACAATTTGTTTGGAAAATAAATCAGGTGTCATTCAAATCACTGTGTTTCTCGAGCTTTCAGGCAGTTGCACTTTAAAGTCCATTGAAATTTCTTTCAATGGAGCTTTAGGCTTTGTTACTGGCTGGAGGAGTCCTTCTGTTTTCCCTTGTGTCCTCTTGGCAGAGGCACATAGCTCTCTATGTCCTTCTTTAGTGACCACCATCAAAACTGGCACTGAACTATGTGCAACATTTTAAGAAAGTCAAAGTGTCCTGCAATCTTTAAATCATGGCTTTTCTGTAAAACTATCAGGCATTGGCTTTCCAGGATGTACAATTTGGCTCCCACCCATGCTAAACAATCTTTTTTAAAAAAATAATTTTATTTGGGTTTTCACAAAACATAATACAAGTAAAATTTCTTTTTTTGAGAATAGCATGGTCCCGGGTTATCACTTCTCCATACAGACACGAATTCAATTTCATATTCATCTTTGTGTTCTTTTCCATATCTTATTACTATTTTAACATTTTCTCAATAATTTTTCCCTTCCCTTAGTTTTCTCAATCTTACTTTTAATTATCTCATTTCTTTCTAAATTCAATTATTTATACACTGCTCAAAAAAATAAAGGGAACACTTAAACAACACAATGTAACTCCAAGTCAATCACACTTCTGTGAAATCAAACTGTCCACTTAGGTAGCAACACTGACAATCAATTTCACATGCTATTGTGCAAATGGAATAGACAACAGGTGGAAAGCATAGGCAGTTAGCAAGACATCCCCAAAAAAGGAGTGGTTCTGCAGGTGGTGACCACAGACCACTTCCCAGTTCCTATGTTTTCTGGCTGATGGTTCATCACTTTTGAACGCTGGCAGTGCTTTCACTCTAGTGGTAGCATGAGACGGAGTCTACAACCCACACAAGTGACTCAGGTAGTGCAGCTCATCCAGGATGACACATCAATGCAAGCTGTGGCAAGAAGGTTTACTGTGTCTGTCAGCGTAGTGTCCAGAGCATGGAGGCACTACCAGGAGACAGGCCAGTACATCAGGAGACGTGGAGGAGGCCGTAGGAGGGCAACAACCCAGCATCAGGACCGTGACCTCCGCCTTTGTGCAAGGTGGGACAGGAAGAGCACTGCCAGAGCCCTGTAAAATGACCTCCAGCAGGCCACAAATGAGCATGTGGCTGCTCAAACGGTCAGAAACAGACTCCATGAGGGTGGTATGAGGGCCTGACTTCCACAGGTGGGGGTTGTGCTTACAGCCCAACACTGTGCAGGACGTTTGGCATTTGCCAGAGAACACCAAGATTGGCAAATTCGCCATTGGTGCCCTGTGCTCTTCACAAATGAAAGCAGGTTCACACTGAGCACATGTGACAGATGTGACAGGGTCTGGAGACACCATGGAGAACGTTCTGCTGCCTGCAACATCCTCCAGCATGACCAGCTTGGCAGTGGGTCAGTAATGGTGTAGGGTGGCATTTCTTTAGGGGGCCGCACATCCCTCCATGTGCTCGCCAGAGGTAGCCTGACTGCCATTAGGTACCGAGATGAGATCCTCAGACCCCTTGTGAGACCATATGCTGGTGCGGTTGGCCCTGGGTTCCTCCTAATGCACGACAATGCTAGACCTCATGTGGCTAGAGTGTGTCAGCAGTTCCTGCAAGATGAAGGCACTGATGCTATGGACTGGCCCGCCCGTTCCCCAGACCTGAATCCAATTGAGCACATCTGGGACATCATGTCTCGCTCCATCCACCAACGCCATGTTGCACTACAGACTGTCCAGGAGTTGTGGGATGCTTTAGTCCAGGTGTGGGAGGAGATCCCTCAGGAGACCATCCGCCACCTCATCAGGAGCATGCCCAGGCATTGTAGGGAGGTCATACAGGCACGTGGAGGCCACACACACTACTGAGCCTCATTTTGACTTGTTTTAAGGACATTACATCAAAGTTGGATCAGCCTGTAGTGTTTTTTTCCACTTTAATTTTGAGTGTAACTCCAAATCCAGACCTCCATGGGTTGCTAAATTTGATATCCATTGATAATTTTTGTGTGATTTTGTTGTCAGCACATTCAACTATGTAATGAACAAAGTATTTAATAAGAAGATTTCATTCATTCAGATCTAGGATATCTTATTTTTGTGTTCCCTTTATTTTTTTGAGTGATGTATATCTTTTTCTAAGTTTCAATACCTTTCTAGTCATTATATTTATACTTTTGTCTGTCCTGTTTCAATTTCATATTTTCTTTTCTCATTAAACAAAATTTTTCCCTGTAGTTACTCATTGGAGTATGACACCTTTGTATCTAATTTTTATCCATCCAACTCTTATTTAAACTTCAATTTATGCCTTTACAATTATAACATTCAATATAACATATAACATATAACATATATATATATTCTATTCCAATTCAGCTTTATCATTAATGTTAGTTACAATCTTTGACATCTTTAACATTTCTTTTCAATAGGGTATCATACTTCTAGGAACACTTATAATATTTCGTGTTTATTTTATATTCCTCTTCACTTAATTTTTTATAACACATTGATAATAATTAAAATGTTCCCCTCCTTTCCTAATTTCATTCTCTCATTCTCTTTATTTCATTTATTTATTAAACATTCCATTACATTACAATGAGTATTTTATCTATCATTTTAATCACACTTGTTTCATATTTTCAAAGTTCATTTCTATTTCTAATATAACAATACTATCTTATGTACCCTTGCAGAATCCCCCTTTCAATTAAGTTTTCACCCATTATCTCTGTGTCTTCTAAATAGGCTTATACCCTTAATCCTTGTATGTTTTCCTTGTCTCTCTATGTCCTGTTTCTGTCCTTTATAATTTCTTTTCCTTTCCCTCTTCCCCCTCTTCTTCTCCTTCCCTTTTTGACCCCTTCTCTCTCTAATTCTGATTCTCTCTTCTGTAATCCTCTCTTCTGTTTCTTCCTAATGTTGTAATTACTTTTCAAACTATTCTTTTTGGGGGTTGTTTTTTCAAATCTTAAATTTTTCACTCTCTTTCCCCCCTTTCCTTTCTTTTCCCCACATAGAAATACTTGGTCATTGAAGATGGCTTCTTCTTTGTCCCGCCCTTCTTGTTCCACAGGCATTTCTTGTTGTTTCTCATAGTTCAGGATCTCCATTTCTAAAAATTGAAATACAAAGCCCAAAGAACTTCTTCCTTCTTGTGCATCTTCTTTCTGTTTTTTAAGTTCCATTCTCAATTCTTCCAAGAGTGATACCATTTTAAAAACTTTTAAACAACCACCTGATTAATTTTAGTTCTTTAGATCCGATAGCCAAAAATCCAAAAATCACCAAGTAATCCAAATAATCCAAAACTGTTTCTTCTTGCTTCTTTTTTCCACTTTCTCTTCCTGGGGTTCTCTTATCTTGTTACAAAGTTTCAGTTAAAATGTATCTTTTAGGAATCTTGTTAAAGTTTCACTGTTAATTCCTTTCACTTCCAGGTGGTCTCCTCCATTTTTCCAGATCCCATCTTTTTGTTTTTTTTCCTTCTTTTAAAAGTTTTTGAGAATCCAGAAATCTTTATTATCCCTTTGACATTTTATTTTCAGCTTAAATACCTGTTAATGTCAAAGTGGATTTTTTCTGGGGTTTTTTGCTTAAATCTCTTAGTTCTCAATATTGGGAAGAAAAGGAAAAAAAACCAAATCCTTTCCCTTCCCTCTCTCATTCACCGCTTCAAAATCTTCTTTGGGAACAATGTTGTTCTTTATAATTCAAATTCCAGGGTACCTTATATTGTTGCTTTTTCAGTTCGACCCAGTCAGCCAAAACTTTCTCTTCTTATCTTCCTCCTGCACATTCTTTTCTGGTTGAGTTCTTCTTTGAGGTGGCCATTTCTGACTACTGCTGCAACCACCTTCGGGAAAGGGAGTAATGGCCAGCTGGGAAGGAGAGATGCGACTCTCCTCGACCTTGTTGGCAGTCTCACCCGTCTTCACCACCTCTACGGGGTGGCTTAGCCCCGAATCCAGCCAGCTTAGGGCGCTCCAGTGGTGAGCACAGATTGAAACTGCTCACAATTGCAGATTTCGGTCTGTCACCGAAGAAGCTCAAACCAGAAGCCCCATGCTAAACAATCTTGCATTGTGCAGTCACCCTTATGGATTTGGAACTACTGATCCTCCTCCAGAGCCATTTTCAGGGTGCCATTCAAAGCTACCTGTGCTTGTTCTCTCATGGTGACTGAAGCTGTCAATTGCTAGGATGGGATAACCGGTCTAATAACCGGTCTAAGAGCTATGGTGGTGCAGTAGTTAGAATGTAGTACTTCAGACAATCTCACTGCTCACTCTAGGAGTTAAATTTTGTGGAGTTCAAAGTTGACTCCGCCTTCCATCCTTCCGAGATTGGTAAAATGAGGACCCATGTTTTGGGGGGCAATATGCTGACTCTGTAAACCACTTAGAGAGAGCTGTAAAGCAGTATATAAGTCTAAGTACTATTGCTATGGCATTTTGGCATCTGCTGATAGAGCATACATCTGTCTCATCCATTATTGCTGCAGTTCTGGGATCTGAAGCCATGGCTTGGATATTCCAGAGCTCATTAAAATTTTGGTGAAGAGGAAGTCACTGGTCATTTCCTACAGTTCCCTTTTTGGCTTGTTGATTGTCTCTTTTGCACAGTATGTAGATATTGTTTATGTCTACATATAAATTGTTGGCCAATTTGTCAAAGTGCCAACTTTTAAGGAATTCCCTGGCATTTTTGGACATGGCTTCATCTAGGATGGTCACAGTTTCTCAACTGAAGCTATGGTTAAATCTGTCCATATGTTGTAAAATTAAAGAGTTTTTATCAAGTCTTCTGACTACTAGTTGGCCTTCTGCTAGTATTCTGCCTGTTTGTCCTATGTAGTGGCTATTCCAATCTTTACACTGTATGTCTTAGATGACTCCTGTTTTTCCTTCTACCACTGCTGAGTCTTTTGGTTTACTTAGGATGTTTTGTGGGGTTTAATTGGTTTGTGTGCTATGCTGATTCCATGTGGTTGTAATTGTCTGTGGTTTCTGAGATGCTTTTGATGTATGCCTGTGTTATCCTTTTTACAGCTTGTGTTTGTTGTACTATATTGGTTGAGTGGTCAGGCACTTTTTGATGAAATTGCATGGATATCATTATCCATTACCCAAACTAGGTAACATTATCAACGCACTGAAACAACCGAGCTCAAAGAGTACCAAGACCCCTCATAGTATGTTTTATGCAGCATAATAGCTACTAAGTACGAACCTATATGTTGTATCTTTTTAAGTGTCAGGAAATTTTTAAGTATAAGAAATGTTTCTTGATTTAGAAAGATCTTGGAGATAGAAGAAATCTTTACTTGCCTTGTTTAGATCAAAGAAATATTTGAAAATCCTCATCTGCTAACTGTCATCAGAACTGAAGATGCTGGAGATGAAATTGTGAGCAACGCCATTTCATATGCTCTTTTTAAAGGTATGTTTGACATTCTTATTTTCTCATTCATTCAACTTATATGCTACACATTTCTACAACATGCCCCTGTCCCAGGAACAGATGATTCTTTATTTTTTACTCTGGTAAAAAAGGTCACTGATGCCTTGGATTTCTTCTGTTTGGATTACTGCAGTGCACTCTATATGGGGCTGTCCTTGAAGGCAACCTAGAAACTTCAGCTGGTCTGGAATGCAGCAGTGTGTACAGTAACGGGCAGCTCTAGATATGCCTAACAAATCTAGATAACACCTATGTTGCATAAGATACACTATCTTCCAGTTTCTTTCCAGGTGCAATTCAAGGTACTCATCATTACCTTTAAAGTTCTATATAGAATAGGATCCGGTTACCTCCAAGTCCACTTTCTCTAAAGATATGTACACATCCTACCATGTCAGATACAAAAATGGGACAATTACTGTGGCAATATTGTCATGCTCACTTCACCCTGGGCACCCTATCATAGCAGATCTATCATGGGCATTCATTTTTGGTTGGCCCTCTGTCAGCACTCTGTCCTGCCACTGGGCCCCCATCCTTCCCCCGCTTTGCCTGGCCACAGGTAATTTTCCCAGAGGCACTTATCTCTGCCTGATTCACAGCTCTGGAGTGCTGGTCAATCCAGGCACTGATGGATGGGCCTCTGCCTTCCCATTGGACTGCCTCAGGCACTGGGGGGGGGGGACGAGGGGACAGAGTGGCAGATTTGGAAAGGCCTGTGGGGTGGTCTGGCACCATGCTTTTGCCACTGCCACTGCTGCACTTTGCACAAGCCCTGAAACATGCTGCCCATCTTCACTTCCCACGATGCTGCCTCCTCCAGACCCTCAAGCTCTCCTGTGCCAGGTTGGTGACATTTTGCGGCTCATGCAAGGGACAATGGTGGTGGTAGCAGAAATGTGATGCCAGATTGCCTCCCCCAGGGGCTGCAATTCAGCCCATTTGGAGAGAAATCCTGTCGTGTGCAAACAACACCCCAGCATGCCAATAATGTCAATTCCCAAATTCCTTTGCAAGGACACCCCAGTTTCCTCTGTTCCTTTGTAGCACCACATGTGTGAATGGAGCAACTTGTTCTCTGGGCATTGTGATGACACAGGCATGGAAGCAATACAGCTGGAATGAAGGCTTAATTCCCTTTTATTGTTCCAACTTTACCCCAAAGATCACACCATTCACTTTAAGTCCAGGAGCAAACTCTAAACACACACCTCCAATAGTTCCTGACTGCTATTAGGCCAGAGCAGCAGCAGAGTTTTGAGAAAAGCCACAATTCAAGGAATTGGTTCCAAGGAGTCCTCATCACAGGAAGAGTTCACTGGGACTGCAGCACAACCCGGAGCACTTCTGTGTCACTGTGAACTTGCACATAGCCAGGCCAGGTAGGCAAGGCAAGCAGGGCAAGGCAGCAGGACAAGCAAAGGATCCAGATTTCTGTAACAGCACATGAGACTGGAAAAAGGCAACTGTCAAGCCCGAAGCTGAACTAGATGCGGCAATTTCTTTTCTCAGGGTTTCAGGCTGACACAGCTGAAGGGGGGTAGTGATAGAGAGGGTTTGGTAGACAAAACAGAATAGCTGTCTGGTGAGTCAAAGACATTCCAAGAGCTGGCTGGCCAGAGGAGGAGGAGAGACGTAACCAGGCAACCAGCTAGTATCCAGATTGGACAATGTGATTTATTGTTTTGAGAAGACCAAAAATGTGTTCTTTCAAGATCTTGAAAAGTGCAGGAATATTTAGAACTGGCTTTCCACTAGTTTGTGCCAAGATGACATCTCCAATAAAAAATCTTCTTTCCGGAATCAACCTGCCTTGGAGTTCTGCTTTGGTTGTATGACTTGGAATGCTGACAAGTGCCCCTCCCAATGGCATCTGTTCAACTCTTCTTATTCATCAGGTGAGCCTTGTGAAAAGAGGTGGAGTGCCCTTTTCCCAAGTTGTCAGGTGACCCTGTGCTGATCCCACCTCCTCTCTGTTCTCTGTGCTCGGGGATCAGGGGAGGATGCCCCCTCTGCCACATTTTTAGCCTGAATGGCCTCCTGCAGTTCTTTGCCAGGCAAAATGGGGTGTGTGGGACGGCATGTGGCACCCCCACACTTCATTTTTGGCTTCCATGGTCTCCTGCAGCACTCTGCCAGCCAAAAACCAAAAGGTCAAAATATTATATGATGTTTTTTTTGTTTAGAGGGGTTTGCTACATAAATATTATTTACCAAAAAAGTGCAAAGTAGTACCATTCGGAACAAAACACTTTTAGCAGCCAAAAATTTCATGACTCCGTCTAGTACTAGTAAATACATATGGCACATACAAACAATAAGTCTTTAATAAATTTATAAAGAGTTGTTAGGATATATTAAATTGTCAAGAGTTAGAATGCGGACTTCCGGCTGCACTTCCAACACCGTCAGAGGCAAGGACCGCAAGCTCTCTGGCTCTGCCCCGAACTTTCTCAGCAGAGGGCTCCAAAAGGAGCCATAGCCACCCTGTAGGAGTGGTGAAGTAAAGGGGGGGGTGCCTTGCAGGTCAAGGAGAGCCACATCTCCCTGACTTGGAAATTCCCCCTCATCCGAAGACGCAGAATAGCAGTAGTCAACATGGCAGCCATGAAGCTGGGAACAGCCAGAATACCCAAGACAGTGCAGGAGCAAAGGGAGCAGTGAACAGAGACTGTGTTGCTGGATGAGATGATTTTATTTCTTTACAAATTTTCCCAAGGATTAAAAAATCCTAGAGAAGGGACTCTAAAAAAATAATTATCCAAGTGGTGGAAAAAAATGTTTTTAAAGAGAACTATGCTGAAAAGTAAGTTGAGAGTGGAATCTACTGATAGAAGGAAAAGTGACTCCTAGACTCCTGGAAACTTATAAAGGAGGATGGATGTGGCTTTAAATTGTTTATTACTTGTTTATTGTCTTATGCTCACCAGAAGTAAAAAGAAAAAGAGATTCTGGAAAGCTAGAATAAAAGACTAAAACCACAGAGCAGATTTAAAGAACTGGGAAAATATCTTGGACTATCAGAGTGCTGAGTAAATGTTAGAACTGACCCATTTAAACAATTGATTGTGTTTTGAAAGAAATAGAGACTGAGTGAAATGAAAAAGGAAAAAGGAAGTATGGAAATTTGAGAGGAGAGCTTTACTTATTAACCTACATTGCTAGAATTTTGGACGCTCTGAATTTGATTGAGGCATGATTGCTTGTCCTACTTTTATCACTATAATGACTGGAATTGAAGGAACAGCTGTAGGAATGAGAGGATTTCTTAATGAGATGGCCTTGGTGTTCCAAAATATGCCCTGTCAAAAATTCCATCTGCCCACACCTTGGCCAAATTGTTTGTAGAGCACATATATAGATTACCTGGAGTCCCAGAGAGAATCATCTCAGACCACAGAGATTCACTTCATGGTTTTGGCAAGAGTTCTTAAAACTTTTTAGGACCACTCAAGTGCTTAGCTCTTCACATCAACAAGAAATGAATGGAGGCTGTAAATGTATGAATGGTCTCCTGGAACAGTATCTCAGGTGTTACATTGACTATCAACAGGACAATTGGGTAGATCTTCCTTTCGCTGAGATTGCTTACAACAACTCAGTACACAGTAGCACTGGATTCACACCCCCTTTGAAGTGGCCACAGGGCAAGACTTTGTATCTATTCCAGAATTGCCTCAGGCCACCCCACTGACTGCTTCCTTGAAGGAGTAGATCACCCAACTGCAAAACATCTGGCCAGTAGTAAGGAAAGCATTGGTGGAAGTGAGGGAAGCGTATAAAAAACAAGTTGATAAATGATGTGCAATACCAAAATAAAATTGTGGAAAGAGTCTATTTATCCACCAAGTACTTACAATCAAGACAACCTTCCAAAAAACTGGGACTGAAGTATTCAGTGTCCCATTAAAAAAGTTATCAACCCAGTCATCGTCGAGCTTGAGCTGTCAAAAACACTCAGGCAAATGTATTCCATTGCAGCCTATAGAAAACAGAAATCACCTCCTCCCTATGCCCAACAATGAAACCACCTCCTGACCTGATTATGATCGATGGGAAACAACACTTTGAAGTCAAAGCAATTTTGGACTCTGTCACAGTGAAAACCCAATATCTAATAGCATGGAAGTACTTTCCACTCTCCAAAACTGAATAGGTGGATTCAAAGGACGTCAAAGGTCTAAATTGCTTAAGAGTTTCCACAACTAATACTCAGAGAAACTTCATTGAATGATGTCTAAATATGTTTGTTTTCTCTCTCCATCCTTCCCCTTCTCTCTCTCTCATTTCCTCTGCAAGACTAACATTACTGTCAAGGGGGCAGTATGTCAGTTCTGTCATCTTCAGCTTCATAGCTCATCAGCATCCTGCCATCAATAGCTGGTGGGAGGGTAGTGCGAGGAAACAAATGGGCAATAAACATGTATTAGGATAACGCTAGGAAACCAGGAAAGGGGAATGACAGTTGAGGAAGACCAGTGATGCTTTGAATCAGTTTGTGCCAATCTTCAAGGACACCAAAACACTGGAGATGCTTGGGGATGGAATGTCGATTGCTCCTAACACTGAATATTCCCAAAACACTTAGACATCCACTTTTTGGCTGGAATTGGGCTGATCAAGGGGAGAGGGACGGAGTGAAGGAAAAAGCTTGTATGATTTTGTGTGGGAAATTTAGTTCTAGCCTGACTTTACTGCAACCAGCATCTTTTAGTAAAAGAACATATCACTTCACCTAAATGGAATCAAGCGTCTTCCTTTTTTAAGGGATAGGACTGGCGCAAGTCTGACAAAAGTAATATAAAAAATGTAATTGACCATTCTATTAAAATATGCTGTATTTGTTAAAATAAGGATTATAACTATTAATAGGAATTCCTACTTAAGATAAAATGAGAAAAAACAAAAGTATGAAAGTATTGCATTTTGGGAGCTGGATACTCTACTAACACCTCAATAATCAGGCAAAATTCTTGTATTCATAATTTTATAAATAGCAGCATTAATTCTTCATAGAAAGTCTAGAGAAAACAAAAGGAGTTCAAACAAGATGAGTGAAAAATGAGAATTGAACACTGTACTTTACAGAATGTGATTTTAATATTAACCACAGTTCCTTCTCCAATTACAGCTTTCAGCAAAAGTGAAGAAGATAAAGATGACTGGAACAGTCAACTGAAATTGCTTTTGGAATGGAATCAATTGGACTTAGCCAGTGAAGAGATTTTTACCAATGATCGACACTGGGAGGTAGGTAGTGCAGATTGAAAAAGCAAAAATTAGAAAGATTTTATGTGACTGAAATTGGTACAGATTGATCTATATATAGCATAAAATTCCATCACTAATATCCAACATTGACAAATCATAAAATAATAAATGTTAAAATTGCTGTGAAACAGAAGAAATGTTTTATAACAAATACACAAGTCCAGTGCAGAAAATTTTGGAATTTCAAGTTGAAATGAAATCACAACTTTTTATTAGATATAATTTCAGGGGGGAAAAATCAACAAAATATGTGATAATTGAATGAAATGTAGGCTTATATAGCAAAAATAAATTTTGCTCAGCATTGGAAAATATGTCATTTTAAGCATATCCAATTGGGAATATGCAGCAATAGCAAAACTCACAGTCTACATGGACAAAGGAAGTTTAAATAAAAATAGTTCCCATATATACAATAGTTTACAGTACACATTCACAATAAAAATTTAAACAAGAATAGTCCCCAACATGATAAGTATAAAAACTTACAGCCTGGCCCCTAAGGTTTCTTAAAATCTATAATTTTGTGAATTAGCAGCTGTACAAAAAGGAGGGATTTAGAAATCCAATAGTTCTTTCTTGTTTATCTTTTTCCTTTAAAAAAAATAATTTTTATACAGTGGTACCTTGGTACTGGTTCTGGGGGGCACAATGGGCACTAAAAACTATGTGTCAAATAAATCAGGTGACTTACCATGTCATCTTTTGTTTTGACCAGAAAAAAATTTTTTTTTCTATGGCAGTGACCTTCCCAATCTGGGCAACTTCCTGTCCTCTCTCTCTGCGGCCATCCCCCTCTTCCTTTTGCAGTGCACTGAACACCAAGGAAACTACAAGTATCAGGACAACATTTTCTCATAAAAATGTGTTGAGTGTCAGGGTTCCAAGTAATGGCCCAAACAGAATAAAAACTCCAAGGCTTCCCCACAGTATAGATTTATTAGGCATGTCATATTGGCACAGCTGGTGAAAATCCGATTGAAGTTCCCCGTGTTTTCCTTACCCAATTCAAAGTCCAAAGTTCTTCCCCCCATTACACACAACCACCACAAGCCCCAATCAGGCCATACTCCCGCTTCCAGGTGACTTCCCTCCATGCCCCTCCATGCTTGCCTTCCTCAAGTGAAAAGGTCATCCTGAAAAAGGAAAGAAAGAGCATAGAGAATAAAATTACCCTCAGTTCAGTCTCCCCGACCTCCCCCAGGTGGCTCTTTGGGCTTTCCCAGATACTTGTCATGAAATTGCTTGACTAATCTGTCAGCTTTCACATCCCCATTTAACCCAGGTGGCCTCAGACAAGGGGTAGCCTTTCCAATGGACTAAGTACTGAAGCTGACCCCAATGCAGGCACAAAATCAAAATTCTTTTCACCTCATAGTGGATCTCTCCTTGCACTATCATAGGCTTTGGGGCTGCCCAGTCAACTGGCCTTAGCTGGGAGCCTACCACCAGCTACAGGTGCTGCTATGCACTGCACTGTTGTAGGCCAGGGGTCCTCAAACTACAGCCTGCGGGATGGATATGGCCCGCTGAGCCATTAATCTGCTGCCCAGCCCACATCAACCTGCCCCAACACTTTGGCTGGGCACAGGACTTACCTTCGCGAGCCCCACGGGCCGGAACTGGAAAGTAAGGCCAGCAGAGTGCTTCTGGAGGCAGGGGAGTGGCTGCATGGGGAATCACATGTTGGGCAGCCAGGGTGTCCCTCTGCCTCGTGTGTTGGGCAGCTGTGGTATCCCTTCTTAGCTGAGGCTTCTTCTGACCATCCATCCCTGGACTTGGGGTGGGGATCAACCAGTGTGCTGCCTGGACTTGGGGCGGGGATCAACCAGTGTGCTCCAAGCAGGCAAGCAGCTGTGGCAGCCCTGGAGCTCCCAGCCCGGCCCGAAAGAGGCTCCTGCAAGCTTGACGGAATGGGATGGAATAGCAATAGCAATAGGATGTAGTGGGAGTGGAAGTGGGAATGGGAATGTGAAAAATTGCTGCAAAAGTGAGTATCCTGAAGTGGACCACTAAACAATTTAGAAAACTATCTAGTAAAAAGAAAAGTCAACCAAAAGAGCAACATACAAACAAAAGCAAATAAAACACTCCCAGGAGCAAAACAAATGAAAGTTTAATTCATGTGTATTGTTAATGGATTGCTAAATTGGCAAAATGGACTCCTAAATTGGCCACGGCCACCCAGACACATGACCACCTAGCCACACCCACCCAGTCACATGACCACCTAGCCACGCCCACCCAGCTGATCCACCCTCCCCAAACAGTCTAAGGGACCGTGAATAGGCCCCCTGTTTAAAAAGTTTAAGGACCCCTGTTGTAGGCTTACCTCTGCGAAAGGCAGCAAGTCTGCCCAGTTGGACTGCTGATAGTCCACATAGCACCTCAAGTACTGTTCCACGACGGTGTTTGCTTGTTCCGCCGCCCCATTTTTGCTTGGATGAAAAGCTGATCTGAGGCCCTGGGTGGACCCGATGGCCCTCAGGAGCTCCCTCCAGAACTTTGCTGTAAATTAGATCTCCCCAATCGGAGATAATCCTGTGTGAGACCCCATGCAGCCTCTAGACTTGTTTTATAAACATCCTGGCCAACTTCCTGTCAGAAGGGAGACTCATGCAGGCAGTGAAATGGGCTTGCTTTGAGAATAAGTCAATCATGGTCCAAATGACCTTGTTCTCACCACTCTCCAGGAGCTTGACTATGAAATCCATGGCAATTTCTTCCTATGGATGAGTTGGTTCTGCAACTTGTTGAAGGAGCTCAAGGGGTTTCTCTGGTCTCTGGTTTCTCTGTGCAGGTAGTGCAACTCTTTACATAATCTTCCGGGTCCTTCTTCAGTTTTGGCCACTAGAATTGTTGCCTGGCTAGGTGCAGAGTTTTTAGATAGCCAAAATGCCCAGCCAATTTAACATTGTGGCTGCGCTGTAGGATCTGGAGTCTCAGGGTGGTAGGGACATACAGTTTGGTCCCTTTCCATGCCAGTCCATCCTTGAGAGGCAGGGCTTCTTTGTTGACATTGAACCAAGGGTCTGTGGAGCAGGCTGTTTTTAATGCCACTGTCATTTGGTCACCTCCAGTGGGTGGTTGTCATTGGGCTTGGCCTTGGGTGGTGACTTGGGCTGCCAGCGGGAGGTGGGGATGGTGACATGGATGATCTCTTCTAGGCGACTGTTGAATTGTGGCTTTTTGGACAAAGCATCAGCAAGCAGGTTCTTTCCCCCTGGAATGTAGGGTTACATAAACAAGAGGAGGTCATAGTATTTCTCAAAGCACCAGAAAGCAAGACAAGAAATAATGGATGGAAACTAACGAGGGAGAGATGCAACCTAGAACTTAGGAGAAATTTCCTAACAGTGAGAACATTAGCCAGTGAAAAGGGTTGCCTTCAGAACTTTTGAGTGCTCCATCACCCAAATGGAAGCTTTTAAGAAGAGACTACACCAGGGCTGTCAAAGTCGCGGTCCACAGGCCAGATGTATGTGGCCACTCCCATGCCCAGTTTAGTGAAGGGGAAAAAGGTTGTGATACATCAAGTGATGCCACCACGACAATGTGAGTTTGACACCCCTGGACTAGACAGCCTAAAATAGTATAAGCAGGGAGTTGGACTTGAAGACCTCCAAGGCCCCTTCCAATGTTGTTATTCTGTTAAAAAGATTCAATCCAGTTTTACCTAGATTGTATAAGTGAGATTATATAAAAGTGAATTAGGAAGTAACAAAAAAAGAACTTTGTTTAAGCAGGGTTTGTAGCATTAGGTCAATTTATCAAAATCTCAAAGGGGCATGGTTGTACCATAACAAAAATAGGATCTTGCAGCATGAATACAAGGCACATAACATTGAGTACTGAAGCAGATCAATGTTTTTACCATCACTTTTTCTTTCAAAAAGAAAGGCAAGAAAGCCACATAGGACATGAAGATGTAATCGTGTAGAGGCGACTCCTCAAAATAATCAAGCCTTATGCCATGGAGAATTTTAGATGTCATAACTAGCACCTTGAATTAAACCTTGAAGCAAACTTGCAACAAATGCAGCTCATTACAGCTCTATAATATGCACCAATCTTGGGGTGCACCTAATTGCCTGCGCTACTACATTTTGCACCAGCTCTAGCTTCTGGATTCTCTTCAAAGGCAGCCCCATGTAGAGTGCATTACATTAATCCATCCAGGAGGTACTTGAATGACAGTAGAGCCCCTGATCCAGGAATAGATAGAACTGATGCAGAACCTGAAGTTGCACAATGGCTTTCCTGGTGACAACTATGAACTGCACCTGAAGCAAGAGTTATGAGTGTAGAAGAACTCCAGATTGTAGACAAGGTCTGTTTGGGGCATGCCATCCAGCGCCGAACATTGTAAATTCCAAGATCCAAGGGGCCTCAAAACCAAAAGCCATATAGTCTTGCCAAGGTTGAGCTGAAACCTGTTCACAGCCTCCATACAGCCTCCAAACCTCCCACAACCTCCAAACACCAAGACAGGACCTCAATGGCATCACTTAATTTGCCAGGGGAGATGAACAGCTGGGTATCATCAGAAAACTGATAGTACCTCACTTCATGGCAATATGTTGCTTCAACCAACTGCTTTATATACAGATTAAATGGGAGTGAAGAGAGAACCAAATTCTGTGGGGAAAGAGAGCAAGGGCAGGACTTCATACCGTCAGCCAATACTTACTGGAAGCAAGGGCAGAGGAAGGATGAGAACCAGCACAATACAGTGCTGCCCCTCCCAACCTCCAGAAAGTTACCATGGTTGATGATAATGAACACCACCAAGAGATCAAGTAGGATGGATAAACTAATTCCATTCTGCTCTCTCCAGAGGTCTTCCAAAAGTGCAGGTCTTCCAATGCTGTTTCAATCCCATGTCCAATTCTGAAATCCAAGTGTTTCATACAGGATTCTCAGAAGCTGCTATGCAATCATCTTCTCCAATAATATCTCTTCAACATTTTCTGAACCTCTATATGAAAGCTTTGATATGTGTGCAAGTGATAAAAAGCTATCAACATGTTGGTTATCAGTTGGCATGTTCTACTCATTTGGTTAACCATAAAAAGTCACAGCTAGTGCAGATGGAAATAGAATGCTGTTCCCAAAGTGTTATCTCCCTTCCCACCACAAGCTTTGTAAATATTTTGTTGTTTCTTGTTTGTTTCCAGTCTGCTGATCTTCAGGATGTCATGTTTATAGCCCTGGTAAAGGACAGACCAAAATTTGTTCGTCTCTTTCTTGAAAATGGGCTGAATCTAAGGAAGTTCCTCACTCATGAAGTTTTAACAGAGCTCTACACAAACAACTTCAGCAATCTGGTGTTTAAAAACCTACAAATTGCTAAGAACTCCTACAGTGATGATCTTCTTACTTTTGTATGGAAGATGGTAGAGAATTTCAGAAAAGGCATTAAAAAAGAAGACAAAAATGGCCAAGATGACATAGAGATACAGCTGCTGGTATGTCAAGTATAGCTTTTAAACTGAAATTGTATACCCATCTGTACCGATTTAAATCCACATAACTAAATGGGACTCATTTCTAAGTCGATTTTTCTATGTAAAACAAAACAGGCATTAGGACTGAATTGCCATATTTGTTAATGTTGGGATTTTTGTTGTAATTATGTCCTTACAGGATGGATCTCTTATTACGAGGCACCCCTTGCAAGCTCTCTTTATTTGGGCTATCCTTCAAAACAAAAAGGAACTATCCACCGTAATTTGGGAGCAGGTACTTCACACTTCTGCATCACTAACAATTAGATTAGTAACCTTTTGAGACAAAAAGTATTCCCCTAGGCTAGGTTCCCGTGCATGCAAATATTAAAATCAATAGGAATTACTTCAGCATATACATAGCTTGGTTGGATTATTATGTATGCATAGAGCAAAAGAGATGTTTCTTTTCTGTTTAATTATAGATACTATAATTTGTGAAATTTGTGGGCCCTTCTTCCTAAATGAGTTTTTATTATTATTACTCCCTTTTATATATATTTTTACATGAATGTGATAATAATATGAAATGTGTATTTAGAATAACATCAATAGAAGCTATATTGAAGGTAAATGAAAATGCAAATATATTTGAAATGTTGGTTTAATTGAATTCTAAACCAGTTTAATAATATAATTGCAGAAAAATGTCCTATTCCGTGGATTTGTTTAATGGCATGTTCTATTTCAAGAGGGTCGTTGTCAATAGATAGCTGGGAAATTGCATAGGACAAATTGCTCATCACTTTTAATCATTTTATTGTGCAAATTAGAGTTTTCAAATCTGGTTCCAGAGTACAGAACTCTTTCATACTATGCTGCTACATTGCTGTTTGGTAATATGAATGTCATTTCAGTATTAGAATGTTGTGAGAGGTTATCTAACAATTGTCTTTGCAGACAAGAGGCTGTACATTAGCAGCACTGGGGGCCAGCAAGCTTCTGAAAAGCTTAGCTAAGGTAAAGAATGATATTAATGCTGCTGGAGAATCAGAAGAGTTGGCAAATGAATATGAAACAAGAGCTGTAGGTAAGTTCAATATCAGAAGGAAATTAAGAGATTAAATATATATAGTTTGCAGTAAGGGAAGAAAGACCAGAATCAACAGAAAGTGAAGACTATCTCATCATATTTAAGTGCAGTACACATAAGTGTGATGAAAAAGTAAAACATTTTTGATTAAATATATCACTTTTTCACATATAATTCTCAGGACTAAAATA
Source organism: Pseudonaja textilis (assembly GCF_900518735.1). Next base: position 4,577,438 of record NW_020769344.1, read on the forward strand.
TTCTTCAAAGCTAAAAATAGGAGTATTCAAGTAATATACAAACTTGAATAATGAGACTGTTGGAGCATTGAATAGATGCAGGAACACTGGGTTTCTGGTATCAGAGATTCTTATATTAACTTAATATGCTCAATTATGAGACATTTACTACATTGTTGGCTATATTAGCTTCTTTTAACATTAGCAGAGTTTGCAATAGATTTAAACCAGGGGTGTCAAACTTGCTGCCCATGGGCCAGATGTGTCATGTGCTGGCCCTGCCCCCACCCAATTTAGCGTCTTCTTAAGAATAAATAATATTTTAATCTGGGGAGGAGAGCTTCCTAGAGCTTGTAGGAACATAACCAAAACACATTATTAGACTTATGATTGACATAGACTTAAGAATAACCCAGATTTAAAACTGGCAGAAAGGCATAACAAATATTAATATTTATTAAGATACTGATGCTTTAGGGAGCAAAGAAATTATATTGTTGAAGTTTGATATTTACATTATATATTTATATGCAAATTCATTTTTCTTTGTGTGTTTATAAAAATAAAAGTAAATTAAATGCCATGTAGTTGAATGAAGTTCAGAAGAATTCTATTAGTTAATCTGTTTTTTTTAAGCTAGATGAGTCTGCAAAGGGCCAGTCTTTTTTTCCTGCTTTTCCCATTTCACTTTTGTGTGAAATGCAAGGAGGCATTTGTCCTGCACAGACATGGCAAAGTTTCATTATTTGTTCTCAGCATTTTTGAGTCGTAAGAGTATCATCATTTAAATGGACATGGGCTCTATCTACTAGTAATATTAGTGATAATATGTACAAAAGAGATCTTTCAGTATCTCCCTTCAGTGAGTGCTATTCGGAAGACACTGAATTTTAGCCAGAGAGAAAGTCCTTTTAAATTTCAGAAATGTTATGTGACTAAAGTATCTGGCTGGTTGGAGAAAGTGTGTAGAGTGATTCAAAAAAGAAGTTTCTAGATAGAAATTGATATGTCTGCTTGCAGCTCTAAATCAACGCCATATTGTTTAAGATCAGTGCATGTTCAGTAGTCCATCAGGGTGATGGCTGGCTCTGAAAAGCCATAGAAGTGCAATTTGTCTGGCACCAGGAAGACTGAAAACTATTGGTCATAGTTAAAGAGATCAAGCTTGCTGAAAAAAAGTGAGCTAAGCCAATAGGAAAAAATGAAAATCCAGGCAGAAGTTTCAATTTTGAGTAGGCCAGTTTCACAATGAACTGCCATCTTCTGAACACAGACAGCTAGGTATTTGAAAAATAGATCTCAAAAACCTGGGCTGAACTCTAGAGAAAGAAATGACCTATAGGGGCCCAGCTGAACTCCAAAAAGGAGATGAGCTTGTATCTTAGCTGAGAAGAAGAGAATCAATGCAAATATATGCTGAGTTTCTTTAGAGAAGTAGTAAGATTTTAGAGATAACAATGTTTTTTATATTTAAGGTAAGGTTAATTTATAGCTGCCCATGGCATGGAGAACAGTGTTCAGAGATTTAACAATATTTGTCTCAATCAGCTATGATAGCAGCAAATCTCAATCTATGTACTTATGTGGATGTTATGAAACTGAACTTGGGAGTTTTTTCAGGCAAAATAATTGGTCTAGAATTGAGTTTAGTTTTTTCCTCTAAGATCAGGGCATGATTATAAACAGTGGCCAGGATTGCAAGGTGTCAGCTCTCCGTATCACTGAAGCCTTGGGATAGGGGTTGATAACCACCAATGATTTTAGAAGCCATGAAAATTTACAATATAGAGTTTAACAGGCAAATTTTAAAAATGAAGAATAGCTTTTTAACTACTCTGAATTTTAATTGTTCTAGAATTATTCACAGAATGTTACAGCAGTGATGAAGAACTGGCAGAACAGCTACTTATTTATTCCTGTGAAGCATGGGGTGGAAAGAGTTGTCTAGAACTTGCAGTAGAAGCTAAGGATCAACAATTCATTGCTCAGCCAGGAGTCCAGGTAAAATAGCAAAGATAAGAACATATAACCAATTTACATGTCTTATTTGCTGAAATAGAATAGACTGCAATCCTATATCCATAAATCTTGCGATTACAACTTTTGAGTGAGATTCAGTTATGAACATATTAAATATAGGGTTGCATGGTAAATATCATGTACCTTGCTCATGTCAATATTAATTTCATTCATGGAAAATATTTTTATCTGAAATAGCTCTTTGATGATAGAAAAAAATGATTTCTATTAGAATAATTAGGAATTCAGAAACTTATTTCTCTTTCTTCTCAAATTTAAATGCAGAGGAGCCATGTGTTTGAAAAAACTGCATGTCTGAGATTTGGAACAGGAAAACAATAATCAGGAAACAGGTTAAGTGAAGTACCCATTATATCTCCCTGCTTCTATTCACTCACAAAATCAGCTTTTTCAAATAGTTTACTTCATCTGCAGAAAATGTGCAACATTAATATCTCATTATTGAAATAGATTTAGTCAATAAAAGAAGCTTTGCATCTAGTAAAATATGTCCATAATTATTTGGAAAGTATTTTGAAAAATTTTCATTTTAGAGTTACAGAATATAAATATTGGAAGGGACTTTAGAGATTATCTAGTACAACCTCCTGCTCTGTTGATTAATCCACTACCACAGCATGCCCAGTGTGCTTCTACATAAATATTACTATGTTGCAGCAGATCCTGTTTCCAAATCAGGACACAAGACCACGAAAGGTTGGAGAGTACAGGTTTATTTGTGCACAAGGTTCAGAGCATTAGCATGGCAAATTCTGAACCCCTGGCTCTTCCTGAGGCATCACTTTTATACATTTCATAACCTCAGCCTAGCCCGGGGCGTTTCTTATGTTAAACTATACCAAAAAGGAGAAGTACATTTCTGTTATTTTTCCAGACCCATCCTTATTCACTGAAACATGCTTACTTCCAGTTCAGCAATTTCGTGATTTTGCACAATATTTCTATAAGAAGCAAGGTAAGGGGTCAGAGAATTTCTGGTAAATGCATATTTTGTTTTTGACCTTCCAGGCTGCTTCAACTAGAGAGTCTATCACCTCCTGCCCATTCCATTACATTCAGAAAATTCTTCCCAATGTCTACCTGCTTGCAATTTAAATCCGCTGTTTCTTATTTTATCTTCTAGAATAACAGTAAAAACATCTAATTCAATTGCAAGAAAGCAGCTATCAAATTTCCCTGAACTCTTCTTTCCTCCCAGTGTCTTTAGCTAATAACTTTTCTTCTCAGCCCCCTTATCATTTTGACTGCTGTCTTCTGGTCCCACTCAATTTGTCAGTATTCTTCTTAAAATGCATTCATTGTCTAGGCTGTGTGCAATTTTGAAAATTACTGAATAAAAAGCAATAGCAATGCCACTTAGATTTATATTCCACTTTATAGTGCTTTTACAGCCTTCTATAAGCAGTTTACAGAGTCATCATATTGCCCCCACAATCTGGGTCCTCATTTTACCCACCTCGGAAGGCTGGAAGGCTGAATCAACCTTGAGCCTGGTGAGATTCAATCTGCCAAATAGCAGGCAGCTGGCTGTAAGCAGAAGTAGCCTGCAATTACGGCAATTAACCACTGCACCAACAAGGCTCTTGGAACAAGGCTCAGTGTCAAGATGCAATGTTCGATTTCATTAGCTTATTTTGCAGGTACATCACACTAGTGACTCATAGTTGTGATCTTCTAAGATAACTCAGAACTTTCTGCATGCACTACCACCTGGTCTCTCCTATCCAATATTCTTGCCTTTGATTTTTGTTACCTCATATATAAATCTGACATGCCACCCACCCCCCTAGGAGAAGGAGAGATCCACTGGAAGAAAAGAAACAAGGAGTTGGAGGAAAGAAACACAAGAAGTTAATTAGGCTTATGTGAGTATCAGGCATGAAGTCGCTTAAGTAGCCTAGGAGCTCTAATATGTTTCTTGTGTACCTATTTATTTTCAGATGAAGGGAGATTTTTTGAAGCCACCAGTATTTTCTTGATTTCAAAACGCTGCTCATCCTCAACCATAATCGGTTGTGATGGTGTGACAGCCTTGGGTCTTGGGGGTGGGGGAGGATATTTCAGGTTTTAGGAGGCTGCAGTGGAACACTGGATGTACTTGTCTCAGTGTTTTTGGTAATGGAGCTCTACTGTAACTGGGTTTATGACTAATGTGATGGGGAAAGGTCCTATGAATTTTGACCTTAGCTTTTTTGAGAGTTGCAGGGACTGTAGAAATCAAGTGGAAAGGTACACCCTATCCCCAACCTGGAATGGTTTTGGCTCTATTCATTTTTTGTCTGCCTGCGCTTTGCAAGCTAATCTCTCTTCATCTAAGACTTTACATACTACTGGCCATGTGTTTTGTAGCTGCTCTATCCACTTCTTCAGGGTGGGTATGGTGGGTTCCTCAGCTGGAAGCTCTGGAATTGGGTTAAAGACTTGACCAGTGGCTACCCAGAAAGGGGTGAACCCGGTGCTGGTATGGACTGCATAGGTGACTTCCACGAAGGGCATGTGGTCGGTCCAATCATCTTGTTGGTAGTTTATGAAGCATCTCAAGTACTGTTACAGGACCAAGATTGTGCATTCCAATCCACCATTTGTTTGTGGATGATGACTCAAACCCAGTTCCTGAGGGCCAGGAATGCCCTCTAGAACTTTGAGGTGAACTGGACCAGGTGATCTGAAATTATCCTCTGCGGGGCAACATGTAAGAGATATATATGGTTTAGAAACAGTTTGGCTAGTGCTTTAGTTGTAGGAATTTTCTGGCATGAAAGGAAGTGAACCTATTTTGAATACAGGTCCGTCACTACCCAAATGACAGTGTTTCCTGCACTTTTGGGCTCTACAATGAAGTCCATGGAGATCTCTCTCCAGGGTGCTGAAGGTTCAGCTACTGTTTGCAATGGGCCAGGCATTTTCCCTTGTTGTCTTTTAGCAAAAGCACAACAAACAAGGCAGCTGGTGACATAGCTCTCAATGTCCTTCTTGAGGGACAGCCACCAGAATTGTCTTTTCAGTAAGTGGAGTGCCCTGCCACTTTGGAGTCATGGCAGATTTGCATGATTTTTAATCTTTGATGTACAGTTTTCCTCCCACGCAGTGCAAGTCATCCTCCATTGTGCAGGAGACTTTGTGGTCCACTCGTCATTGACTAAAGCTTGTTTAAAAGCTACAGTGATGGCATTGTCCAGACAGGGGTCCCCTTTCACTTGCACATTAGTGATCACTCGTGCTGCTAATTGTGAAACTGGGAATAGGGCTTTGACAATATCTGGCTTGCTGGTATTGTACTGCGGCAGTCTCAACAAGGTGTCAGCCAGGAAGTTCCCTCCCCCCCAGGAGATAGCAGAAGGTGAAGTCGCAACATTGGAAGTATTGGGCCCAGCACACTTGCTTAGTTTCCTCTGGGTCTTGAGGGCTTCCAGGTTCTTATGGTCGGTCTACACCTGGAATTGCTCCCCTCCAGGAAATGGCGTCAGGTGAGGAGAGTTCAACGGACAGCGTAGGCTTCTTTCTCCAACACTGCCCACCATTGCTGCATGTCTGTAATTTTTTTTGAGGTGTATGCACAGGGCTGCAGCTGGCCCTACTTGTTCTCTTGCTATGCTACTGGCATCCACTTGGATGACAAAAGGCTTCCCGCATCCAGGTGTTTTAACATCGGCTCAGTGGGGAAAAGTGCTGTTAGTTTTTTGAATGCAGCTTGGCATTCCATGGTCCAGTTTAGAGGCTGGCTAAGTTTCTGTCCTCCCTCTTGTTTTTAGTTAGTGATAGGCAGTGCAATTTGAGTGAAAGCGGGAATGACCTGCCTATAGAAATTGGCAATGCCAAGGAAGCTCTGTAGTTGCTTTCTTTTGCGGGGAGGTGCCCATTCAACCACTGCCCGCACTTTCTCCAGTCCATTGGTAAATGCAATAGCTTAAATAGTCTATCTTGTCCTTATGGAACTCCCATTTGGCGAGTTTGGCATAGAGTTTAGCCACACAGAGTTTGTTTAGGAGTGCCCAAAATGTTTCACATGCTCCATTTTTGTTTTGGTGTAAGTTAATATGTCATCAAGGTATGCCAAAACCCTTTTATAATGGTGTTCATGGAGCACCTTGTTTATCAACTGCATGAATACGGCAGGGCCACCCTGCAGTCCAAAGAAGAGTACATTAAACTGGAAGCATCCCAGGCAGAAGTGGTATTCAGCAGGTTCTGACCAGTTCTGGAGAACTAGTAGCGGATGGGGGTGATGGGGAGGGAGTTCATCCAAGCCCACTTCGCTGAACACCTCATCTAGGTCTCAATACTCTTGGGCTGCAGTGGCTTGCCCTTTGAGGCTGCGGCTGCCTCGTTATTTGGCTTGTCTCCCCGTTAGTGGCATCTTGCTTCCCATTGGGTGTGGACTGTTTCCAGACCCAGCTAGACTCATACTAGTTCCTTGCTTGGTCAATCTCTGCCTCCTCTGCGAGGATGTACCAGTCATGGAGGTGATTTGAGGCTCCCCAAGTGACACAAGCATGGTAGAGGTTATCATTCAGCCCATCCTTAAAGCAGCTCACAAGGATGTCTTTTGGCCAGTCCACATGGCAAGCCAGATCTTGGAACTCCTCTGTGTACTCAGCTATCAGGCGCCGACCCTCTCTCACAGTTTTAATATGATCCCTGGTTTGTCAAGAGGTCTTCAAACCTCTGTCTCAGGGCTGTCATAAAGTGATCAAAGTTCTGAAGCTCTGGGGCATTGGCATTGTAGAGGGTCACCATCTATATGGAAGCAGCTCCCTCCAGAGCCAGGGTGCCTTTCATTGGCCCCATCCATGTGACCCATGGCATCTCAGAGTTTTAGGTTTTGCAAAGCCTCCAGTATGAAATGCATGGCATGCTTCATGAGGCAATTTCCTCAGTCCAGCTCCTTATCCAGGTTGTCATGTCAGACAGGGTTTCCAGCTTGCATCTTCAACCATGCTGCCAACGGCGTCAGGTTAGAGTGACTCCCTTGGTCCTCCCTTCCCAGTTCTCCTTCTCCATACTGATGGATGATCTCGACTTTGCAGAGTCTTCCAGGGTAGCCGGTTGATCCATCCAGCCTCTGGTGGCTACGTTGGCCTGGGCCATGGTGGAGGTTTCCCCCGGGCACTCAGCTTCTCCATGCTTGCTGCCCTGGTCATACATTCTTTGCAAGGTCCCTTCGTTAGAACAAAGCTCCGGACTGACCACTTTGCAGACCTTGCCTAATATAAGGACTTGCCTCTCCTATCCCCTCATAAAGCAGAATTCCTGAAACAGGCAGCATTTCAAAAGGAACTTTGATTGAGAGATAGTGATATCAAGAAGAGTATGCAGGACCTGAAGTTTCCTGCTGAAAACCTTAGATTAAAAGTTTTAGAAACCCCTTCCCCTCTGTCCAGTCCAAGGCAAACCAATCTACAAAGGTTGAGGCAAAACAAAGATCATAAAATGTCATCCAGGCCCCCTCCCACCAGAATGGCAGCATGTCAGGGTTCCAACCAATGCCCTAATGAAATCAGGAGCCTCAAGCCATTTTTCAAAAAAAAATAAATCCAGTTGTTTATTAGGAGCGCCATGCTGGCATGACCTAAATGAAGCCAGTTCTGACTTCACCCAGTTCATGCCTTGCCTCTGACCGTGTTGCCCCCTCCCCCCAAGGTGTGTCACCAGTCACATTCCTCAACAAAGCAATTTTGTGTGTTGTAGAAGTCACTACCTCTGGCCATTGTAGCTCTCTGTGGAGATGACCTTGACTTTGGCCAGCTAAGGTGTGTTTTGTTTTGGCTGAGGTATGAATTCCTCAGTGAAGCTGCAAGGCTTCTGGACACCTGCATCTCTGGACACCTGCATAACTGGATAGAAGCATTCCTGTCAAACAGACAACAAATGGTCAAAATTGGAAGCGTCCTATCAAATTCTGTATCTGTCAACAGTGGTGTCCCCAGGGCAGTGTTCTAGGACCAACTCTCTTCATACTCTACATAAATGACCTCTGTGATCATATTAAGAGCAACTGCGTTCTCTTCGCTGCTGATGTAAAACTATTCAACACCACAGATAACCCTTCAAAAAGTCCTTGACTATGTATCAGAATGGTCAAACAAATGGCAACTTCAAATCTCAACAAATAAATGCTCTATCTTACATATTGGCAAAAAAAATCAGAAAATAAAATACAAGCTGAATAGTCAAGACCTTGTTGATGATCCAAACTCTGTCAAGGACCTTGGAGTACTCATCTCTATTTATTTAAGTGCTAGAGCCCACTGTAACTACATAGCCAAAAAGGCATTAAGAGTTGCTAACCTAATCCTATGTAGCTTTTTCTCTGGTAATATCACACTACTAACTAGAGCATACAAAACATTTGCTAGACCAATACTTGAATACAGCTCATCAGTCTGGAACATGGCTTACGTATCTGATATTAACACAGTTGAGAAAGTCCAGAAATATTTCACAAGAAGAGTTTTCTACTCATTGCAGAATACCTTATGCCACCAGACTTGAAATTCTAGACCTAGAAAACCTAGAACTACGCCGCCTTCGGTCCAATCTAAGTATGGTATATAAAATCATACATTGCAATGTCCTACCTGTCAATGAATACTTCAGCTTCAACCATAACAATACAAGAGCACACAACAGATACAAACTCAAGGTAAACCACACGAAACTTGATTGCAGGAAATACGACTTCAGCAACAGAGTGTTCAATGTCTGGACTACTCCACCTGATTCTGTGGTTTCTTCCCCAAACCCCAAAAACTTTAACCTTAGACTGTCTACGATTCCCCTCACCCCTTTCCTAAGAGGTCTTTAGAGGGTGTGCATAAGCGCACCAACGTGCCTACTGTCCCTGTCCTTTGTGTCTTTTTTTATTTTTCTTATATGTATCCATTTCATGTATTCATTATGTTTATACTTATACCTGTTATCTTATAATCGCTTGACAAAATAAATAAGTAAGTAAGTAAGTAAATAAATAAATAAATAACTCGGCAACTCAGGAGCAGATTAGGAAAGCTTCGCGAGTCCCAATAGAGATACATAGGAGCTTTACATATACCATTCTGGACAAATAGTTGTGCAATCTTTTCTTGAAAACATCCAGTGATGGAGCACTCACAAGTTTTGGAGGCAAGCCATTCCACTGATGAATTGTTTTCACTCAGGAAACTTCTCCTAAGTTCTACATTGGATCTTTCTAATGATCTTCCATTTATTACTTCTTGTGTTGCCCTCTGATGCTTGGAGAATAAGTAGACCCCCTCTTTTTTGTGAGAGCCCCTCAAGTATTGGAAGACTGCTAATCTTTCTCTTTGTTAGACTAGACATAATTCATTCTGAAATTCATTTTAAAGAGCTGAAACCGAAGTTCAAAGCTGCTAGACTGCCTTGTTCTTCTGAACCCTATAAATACTGAATTTAATCCTGGGCCTTTTATTAGATTTTATATAATTTGTTACTTATCTGGGTCAATAATTTAAGAGACAGAGAGAGACAGAGAGATGGATCTGGTTTGGTCAACTTGTTAAGGAACTAGACTAGGAGATTGTGATTTCTAGTCCCACTTTAAGCATGAAAAGTTGCTGTGTGACTTTGGGCCAGTCACCCTCTCTCAGCTCAACCCACTTCACAAGGTTGTTGTGAGGAAAACAGGAGGAGGAAAGAATTATATGTTTGTTTGCCACCTTGAGTTATTTATAAAGTAGTAAGAGTGGGATTAACAATCAAACAAATAAATAATAAAATAACTTCATTATCAAGAAAAAAAAACTGAATAGTGTAAAGGTAAAGGTTTCCCCTGTATAGTCATGTCCAACTCTGGGGCCGGTACTCAGCTCTGTTTCTTAGCTGAGGGAGGCAGTGTTGTCCAAAGATATTTCAGTAGTCATGTGGCCAGAATTATTATACTCTGAGGTGCATGGAATGCTGTTACCTTCCCACTGAAGTGATACCTATTTATCTACTTGCATTTGCATGCTTTCGAACTGCTAGGCCCCCTGCAGTAAGCTGGGGGTAAGAAACAGGAGCTCAGGATTTTGAATCTGGACTGTTCACTTTCCAGCTGACAAGCTCATCTTTGTTAACATCATACTCAGTGATTTAAAATGCAACATTTAGTCTTGGTAAAATATACCTATTTACTATTGTAATTCTTCTTCTTTTTTTGTTTCTTTTTTCAATGCTTTCAAATCTTGACTACTGGCAACTGCCTGAACTAGTCCCTGCAGCTTCCTTGGCAAGATTTTGGAACTGGTTTGCCACTGCCTGCTTCCTAGGGCTGAAAGACTGTCTTAAGGTCATCCAGCTGGCGATGTGCCTAAGGTAGGACTAAAACTCACTGTCTCCTGGTTTCTATCCTGGTGCCTTAGGCAGTTTAGTGTAGTGGTTAAGGCATCAGGCTAGACACCAGGAGACTGTGAGCCCTGGTTCCATCTTATTTATGAAGTCAGCTAGGTGACTGTGGGTCAGGCACTTTCTTTCAGATCTATGAAGGAGGCAATGGCAAACCATTTTTGAAAACCTTGTCAAGAAAACTGCAGGGACTAGTTGAGGCGGTCATAATTCTTCCTAACCAAGACAAATTTAGTTTCTTCCATTTAGAAACATCTGTTATAGATCTCCAAGTTTATAAATAATTATTCAGGAATATACCTTTGTTGCTTTTATTTTAAACATTCCCAAATATAAGTCTAAGTGCTACTGCTATTGCTAAATATTTGCCCTTTTTAGCAATGATTTTAAACCTTGCTAGTGAGAATACAGATTTATTTATTTATGTATTTATCAAATTAGAGACCAACCATCTCACTCTCTGAGAGAATCTGGGTGAAAATGGCTTTTCATCCTTAACTTCCACATCAGCATCTGAGTTTTTTCTTTATTGATTTGACAGTCTGACACAAAACCAAACTGTTGTATATGTTCTATCAACACAGTTGAAGAGATTCTAAACTGAGCAATTATTAGTATGATTTCAAATGCAAATAACTTCAGTATATGTTCTTGTACAGCTAATTTAACTCATAAGTTTTTTATGTTTTTGTCAGATCTGAATTCCTAAAAATTCTAGTTCTTGATTCATTACCATCTATCTCTTAGGAGAGAATCAGAAATGTCTTCTTCAAGTCCTACAGTTTAGGTCTCCCCAATCCCCAGTCTGCTACTGGTCTGTGGTCTGTTGGAAACCAGGTCATGCAAGAGGTGGGTAGGAAAACATGCAAAGCTCATGCGTGGGATTAGGTTGTATGCACGAAACTATCTCCTCCCTTCCTGCTGCAATTGCCAGTCAGTGGAGGCGGGAAAGTTGGGGAGTGCTGTTATAGCTGCAGCTGCTCTTTGTTCAGAAGTCTAGAAACATCATCAATGAGGAAATTATTTTGAAATTCAGACTCAGAAATCTATTTTGAAGCTTTAAGGAAAAAGAACTCTTGTTAAACAGATTCCTTTTATTACGTTCCTTTGTGTGTCTATCCCCTCTCCAGGTTTTCTTCTTTTCTCAAAGGCTTCTTGAATTTGTTGTCTTCTGCAAGCGTTTCCAATAGCTAATTCAAGAGTTCCTCAGCTTTCCTGATACCTAGATAGAAATTTCTTAATTGCTTCATCTCTAGTCTCTTAATCTTCTCTTCCAGGAAGGCAGACTGCTTTCATTTGCAATATGTGTGTGTGGGAGTGTGTCTTATCTTGGCTGAAAATGGCGTGTTAAGTGTTGCTCATTTCCTAAGGACCTAACTCAACATTTTCAGCTCTTATCAATTGTTTATTTGATATGAATTCTTCTACAAATCATTTAAAAATATCAAAAGTCCAAGAATGATCCCCTCCCTTCCTGCTACAATTGCAAAGAACCTGAAAGGGTCAGAACACACATGAAAAAGACAGAAATATTTATATTATGTTCATTTTAAAATTTAAATACATTTTTAAAAAACTTGTAGTGCATGTAGTTCTTGTTATCCTTGGAGATAAATAATGGCACATCCTCTCAAAATAATGAGAATAGTTTTATTTTCCATGTTGCTCAGACAAAGAGAAAAAAAAAACCTTTCCTTTTGATTTCCCTCAACAAACTCCAGTTCATTTGAATCAATGAGTCTCTAGAAATTCTCCCCTGAAATTGCCTTGAAAAAAGTATTGCTTCTAACACGATGCTTTCCATTGCATATATATGCATTTTCTAAATGAGAAAAATGTTAAGAATAATTTTATGTGCAAATCTATGTAGGTCTAATTGTATATAATTTAAATTGTACAGTATATAAGCTACATTAGTTAAAATGTATATTTTTAAACTGATGTTTAAAAACTTAAGTTGTAATCACTGTATTTCTCCATGTGGCATTGGTGGATGAAGATTTGTCTTACTGCTCCTTGATCCTGTTCAGAGTTCATGTCTCTTGTTTATGCCAGGGCAAAAGTTCCCAATATAAGATCAATCTTTCCCCTTAACTATTCTTGCAATTTATCATTCAAAATGTGCACACACAAGCGATATATTTGGCTGTTAAATCTGCTTAATTTCAATAGTAGAATTCTACAGAAACTATTCAGAGCATTATATACATACCACTGTACTACTATTGCAGAATTCGGGCATTTGACTTGGCCAGACATATTAAGCCCCAATTATTTCATAATTCTATCTTTCAGAATTTTCTTTCCAAACAATGGTATGGGGAAATTTCCAGAGACACCAAAAATTGGAAGATCATTCTGTGCCTTTTCCTTTTCCCTTTAATAGGATGTGGCTTCATTTCCTTCAGGTAAAAAAAATGCCTTTTATTATGAAGTGCATGTACATATGTGAGTGAATGTAGCATTGAACAATCTGACTTATTACCATTTTTCACACTTACAACCTTTGCAGCATTCCCATGATCATGTGATCAAAATTCAGATGCTTCATAAAGGATCTAGATGAGGGAATTGAAGGGAAACTCATCAAATTTGCAGATTGCACTAACCTAGCAGGAATAGCTATCATCCCAGAAGATAAGCTCAAGATCCAAAAAGATCTTGGCAGATTTGAACACTGGGCCTTATCTAACAGAATGAAATTCAGTATAGATAAAAGAAGGGTTTTACACCTAGGCAAGAAAAATCAATTGTATAGGTATAGAATAGGTGAAACTTAATGTCAGTAACTGTGAGAGGGAGCTTGGAGTCCTAGTGGACAATTGCTTAAATATGAGCCAACAGTTTGCGGCAGCTGCCCCAAAAGCCAATGTAATCCAGGCTGCATTAAGAGAGGGATAGAATCAAAATCATGTGAATTTCTAGTACCGCTTAGTAAGATCACAGCTGGAATCCAGTTCAGGTCACCACAATATAAAAAAGAAGAGAAACAAAAATTATTAGGGGTCTGGAGACTAAAATATACAAAGACTAATTACAGGAATTAGCTATGTCTAGTCTAATGAAAATAAAGTCTATGGGTGACATGATAGCACTGTACCAATATTGATGGGCTCCTACAAAGACAAGGGGAGTCAAACTATTTTCCAAAGCATCAAAAGGCAAGACAAGAAGCAATGGTTGGAAAGTAACCAAGGAGAAAAGCAACTTAGAATTAACAAGAAACTACTTAACGGTGAGAGCAATTACTTAACGATGAGAGCAATCAACCAATGGAAAAGCTTACCTTCACAAGTGGTGGGTACTCTATCACCGAAGGCTTTCAAAAAGAAACTGGACAACCATTTGTCTGAAATAGTATAAGAAGTTGGACTAAAAGACCTCTGAGGTCCCTTCCAACTCTATTATTCTATATTCTATGAATATCTGCCTTTCAGTCAGGAACTCAAAGATTCCTATTGGTCCCCTAAAATAGACAATCTTATAAAGTAGATTGTTTGGTAAAACAGAATGACTGGCCTAAAGTAAGAATGATTAAACAATGGAACAGCTTGCCTCCCAGAGTTGTGGATTCACCATTGCTGGAGGATTTTAAGAAAATATTTGACAACCATTTGTTCAGGATGGTATAAGGACTCCTGCCTTGAGCAGGGGGTTGGACTAGAAGATCTCCAAGGTCCCTTCCAGGTGTATAATTAATAACAGAATAACAAAGTTGGAAGGGTCCTTGGGAGCCTTCTAGTCCTTGTGTCCCCAGCCCCCAGGCCGCAGCTCACTACTGGCTTGTGGCCTGTTCGAAACCAGGCTGCAAGAGAAATGGGCAAGCATGCAAGCAACACTCCCTCATGTGGGTGGAGGGCGCTTGAGTGGAGGATGCTTGTGTCGTGCACAAAGCTCCACTTATACGAGTCAAAGATGCTTGCACTTGCGCACGAAGCTCCACTTTCATAAGCAGAGGATGGTTGCACTTGTGTGTGAAGCTCCACCTGTGTGAACGGAGCAGAGGTGGTATTCAGCAGGTTCTGACCAGTTCTAGAGAACCGGTAGTGGAAATTTTGAGTAGTTCAGAGAACCAGCAAATACCACCTCCGACTGGAGGCTTTACAGTATCCTTCCCCTGCCACGCCCACCAAGCCACGCCCACAGAACTGGTAGTAAAAAAAATTGAATCCCACCACTGGAATGGAGGGTACTTGAACTCATGTGTGAAGCTCCATTTGCGTGAATGGAATTTTGCACACAACTGTCCTTTGCTCACAGGAGTGAAGCTTTGCGTGTGAGCACTAGTGTCTTCTGCTCATGCGAATGGAGTTTTGTGCATGAGTACAAGTGGAGTTTCAGGTGCGAGTGCAAGCACCCTCTGCTCCTGCTCCATTTGTGTGATTAGAGGGCATGCACATGCACACTACTCACACAAATGGAGCTCTTTGCGCATGTGTGCCTGCCATTCATGCGCTCCCTCCCCCCCCCGAGCCAGGCCACTGTTGGGGACCACTGTTCTAGTCTAATCCCCTGTTCAAGCAGGAGACCCTATACCATTTCAGATAAATGGCTTCCAGTCTCTTTTTAAAAGCCTTCAAAACCTCTAAAGGCGAGTCATTCCACTGGTTTATTATTTTCGCTGTTCTCATAGACACTATGATTCTGTGATTTTTAAGTCATCCAGTGAGCTTCTGTTGTTGAGAGAAGACTAGAACCTGAGTCTCTCCATTCCCCATCCCCACTGGTTTTCATAATAATTAATATTGATATAAATTCGGTGTAGAGAATTCCCCTCTAGAGGACTCTAGCTGTATAAACCATTGCCTAAATCATCAAGTAGTTTGAAACTAAGCTGTATCACGTATCTGTTTGAGCAATTGACGTTCTGGTTGAAAAATCAATTCAGAATAATTTGATAACATATGCAGATGTAAGTGGTTATGTTTAATGTTTAAATTTGTTTTTCAAGCCAGTCTTTCCAATTTAATTCTTTTAGGAATAGTTAATTTATTGTACAATATTTGCTTCCTTTATTCAGGAAAAAGCCAATAGAAAGGAGCAAAAAGCTGGTCTTTTACTATGCGTGGTTCTTCACTTCACCATTTGTGGTCTTCGCTTGGACCGTCATATTCTACATTGCCTTTCTCCTTCTATTTGCCTATGTCCTGCTGATGGATTTCCAAAAAGAGCCTACCATGCTGGAACTGATTGTCTACGTGCTGGTTTTCATCCTGCTTTGTGATGAAGTGAGACAAGTAGGGAGTGCTTAGAAATCAAACATGTTTTATTTGCAGGATGATTTTTCAAGTTCAAAAATACTATTTGACATTCACATCTAATGGCTTTCTCCCCTTTGCATCTTATTTTATGTTATTTATTTATTTGATTTGTCAATCGCTTACAAGATAAAAGGCATAAGTATAAACATGAGTAAGAATACAGGAAATAGGTACGAATAAATGGGGACAATAGGACAATAGTGAGAACAATCAACCAATGGAACAGCTTGCCCTTTGAAGTTGTGGGAGCGCCATCAGTTGAGACTTTCAAGAAGAGATATGACTGCCATTTGTCAGAAATGGTACAGGGTCTCACGCTTGGGCGGGGGGGTTGGACTAGATGACCTACAAGGTCCCTTCCAACTCTGATTATCTGTATTATCTGTATTATCAAGACAGGGATGGTAGGCACGATGGTGCACTTATGCACACCCCTTACAGGCCTCTTAGGAATGGGGTGAGGTCAATAGTGGATAGCTTGAGGTTAAAGGAGTGGGGGTTAGAGGATGTAACAACAGAGTCAGGTAGTGCATTCCAGGCATTGACCACTCTGTTGCTGAAGCCGTACCTTCTGCAATTGGGTTTGAAGCAGTTTACATTGAGTTAGTATCTGTTGTGTGCTCTTGTATTGTTGTGGTTGAAGCTGAAGTAGTCATTGAATGGTAGAACATTGTAGCAGATAATTTTGTGTGTTACACCTAAGTCTAACCGTAGGTAGTGTAGTTAAAGGTTGTCCAAGCCCAAAATCTCAAGCCTGGTGATATAGAGTATTCTGTTGCGAACAGAGGACTGTAGTACTCTTCTAGTGAAATACTTCTGGACTTGCTCAATTGTATTAATGTCCGATATACAATGCAGATTCCAGACTGATGAGCTGTATTCGAGTATTGGTCTAGCAAAAGTTTTGTATGCTCTAGTTAGCAATTCGATATTTCCAGAAGAGAAGCTTCATAAGATTAGATTTATAACTCTTAATGCCTTTTTGGCAATGCTATTACAGTGAGCTCTGGCGCTTAGTCATTTGATATGAGAACTCCAAGATTCTTGACAGAGTAAGGATCATCAACGAGATCACATCCGCCTAATTTGTATTTGATGTACTGATTTTTTTTACCAATGTGTAGGACAGAGCATTTGTTGGTCAAGATTTGGAGTTGCCAATTGTTTGACCAGACACATAATAAAGGTCGCTTCTTTGAAATGCTGTATAGATCATTAAGTCATAGACTCCATATGTAGTTTAATTGATATCTTTAGTGAGACTGTGATTTGCCATATTTTCCATAGTTTCCTAGTTCATAAACTTACCCAGGTTTTTTATGCTTTGTTTGTAACTGAGAACTCACAATTCTAGCTAGTATTAAACTAATAAAACTAGGGAAAAATTCTTAAACATACTGTAGTTACAGCTTGCATAAGATGAAGATCATGCTGGTAAGTATGATTTCTTAAATCCTTTTGGAATAACCATGTTTTTATAAGCCTTCAGAATGCCATTAAGGAAGTGGTTATTTTTGCCCCTTGGTATATATGTCCTCTATAAGGGGAGCATTCCCCCAAGTGCCTACCTTTGCATCCCTCCCATCAGATTTACCAATATGAGAAGACTCCTAATGAACACAACCTATATATTCTAATCAAGCTGATTTTACTTGGTCCTGCCTAGTTCCAATCATATTGAACTTTATAAGTTAGCAACCAAAGAATTGTTCTTGGAACTAAATTAATCAACTAATACAAGCTTCTATAGTAGTGGGTGTTAAATGACAGAAATGGGTTTGCCCTATTACATAGAGCTAGTCTTGAAAAATTCTAGCCTTATCACCAGCATTTTGCATTGTATCAGAGACAGATATGATATAGTTCTCCTGTACTGTTCACCATTGCTACATTCTAGATCAGTTGAGATTTCTGAAAAATATTGAAAAGCCACTGTAGATGCAATTAAAGTAAATGGCACTATGAAGATGTGTGATTTTAATGAGGAATAAAGAGGTGCTTGTTACTGTAGGCACTATAAGATGAAGTTGAGTTGGCTAAAATCAGATTTGGTAGCATTTTTCGTTTAGAAATAAAGAAAAAAGAAAAAAAGGGGGGAAGGAAAAGGGAAGAGTTGCTAAAGTGAGGAGGAAAAAGGAAACCAAAAGCAATGACTTCAAACTTCTTTCGGTGCAGTAAGATACATGATGTAGTTATAATATCAACATTTACCCATCTAAAATTGTAAATCTAGCCATTTTTACAACCATGACTTAATTTTAAAAACTCAAAATCATAGTTTCATTTTTCCCTTTTTGAGCAGAAAGTCCAGAAGGAGTTTCCAAATAGAAACAAAAAACTATTTACATTCTTTACCCCAATTAATGCAGTTAACTTTGCTACGTCTGCCAATTCCATTATCTTTCCAGTCCATTCTTCCATTGTGGGAGTTTCATTCCTTTTTTGAGCATATGATTCTTGCTGCCATCAATATGTATAGTAAACAAAATTCCATTTTTCCCCATCAGTTTATGGTAGAATTTTTTCCAACTAACAAATTGAAGTTGCCGGAACCTTAGGTAAGAGTGACCATGTCATACTGGAATTCAATATATCGCAAACACAAGCAATAGAATGTAATCTAATCAGTATCTTAAACTTTAAAAGAAATTATTTTAACTAACTCAGAGAGAACCTAAGCAAAATTTCACGGATAAAAGTCCTAAAAGGGAAAACAACAAAAGAATTGTGGGAAACACTGAAAATTTTGATCAGAAAATTCTGGTACAGCTCAATATCGCTGAAAAAGAAAAAGAAAAAAAAATCAAAGAAGGGACCAGCAGAGACAAAAAGGATAAGTCAAAAAATAAAATAAAAGAGGGGCATATAACTAAGGCAGAATATCAGAAGATAGCCCGAATCTGCAAAGATGAAGTCAGGAAAGCAAAGGCTCAGAATGAACAAACACTTTCAACAAAGTCAAAGATAGTAAAAGAAAAGTTTCTTTCAACATATAAAAAACAAGAAAAAAGTCAAGGAAATGGTCCACTAAAGAGAGAAGATGGCAAGGAAGTTACAGGCAGCAAGAGAAATCACAGCTGCTTTTCCATGCATTTTTTCCATCAGTCTTCACGCAAAAAGAAACTATAGCCCAACCTA
Organism: Pseudonaja textilis; assembly: GCF_900518735.1. The sequence continues at coordinate 4,596,199 of NW_020769344.1, forward strand.
CTAAAAACATAATTATAAAAGACAGATTAGAAATAAAAATTAAAATAAGCAAGAAAATGGTAAGGGAACACCTGTCTGACCTTGATGAATATAAATCAGTGGGACCTGATGGATTACATTCCAGAGCTCTAAAGGAGCTGACAGATGTTTTTTTTTAAACAAGTTTTATTGATTTTACAAACAAACAAACAAAACAAAACATCATTAAACATTAAAAACATAAAACCTCTTTCCATTGTAGATCTTTACAAAGCAGGTAACATATTGCTTTATATCACGTACTTATAATTTATCCCATTTCCATATAAACATGTAAATTCCCTTTACCAAATTCCACATTGTTTCTCTTTAATCATTACTCAATCATATTTCCTTTCTGTTTTATCTGCTATTCAGTCATCAAATTTATATTTTCCTCTGGCTTGTTTATAATTATTCTCATCTAGTCTTCCTCCGAGATTTTATTATTTAATTCTTAATTAAACACACACACATAAGACATAGACATAAAAACATAAAACTTTCTTCTAGAAAGTAACTTGGCCCCAGGTTACCTCTTTTTGTATGGACTTCAATTGAATTCATGCTCTTCTTATATACCATTACCCATCTTATTTACCATTCTATATCTATTATGTAACTCCTCTCCACTTTTGCCTCATCTTAATTCTGTTTTATATATTTAATCTTGCTTTAAAGAAAAATATTTTTATATCTTTTGTCCATTTCTCCATTTACATCTGTCTCATTTCCAATATAAGAAAGAATAGTTTCCCCTGGAATCACTAATCAGAGTATGATGCCTTTCTATCATTCCCCTAAATTAAAATTTAAAATAACACCTAAATCCCAATCAGATTCTGCTTAGTACATTCTACTATTTCAGAAACCAATACTACAATAATAAATCCATAACAATCAACACATTAATCCATTAAACTCTATATTCAAACTAATATTTTAAACATTCCCTTTAGTATTTTATTAAAACTTATTATCATTCATTATTAAACCTTTTAAAGTTATGTCTTGATATTTTAGTCTTTTATTAGATCTTAAAAAGTTCTGATTATCTACTTATAATACAAATACCACTATTACAATACTCATGTGTACTTTGCAGAATCCTCCTTTTTTTAAAAAAAAAAAATCCCATATATTACCCATTATCCCTAAAAAAAATTTCCTTTTCTCCATCTTGTCTTATGTCTTTGTAACTTTTTCCCCCTTTTCCCTTTCCTTCTTAGCCCGCCTAAACTTTTTACCCCCTCCTCTCCAAACCTCTGCCTTTTTGATTTCCCCTTTCTGTTGCATTCCTCTTTCCTTTTGCTTTCTAGCATTCTGTTGTTTTTGCATCTTCTTTTTCTCTTTCATAAACATTTTTTTATTTCTTAAGTCCTTCCTTTTCGCTCCTCTCTTTCTCCTTTCTTTCTTAGTCACACCGTTTAGTTCATTAAAAATGGCTTCTTCCTCGGCTTCTTCCAGCTGTTGTTTAATTTGCTGACACATGACAAGCGCCATATCTAGAAAACAAAGGGCTTCTCCCATAACATCTTTGCCCTCTTTCTTTATTTTTAAATATTGTTTTTTTAATTCATCAAGAGATAGAGCCATTTTGAACTGTTTCTTCTTCTCTTTCTGTATCCTCTTCTTATTATTAAGCCAATCAATTATTTCCAAACTTAAAACCCAAAAGTCCCAAAGTCCCACAGTCATCAAACAGTCCAGGCAGAGTACAAGCTTCTTCTTTTTTACAGTTTCTCTTCTAGGAGTGAAGTCAAATTAGGGAAAGAAGAAACGTCCAATCTGTGCTTTAAATCTTTCTTAGAATTAATTTCTATTCTCTTTATCTTCAAGGCATCTCCTCCAGCAAAATCTTAGAGTAAAGATTTGTTTTCCCAAGCCTCTCCCTTCCCACTTATAACAAAGGAGTTTAGGTTTTACCTTCTACCAAAAGGCTAGTTTCCCTTGTCCATTTGTTAATTCCATAAGGGAGGGAGAGTGACTTCCCCTTTTCGTCACTTTTCTTCGCAGCTGAAAACATCAATCGGGAACATTATAGCTTCCAAGTCATTACTTTCCCAGGTGTTAAATATGTCCTTAAGGTCCCAGTTCGACCAAGAAAAAACTTTCTTTAAAAAAAAAACTCCTTCCTCCTCCTGCGCATTCTTTATCCAGTTGCCAGCTTCTTTATGGTGGACATAAAAGACCACCGCTGCACCGTCTTGAAAGAAGGGGGTTATTGCCGGCTGGGGGGGGTTGCGACGCCCCTCACCCCCGTCCGGATCCCCCCTTTCTTCAGCTGCCCCAACAGGGCAGCCTTAGCCTCCAAATCCGTCAGGATCGGAGGCACCAAGGCGGCTAGCACAGCAGGGATCGCAGAGAAGGCGAATCCCTGCTGTCACCGAAGCCGACAAGCCGGAAGTGTCAGGAGCTGACAGATGTTATATAAGAACCATTGTATCATATCTTTTAAAAAATCTTGGAGCACTAGGGAACTATCAGAAGACTGGAAAAAAATAATGTGATTCCCATCTTCAAAAAATAAAGGGGGGGGGAACCGACCCAGAAAACTACAGACCAATCAGTCTAACATCAATACCTGGGAAGATCTTGGAAAAGATAATCAAGGAAAATGTCTCAGGAGTTCTCTTTTTGGATTCACTAGCTGGACAGCTGACATTAACCCAGCTCTGCAATCTATTTGCAGCTTACTCTTCCAGGAGAGCTGTGATACTGAGATGTTGGCAACCAACATGAAGATGGATGGTGAGATGAAATTGGGAGAAGCCCCCCTCTGGGAGGCACTGACAGCAGCCCAAGGGGGTTTGGGGCCAAATGATCAGGTTGTGCCCTAAACAGGAACCTGAAAAGCTGGAGCAGTCACCTGTTCATGGAGGACAGGCAGCTTCAGAAGCTCTCTACCCTAAGAAAAAGGCACTGTGCGGCTGGTGGTGTGGGGAAGGCAGCGGAGGCATAATATCTACTCGTCCCTCCTGGAGTTATGATGAACCGAAGAAGCAAGTGAAAAGCCAGGAGACTTGCTGAGTGGGAAGAGCTGACGGAATGGAGATTCTTGACCATGACCTGTCAATGGAAGAGTTCAGAGAAATTTGACAGGCTGGAGAGCCAGGGCTCCACCTCCAGGTTGGTGGTGATGAAAGTTGGGATGGGAACGGCCAAGCTATGAGTTACCTCATCCTCCCCTCCATTGTAGCCAGCAATGTTGAACTTATCTGGAGCGATGGGAACTGGGCAGCAAGGGACAGTGGCAGCCCCTCCTCCAGCAGGTCTGGAGCAAGCCCAGCCACCCCCTCACACAGGCAGCCCCACCATTATGGTACAGTTCTTGGTTCAGACCATCCCAGAACTGGTAGACCAGCAGGGGCTAAGGCCACCCTCTCAGGTGGGCCACAAAGCTATGAAATTCTTATATGTATTTTCAATCAATCACTTCCCTTGTTGGATGGAGCAGATCCTGGCCTCTGCCTGCTAGGTTTCCATGGAGTCCTCGAATCTGTACCATGTCTCTTGCATGAGGCTGTTCATGTTCATCAGCTCTGAGGCATTCTCATAGTGAAGTGACTCCAGTCACACTGCAGTGTCCCCTTCCAGGGTCAATTGACAGCATTTACACAGGAGGGCTCATTAGGGTGCATCTCTCTGTACTGCTTCAAATAATTCCACACCTGCATAAGGAAATATGCTAGATTTTTGAGCTGGCCATCAAATGTTGCCTTCAAGGGGGAGGCTCTTGATCTTGGTGTACTACCACAGAGCCTGGCGGCAACTGCTGATCTACCAGTTCTGGAATGGTCTGAACAGAGAACTATACTGCTTGCCCTGAGGGCTGCCCAACAACCTTCAGGCTTGGTACCAACTGGCAACCAATGTGGAGCTATACCTGATGGACTACCAGCAGCACACTGTGCATGAAGGTCACCCCTTCCGGGCAACCAAGAGGCACCCCAGAACCCACAAGAGAAAGGAATTGTTTCCCAGGCCCCCAAGGAGAAGCCTCAGGAGTCTGCTTCAGATGTGGGAAGGAATACCACCAAACAGACTAGTTCCCTGCCCCATATTCAGCATCTATGTCATGATCCCGGCCTGAAGCCCAGCCTGAACAGGCTGAAGACAAAAAAGCTGCTGGCAAAACCTAAGGAGAAGACATGGGCTGCACAACAGGTCATGGAGGTCTCTCCCCACTCCAGCAAAGGGGAGGGAATCCTGACCCCCAACAAGCCTGATGAAGTCTTCTATGAGAGCGACAGCAAGGGGAAAGATGACCTGATGGTAAGTGGCACCATCATCCCAATGACTGCCAGGGTAGAGATACTGGGGCCCTATTTAGGAGCAAAGGGCACCATCATGGCTCTACTACACTTGGGTTGCACCCAGTGCCTGATCAGCTTGCAAACAATGGAGAAGTTGGGACTAAGTCTTAGCAAACTAAGGCAGCCTGTGGGATTTGAACAGCTAGATGGTTCCCTTTTTTGAGGTGGGGTGGGGGGGTTATGCTAGCAACCTGACAGAGCCAGTATGCCTAAGTCTCAGGAACCACATAGAGACTATCTGCTTTATTGTGGGATGACTGAGACCATGACCCTAGGGCTAGCCTGGTTAAAGAAGTGGAGCCCGGCAGTGGACTGGAAGTGATACATGAGAAAGAAAATAGCTAAGCAGCAGGAACCAGGGACAATGCCAAATACCAGCCATGAGACGGCAGGTGGAAAAGCAAAACAGAGCTGGTTAAGATCCTGACAGAGGGCAAAGTGTCACAGCTGCTTATTCCAAAGGAGTACTGCAATCTCACTGTAGTATTTATTGAGAAGGGGACAGATGTGCTTGCCACTCCACCATCCTATGGACTGCTATTGAGATTATGCTGGGGGAAAACCTACCAAAGCCAAAGATGTATTCCATGACACCCAGGAAGATGGAAGAACTTAGGAACTTTATAGACAAGAGCCTAACCAGGGGCTTCATCCAGCTGGCCAAATCAAGGGTGGCAGCTCCCATGCTTGTCAAAGAAAACAAAGATGGGTCCCTGAGAACATGCATGGATTATAGGGGGATATTTGCATGGAGGACATGCACTTCCTCCCCCTGATGAAAGACATGTTGGGATACCAGTCAAACGGGAGGATCTTTACCAAGCTGGACTTAAGAGAAGTGTACTACTGAGTGAGGATCAGGGAAGGAGATGAATGGAAGAATGTGTTCAACTGCCCCTTGGGATGCCATCAATTCCAGATGATGCCATCTGGATTACAGGAGGTATCAGGCATATTTATATAGCTGATAAATGAAATCCTACATGAGCACCTATGCTGGTGTAGCTAGACGATATTTTACTATACCAAGATCATGGAGGAGCATGCAAAGCTAGTGAGAACTGTGCTAAGAAAGCTGCTAAAAGTCCACCTATATAAGAAGGTGTCCAAATGTAACTTCCACAAGGCCAGCTTAGACTACCTAGGGCACTGCATTTCCAGAGAGGGGGAAGAGATGGACCTCGGGAAGGTGAAAGTAATCCTAGAATGGAAAGCCCCAAGAAGCAGGAGAGAACTGCAGAGTTTCCTAGGTTTTGCAAACTTCTACAGACAATTTATTCCCATAGTCACATAAATAACACTGCCCATCATGAACCTGTTAAAATAGAGGAAAGCGGGTGAAGCCTAGACCAAGTCAAGCCTTGAATTGGATGGTCGAGTGTCAAGCAGCTTTCAAAACACTAAAGAGACTTTTGGCAGCTGAGCCAATCTTGAAACATCTAAACCCAGAGAAGCCATTTGTGATTTAGGCAGATGCTAGTGACTGGCCATGGAAGTGGCTTTATTGCAGAGAAACAAAAGGAGACCAAGTGATGATGGGCAATCTGGAGAAGGAGGCTTGTGCTGTCCACTAGACTTTCCTCATCTGGAGGCAGTTCTTAGAAGGCAGCAAAATCCCCTTCAAAGTTTGGACCGATCACAAAAATCTAGAAGCACTTTAAAAACCCAAGAAACTGTCCCCTAAGCAGCTCTGGTGGGCTCAGTACTTTAGCAAGTTCAATTTCACCATGTGCTATTTACTGGGGGACGGGGAAGGGATTTCCTAGCAGATGCTCTCTTGCATCTGCCTCAATATAAAAGCCCAAGAGAAGAGATAGTTAATTCTATCATTCCATCCAAACAACATGCAGCGCCAGAGCACGTGTGGCAACCCCAAAAAGAGCCCCCTTGGTCAGGAGAAGACACATTGACTCAGCAACTGAAAGAAACCCTGTGGGGGGATGAGTGGTTTCAAAAGCATAAAGATGGCTTAATGCTAAAGCAAGATTTAATATGGGAGGGGAATAAATATGTCCTAGTCAGCCAGAGAACCATGATCCTACAAAGGAGTCACTACATGAAGCCAGCGGGACACTTTGGGTTTGTAAAAACCTTATAAAAAGGCAGTTTTTATGGCCTAAGTTTTAACTTTTATTTTTGTCTTCATTGAATCTTCAATTAGTAGTTCTTACATAATCCATTGCAGTCCCAGACTATTCAAATCATTGTTTCCTTTGATCTTGAAGAAAGTATCTAACCATAAATTACATGGGTGTACTCGAAATTTTCTGTTAATGTCTTGCAATATTTTTATATAGATGTAAAATAATATGGGGAATAAGATAAAAATCTGACTAAGATTAAATTAAAAGAGCTATTGAATCTGAAAACTTTAACATGGCAGTTGATTAGAGAATTGTACAGGATTAATTGGACAAGTATACATTCTATAAACAAAGTGCTTCTTTGATTAGGCTTTTGTAATAACATGGTTTAACATTTAAAGACATAATTAAAAGAAAATGCAATCATTTATAGCACATTTGAAGCTATAATGCCACAATGATGTATCTTTGTCCTAGTAGGCAAGAAAGCCAAGAGCAATTTCAAATTTTCCACTTTCCCTCATCCATCAAAATTAATGAAATCAGTGATACACAAGAGTGTAGACCCAGTGGTGGGAGTCAAATAATTTAATAACCGGTTCTCTGCCCTAATGATTTCTTCTAGCAACCAGTTCACCAAACTCAAAAAGTTAACAACTGGTTCTCCCAAACTGGTACGAACTGGCTGAATCCCACCACTGTGTAGATCCCATAGCAAAACACCCAATAAGTCAAACTGTCCTTATCTCATGTTTTTTTTCTTTGAGTCTTGCCAACTTCCTTAAGTTAAATAGCTTGATAAATAGTAAATATATTAGTTTCCTCTTAGGTACACATAAATGTTTGAATTCAAGGTATTGTTTACTTATCTTTATTCTATTGAGTATATAATTCTCTGTTTCTGTTTTTTATTAGTGGTATATGAATGGGAGTAAATACTTTTCTGATTTATGGAATGTTATGGACACCCTTGGAATTTTATACTTCATATCAGGAATTGCGTTCAGGTATGTTTCAGTTGACCAACAGTGATACTTCTATTGCCTTGAATTTAGAGCTAGAGCAGGGGTCCCCAAATTGGCAACTTTAAGACTTGTGGACTTCAACTCCCAGATGGCTATAGAATTCTGGAAGTTGCAGTCCAAAAGTCTTAAAGTTGCCAAGTTTGAGATTTCTGAGCTAGAGGAACAAAAATATGCTATAATAATTATGTAAAAAACAAGTGACGCACTGAAAATTCTGCAGTTTTTCTCATTAATTTTAAATCAGATAAAAAAGTTAATGCTTTTGAAATTCATTTCCAAGGGAAAGAATATATGGGAGAAATACATGGGCATGGGATACTGGTATTTTATTAGGTGGCTGAAAGTTGTGTCCAGTGGGCTGAATCACATGTTTCCCCCCCCCCCCCCGGTATCTCTTCCTCTGCCTGCTGCTTGGAGGACTGGTCCAGAGATCGTATCACCCTGCCCCCATCTTTGCTGTATGGGCTAAGAAGTCCCAGATGCCCTCTTTGTAATCTAGGCTGATGCTAGCAATGTGGCCATAGGGGCTGTACTGCTACAAGGAAACCCCCAGAGAATCCTTCAAACCTGTGCTTACAATCCAAAAAATTAATGGACACAGAATGGAGGTGTCTGGGAAAAGGAAGCCTATGTGGTTCAATGGGCATTGTTAACTTGGTGGAACTTCTTGAAAGGATCTAAACACCCATTTGAAGCGTGAAGATCATAAAAACCTAGAAGCTGTAAAAGACCCCAATGGAAGCTATCCCCCAAACAAGCCCATTGGGTACAATATTTCAATTGCTTCAACTTTATTTTGTGCTACATCCCGGGGGCAAAAACTTCCTAGTGAATGCCCTATCCCAGTGATGGCTAACCTTTTCATCCTCACGTGCCTAAAGTGTGCATGTGCATGTAGGTGCACCTGTACACATGCATGCACCCATAATGCAATGCATACGCGATCCCCCCATTGCCCTGCGCATGCATGCGCAGCCCCCTCACATGTGCCATGCATCTCTGCATGTGCGCATGGATCTCCCATGCACCCCCACCCCTGTGCATGCGTGGCAGATACCCAACAATCAGCTGGCTGGTGGGAGGCGTGAGCGCATGCGCAGTGTACCTGATCTGGGGCAACAGCTCGCATGTTGGCAGAAATGGCTCTGTGTGCCACTTCCGGCATGCGTGCCATAGATTCACCATCATGGCCCTATCCCAACTGCTACAATACAACAGTGCTAGACCCAAAATCATTGAACCAGTCGTCCCCTCTAGCCAATTAGTGGCAGTAGTAACCACAAGGAGCCAAGAAAAAGTCAAACCAGACATTACCTGCAAAGTGCTAAATAAACTAAAAGCTGCTTTAAAAGATGATAAATGGCCCATAAAGAACAATGCACTTTTAGGGATGGACTGGCCTGAGCAGAAGCAAAATTATATGTTCCTGCTCCCTTGCAACAACTGGTTTTACAAATTTGCCATGACTCAAAAGCTGCAGAGCACTTTGGTTTTGTAAAACCATCTGGTCAAATGACAATTCTGGTGGTCGTCTCTCAAAAAGGACATTGAAAGCTATATGTTCAGCTATCCAGTGTGTGCATCAGCCAAAAGATGATCAGGGAAGCCCAAGGGACAACTGCAAGCAGTAGCAAGTCCCTAACCCCTTGGAAAGAAAGTTCTATGAACTTCATAGTGGAGCTGCCTGAAAGTGCTGAGAATAATTTGGCTGATCGCTAACTTGTTCTCAAAACAACTCCACTTTATTCCATGTTCAAAAATTCCATCATCCTGCACTTTGGCTAAGCTATTTGTACAACATATTTTCAGGCTTCATGTCATTCATGATCAAATTATCTCAGACAGAAAGGTGCAAGTTACTTTGTACTTTTGACACATTTTTTTTAAACTCATGGGGACCACCCAAGGCTCAAGCTCCTCACATCACCCCCAAATTAATGGGGTGTGTGAAAGCACAAACTCAGTACTAGAACATCAAATGCTATATTAATTATTAACAAGATAATTGGACTGACCTTTTACCATTTGCAGAAGTCATATATTCAGTGCATAGCAGCACCAGGTTTATTCCCTTCAAGGTAGCTTCTTTGCCATCTTCTCTCTTTAATGGACTGACTATTTCTTTGATTTTTTTCTTATTACTTATATGTTGAAAGAAACTTTTTAAAAATTATCTTTGACTTTTGTTGTAAGTCTTTGTTCATTCTGAGCCTTTGCTTTCCTGACTTCATCTTTGCAGATTCGGGCTATCTGCTGATGTTCTGCCTTAGTTAAGTGTCCTTCTTTTCATTTTTTATACTTATCCTTTTTGTCTTTCACTATCAGAGAGATCTTTGTGTAACCATGCTGGTTTCTTCTTCTTCTTGGATGTCTTTTTTCTTTTTCAGTGGTATTGAGCTGGACTGGGCTTTTATGATCTTTTTTTCAGTGTTTCCCACATTTCTTGTTTTCCCCTTTAGGATTTTTATCCATTAAATTTTGCTTAGGCTCTCTCTGAGTTTGTTAAAATCAACTCTTTTAAAGATTAAGACACTGGTTAGAATATATTCTATTGTTTGTATTTGCATTATATTGAATTCCAATATGATGTGGTCCCTCTCGCCCAATGTTTTGGCAATTTCATCTTTCTCTCTCACTTCTCTCTTAGTAAGAATTGGGTTCAGTATAGCTTTTCCTCTAGTTCTTTCCTCTACCTTTTCAATGACATAGTTGTCAGCTAAGTTGGTTAGGAACCTGTTCGATCTCCCATTTACATCCCTCATCTACATTGTTTATGAAGGTATTGAAGAATACTGGGCCTAAAACAGAACCTTGGGGTACCTCACTGCTTCCTTCCTTCCATGTAGATGTAGTCCCATTGAAGACTATACATTGAGTGTGATTTGTCAGCCAGTTACATCTGGTGGTGATGCTGCCTATTCCTATTTTTCTAACTTACTAAGTTAGTTTTTGGTCTACTTTGCCAAATGCCTTACTGAAATCCAAGTATACTACATCCTCAGCTTATGCTGGTCCACTGATTTAATCACTATGTCAAAGAATGAAATAAGATTTCTCAGGTATTGATGTCAAGGTGATTGGTCTGCAGTTTCCTGGATCTGTTTTTTCCCTTTTTTAAAAGATGGAAACTATGTCAGCTCTTTTCCAGTCCTCTAGTAGCTCCCTGGTGCCCCAAGATGTTTGAAAGATATTGTTCACTTTATACCAAGATCACATATGCTACCTCCTTCAGAAATCTAGGATGTAAAGCACCTGGTCATGGTGATTTGAACTTGTTTAGGGTGGACATTGCCCCCAATAATCTGGGCTTAATCTCACCTTGGAAAGATGGAAGGCTGAATCAATCTTAAACCAGTCAGGATTAAGCTCCCAGCAGTGAGCAGAGTCATTCTTCAGTACTGCATTCTAACCACTGCACCACCATAGCCCTGAATTAAGCAGCTCTGATTTCTCTCTGCTGCTCGTCACTTCCTTGCCTTCTTCTCCCATTAGTGGATGAACCATTTTCTTGACTTTTTTTCACATTGAAAGTTTTAAAAATTATTATTCAGATCTTAATTCATTTTAAGCCTTAACTTTCCTAACTTCATATTTGCAGATTCAGGCTATATGCTGGTATTCTGCATTAATTATGTGTCACTCTTTCTATTTTTTATGCTTATTCCTAGTTGCATTAATAGAGGGATAGAATCAAGACCACATGAAGTGCTAGTACTTGTCTGGAGGGCTGGAGGCTAAATCATATGAAGAATTGTTGCAGAAATTGGGTATATCTAGTCTAGTCTAGTGAAAAGAAAGGACTAAGGGTGACATGATAAGTGTACCAATATTTAAGCCGCTGCCACAAAGAAGACCCGGGGGGGGGGGACCTATTTTCCAAAGCACCAGGAGGCAGGACAAGAAGCAATGGATGGAAACAAATTAAGGAGAGACGCAACCTAGAACTAAGGAAAAAAATCCTGACAGAACAATAAACCAGTGGAACGGCTTGCCTTTAGAAGTTATGATGTTCCATCACTGGAGGTTTTTAAGAAATGATTGGACGGCCATTTGTCTCATTTTATTTTCATTTCAGTTTCATTCATTGTTTCCTGCTTGAGGGGGGTTGGATTAGAAAACCTCCAAAGTCCCTTCCAACTCTGTGATTCTTTTAATTAGATACCCTGGAAAGATACCTCAGGAGTATTTCTTACAAAAGATTTTTCAGATTCAAACATCAAGATATTTACATCACAACAGAGTGATAGAAAGAAATATAACAGAGAACAACATTTTTTATCTGCATGCAAAATGCAGGTAGTCCTTGACTTACGACTGTTAGTTTAACAATAATTCAAAGCTACGACAGTCTCAGAAATAGTAAATTACAGCACTTCTGGGAAGATGGCCAACTACATAGCTGGGGAGAGATCCTGGGTTGTAGCTCTCCAGCTTTCAACTGAAGGGACTGACATTCCTTCAGTTTTTATCACCCACCCAATCAGGGTGAGTTGAAGAACTTCCCTTCAGAACCTTCTAAATACAGCTGAAAGCTGGCAAGGGTCTTCTGGAGCTTGACTCCGAAGCTATCTGCGTGCCAAAAGCTGGGGGAAGGGCTGCAATCAGTTTGGGGTTCCAGAAGTTGCCAATTTGAAATTCACCTTTCAAACAGAGTTGTGCCTTTCTCTTCTTAATTATCAATCTTTCTAAGTCAAAAAGAGGCTCTATTTAGTCACAGCTTGCTACACCTTTTTGAAGACTTGCACCATTTTAGGGATTCTTTTGTTTTAAATAACAAGTTAAAGGTTGCTAAGACAAGCCAAATAAGGAAGTGTGGAGAAAAAGAAAGCTGATGGAGAAATATAAAGACTGATAGTTGTGATTTTAGTTTATTATTGTAGTAACTCGTAGCTTGGTCTTCTTTGCTGTGGGTGGCTAAAAATTTCTGATCCTGATCAAAAGAGGAAGCCAAGATGGTGTAGCAAAATATTAGAGATATATATATTTGAAAGGTCTCTAAATAAAATACGCCAGTATATTGATCAGCTATCCTCCAAGGATGGTATAAAAAAATCCTCTCAAATTACTTTTGAGATGCAAACATGTGGAGAATGTTACCTGAACTAACTTTCACTATTATGGTTTAAATATAAATCTCTTAACACAACTAAAAGAAGAGTGTCAAGAAATTTAGACAAAGTTGGGACTTTTTCTTTAAGAATATTAACAAGGTTGAGGATTTTGTGATAAAAAGAGATGTTTATAATTGCTTGATAAAATTTCCAGTGAAGAAAAATATTTTATTCCATGAAGATAAGCTGGAAGGAGTGACTTAAACTCAGTTAACTGGAATTAGGATGAATCTTTTTTGTTTGATATGTGTAACTGAAAGAAAGGCTTAATCCAATATTTGAAAATATATTTTATATATACTGTGTACATATATATACAGATACATGTATAATGCTTAGGTAATTCTTAAAGTAGGCAAATTGATGGTGAAATATAAGGGCAGAAAGTTGTAGTTCTAGTTTATTATTTTTCATAATTTGTAACTTGGTCTGCTTTGCTGTGGGTGGCTAAAAGTAAAACTTTCTTATTTTTAAGATTCCTGGTTGGTCAGCAATTCTTAAGAGACTTACAAAACAGCTACTCTTTGACTAAAGAGTAAGTTAAGAAGATGGAGGAGCAAATTATTAGATATGTATTTGGAAAATCTTTCAATAAAATCCATCAGTTTATAGAACAGCTATGTTCCAAGGATAGCTCCAAACTACTTCAGAGATGGAAATATGTGTAGAAAGTTACCAAACCACTGAGGTAACTTCACAAGGAGCTGCTGATTCAGAGGAGTCAATTGTAATTTTGGAATATAAACCTGGCACTAATTTTTATTATAATGGTTTAAATAGAAGCCACACAACACAATTGAAAGAAGAGCTCCAAGAAAATTTGCAACTTTTAAAAGGACAAGTTTGTGACTTTTTCCTCATTGAGAAATCCTTGAGAAAAAGAGAAACTTATACAGTAACTACGTTATATTTTCCCCTTGAATAAATTGGGGTTGGGGTTGGCCAGTGCCTGATGTATCTGGACTGCAGGCCGCAAGTTTGACACCCCTGCTCTATGCCATCTCTGACAGATGGCAGTCCAGCATTAGAATGTTTTGATTTAAGAAATGATTTTACAGAAAAGCTTATTGTTTTAAAATGTATGAAAACATATTTTCCCTTTAAGGTTAAAGAATCTGAAAGAATACAATGAATTATGTTAATAATAATCTTTATAAACTATCAACATTTATATGTGCAAATAGAAATACATATTATTTCAACAGCAAGGAAGATAAAACAGTAATGGTTAAATTGATCTATTTTTTATTTTTTTTATTAATTTTATTTGATTTGTCAATTGCTTACAAGATAATAGGTATAAGTATAAACATAGTTATGAATACATGGATACATATAAGAAAAATAAAAGAAGCGAAAGGATCTTGACAGCCTTGAACTCTGGCTCTTAGCCACCACTGATTTCTAAGGCATTCCCTGGCTCTTCTTAAATGTCTGAGAGTAGCTTTCTATGGGATCCATGTTTATCTAGGCACACCAAGAATGAACACCATTTAAATCTGATAAAATAAACAAATATTTTGACAAATTGGAAGACAGATTCTTGTAAACAATGATTTTTGAAGGAATAGTGAGCAATTTGTACTCCCCTAACAGCTTTTTTTGGAGCTCCAGTCCTCTAATACATCCAAAGCACTATTTTTCACCATTATGGGGGAGAAATGCATGAATATATAAAGTAAGTCCCCTTTCTCCCTAGCTCACTTTAATGTCTTGACCTCAGCACTACTGGATGGGCGATTTAAGAGGCTCCCGATTAATGAGTGGCTATGCCCCTGTGACAGAACTGAGGTTGAAACTGTGGAGCATGTCCTTTTATATTGTCCTGTGTATAACGCAGGCAGATCTAAGTTACTATCTCTCCTTGAAACAGACCCTTCTAGACCCAATGTTAACAATTTGTTCTTATATTGTCTAGGGGATGGCTCCTCATACATCACTTCTCAGGTTTCCAAAAAAATTTTAAGAGGTGTAACCATCAGAGGAGAATGCTGTAATTCCCCTTAGTCAAGTTTTTGGTGACCAATTGTTCATGATTAATTTTCCCATGTTCTTCTTTTATTGTACTTGTGTTTTGATCTATGACCACAAATAAAGTATTATTATTACTTACTAAAGTAAGTCCTAAAATCAAATTAATGTAACTAAAAAACAAAAATTCAATTCTCAAAACCTGAGGACAAAATAATGCCCTCTGTCCCTAGTTTGTATTGCATTCTCATTCAATTTGAAGCACTCCATTATTTGTAAATCTCTCTTCAAAAATTAAGTTATCTGTCTTCAAACTGCTCAGTCTTCTTTTACAGAGTATAATTACAATGCTAAAAATGATGGTGCCCAGAATAAAACTACAATCTTTGTACAAAGAAAACAATCATGGAAATATAGACAATACCAAATAAAATTGATAATGAATAATTGAAAATGTAACGTATGGAAGCACTATGAGACTATTTTATCTCACAATTTAACCTATCGTGAGAATAAAAATATTTACAATTTGAGGATCTGGGGCTATTTAGTGACAGTAACTATAAATATAGTGTTTGAAAGAGAACTGTGGTAACTTGGTAGTTTGAAAATAAGAGTTTTCTACTAATGTGTATCTGTTCTTTTTACAGGCTGCATTCTTCAAATGAAACATCTTGGTATTCTGGCAGAGTAATTTTTTGTCTGGATTACATTATTTTTACTCTAAGATTAATCCATATTTTCACAGTAAGCAGAAACCTTGGCCCCAAGATAATTATGCTTCAGAGGATGGTAAGGCATACGTTTTATTCAAGATGGGGGGTGTGCGTGTGTGTAACTCAAACAAATTCAATATGTTTAAGAAACATCTAAATCCTGCAGGCCTTTAGAAACATAGTTAAGGTTCAGTCCTTTTCCCAGGCACATACTATATATATGTAGCATGTGATGCTAGTTAAACCATTAAAAAAAAATCCTTTCTCACTTGTGCGTCAAACTTGGGTCTTCAACCAGAGGTCTAGGATTTTGAAGGTTCTGCACAGTATCCTAACTGTTCCTAGCACTGTACTCCTTTGGACAGAGTTCTGATGTTATCCCTGGGAGGGGCCTCCGGGCCCTTGGGAAGGAAAAAAACAGCCCTACCGGAGGTCATGAAACTGACCGATTTCCGGCTTCCGGAGAGCCTCCAAAGCCCGGGGGAGGCTGTTTTCACCCTCCCAGAGGCCCACTGGACCCTTGGGAAGGCAAAAAACAGCCCTACCAGAAGTACCGGACGTCACGAAACAGGCCTATTTCTGGCTTCTGGAGTGCCTCCAGAGCCTGCGGAGGTCATTTTCGCCCTCCCAGAGGCCTGAGGGAAGCCTCTGGACCCTTGGGAAGGCGAATAATGGCCCTCCCAGAAGTACAAGTAGGCCATGGCCACCATGCCCACCCAGCAACTGGGCAACAAACTGTTTGCTGGGATTTTTGAATCCCACCCTTGCTCAGGACCTCAGACTGGGCTGAAGATTCATTTTCCAATATGACAATGATCCTAAGCACACAGCCAAGACAACATAGGAGTGGCTTAAGGACAACTCTGTGAATGTCCTAGAGTGCAAAGAATGCCAGAAAATCCTCCAATCCAAGTGTCATAACCCAAAATGGCTCAAGGCTGTAATTGCTGTCAAAAGTGCTTCAACAAAGTACTGTGTGAAGGATCTGAATACTTATGCCAATATGATACAGTATTCCAGTTTTTTCTTTTTAATAAATTTACAGATATTTCTAAAATATCTGTTTTTACTTTGTTATTATGGGATACTGAGTGTAGATTAATGAGAAAAAGTTACTTTCCACAACTGTAGAAACAGGCTGCAGCATAAAAAAAAATTGACAAAAGTGAAGTGTCTGAATACTTTCTGAATGCACTGTATAATAATGGTATTATTTCATTTGAAGGCAGAGCACTCCACCTCTTTTCTCTGTCTATTGTAGAGTGTTCTTTCTATAAGAACAATAAGAAAAAATATTTGAATGTTTTCAGTGTTGATATTAATATGCAGCAAATAATAGAGTTGGAGGTAATAATTTAAGCTAATTTGAGTCCTGCTCAGTGCATGAATGCAAATTAAAACATCCCAAGCTCCCATTTTAAATACATCCAATTTATTTACATCACCATCCCTCTAGATCAGGGTTGTCAAACTTGCAGCATCACATTTTGTCACATGATTTATCGTGACTTTTCCCTTCGCTAAAATGGGGGTGGGCTTGGCATCTGGCCCACGGGCCGCGAGTTTGACACCCTTCTCTTGGTTCCATTTTCTTACTGTTAGAAAATCTTCATTAATATTTAATTAATCATTAATCATAATCATGACTTGGTGCAGTCAGTGAATGATGGAGAATTTTTTTCTTTTAACCTCCTTTTTGAAGAGTGCTTGATATTCCCTCTTTGGTCTTTTCTCAAAACTAAACATTCCCATTTTAGGTTGTGCTCTTCAGATCATGCTTCATGTTTTCTGAGTCTTTCTTTAAATGTTGTACCAGAAGGAGATGCAATATTCAAGTGTAGGTCTTATCGGCATAGAAGAAAATAAGACAATTATATCCACTAATTGAAAATGATATTTCTAATTATATGTATGAAAAATAGAGTTCCTGAAGGATTTTGAATCGAGAGCAGGGGAAATTAGAACCATCTATCCCATCTTGTCTAAAAGAAAGTTATAGGGAATTTTTCTGATGTGTTCTGGTTTCGGTATTTATACATTCTGAATAAAATTTCAAGTTTCAGATCATTTTGCATTATGCCTTCCCATAACAACTTTTCTTCATCTTCCAGAAATGTAAGAATGGATCTTACTAAATTTGACCCAATTTTAATGTGAAGTCTGTGGTATTCTTCTTGAGAGAAGTAATAACCTTCTTGGGAGAAGGCCTGGCTGCTAATAAATTGCATAAATCTGAAACATCTTGTCTTATCAAAAATGCTCTACATTGTGTCGATTAGAAAGTTCAAATTATTTTAAAACACATTCTTGTTATATAGCTGATAGGTAGTCCCTAACTTTGAACCTTTAGTTTAACAATTGTTCAGTTCATTGTTCAGTTAATGACGGTACTGAAAAAAAGTGGTTTATGACTGGTTCTTGCACTTACCATCACAGTATCCCCATGGCCACATGATCAAAATTGGGTACTGCAACTACCTTTTTTTCCTGATTTTTGCAGCATTTCAGGGTCATTTGATTGCATTTGCAACCTTCAGGGCGGAGGCGGTATTCAGCAGGTTCTTACCAGTTCTGGAGAACCAGTAGTGAAAATCTTGAGTAGTTCGGAGGATTGGCAAATACCACCTCTAATTGGAGATTTTACAGTATCCTTCCCCTGCCACGCCCACCAAGCCATGCCCATAGAACTGGTAGTAAAAAATTTTGAATCCCACCACTGCTTCAGGGGGCTTCCAACAAGTAAAGTCAATGGGGGAAGCCAGATTTGCATAATGAATATATGATTTGCTTAACAACTGCAGCAAAAAGATCATAAAATTGGGCATAGCTCATCCAATAACCACATCACTTAGTGAGAAAAGTTCTGGTTCCAATTGTGGTCATAAGTCAAGGACTAGTCCATTTCAAAATTGATTCCAGAGTATAAATATTGACTTTGTAAACAATAATGTTCTTGTCCGCTTTTGATACTTTATCCCTTAGCCTAAAAACAATTTTGAGACTTTTAGCAAAGACCTGATGATATTTCTGTTTATATTTTAAATATTTCCTTTTGCAGCTGATAGATGTCTTTTTCTTCTTGTTCCTCTTTGCGGTGTGGATGGTGGCTTTTGGTGTAGCCAGACAAGGGATCCTACGAAAAAATGAACAGCGTTGGGAATGGATATTCCGATCAGTCATCTATGAGCCTTACCTTGCAATGTTTGGCCATTATCCTTCTGATATTGATGGTATCTATTGAAATATAGTACTAATCAGTAAGGGATTGGTGTAGTTGGGAAACAGATACATATATATTTCCTTTTGTGATTGTGGTTTGCTTGATGGGGGAAGGATAGAACTGAAGGTTCATTTTATTTCTCTCTGAAAAATTCTAATTATGTTTGGTGTTTGTTTTGAATTATGGAAAGCTAGAATGAAAATGATGTTAATAAATGTATAATTCAGAAAGGCTTTATATGATGGATTTATATGCTTGTGTTACTGACAGAAAAAATGCCAAATGACACTATTGGACTGTTTGTCTTTCCTTTTTATGGGACATTAGGACTTCTACTCAATTTTTATTCTTTTTGACTGAAAAAAAGTTTTTTTAACTTATGGTCAGTATATCTATTGTTGCTAATGAATGTGTTGCTCCTCTTCTATATTGTCAATGAATACTTCAGCTTCAACCATAACAATACAAGAGCAAACAATAGATACAAACTCAAGGTTAATCGCACCAAACTTGATTGCAGGAAATACGATTTCAGCAACAGAGTAGTCAATATCTGAAATACTCTACCTGACTCTGTGGTTTCTTCCCCAAACTCCAAAAACTTTAACCTTAGACTTTTGACCTCACCCCTTTCCTAAGAGGTCTGTAGGGGGCGTACATAAGTGCACCAACGTGCCTACAGTCCCTGTCCTATTGTTTCTTTTATTTTTCTTGTATGTATCCATGTATTCATAACTATGTTTTTACTTATACCTATTATCTCGTAAGCAATTGACAAACCAAATAAAATAAATAAAATAAAAAATAAATAAATACTCTGCTACATAGTGAAATAGAAAGAGGAAGGAAAAATTCTCCATGCCAAGTTAGTGCTCAGAATGCTGCTGTTCTGTTTTTGTCCTGCACAAATACTTTTCTTTGTTCTGAGTGAAGAGATTCAGCTACCTTGTCATTTCCACCATAGGAAAACTATGGAGTAGCCAAAGCAAAGTTGCTCAGATGGTTGTGACAGATGTGCTCAAGAGGGAAAAGGAATGCTGGAGAATAATCTTGGACCTAGACTAGATCATGGAACTGCAAATGATACAGGATTGAGAAAAGGATACTCTGCACAAAGGAGTTTCATCGTCTTCTGCCTTCCCCTCTGATGACAGCAGCTGAAACACCTCTAAACCAGAACACCTGCAAGGGCGTGGACCCTTGATCTTGGTTTCCTAAAGCTTATACCTAGTTAGTATAGACATGATTAAGAAAGAGCTATGTTGGCAGGTACTCCATAATTTTCTTCTTGGAAAATTAACAAGAGATTAACGTAATAGTGGTTAAGGTAGAGGATAAATAAAATTTATCCAAAAAACCCAAATTCTCTTCTGAGTGATAATGTTTCTGTTAGACCTACCCCAGGTAGGTCCCTTAGGAAAGAAAGACCCTCAAATCCATTTGGTTGAATGATATGTTATTTTACTAAAGGATACTAGTTGCAGCCAAGTCAGTCTAGAACTAAGTTTTTCCACATGAAGAAGTTACAAATTGTTCCCCTCATCCCAGCTCTCTTCCCATCATCTTCAGCCAATGAAGTGCCACATAAGTGTTTTGAGAAGCACTGAAATATTTGGAGTTGTTCGCATTCCACTCTCAGGGTGTATGGTCTTGAGTGAAGGCACAAACCAATTCCATGCATCTCTGATCTTCATCACACTGTCACCCCCCTTCCCTACTTCTCATCGCATCACCATAAATGTTTATTGTCCATTTGTTCACCCCAATCCCCCCCTCCGTAGCCTTTGATGGCAGGATGCCAGCAAGTTGCCAGCCAAAGATGACAAATCTGACAGTTTCTTGCAGAAATAAGGATCCCAACATAAACTGTTATACCACTTTGCTGCAAACTCCATTTCTTTTGAAAGTGGTGTTCGTGTACAAAAGGGCTGGTAGCATGCTAACTCTTTTAACCACCCTTACAGATGCTGTTGCATATGGAGATTTATTTATTATATTTTAATCTTGCCTTTATTACTTTAGAAGTAACTCAAGTCAGTGAACATGCCTAATGTTTCTCCCTCCCTCTTATTTTCCTCAAAACAGCAACTCTGTGAAGTGGATTGAGTTAAGAGAAAGTGACTGGCTCTTTCATGCCAGCCACCAGCCAACTTTCATGCGCAAGGCAGTCTTAGAATTCATTGTCTCCTGGTTTCTGAATTAAATTCTTAATTGTTTATTTTTTTCACTTTTCTTATCTTGATTGTTTTATTATATTTGCAGTTTTTCCTGTATGTTTTTAATAGCATTGCATTTTGTTGTAACCCTCAGGAATCAGAATGATTTGGTACAATACAAATTTAATATAAAATTATTATTATTGCTGTTGCTGATACTAAAGACATGTACCACACCAACACATTAATAACTTTGTAGCAAAATATATCAGTTCTTCTGATAATTTAATATTATTTTCTATTTCTTCCTTTTATAATAGGTACCACATACGATTTTGATAGCTGTACCTTTCTTGGAAATGAATCGAAGCCTCTGTGTGTAGAAGTGGATTCCAATAACCTCCCCCGTTTCCCTGAGTGGATTACTATTCCATTAGTGTGCATCTATATGCTGTCCACCAATATCCTCTTAGTTAATTTATTAATAGCTATGTTTGGGTATGTATCAAGTTGGAGTGCTTTCCACTTCCAAAAGGCAGCATTGCTGGCTTTTAAAGACTTCCTCAAACTGAGTTCCATTGCTCTTTTATTTATTTGTTTGTTTATTTGTAAGTGAATAAACTAGATTCATTCTAATCAGCTGCAAGTTTTGGCTGATATGGGAAGCATAATTTCAAATCATGTTATTATATTCATCTTTTTGCTGCTTAGTAATACATAAATGGATCAAGAGCTATACGGTAATTTTAATTAGTAAAGTATCAAAAGTATCAAATTTCAAAATAAATCTCACTCCACTTTAAAATACAGTATTTAGTTGCATCTCTTCTGCACTTTTCACAGAAGTACCAAATTAAAGAAGAAACATAATATAATTACATTTTTAAAAGTCCTAGAAAGTTAATATAATCAGGACAACTTACTTTTAGCTTTTGATGTTTCCCTGGAAAGAACAATATTACTGGAACAAATGCAAGGAAATATTACAGTCCTGATGAAATATTATTAATGCTCACATTTGATATAATAGAAAATGTATTGTTAGTAAGTGGAGTATTTCTATGCAAATTAAATGTGAACTACAATATATATCTATACTAATACAATAAAATATATGGAAAAGGGGTTTTGATATGAATTGTATATAAAATACATGAAATATTTTCTTATTTCTATTTTTATTACTAAAACAATAATTTATTAAACTTGTATGCTGCCCAACTCCCAATAACTCTGAGTGACTCATATCAAACAAAGAAATTAAATAATATCAACAAAGTATGGCAAGTGGTCTCATTTGCCTTTGCCAAAGACCTAGGTGAAAATTAGAACATTAAAGCAGTAATTTAAAAAAAGGATTATGGGTCTAATCTCGTGTGTTAATCTTTCCTTTAGATATACTGTTGGATCAGTTCAGGAGAATAATGACCAAGTATGGAAATTCCAGCGCTACTTCTTGGTTCAAGAGTACTGCAGCCGTTTAGCTATACCATTTCCATTTGTCATCTTTGCCTATATCTACATGGTGATGAGGAAACTTTTTAAATTCTGTTGTAAAAATGAATATAGAGAATCATCCATTTGCTGTAAGTTATTTTCATCAGATACTTAATGGTAGAAGGGCAAGCAAAATAAGATTTATTTTATTAAAGAAAAAGAAAAAGATTTCTCAGATGGTTGTTGCTATGTTGCTATACTTTTGTTATAATACATTTGAAAACAATATTATTTATATATATGTATATGTATATGTATATGTATGTGTGTATATATATATATAT
>NW_020769344.1:4618696-4706118 GCF_900518735.1 Pseudonaja textilis
TCATCAGGCTTACAGAAGCCCACAGTCTCTGGGCCTTACAATGTCAGCATATTGACCTCAACAATCTGGGTCTTCATTTTACTGACCTTGAAAGGATGGAAGACTGAAATCAACTTCGGTGGTGCAGTGGTTAGAGTGCTATACTGCAGGACACTTCTGCTGGCTATCAGCTGCCTGCAATTTGGCAATTCAAATCCCACCAGGCTCAAGGTTGACTCCACTTTCCATCCTTCCGAGGTGGGTAAAATGAGGACCCAAATTGTTGGGGGCAATATGCTGACTCTATTATACAACTAATATACAGCCCTTAGAGAGGGCTGTAAATACTATAAAGCTGTATATAAGTCTAAGTGCTATTGCTATTGCTAATCAACCTTGAGCCCCATCAGGATCAAACTCCAGGCTGTGGTAGAGTTTGCCTGCAATACTGCATTCTAACTACTGTGCCACAGGGCTCCTTATGCATATGCTTATTTTCCTGAATGTAAAATGTAAAGATGCCATCAAATTGAGTATGACTTGTATACATGACCATACAGTTTTCATGACAATTTTATAGAGGTGGTTTGCCATGCTTTTTCATGTTTACCATGCATATTATATTTAAAATTCATGGATTATAATCTGAACTACTAGTCAGCAAAACAGTAAGACTAATGGAAGCTCAGCAACAGTGCAATCATACAATCACACCCACTGAATTACACAATTTCAAAAAAGAAATAGCCACACCTACTATTTATTTATGGAAAATGTTTTTTCAAAACTGGAACAGATGGAAGCTAGCCAATGAAAATATGTGTGCTAATGAAAAATGTAAAATAATCATTTTTTTTACAAATTGAAGTTTGGCTAAACAAAATGGATTGTATCATTAAAGAAACAGGAATATGAAAATTTAAGATTAACAAAAGTTATCGATATCTCAGTGTATCTAGCGTACTGTCCATAATGAAAACAGAAAAATATAAAGGAGCTATATGGGGAGGGCTGTATTTGTATGTGGGTAAAGCTGTGTTTACTTTTGGATATTTAGAAATGTTGAATAAACATGCATAGCTGTATGTACCCTGTTTCTCCAACAATACGGCTTCCCCCAATAGGAAGTCCCAGCATGTTTTGTAGGCATGAAATGAAATTAAGCCCCTCCCCCCAAATTAAGGCCTATATTAAAACATGTGAAATGGGGGTGGTGGTGGTGGGGGGGCTTGCCATTAGGAAGTACTTTTGTTGCACATCTGGATAAGGTGCTGCCTGCATTGATCCCGAAGTGCCCCACCAACGCTGAGGTCAACATCAAAGCCATCACTGCCCAAAGATGCAAGGGGGGGGGAATTAAGTCACCCCCGAAAAGACAGCCTAGCCATTTTGGGGGGGCTCAAAAAAAAATAAGACCCGGCCTTATTATATGAGAAACACGGTATGTGTGTGTGCACATATGTACAAATCTGAAACAAATCTGGATTACCCTTTTAGATTGTCTCTCTACCATCTGTGTTCCTTTTGTCAGTAAAATACTACTATACATTGTGGTATGGATTTTGTATGTTGAAGGTTCAAGAAATGAAGATAATGAAACTTTGGCATGGGAAGCTGTCATGAAAGAAAATTACCTTGTGAAAATCAAAACCAAGCCCAGTGACTCTTCATCTGAAGAGTATGTCAACTTTCTTTTCTGTTTGTCTATTCAGTTTCCAGTTTGCTTTGAAATCAAAAGTTAAGAATATATAGTGTGTTTATTGATAGATTGTAATCGTTATAAAAACATAAATCAGTTGATTAAAATGCCATTTATTGATTCTGCTTTGAAGAATGATGGATAATCTTGTAGGGTAATACATGGGAATTTTTTTAAGCCTTGTATGCCAAAATGCTATCTTGAATGTTTAAACATTTTAAAAAATAATATTTATTTAGAAAATTTATATAAATTTATAAATTTAAATTTATATGGCCACCCACTCACTCTCAGTGACTCTGGGCAGCTTAGTAAAAAAAATGATTAATTTTACTTAACAACAGTGGAACGAAGAGAATCTAAATATGAAGATGATGATCATGCTTTTTATTCATACATTATTGCACATACCCCTGCTGGATTTCTACCTGATGTTTTAAAAAGTGCCATTTGTGATCTAGCAGTGTAAGCATAAAAGGGAAATTAAAGAAGCCAATAAATGATGACAAAAGCTTTGCATCTGAGCCCTTTCTTTATGATTCACTAGTACATATGCAGTGGGTCTGTGGAATGGGACTTATAGAAACTACTGTAGTAAATGAAGACTCCTGCTGAATCTTTACATCCCTGGAATTCAGGACAACTGCAAGACTTTTGTTTAACACTAAAAATAATTATAGAAAGAAAAGACATCCTCTCCTTTAAAAATCTGTATTCTCTTGAACTTTTTTCATGGGATTGAAGAGTAACAACATGACAAGATTACCTATTTGGCATGCATCAAAGAGATCAGGCTGACTCTTGGAAGGGAGAATCCTCCTCTTGGAGATGTATCCAGCTGGTTTAAAGTTTGGCACCAGACAAAACCCCAGGGTAGGGAAGGGGTAGCAGTTGTTATCTGGGAATTTCTTCTGGCCTTCAGTAACTATGCTTCGCAGGTTTCTTGTTGTGAGACCCTCTTCCTGAAGCTAGCTTCATGGGATCAGCTGGGACTGTTGATACCCTACAGTCTTCTTGCTCTGTAGCAACCTACCTGCCTGAGCTGCTGGAGGCCATCTCAGGATTGGTGATGAAGTTCCCCAGACTTCAACTTGCCATTCCTAAGGTCCTGTTTCACCAGTCTTCTCAAGAAAGCAGAACTCTTGAAACAATTCTCATTTCAAAAGGAACTTTTATTGAAAGAAAGTGACAGCAAAGGAAATGAAGGCAGGATCTGAGGTTTCCCACTCAAAGCATTAGGTTAAACCACTGCAAGCAAAGCCCCTTCCAAAGTCCAGTTCAACATTGAGCCAATCCCAAGGTGCAAAGATGTTTTGAGAACCTTGGGCAGAGAAAATGATAACTGTCACCTCCCAGGTGCTTCGGTTTCGCTTTCTCCAGTGGTGAGATAAAGCAGACGGCTCAAAGAACATTCCTTCCCCCCTCCCTATTTCCCACAAGGTACAGCAAAGCAAAGCAAATGAAGGCAAAGAAACCCCATGCAAAGAATCCCCCTAAAGCCCCCCCCCCCCCCCGGAATGACAGTGTCCCTATAGAGAACTATGGGACCTGACAGTTAGCTTGAGAAGCACCTTGGCAGTTCACAGCCTGACTCAATACAGTACTCACACCCCACACATGATATTCTTCTTGGAGCAATGGCAATGTGATATGATGGGGAATCTATTCTTATAACCCGTAATGGTCAGTTCACCCCCTGGTGTCCTTGAAGTTCTTTTATGCTGCCTCCCTTTGCAGAGAGACTGGATCCACTTAGGTAATCCGCCCCCAGCAACTGATGGACCTGAGTGGGTTTCAAAGGGAACTAAGGAATATCCTGCAGTTTTTCCTGCATGGTCCTGCCAACTCTCTGACCACAATCTGTAATCAAGAGGGCATTTAAGGCTTTGGACAGGATTGCACCTGTGTGGCATCTCTTGACTCAGCTCCCTGTGTTTTATGGAGGAGTTGAGGGTGTTGAAAAGGGCCAAGAGACACAGGCTGCTGCTGGAGGAAAACAAGAGATGAATCTGACCAGTCATGAGTCAGAGCTGCTATGATGGCCTACCTTGTATTGGTTAAGGGTGACGAAACAGTTTCTTCACTCTTATTGTGTTCACAGAGTGTCACCTGATGACGCTGTTCAGGGTCACGTGCAGAGGTGGGATTCAACCAGTGTTACTACCGGTTCAGTAATTACGTTTTGTGCAAAGTTTTTATTAGTTCTGGATCAAAGGTGGTATTCAGCAGGTTCTGACCAGTTCTGGAGAACCAGTAGCAGAAATTTTGAGTAGTTTGGAAAACTGGCAAATACTACCTCTGACTGGAGATTTTGCAGTATCCTTCCTCTGCCATGCCCACCAAGCCACGCCCACAGAACCGGTAGTAAAAAAAATTGAATCCCACCACTCTTCTGGATGGGATTGCACCACCCCAGACAAATCCTAGGCACAACTTGTGGTTCTCCTGGAGACACAACTCCTGCTCTAAGAGCCTTTGTTGTACACCAGTTGCACTTTTTCCTGAATTGTGAGACCCTGCACTCAGTCACTAATACTGTACCATAGTCATCTCACATCTGGATTTCTGCAATGTAGTCTATCGTTGAAAAATATCCAGGTTACAGCTGGTACAGAATAGAACCATGCCTAACAGCCTAAGATGGCCCATGTAACACCCTTGTTACATGAGCTGCACTGGTTGCTAGTGTGCTTCTTGGTCCTAGGTGTTGATTAAGACCTTTAAACCCATTTATGGCATGAGTTCAGGCTATCTGATCCAGGCTATCTCACCCCAATGGCATTTGCCTGACCCAGATTCCAGAAGGGGCATGCTGCAGATCCCATTGTCCAAGGAATTTCAGCTGGTGGGGTCCAGGAGAAAAGCCTTTTCTATTGTGGCTCCCACGCTCTGGAACATTGCACCCCTCAAGGTGAGATCTGCCCCATCCTCTTGACCTTCCAAAAAGCCCTCAAAACCTGACTCTGCCATTTGGCCTGAAGCCCTGATGGGGTATTCCATGCTAGTGGTGGAATAGAAAGAATCCCATCCCAACCTATTGTATTTTGTTTTTTTAACATGTAATCTCTGTTTATTTGAATATTTAGTATTTTATTGATTAATATTTTGTACTTGTTTTTACAGCATTGTAAGCAGGGGTGGGATTCAAATTTTTAAACAACCGGTTCTGTGGGTGTGGCTTAGTTGGTGGGCATGGCTTGGTGGTCATGTTATTGGCTGGGCGTGGCCAACTCAATATCACTCACATCGAGGCACGCATCTCCTCGCCTGGCCTCTCATGACTGTAGGGATGCTGCAACAGTCTAAGTGTGAAAAATGGTCATAAGTCACTTTTTTCAGTGCCATTGTAACTTTGAATGGTCACTCCACACAAACAAATTACCAACAAAGGAGGAGAAAAAAAACTCCAGAGAAGTTCCTGAGACAGAAAGTCTAGTCCTGCCAAGAATGTAATAAGGGTTAACAGAGAGGCAGTTTCTGTAAGCAACACCAGAATGTTTCCTTCCTGCCTTCCTTACAAGATTAGGCCAGTAATTTCTTCTAACAACCAGTTCTCCGAACTGCTTAGAATGTTAACAACCGGTTCTACCAAATAGGTGTGAACTGGTAGAATCCCACCCCTGATTGTAAGCTATCCAAAGTCACTTGATAGTGAGATGGGTGGCATACGAATTAAATAAATAAATAAGGTTCATTACTATAAATGCCAACAATTGTTTCTCTAAATGAAATTTAAAATTTCTCAGTATTGTAAGCTGTCCAGAGTCACTTAAGAATAAGGTGGTTGTCCCAAAGGTGCTTTTTCAAGAGGCAATTGGACTTTGTTGTTTTTCGATGAAGATGTTTTCATTTCTCATCCAAGAATTTTCTTCAGCTCTGATTGGATAGTGGGAATGAAAGGGATTATACTCCTTGCAAACAGCTAGTCATTTGCATTCTTTTAGAGAGTCATTGAGGCCATTGGGAGGTTTATCCGTGCATTTATGAATGACACAACATAGGAGAACAAGCCCATCAGGACAAGATTCAGCAGTCCATCTACATTTAAAAAACAAAGGCCACTTTTTTGAACACAGCAAAGTCCACATTTTGGACAGAGAGGACTACTGATTTGAAAGAGGGGTCAAAGAGGCTATCTATGTCAAAATTAAACGGCCCTCTCTCAACAGAGGGGGAGAGATACAATATCATCTATCTCCAGTCTACAACACAGTCCTTTCAGCAATTCCACACCCATTTGCACTACTCAAGTGATCCTGAGGACACAGATAAACCTCCAAGTGGCCTCAATGACTCTCTAAAAAGAATGTAAATGACCAGCTGTCCGCAAAGAGTATAAATCCTTCCATTCTCCACCATTAGGTCAGAACTGAAGAAGCTTTTTGGATGAGAATGTAAAACTTTTCAGTAGTTTATGATCTACATAAAAGTACATCAAATTCACTTATGATTCCAATGAATTAATAGCATTACTATTTAGTTCCCATAATTGTATGAATTCTGTTTTCCAAAGTATTGCATTTAGAGAAGCTACCTACTGTAATCTGATGACTGTGCTAAATAGAAAGATCTTTATTAATCTCCAGTTATGCTTATTTTTAGAAATCACTTTGTGCTCAGAATTAAAATCAAAACTACCTTCATCAATGCTTTATTTCTTTCTGCAGAATGGCGCAACAATTTAGACAACTGGAAACTAAGGTATGTTTTGGGGAGTTGGGTAGGCAGAAACACTGTTTATACTTGAATTTTGAAATACTCATAAGCACTGCAAAAGTATTTCCAAGAACACAACAATAAAAAATATCAGAATATTTTTGCTTTCAGATTTATTCCTTTATGAGTAAATGTAGTTTTTATTGAGTGCTTATTGCTGAAATGAATAGTGACATATTTTTAAATTTTTAAATTTATATTACATTTGAATATTTTATTATTCATTTTATGTTTTGATTTAAAAAATCATTACTGTGTAATTTGAATAAATGTTAAATATACTGAGAGTATTGGCACCAAGACAAATTCCTTGTGTGTCCAATTACACTTGGCCAATAAAGAATTCTATTCTATTCTATATATTTTTATTTCTCTGTATATACCACCCAACTCACTGTGGGGTACATTGAGTGGCTATATTGAGAGTATATAGAAATGAAAAGTAACTCAAGACACAACCACAAAAATATAGAGGGAAACCTAATTGGGAATATATGTGATGTTGAGGAGGGTTTTTTTTATCCTGCCTCTATTATTTTATAAATAACTCAATGCATACTCCTTCCTCCATCTATTGTTCCCACAACAATAACCTTGTGAAGTGAACTGGGCTGAGAGTGCGTGACTGGCCAAAGTTACCCAGCCAGCTTTCATGCTTAAGTAAATGTCATGGTCTGCTGGTTTCTATCCAAAATGATATAACAGATAACAGATAATCAGAGTTGGAAGGGACCTTGTAGGTCATCTAGTCCAACCCCCCCCACCCAAGTGGGAGACCCTACACCATTTCTGACAAATGGCAATCCAATCTCTTCTTGAAAGTTTCCAATGATGATGCTCCCACAACTTCCGAGGGCAATCTGTTCCATTGGTTGATTGTTCTCACATTTGTGGAAGCATGGAAAACTTTATCAGAAAAACCATTAATATAAGTGCTAAATGAAGCATAACATTGTCATATTAAATTTTCAAAACCCTTGTTTCAATAATTTTTCAGCCAAAGCAAAATCCTACCACTGGCACAACAAAAAAGATGCATTACATTCAGTGATAAATTCTTTTTTAAAACATTTAAGATAGCTAGGTTTTGATATATTTAGCATAATATATAATATTCAATATTCTTCTAATTGGATATTTTAAGAATGAACTCTGATTAATCCAGAGAAATGTAATTATTTAAGATTTGTTAAAAAACTTGAATCTGCTTCAAAGAATCAGGAAGTTTTACTCCAGTTATATAATTGGAATAAATATTCTTTTAAGAAAAAATGTACAGTATTTATATTCAGTGGCACCCATCTCTGGAGCATTGCATTTAAGAATTTATTATCTTAATTACATTTTATATTTTCTGTTTACGACAATTTTTATGCTCCTGGATTAATTTATCATTTTAGCATGCACAACTTGTAACTTGTGGCCTCAGTGTACTTTTAAAATATACAAAAATAAACAATATCTTGTAAAAACTTACTTAGGCCTTCTTTCATTTATTTTATCATATAATTTACTTTTTTATTAGATTTGTGTAATAAAATTTCTTTTTGATTTATGATAGGTGCCTTTATAATTCATTCATGGAAAAAATCCGTTCCTAAGTTATTTCAGTGAATAATTACAATATAACATAGTCTGTTGTTTTGACTTTATAAATTGCTTATTTTAATTATTATAATTATATAATTATAATCTTTGTTAGTATAAGATACTTAGATACTTAAGAGTTATTAAAACATTTTACAAGAATCATGCTGGATCTTTGGCAATCTCCTATTCTTTTTATGCTTATTTTTCATTTTTTGAATTTTGAAGACAGTTTATAGAAGCTAAAGCTAAATTTAGATGCGTTCAAAATTCACAACCAGCAAATATTGGTTAATTTAATTGCAAGCTGTGGAGAGCAACTGAAATATATAAGATTTTGATTAATACTACAAAATAATATACCCTTCCTTGTGAATAAATTCAGTTGAACTTTTTGAGCTTTGCCTTTGAGTAAACGCATTTAGAACTGAATTGTTAATGGATTTGCTTAAGGATTAAATGTTCTATGATTCAGTATAATAGTTAAGATTAGTCTTGTTTCTGAAATGTAATAATGTAATTTCCAATTAATTTCTTGCATTCTTACAAAATTATTTTTTTAAGATGAATGATTTGAAGTTTCTTCTGAAAGATATTGCTAGCAAATTAAGATGAAAATTGCATCCAAGAGGAAACAAGATGAAACAAGAGCTCATGGCTTAAATCTGACACTTCTTTACACTCTTGTATTTATTTTGTAAGAAAATTGTTTTTAAGGTAATTCGCTATTTTATATTTTAGTACAATCTTTCAGTTTCATGTAATGTGGGAATACTAATATTTTCTAAACTTGGCTGTTGATGTTGCCTTCTGATATCTGAGCAAGCTTATCGTTATTTATATCTCATGCTTTCATGATAATCCTGGAAATTCTTTATTGATGTTTCCATATCAGACAGACAGACAGACAGAACAGACATACGTATTGTTTTTAATTTACTATATTATAATTCAGATTTAATTATGACTTGATTCATTCTTGAAAGCTTTAATTTTTCTGTGTTTGTTAATCATGGGACATAATAAAGTCTTAGCATATAAATTGTACTAAAATAAATATAATAAATAGGAACCCTACTATGTAATACTGAGGCTCCTGAAAGGTGGGATATAAACCATTTGCTTAAAAAATATCCTCAAATGTATGTAAATATCACTTCCAATGTTGTGTGTCTGTAAAGATGTTTTATCAATTTGTTTACTTGATGGTTGCAATTGTTATGTATATTTAAAAAATAATAAGATAGATCGGAATTAACAACAGCTTTTTGTCATTACTATAAGTAACTGGATTAATGAAGACATTAAATTTTGAACCATTCTAACTAACCACTAGTTGAAAAGAGAGTTCCACATTAATAAAATGATAAGATCAACAATGTTTAAGATGTTTGACTTTGCAAGGAAAAGTTGGAAATTAATTCATTGGTTAGTTAGCCTGTAACAGAAGAATACAACCCAGAAAGATGGATGGATGAAAGGTCTTATTAGATTTAAATTAGCGTCAAGAAAATTGGGTTTAATGTAGAAACCCAAGAAACTTTATCAGTCAAAACTCCCATTCCCACTTCCCCCATGATGGTGTGCTGAGTGGCAGGATACTCTGCTTCTCTTGCTGATGAACAGTGGATTTTGCCACCACAGTGGATTCTTTGGCAGCCGGCTCCCTAGATCTGAATGGGGACAGTTAGGAACAATCCAAGATGACTGTGGATCCTCCTGGGAAGAGGAATCTCAAGGATAGCAATTCCTGGTGGGAATGGTCAGAGAGTCGGGTCTCTATCTTTCCCCTCAGCAGTTTGTTTTTTTCCTTAAGCACACCTGGGTTTTAACTGCACAGATATTTTCTTTTTTTCCATCCTTCTTTATTGTGAGAAATATTATCTCAATATTCCTTATGGTTATTTTGTTACAGTATATCAGGGGTGTCAAACTCAATTTCATTGAGGGCTGGATCAACATTATCTCAAAAGGCCAGGTGGGTATCGCTGGGTAGTGAAATGACTGGGTTGGTATGACCAACTCAACATTGCTCACATCGAGCAGCACCTGTGATGGGCCAGACAAGGCTAGGAAGGGTGATCCAGGGTGAGCACCAAAGCCTGGCGGGACAGCTGAGCATCGGTGCTTGCGCACAGCTGGTGAGAATGCCTAGGGAGTCAAATAATGTTGGGGCACAGTGAGGGGGCAGCTGCACTGCCTGTTCAGTTGTAGGCTGGAGTCCAGGTGCAGAGGCAATGGGAGAGGGGAGAGGACAAAATGGGAAGCCGCTGCCCAATGCTGCCTGCCCATTGTCCATGGCGGCTTCCCATTTTCATCCCACCCACCCCCATTGCAGTTTGTGCAGTACTGTTCAACCCCCCCCCCGCACCCTCCTCAGCCATTCATAAGCACCAATGCCCTGCAGTTCATGCAGTACTGTTGTGCAAGATCACAAAAGATCAGTAGCACGAGATCTTGCACTACAGTAATTTAGGCCTCTATTCTCTGCGAACTGAGGCTTGTACCAGATCCAGCTGAAGAGCGTTTGCAAGACAGAGATATTTTAGGGCAACCTAATCACCTTACCTGAAGTCTCCCATTCGCTTGAAAATGCCTTTACACTATTCCTGTCTGAGCACGAAGCATTTACAAGCCAGTGGGAGGTTTCAAGCAAGACGATTTCGCTGCCCCAAAGTCTCATGGACTTGCAACCATTCTTTGCGCCAGGACTGCAACAGTGTGAATGGCGTTTGCAAGCTGATGGGAGGCTTGAAGCAAGGGATTTCATTGCTGCAAAGTCTACCTTTGTGACAGCCATGACCTGGATGACTGAAAATCTCCATAGACATTTGGAAAAATATGGGTTAAATAGCATCACCACTACATGGTTTCATAACTGGCTGACAGATCACATTCAATGTGTAGTCCTTAATGGAACTATATCTACATGGAGGGAAGTAAGCAACGATTCTGTTCAGGCTGAGTCTGTCTCAGGCTGAGTGCTCTCCAATATCATCATAAATAATTTAGATAGAAATTTGCAGATGACTTCTCAAAAACATTTTCCTTTTTCTTCTTCTTCCACCAGGGCAGTGTCAAATGATCATGGAAATGCTCTGCGTGCATCTTCCCAAGATCTATGGGTCTCCTTCTGGATGCCTTTGCTGTTTCTTTACATAATGATGCATTCAGATTTTCATGCTTATCTTGGGAAGTTTTGCTGACCTGGGGGCAACTCATCAGTGGGGGGGCAAGGAGGAAAAAAAATGGGTGATATCAGGATTGGAAGAGGGTATATCTACCCTCAGCTGGGATGGAGACACACCACCTCATCCTTCACCTCTTATTTTCAAGGCAGCTTTCTGCCTCTACCCCACCCCCCCCACCCCCAGCAATTTTGCAAAGAACTTCACAGTGCAAGGAAAAACAAGTGCAAGAGAAGTTTGGGGTGTGCACAATAAAAGGAGGGGCAAGACTGTTTTGTCTAGCAAATCAGACTGTTTGTTTTGCAAGTCTTCTATCTCCTTGTTCATCTGTTCCAAGTTATTTTCTAGGTATTCTATTTTTTTCTGCAAAAACAAGCAAACCAGAAAATGATGTCCAGAACCTGAAGGAAGGTTTTACTAGGGTTATCAGATTGTGAGACCCCTTTTATGCAGCACCAGAGGAATTATGAAATTAAGAAGGAGAAAAAAATACTTACATGTAACATTTCATCATGTACAGGAACAGGCTGTGCTTCCAGATGTTGCTGGATCAGGACCCTGCCAACATATCCACTGGCAAGGAGTACTGAAGTCTATAGTAGTGCATTTCCAAAAGATTAGGGTTTCCAATCTGGGTCGGTCACCGGGGCCACCATGGCCAGATGTAAAGGCAAAAGTTAACTAAAATAACTTCAGTTCCAGGATTTGACCTTACTTTCTTGAAATAAAGTCAGTTCTTGAGGCCTGAGGTAATTTTAGCCAAAGCTTAATTTCTTAAAAATTCTGGTGAAACCTGAGGTAATCTCAGCAGTTTCCACATGTGAGTCAGAAATAAAAATAGCTTAAAGGTAAAGGTAAAATTATCTCAGGGGCTAACTTGCTCTCAGGAATAAAGCAAATTCTTGTGATCTAAGGTAATTTTAGCCAAGGCTCAAGTCCTTAAATTCCTTGGCCAAATAAAGCTATTTTACTCTACTCTGTACTTATTCTACTATTCTATTCCACTCCACTGTTCTATTCACTCTCTCCCTCTCCCTATTCTACTCTACTCCCCTAACCTTAAATTGTCTACTCCTCTCTAAAGTAAAGAAGCAAAACATGTAGAGGCCTGGTTACTTCAGCTAAGGCAAAAGTTAGCTACAATTATTTCAAGTCCAGTAGCTGATCTTGCTCTCAGGAATAAAGTCAATTCTTCAGACCTGAGGTAATTCTAGCCAAGGCTCAAGTCCTTAAAAGAAGTAAATCATGTAGAGGACTAGTTATTTCAAGGAACTAAAGACAAAAAATAATTCAAATTGCTTCAGGTCCAGGAGCTGACCTGACATTATTGCAGGAAAGTAAATGCTCAGGGCCTGATGCGTTCCTGTTCTTGGAAATAAGAGAAACTCCTAGGGTTGGATGTCATATCTTAGGGAACACGAAAAACCTATGGTTTGAGGGTTTCTTTCTCGTTCTAAGAAACATCACCATGCCAGAATTATACCAGGTTAATTTTAGCAATGGCAATGGTTCTTAGAACCAGAGAGAAAACCTCAACAGACCATTTTAATGCTAGGTGTGGTTACTGGTTTCTAATATATTTTATAGTGTTCTGGCCTGGCATAATTTTGGTTATGGCAATAGTTCCTAGAACCAGAAAAAACCCAATGGCCGTTTTTAATGCTAGGTGTGGCTGTTGATTGAGAAACGAGTTTATAGTTTTCTTGCCTGGCATAATTTTGGCAATGGAGATGGTTCTTAAAACCAGAAAGGCGGCTTCAATTACCTTTTTAATGCTAGGTATGGCTGTTGATTGAGAATACATTTTATAGTTTTCTTGCCTGGTGTAATTTTGGCCATAGCGATAGTTCTTAGAATCAGTAGGAAGACCTCAATGGCCCTTTTTAATGCTAGCTGCGGCTACAGTATGTCATCCCACTGACTCCTCTGTTAACAATACTGAATAATTTAGGCCATGGCTGTCAAACATCAAAAAATCTACCACTGTATCCCACCTCCTTTACATGGATGACTAAAGCTATATGGAAAAACACCATCCAAAATAGAATCGCTGCTCAAAACTGTCCATATAAATAGCCAAGATATTGCAATGGAATTTGGACTGGACAAATGTGCCATACTTGCCATGAAATGGGAAAAATTGTAAAAACTGATGGAATCAAGAAGCCCTATGGAAATAATATCAATAGTATACATAGAAAAAACCTATATCACATTGAGTACAGATAGTTCTTGATTTACAACTGTTTAACCATTTCAAAATTACAACAGCACTAAAAAAAGGACATGTCCTCTTTTCACACTCACAACTGTTGTAGCATCCCCATAATCAAAATTTGGGTGCTTGGCAAATGCCATGTATCTATGATATGCAGTATCGTGGGGATATGTGATCACCTTTTGTGACCATCTGGCAAGCAAAGTCAGTGGGGAAACCAGATTCAGATTAACAACCATGTTACTAATCTAACAACTGCAATGACTTAGCAACTATGGTAAGAAAGGTCATAAATGGGGCAAAACTCACTTAACTGCCTTGCTTAGGAACAGAAATTTTGGTTCAATTGCGGTTGTAAGTCAAGGACTACCTGTAATCAATGTTGTGCTTGCAAGTTGGAGGTGGTTTTTCATGTATTTGTTGATATTGGATACTAGAATTTCAGCCAAAGACACCGTCAGTAACAACCTCTAGAATGTTGCCCCTTAAAACTGTACGTCAGAAGTACCTGTTAGGGAGTTCCGGTTTGCAGCGCTTCGGCGGCAGGCAGGAATCCGCGATCATGTGCGGTTTTTGCCTGGGCTTGCCACTGGAGTGCCCCGAGCCAGCCGCGATCATGTGCGGTTTTTGCCTGGGCTCGCCACTGGAGTGCCCCGAGCCAGCCGGCTTCGGGGCTAAGCCACCCCATAGAGGTGGTGAAGATAGGGGAGATCCCGGCAGGGTCGAGGGCAGCTGCACCTCTCCTCCTCAGCTGGCTAAACTCCCTTTTGCAAAGGCGGTAAGAGCGGCGGTCAGAAATGGCCACCTCAAAGAAGCACTCATCCGGAAAAGAAAGTGCAGGAGGAAGTTAAGAAGTGAAAGTTTTGGCTGACCGGGATAAGAAGCAACAACTAAGGTATCCTGGAATTTAAACTTTAAAAAAGATACATTGCTCCAAAAGAAGATTCGGAAGCAGCGAATGAAAGTGAAAAGAGAAAGTTTTTTTTTTCTCACTCTCCTTCCTTACATTGACAGCAGATGAATGAGAAATCGGAAAAACCCGCTTTGGCAGCAGCAGGTAGTTAAACTGGAAATTTAAATGCCAAGGGGACAATAAAGATTTCTGAACACCTAAAAAACTTTTTTTTTGCTGTAAGTGCGAAGGGAGAGGAAAAGAATAAGAGCAAGATTTGGCTGGAGGAGGCTGCTTGGAATTTGAAAGAATCAAAAGTTAAATTGTAACAAGACTTCTAAAAGATACATTCTAACTGGAACTTTGTTACTAAACTGTAACCCCAGGAAGAGAAAGTGAAAAAAGAAGAAAGTGAACAGCTTATGTATATTTGGATTACTTGATGACTTTGGGACTTTTGGAAATTATATTTGAATGATTAAAAACACTTGGGTGGTTGTTTAAAAATTTTTTTACAATGGCATCACTTGTGGATGAACTGAAAATGGAATTTAAAAAATATAAAGAAGAGGAACAGGAAGGGAAGGGCTCTTTTGGCTCCGTTTTTCATTTCTTAGAAATGGCGATCTGTACCTATGAGAAGCTACAAGAAACTGCACAACAAGAAGACTGGGACAAAGAAGAAGCCATCTTTAATGAACAAGTAACTTTATCTGGGGAAGAAAGGGGGGAAAGAGAATGGAGAATTTAAGACCTAAAAAAACAACCGAAAAATAAGGTGAAAAGTGGATATAATGTCAGAAAGCAACAGAAAAAGGGAACACAGAAGAGGGAAATAGAGGTGAAGAGACAAGGGGGTAAAAAGGGCAGAGCGAAGAAGCAAGGGAGGAAGGAAGGGAAGAGAAGCTACAAAGTTTTGGAACAAGATGTAAAGAAACAGGACTTATTTAGAGATAATGGGTAAAAATATAACTGAAAAAGAGATTCTGCAAAGGTACATAAGATTGTATTGTTATACTTGTATTAGAAATAATGTTAGAAAATTGGAACAACATATGATTATAAAATGGGAAAAAATACTCAGTGTAATCCAGTGAAACTTTTTTGAGTAAAATAAATGAAATGAAATAAATGAGAGAATTGAATTAGGAAAGAATGGGAACATTTTAATTACACAATGTTTTAAAATATAAAGTGAAATGGGAGGGAAGTTACTATGCAAAATTTATAAGTGTTCCCATAGAAGCATGATACCTATTTGAAAAGTAATGTGTAAAATGTTTAAGATTTAAATGAATATTAATTTTAACAATAAGAGTTCAATTGGTATGGATTGTTGTTTTAATTATATTATATATTTATAATTTCTTCTTTTCTTAAAATATAGTGTGTAGCTTTAGAATGTACCAAGCAGAATTCAAATGAAAGTTATATATTATATTAAGTGCTATAAATTTAGGGGAAAGATATAAAGGCGTCATACTCCAATCAGTGATTACAGGAGAAATTTGGTGTTAATGAGAAAAGATAATAGACAGTTGAAACAGGACAGACAAAGGATATAAGTATAATGATTTAAATTGAGATGAAATAAATAAAATAGAATTAAGAGAGTTAAAAGAGGGGAGAAGCTATATAGAAAATGTAGAATGGTAATAAGATATGGAATGGAATATAAAAGTGAGCATGAACTTGAATTTATGTCTGTACGAAGAGATGTAACCCGGGATCAAGGTGCTTTCAAAAAATATGTTTTATGTTTTCATGTTTTGTGTTTTGTTTATGTTTGTTTTTTAAAAATCAATAAAATTTTTGAAAAAAAGAAGTACCTGTTAGAAATGAGTTAAGGGTGGGGTGTGAATAAGCAAGTGTAATGAGGCATGATTTCTTCCTAGCTCTGGAGTAGAATGGGAGCATGGCAAAGTACTTTTACAGATCGGGGCTCAGTTTTCCTTTTTCCATTTTCAAAGGAAGAAGCTGAAATTCGGCATCAAAAATACTAAATCCTGTTAATTTTGAGGAGCAGGTTAGTATGGTTTAACTAGGAGAAAAGGAGAAGTGAAAAGTGGAATATATTAACGTAAACATAGCAATAGAGCCTAAGGAACTTCTAGGAAACAGGATGTTAACTATCATCCCAGTCTATTACCAAAGCACAGCAGATTTTGGCCTAAGAACTAAGTTCCCCTAAATTTTTCTTAAGGAAGAGCGAGATGCATAATATTCTCAATTGAAAAATAAAAGCTTAAACCTGTTCTCCACTCCTATGGAAGTTATTTTATAATCATTTAATTGCTCATTTCCATTATTAATCCAAGCTTATCTCGGACCTTGAAGTCTTTGTCTTCTGAACCACTGCTGACTCAACAAAAGTGGTTTTGTCAATATAAAAGTACCCGCAGTTGAGAAAAGTTCGCAGATGTATGTTTCTTCCTATGGGCAAGAATAGGAAGAATCCCAAGACTCCTATGAGGATACTGCAGAAAGCACTACACCTCTTTTCCAACAAAATAAAAAGATAAAATCTTTAAAATCATAAATTAAAATAGACTTTAGGCAAAGTACAACAGGAAACTGCTAAAATGTAATCAGGTGAACATTCTTACCTGCCTGAGACCTATTTTGAGATCTCTTTGATCAAATAAGAAAAAATATTTTTCACTTGAAGAGTTCACCATTTCTAAACAACAACTATAAACAAGCAGGAACCATAGCTCAGTAGAGTACAGAATGCGAACTTACCACTTCCTGGAAAACTACCTAAGTAAGTTTTCTCAAAATTCCTAGAGGGTATACTTTCATGGAGCAAAGGCATTACTTTATTATACGGTATGAGGGACTATTGAGAGAAATTCAAATCATGGCCACCTTTGACAACTCATATATATTATGCTCTCAGAATAAACTTCACCCAGTTGATTCAAGCAACTACCTGTGTTGTTTTATTCCTGGCTTGGAAGAATTCTTTCTAGCAGTAAAATATATTGATAAAGAACATTGATCACAAATACAAATTTCAATATTTACTTTTCTCTTGAATTCATTTCAAAAATAAATATATGGCCTGAAGGAGTTATATAACATTAAAAACATCTGAAATTAGGATGGGCAAAATTCTTAAAGTATGTTGAATCTGGTTTATTGCTGCAATAGAAAGTAATTGGTAAGAAAATGTATTATCTAATAAAATAATTATAAATTAAATTAGTTCTAACATGAATTTTATTTCTAATTATATTTGTCTAAAATTCTATGTTAGAACAATGTTCTGTATGCAGAAATAGGCATCTGTTGAGATATACACACACACACACAAAACACACACACACACCCCCAATGGAAGATATTGTTTGTAGATTAGGGGCATTTGGGCTCCTTGTGCTCTCCTGAGTTTGGATGTTTTCTTGCAGACATTTCATTACCCAACAAGATAACATCAAGCCAGGCTTCCAGGAATTCTCAGTCAACTGAGAAACTGAGTATTTTTGATCAAGGCAAGTCTAAAAACACTAAATAACTCCTAGCATTAGAAGAATGCTAAATCCAAAAACACTAGAAGAAGCCTAGCAGTCACATAAATGAGCCATCAACAGGCACATAGAGATAAAAAGCATCTATATATCACTCAAGAAAGAGAAAAAAAAAGTCAAAAAACCCAAAAAGACCAGAAGACTATTTTACCAGCAATCAAGAACCAGATGAGTAGATTAACATCAAGATTAATTCTATACCAATAATCACATAGTAAACAATACCCCAAAGAACTATCAACTCAGCCAAACAAGCTGACAGTAAACAGCAGCCTAATCAAGGAACCACAAAGAACACTCCTACCAACACTAATAAGGCAAACCACAAGTATATAAATTAAGAGCAAATCCCATACCCTTCTAGCACTGATTACCTAGTTCGATAATGAAATATCTGCAAGAAAACAAGCTCAAAGAGCTTGAAGGACCCAATATATATACACCTGTACATGTATGTGCATGAATCTGCAGACTGCATCTGTGCAAATTTCCCTATAGGAATCTAGATACTAGATCAGAGGTCTTCAATCTTGACAGCTTTGACTTGTGGACTTCAATTCCCAGAATTCCTCCTCCAGTCATGTTAGCTCAGGAATTCTGGGAGTTGGCCCACAAGTCTTAAACTTGCCAAGTTTGAAGATTCTTGTACTAGACGATACACTTATGCATCAGAAGGGAAAACCAATCTTGGTTGAACTCAAGACTGGGATATTATTTGAATAGGATGCAGCAGGAAATCCCAAGATTGCAAATTAGACTAGGAAATCAAAAATCAGTCCCAGTAAATAGTTGTATCTGTAAAATATAAATGTAGGAAGCAAGTATTTTGAACTATTTGGTGATATAATTTGAAAAAGAGTAAAACTAAGTTCTATTTCCTAACTATTCAAAATACCCGTTCCTTCTTTGAAAATAACATTATTCATATGGAAAGTGTTATTAAATCTTCAATACTAGTCATTTTAAATTAATGCTTGGGCAACTGAAATGTAGTTAGTTTTGTGTAAAAGTCCTGAAACAGTGTTTCAGGATTTCAAAAGCTGAATAGTCAAAACATTTCATAAATAATTCACAGTGAATATTTTTCTTTGACAGTATTCACACTGCATACGAGTGTGGTTTGATTTGGCTTAGCTTTGTATACAAACCCCAGAACTGAGGTTTATCTTCAGAAACCTTGAGGGAGGGACAAGGCTAGACCAAAAAGCTATTCATGTTAAAAAAATCTTTCTCTGTTATAGCTCAATGGTTTTAGTTCATTAAATTATTTGGGGTTTGCAGATTCTTGTATGCGTTAAAAAAACAAGATCATAAGACCAGACAAAATACAGTGGAATGAAAACACTATCCAGATTTTTTTGCTAGAATACTTTAATTGGTGTATCATGAAGAAAATGAGACTAGTGTCTTGTAGTATTTGATAATATTCTCCACAAATATTATTGAAGAGAACAAAATATTTAAACTAGGACAAAACTGCCTCAGAAGTGAGGCTTATGCAATACCTTAAAATCAACATTTTAAAAACCATCATATATCTTCAGATATTCTCTTTTGCTCAGATAATTCATAAAGATACAAGCCAGGATTATTTTTGAACAGTACAAGTAAGTCTGACTTTAAAAATAATATGCATGGCAGTGTTTCTAACTGTGTGTAACTCAAAGTGATCAATATTTCTGTGCTACCAAAATTAATCCATTAAAGAGACTGGCATATTTAATACCTAGTATGGCTGGCAAGGCCTAACTGCAGTAATTTAACACATGTACAACTTGATCTGACAAAGCAGAATAAATTTA
The DNA here is from genome assembly GCF_900518735.1 of Pseudonaja textilis. The sequence goes on from NW_020769344.1 coordinate 4,638,308, forward strand.
GTTTTTTAATATTTGCAAGAAATACATTTTGTGAATGAAAAAGAATCCAAAATCTGCCTTCTGATACAATTTGATTATGAACAGCAATTAATTCCTAAACCATATTGTAAAAATGACAGCATTTGGCTTTAAAATTGGATTAAATATATTCTTTTTCTTTTTCAGGTATGAGGTAACAAACATGCCCAAGAGAGTTGTAAGTGGAAGAAAATAGCCATTTTAAAAGCAATGCTTTAAACAATGGGACCAGCCCACTCTGGGGATTAGTGAACAAGTCTCCATTCATGTAAATAAATTCCTCAAGCATGTAAAGGAATTGAATTGCAGCAGATGCCAGTATCATGGCAGGACTCCTGTACTTTTCACAGCTGCATGACAAATATTCAATAAGTAAAGCTCTCTTAAACATAAAAATGCAGAGAAAAAAGTAGCAGCAGCTCTGGTTTGATAATAATCTGGAATAATACAGCTGGAAGAGAGAGGTCCTTGCATTCTTAAAAAGGGGTTGCCTAAAAGAACTAATAGAAAATCTCCCCTGCTAATGAAAAAAAAATCAACTAATTGGAATTTGTTGTCAAATGTAAGCTTACATTTTTCTGTTGCTCTTTCTAGAACTCACATGATTTCATCAGAAAGTGGCTTAATCCATGTCCTAGAAACTGAATCATGGATATAACTCTAAAATAAAAGATTGAACCTTTCTGTCACAAAAGACTTTAAAATTAGCAGAAGAATGGAAATTGTCAAGCTCTTTTTTTTTAACTTTTGGGATATCATATCTCTGTACAATTCTATATCCTTGATTTAGATATGGGTTTTCTTCCAAGGAGGTCATTATTATTGACTCAATTAAAACTAAGTCCAATAGGTCTTGCTCCCAAATAAGCCCACGTAAGACTTTAGCCTTAGAGCTTGATCTATGTATCCTTATTCACAAATACTATAAATGAGGTTTGCTTTTACTATATAAAAGGTTAATTCCCAATATACATAAGTAGTTGGATATAATTCAACTGGGTAGACGTGTACAGATTGCATTATTACTGCAAGCATTCATAAAAAATGCCAATTTTCCTGTACTTTTAAAAATAATATTAACGTGTTGTGTTAATGTCTGCCTCTTATTATATTCTTGACAACCACAACAGTGAACCATGGATTCAAACAAGAAGGAAGGTTAATTTGTTAGATTTTTCTCAGCAGAAAGTTCAGATTGTCCTTTTGGTCCTACATCATCTTTGATTTTCTATACCAAATAAGCCAAATCTGAATCACTGCTTTTCACAGTTGCAATCCTTTGCATTATGAAAGCCACCTTATTATAAAGTAATAAATTGAATTATGGGTCAGATTGTCTGATTAAATATTGGAAACACAATATGGCCACAGTTCAACATTACAAGGACATGGTATTTTAAAAAAAAGTTATTTAGTGGTTATTGCTACAGTGTGTAGACTTATGAAAAGATAACATTTTCTAATGTAATGCTTATAAAGCAGCACCAAGAGGCAGCTACTGGTCACAAATGATCCAAGCTGCTCACTGTTTTTAATTCAAGTGCACACCACCAACTTAGTTTTTCAATATAGGAATACATGATAACACATAGCCCTCTTTACCCAATTTTAAGAACCCATCCAAAAGACAATACAGGAAAAAAAAGAAAAAGAACAGTCCACCCACTATGTATATCCTTACACTCAACTGAATGACAGGGAACACAGGTTACTTCCCTCTAAACACATAAAAATTACTCCAGGAAGTAGCCCAGTCTCATTGGTTCAGCAATTACATATTTGCTGATCTTGGTAATAGCCACACACAACAACAGATCATAAACACCTTGGTAAGTTTGTTGTAAGTCTGAGAAATAATTTCCACAAGTGGTTCAAAGAGCCATCCATAAGCAATATATATCAAAGCTGTATTTTAATGCACATTTCCCCTTAATCACAGCATTTTTCCCATCGAGCAATGTCTAGATCTTCATGCACACACATCACCATGTTGTAACATCCTGAGATGGCAGCACAAATCTTAATCTGAATGGAACAGGGACCTGCCCTGACATATCAAGCTTTATGATTTTTCTCTCCCAGTGTAGTTTCTGTTATATATATATATTTTAAAAAAAAACCAGGAATTGTCCAAAGAATGAGGGAAGCCTCTTGCATATTTGTAGTTCACAAGGTCAGAAGCAACCGATAGGGCAAGTTTCTGCTTGCCTGCCTTCTAGTCCTGCTAGAATATTATGAAGAGGCCTTCTCTTCTCCCACTGGCTTATGAGGCCTGAGAGCAGGATGGAATTGATAGGCTGCCATGCATAGATCTGACCAGCATCCCAAATGGTAGTCAGCACAATGTTATCATCTGAACTTGTAAAAAAATCAGCATATTTGAAGGATTCTGAGATACTATGGAAAATAATACAAAAAACGGCATCTGACTGCTACTTTTAACTAATACTTCAAGCTAGCAAGTCAGACTAACTTGACTCCATGGTCTAATGGAATTCAGTTCCTTCTTGTCTTATCGTTTCCTTTTCTGCTTTAAGGATTTTCTACGCTTGAGAATCATCTCGTAGAGTTTGTCCATACCTTCTGTGAGCCCCTCACCAATGATCGCACAGGCTGGTTGTATATGGTAAGTGGTGGATGGAGTTAGCTCATGCAGAGCCAACTGTTTTTCTATTTCTGCCACAGGCAAAGATTTTGGCAGGTCTTGCTTGTTGGCAATCACTAACAAGGGAGTGCCTTGATTCTCTGCAAACTTGGTAACTTTGTGCAGCTCTGTTTTGGCTTCTTCTAGCCTGTCCACATCAACAGAGTCCACTACATAAATGATACCATCAGTACAACGACTATAGGATTTCCACAGGGGCCTCAGTTTCTCTTGCCCACCTACATCCCAAAAATGGCAGCTGATGCCCTTTGCAGTTCCATTGCTTAGCTTGATTTTTTCAGTGTTGAAGCCAATGGTAGGCACCGTGTTGACAAATTCGTTGAATTTAAGCCTGTAGAGGACCGTGGTTTTGCCTGCAGAATCCAGACCCAGCATCACAATGTGCAGAGACTGAAAGGCAGAAATATTGGATGAAATGTTTCCCATGGTGTCGATGGGTGACTCAGCAGCAGAAAAATCTTTGCTGAGTCCGTTTAAGCCCTTTTTCCTTGTTAGTCGGTATTAGATCCTGATTAGGTTGCGATTTTAAAATGCACACTCACCCACCGAAACCATTCCAGATATGCCGTGGAGATCAGCAACAATCCGGATCTTGCAAGATAGAAAGCGCGAGGCAGAGGAGGGGGTGGGGAAGCAATGGAGATCGGCTCAAAGCAGCCCACGATCGCCGTGATCGCGCCGCCTGGAATGAGGACCGAGCAGCAAAGGTGTGGCAGATTGTTCAGAACCGCAGAACAAAGGTGGTTCTCCGTGCAAATCGTTGATATTTTTCGCCTGGCTAGAAAAAGAGCTGGGTTTTCTCCTGGATCAACTATTCAGACGAATTGATCAAGAGGGGAACTGCCTCCTTCCCCGCGGACTCATTCATTTTCAGGCAGGAAGTGGCGCCCTCCTCTTAGGCCCACCTTCTGGCGAGAGAGAGCCCCCCCCCCCCCCCCCCCCCGCCTTTCCCTACGATCTGCCTGGGAGGAAGCCCCAATAGGACCTCCCCCAAAAGCTTCCAACGTAGCAACTGCAGCTCAATCCATCAAAGCCCTGAGAAGCGAGCAGAGGAGGAGGAAGGGAGGAGCTTTAAAAGGGCTATGGTGTACCATAGGGGGGAAGGGAGAAACGTTCTTTTTTCGAGTCCCCCGCCCTTGTTTTTCCACCCCTCGATCAATCGATCGCTCGATCAATCACTGCTTCCTTTAATTTGGTCTTTGGTAAATTGGTCTTTGGATAACTTCTTTACCAGGTGCCAAATTCAACGAAAATCATTGCTTGGTTTTGTTTGGAAAGGGGTCGCCTGCGTCTGGACCGTACCATTTTTGACTACGGGGGAAGTCATATTTTCTAATATTCCATATCGTATATAGAAATACAATTCTGCCTGTAAAATACCAGTGTGTTCAAAAGAACAAACAGGAGTATGAAATCCCATGTACAATCTGATCGGAAACAGTACACTCACTGCTTTAGGCGCCGGAAAGGGCGATGATTTATAGGTGAGTGCATGACGTTTCCTTGGTCTGATTGTAAAAGATACCATCGTGGGTCTCTGAAGCAGGAGGGCCCAAAAACACTTAGGCTGCCTCGTTCCTGTAAGATAGACATTTTCTCCAGCTCCCATACTGTCTGGATGTTTTTGGTCGGCTCACATCCACCCTCAGTTTCTCCAAGGCTAACGAGTCTGATCCTCACCCAGCCTTCCAAACTCACTAATATTTTCAGCCAATTTACCTGCACGGGAAGAGAAACATTTATTGAAGGAAAATCCATCTGGTTCAATCCCAAGACTGGAGAAAGGCACTGGAAACAACATGGAGGCTGATTGCAAAGATGGTTTATTGAATAGAACCACAAAGACAGTTCTGGGCTGACCAACCGGTTGAATGAGTGGATGGATTTTTAAAGGTTCTGTGTGACTTTGAAGTTTGGACTGTACTGGGGGTGGCACAATGAAGGGGGCTTGTGTTCTGAAAGAGTGTTGGGAAATTCCTATTGTGACTAATGGCTTTCATCCTGTGTTGGATCTTGGATGAGGGGCTGCTTCTAATCCTATCACTCTGCTTTTGTTAGCTGTCAAACTTTGCTGCAAGCAGTTTCAAAATACCCTGTCTTGAATAGATTTCTGCCTGCCGTGTTTGCTTATGAATAGAGCTATCTGGATGGTTGACTTCCTCTTTCAATAAGCTCTTTCTCTCTTAAGTGCTGGCTTCTGCTGTGCTCTTATTAAGAAAGACTTGGGGGCTGCTACCTGATTCTAAACACATGTTTCTCCATTTCTCCTTTAGCGAAATATAATATTCTGCCTTTTTTAATATTTCCCAAAACATTTCATTCTTCTTTGGGGGGGGGTGCTTCCCACAAATTGAAAGGAGAATTACTCATGCAAATGAGCTGCTAATGTAGATTGATAAGGCACCAATATGATGAATTTTCAGGCACAGACCGAAGGGAATCTGCCCATGCAGTGGAAACTTACTGAATAGAAAAACAAGCCTGCCAAAGAAGCTACAGTGGAAATGATAGCATAAAGGGAGGATGTAAGATAACACATGTAGGCAAAAATTAGCTGGGTCTTCAGAGTGGGAAATGGAAGAGTACAAATTGCAAAATTACTGTAAGAGGAAATACCTACCTTAATAGGAAAACTGTATATAAAAATGAGTCCAAGATGGCGGCAGTGGAGGAAGTCAATTGGGTTGCAGGGAATGAAATTACTAAAGTAGGAAGGTATAAGGGGAGAAACGGGAGAAAAAGAACAGGGAGTTAGATGAGGAAAATAGAAAGGAAAAAGGAAAAGAAGAAATTTGGGGTAAGGAGTAAAACAGCAAAACAGCGGTGCAGCGAATGAACAGCTGCATGCTGAGTCAGAGGCAGCCAGCAACAGAGTATGGGAAGCAAAATCCAGTCTGGTTCCAAACCAGGAGAAAAATGCTGGAAATAAAATGGAGGGCGGCTACAAGGAAAGAAGGCCTTGGTTTATTCGGTTTCCAGAAACTTCAGTGACAGCAGCATGTTTATGGGGTGGCTGACCAATTGGCTGGGTGGGTGGATGGATTTTTATAGGGTTCTGGGGTTTTGTGATTGAGATGCTCCAGAGGGTTGTGAGCCTTGTGTTTACTATTTCAATGGTGTTAGGTTAATCCTATTATGTCTAAAAGGTCACATCCTGTCCTTAGAGTTGTGTGGGGAATGTAGATTTTGGGAGTCTTGTTTTTCTACTTTTTAAAAAATCCCATCAGCTCCAGCCTGCGGGAGCTGTGGCTGAAGGCACTTTGTTTATGAATAACTGGTCTGGATTTCTGTAAATGGATACTGAATGGAATACTTCAGTTTTTTCAATAGATACAAAAGTATCTCATTAATAAAACTTAGCTAGAAATAAACCACTGATTAAAGGGTTGGTGTCGCCAAGAAAGCTTTGTTTTCCTGGACCATGGGCTGCATTACCTACAAAAAGGACTCTTGGCAAGGGATGTGCTGCACCTCACAAAAATGGAAAAATGTACTTGGAAAACACTGGCCCAACTCATCAGAAGGGCTTTAAGCTAAAATTGAGGGGGAGGGTGACCAATCTCTAGAACATAAAACCAATCATAAATCCCAAGAAAACAAATCAAACAATGAAGTGCAGAGTGATGAAAAGAAAAGAAAAAAAAAATAACAACTAGGAGATGCAGGAAATATACCCATGGACAGGCATAAAAGTCTTAAATGTTTATATACAAATGCTCAAGACTTGGGGAACAAACAGGGTGAATTAGAAGCAATAGTACATGAGGGTAGGTATGACATACAGTAGTTCCCAATTACAGAAACCTAGTGAGATGAAATCCACGACTGGAATGTACTGATGGATGGATACAAATGTTCTACAGGTGTACAAAGAGAGAAGGTGGAGTTGCACTATATTAAAGAGATCACTACATATCTATAGAAATGCACATGATCAAAGATAAAAACCCTCTAGAATGTATATGGGTCAATATAAGTGGAAAAAAGAGTGACATTGCCATAGGTGTGTATTACAGGCCACCCAACCAATCAGAAAAAATAGAACTTTTGCCAACCAGTTAACAAATGTATGTAGGAAGCATATCACAGTAGTAATGGGTGACTTTAACTACTCTGATATCAACAGAGAACTGATATCATCATCAAACTCTACAGCAAGTGGAAGACCAAACAGATTCCTAACCAACCTAGCTGATATCTTTGCCATCCAAAAATTAGAGGAGGGAACTAGAAGGAAAACTATACTGGACCTAATTCTTACTAATATAGAAGACATGATAGAGGAAGTTGAATTTGCTGGAATCTTGGGTAAAAATGATCATATGGCATTCAATATAATGCAAACACAAGCAATAGAATATAATTTAAGCACTATCTTAAACTTTAAAAGAACTGATTTTAGGAAACTCCACTACTGGTGGAACCTCCCACCCTTGAATGTAGCAGACTTTTAGACCACTACAGACCCTCTACAGTTGTAGATGAGGCTTTGGAAATCAGCCCCTTTGCTTCCTTAGGCAGCTGGGAAGAGGAAGGGGGGGAGGAAGAAGAGGAAAGGAGGAAGAAAGAGAAATTGATGAGCCCCTGTGGAAGAATCAGCCATTTCTAACAGACAATAAGGCACTACTTTTTTCTACATATTTACATTACATGCTGAAAGTGGCTTTCTCTAGTTGCAGTCTGCCATTTCCTTTTTTGTAGAACTATCATCATTTTTGAGACTTCATGACTTTAAGATGGTGAGGAGGGAGAACCAGGCTATCAGAGCCAAAATAAAGAAGCTGGAAACTACTAGAAACTAAAGCATTGTGGAAACTATTCCTATTTTTAAAATTTTTTGCCTTAAATTCTCCAGAGGTTTTTTTTTATTACCCAACTCTACAGAAGGTTATCTTTGAGTTTAAATTAAAAACTGTCTGAATGGTGTTTAGTGCTTGTGAGGAGGGGTGAAACAGTTTTATTTAACTGCTTCTGACTGGATTAGGGGTGTAAAGGAGGCAGAGCCTAAGTTTTTTGGCTTTTTTTATGAAATTATGTTGATTTACCACAAGAGGCAGCCAAATAACTGTAGTACTGCTAATTCTCCCTAATGTTTCACTAGTATTACTAAACCCAGTGGAGTTTATGCTACAAATCTAAAACTCTAAAACTTTTAACTTCAAAATTTTAAATCTTAAATCTAAAAACTTAAACTTCAGTAATACCCTACCCAGATGGCCACCTGCAAGAAAACAGAAAAGCTGGAAAGATTATCAGGAAATATAGAACTTCTAAGGCCCCTTATGGATGAATATACTGCTAAAATACATGAGTTAATTCAATCCATTGGAATAAAGCTTGAAGCCAAGTTCGATGCCCTAGCAAGGGAACTCCAGGAGGAAGTCCAACATTTGAATGGAGATATGAAGCAGGTGAAAGATAGAGTGGATGTTACGGAGCACAAATTCTCTACGTGAAGTTGAAGTTAATATCTTCATTATTATTGAAGATAATAATTTTGGAAGCTCAGATTAAAGAATTCCAATATATGCATACATACTATGTATGTATGTATGTATGTATGTATGTATGTATGTATAAAATAAAAAGAACCCAATCTGCCTGAGGATGGCAGATGAGATTCTGCCGAAACGTCGCTATAATAAAAGCACAAATATTAAGACATGGGAAAATACCCGAAGAAACCTAAATACCATACATATAAATACCTGCAAAAACATAAGAAAACAAATATATATATATACAAATATAATCTCGATTTAGACCTAAGCTATTTATGCAGATAAATATGGTACCCCCAAAGTTTCTTGGGATTCACAAATTTTTACAGGCAGTTCATTCCCTCCTTTGAGAAAATTGCCAAACCCATGACAGACCTTCTAAAACAGGGAGCCCAGGGATGAAGCCCCGCCTGGGGCAACCCCTACAGTGGGACCTAACTTGCCAAGAAGCACTTGAAACACTAAAAAAGCTCTTTGCAAAAGAACTTATACCTGTGATGGTGAACCTATGGCTGCATGCTGGAAGTGGCATGCAGAGCCATTTCTGCTGGTACTCAAGACATCACTGCATATGCACACCTGCGCCCGGCCAGCCAGTTGATTGTTGGGTATCTGCCACACATGCATGGGGGGAGATGTGCACGTGGGAGACATGCATGCATGCACAGGGAGAGGGGTACACACAGGGTCACGTGTGCATGTGCAGGGGGGAGGGGGGTCACACACACATGGGCAGAGGCACATGGGGTGCACATGGGATCACACGCATGTGCAGGAGTGGTGGGGTCACACATGCATTATGGGTGCAGGCGCAGGCACCCTTTCAGCACATGATGACAAAAAGGCTAGCCATCACTGAACTATACTGAAACATCCCGACCCCGAACTCCCCTTTGTCATCCAAGCAGATGCCAGGGAAAACTTTCTCACATAATAAGGCCGGGCCTTTTTTTTTTTTGAGCCCCGCAAAAATGGCTAGGATGTTTTTTCGGGGGTGAATTAATTTCTTTCCCCCCCACGCACTAGTGCCGTCTCCAACAACAGCATCGGTGAGAGGCGCCAGCACCAGTGGGAACCATGGAAGCTACAGAGGCCTGAGAAGTGACTGAAACACTGCCAGACATCCACGCAGATGCCGCCCGCCTGCTGACCTGGGTAAGGGAGAGGTAAGGGAGCCCTCTGTGCTCCACCATGATTGGCTGTTAGGAGCGGCTGATGGTGAGGTGTAGCTGCCCGCGGGGCACTCCTAATGGCAAGTTCCCCCCCCGCCTTCCCCCCCCCCAATTTCGCATGTTTTAAACTAGGTCTAAATTTGGGGGGTGGGGCTTAATTTCATTTTATGCCTAGAAAACATGCTGGGTCTTCCTATTGGAAGGCGTATTGTTGGAGAAACACGGTACAACCTTGTGCCTATACCTCTCGTAAACTTACTGACACGGAAAGATGACAGGCAGTGTGGGAAAAGGAGGCTTTCACAGTAAGATGGGCACTACTAACTTGGTGCCACCTTTTGGAAGGGAGGAGAAACAGTTTGAAGTCTGGACTGACTAAAAGAATCTGGAGGCCCTTAGGACCCCATGGAAACTATTGCCCAAAGAAGTCCACTGGGCTCAGTACTTCAACAGATTCAACTTTGTGCTAAAACACATCCCAGGGAGGAGGAATTTCCTAGCTGGTGCCCTCTCCTGCATGCTCCAATACAAATGTGGGTAGAAGGTGGTAGTAGACACTATCATTCCCCTCACCCAAACCAGAATACCCAAGGGAACCCCCTCCTCAGTCAGTTTGACTGATTGGCTGTCAGCAATAAAGGCGGCATGGGAAAACATCAAGAAAGCGCAAGCTAAAGTGGCACAGACCTAAAGCACTGTGAAGTGGTATATAAGTCTAAGTGTTATTGCTATTGCTATACTTCCCCAAAGGAGAAATGGAGAAACATGGTCTTAAAGACAGAAAGCAGTCCCAGCCTTCTTGCTATAGGAAAAAGCCTCCAGCTTCTGGAGATGCCTGAAGATTTTAGTGATGGATATTTTGTGTCCATTAAAAAATCCAGACTAGCCTATTCCTAATAAACACACCTTCACCCCAGCTCCTCCAGAAATAGAAAATCAAAGACCCCTAAAATCTATATTTTCCACCCAAATTCTCAAGACAGAACCTCTAAGACGTAATAGGTTTAACCCACCACCATTAAAATCGCAAAAAGCACAAGTCTCACTATATTGCACAAACGCATGGAGCATCTCAATCAGAACTCTATAAAGATCCATCGACTTACTCAGCTATTTTGGTCAGCCATCCCAGAAACATTTGCTTCTGTGACTGAAGTTTCTGGAAACCAAATAAACCTTTCCTTGCAGCCGGTCAGCCTCCATTTTATTTCTAGCACCTTTCTTCTGGATTGGAATCGGACTAGATTTTTCTTCCTACAGGAGAAAGAGACAATGCATTGTTTGAAATGGTTATTGTTTCAAATGTCATGTCTTTTCTTAAGGAAGCTGCCATTTTTCAGGCTCTTGCAAGGTTTTGAAAATGCTGCTTTTTTAAGGGAGTAATTAAAACAGAAAATCTTTATATTACTCTTAAAACAATTGCATTTCTTCAAGTTCTGCTTAGAAAATAACAGACATCTACTTTACTTATACAAGATCCAAAGTCCTCAAAATAATTTTGAAACATATCCTCCCTAATAGTATCTAAAAGCTCACCAAAATGTTGCCATTTATAGAATTATAGCTAAAGAGTCCAATTTCAGTTGCTCCTTGACTCAAATCTAATGGCCTGCACCTGTGTATATTGATATGCAATGTAAGAATTAATAATTTTCATATTTTCCAGGGCATTACATTCATCCTGGACAGTTTTTACTCCGCCTCCAAAAAACCCTAAACAATCAGATAAACATTTTATTTTCTGCTTATAATTACCACAAAGGCAATTCAGAAAGACTACCTGGTTGCTTAGCAACCCATCTTTTAATATTAACCCTTGGGTGGTTTGGTGAAACATTTATTTTTCCCCTTTTCCCTCTGCTTGCAATGATAATGTTTTTACAGAACCATTTGTTGAGCTATATTTGCAATATGTTCTTACAGATCATTCTACATGTTAACAACACACATCCTACAAAGTTATGATAAATATTAGAAATATTTTCTGTTTCTTAAATAATTCCCCCAATTCTGTTCGACTATTACAAAGTCTGCACTACTATTACTGTGAATCTTCTCATCGCTCCTTATCACCCATCCCCTCCCAATTGTGACTGTATGACTGTAACTTGGTCACTTATATCCTTACGGTTTATATTGACTGATTCCTTGTATGATTTGATTGCTTATTATACGCTATGACTATCATTAAGTGTCGTACCTTATGATTCTCAACTCTTGATGAATGTATCTTTTTTTTATGTATACTGAGAATATTTACACCAAGACAAATTCCTTGTGTGTCCAATCACACTTGGCCAATAAAGTATTCTAAAAACTTGAATATTAGGAATGACTAATACAAATAAAAGCCCAATAGAATTCTGAACATTGTTATGATGGTAAGATCCCATTTATGTTGACTAGCAGGCCTGTAGCTGATACCTTTGAGTCCACCAAAGAGTTAGGCATTTGTTTGGATCTTGATTGAATGTGATTGTTTAAATTTCCAAATTTAAATATGTGAATATGCTAATTTAAATATATATATTTATTATATTTGTAAGCCATGATTCTGGGCATCATATAGAAGAAAACAATACAAAAAATACAAACCAAAAAAATTATTGTGGGAAGCCCCCCCCCCCCAGGTAATAATGAAATATTTTTGGGAATATTAAAAAAGGTAGAATATTATATTTCCCCAAAAGAGAAATGGAGAAGCATGTTCTTAGAGGCAGAAAGCAATCTTTCTTAATAGCCTCCAGCAGATGCCTGAAGTCTTTAGAGATGGATATCTTGTGCCCATTAAGAAAGACTGGGCCAGCCTATTCACAAATAAAAATACCTTCACCTCCAGCGATAGGATTAAACTTTACATCCGCCACCCAAATTCTAAGAACAGGATATGACCTTAACCCCATTCATTGAGAAAAGTGGAAACAATTCCAGTCCATTAAGAAAGGCAGGTAGAGGCAATAGATAACGGGACTAAATCAATTACACATGCCTGACAGGATTAGGACCAAGGAAACTGATAATTAAGACCCATCATGAGCCTTTATGAAACAAGTAAAACAAATCAAATAATAAAAGCACACAAAGCAAACCTCAAAATAATAAAATGCTGCAAACTGTATAAAAATCCTTGTACTTATCAAGCTAATTTGTCAGCTGTCCCAGAACTGCATACTGTGGTTCTGCTCATCAATAAACAATCATTCTTTCCAACCAGCCTCCATTTTATTTCTAGTGCCTGTCTCCCAGGCTTGGAATTGAACCAGATGGATTTTTCTTCCTACAGTGTCTTGAAAAAATAACATCTAATAGCCAATAATTCCACAAGGATCTACCTCATATGTCCCCTAGCCCCACAAGAAAAACATTTCCTAACAGTATAGGTAGTTGTGGTTGTTTCTCTCTCAGTTGGTCTCTATCCTGCCTTCTTCTTGCCTCTTCTAACAATCTGAAGGCTACCACATTACGAGCAGCATTAGTGTGGGCAGCTAAGAAAAAATACACAATAAACTATTTAGATGTTGAGACAGCATATCTACATGCATCATTGCAACATACTATATATTTAAAGAAGCCTTTGGGGATAAAAACTGATAACAAAACTGATTGCTGGAGATTAAAAAAGAGTCTTTATGGCTTGAAGCAATCAGGCTATGAATGGAACTTTGTAAACTGGCTAAGACACCAACGAGCCAGGAGTTTAGCCACAGTGATGTGCCAAGCCCTATTTTTGATAAAGACATTTATCAATCATTAACTGGTAGTTTATCCTATCTTAGTAATTGGTCTAGGCCAGATATAGCATATAGTGTCAACCAATTAGCCAGGTTTAACACTGAGCCTATTAAAAGGCACTGGCAAGCTGCTTAGAGTGTGTTGAGATATCTTAAACAAACAATGCATTATGCATTATATTTGGAGCCTAAGGATGAACTAAGTTTAACTGCATATGCAGATGTAAGTTTCACTACAGACATACCTACATGTAAATCAACGTCAGGTACTGTAGTGTTATTAGGAAAGGTGTTAATTGGATGGCGGTCTATTCAACAAAAATATCTAAGCTTATCAACAATGGAGGCTGAATTCTCATGTTTGACTCTATTATGTATGGACTTAGTATGTTATAAACAACTAATGATAGACATGGGAAGTAATGTAAAGGAACCTATTGTTGTATATGAAGAAAACCAATCAGCAATTCAGATGGCTTCCAATCTCGCTGTAAAGACAAGATCAAAACACCAATCTAAGATATCTGAATGTGAGACAATGTGTTCAAAATAAAATGATTAAACTGGAGTACTGCATGTCAGAGAATAACATTGCAGATCATTTTACGAAAGCCCAAGGCACTGTAAAGCATAAGGCTTGCTGTGAAGAATATGAACTTAAACTGTAAGGTTTTATATATTGTCGTACCCAAAGGGAAGAATATTAGGAATGATAGTCACCTAACAGTTGGGTTGGCAATATATAAACCAGGATAGTCATTTAATACTGTTGTATCTTTAAGAGAATGTTGTAATGGTGATTGGCTGAGTTTCCTCCAGTGGCTATAAGATGGAGCCAGAAACCTGGTTTGTACTTTTTTGTATTTCCTTTGATTTCCTTTTGCCTGATCATCATTCTGCTTGAATTGCTGTGAGTCTTGCAACTCTTCACAAACTCCATTTACTGAACATTGTTTATGATACTGGTAAAGAAAAGGACTTTGTTTTTGGATTATCCCTGGACTGATTATTTTGAATACTAACTGCTTTAACTGCGTATGATTTGGACTGTTTGTTGGACTTTGTTTACCTGTTTACAGGAAGTAAAACTTACATTTTACTATTCAGTCAGTGGTGGTATTCAAATAGAGTTGCTACTGCTTCAGTAGGCGTGGCTTGGTGGGTGCACTTTGCACACACTTTGCGTGCACATGCATGCCAAATGTGCACTTTGCGCAGGCACAGAGGCATTCTAACTCACCTCCTGCAAGCCTGCACAATGCCGGTCGCTGCAGCAGCTGCCACGTGGCTCTATTCTGCGTCGCGCAAAGCAGCTGCACTTTGAATTCTGGCCATAAGAGTATGGGAGGCCAGGCAGGCGGGTGGGCCAAACACAGAGCAGCGGAGAGAACTGGTTCAGTCTCTGCTGCTCGTTGCCACTACCGGCTCTCCAGAACTGGGCAGAACAGGTCGAATGCCATCACTGTATTCAGTGTATCTGTATGCTGGTTGTGTGTTATTCATCACCACTCTCAGAATGTTTTCGAGTGCACTCATTCTCCTAACAGGGAATACCTCAACACTGACTCATCACCATCATTACATCATTGCATCATGGCATCACTACCCTGACAGATGGCCCCTTTCCACAGGATAAGCAACCACCAAGGTTCAGGCAAGATCTCTCCCTCCTGGTTGGAGGTGCAGCCCCCTTTCCTTCTCTAGAAGCCATTCACTTCTCTGCTGGGTGTCGGGAATGATCCTCTTGCCCCATGTGCTTGTGGAACTCCATCAGATCAATTTCTACCTCAGTGACCACACAGTATCATGCCTGCAGATTGCATAGCACTCCCAAGTTACTGGCCAGGTGATAGAGATCTACTCTGACACTGGTCGCTTCAGGGAATGGATGCAAGCTTCTGCATGCCTGGTTACCATGGGGTCCTTAAATTACTCTCGCAGGGCTTGCATGAAGCCACTTTTTAAAATTGTAGCTCCCTGCCATCTAGCTTGCCTTTGAGTTGTGGCTTGCACGGCAGACTGGGAGGGTGGAATCATGGCATGGACCACTTACTCATGTTTGCTGTCATGTTGTAGCTTCCATGACAGGATATCTGCAGGGAGCTTTTCACCCCCAGGGATGTACTTTAGTTCGAAGTTGAACCATTTGAAATACTGTGCCCAGTAAACTTGCTTTGAGGAAACCCTTGTGGGATCTTGAGTGCTTCTAGGTTCTTTTGGCCGATCCACACCTCAAACGGGATCTGACTGCTCTCAAGGAAGTGTCCCCAGTTCAATAGGGCCCACCGAATAGTGTAGGCTTCCTTCTCCCAGATGGCCTACCTCCTTTCGGTCTCCATCAATTTTTGGAAGGTGTAAGTGCAGGACTGCAAGTTCCCATCAGGTTTTTTTGAAGGAGAACTGCTGCGATGGCCACATTGCTGGTGTCTGCTTAGACAACAAAGGGTTTTTCTGGATCAGGGTGTCAGAGAACTGGTTCTTTGGCAAACAAGGCTTTCATTGCCTCGAAAGCCTGTTGATATTCTAAAGTCCAGTTTAGAGGTTGGCTAGGGCATGGCCACTGCAGACGCCCCCCCCCCACTTCTGTTTTTAATAGCTCAGTGATAGGCAAGGCAATCTTGGCAAAGAAGGGGATGAATTACCTGTAGAAGTTAGCAAACCTCAAGAAGCTCTGAAGTTGTTTTCACACGGGAGGGGGTTACTGGTCTAAGACAATTTTAACTTTAGCAGGATCCATTTCTATCCCCTCATTTGACACTCAGTAGCCCAGCTAATCTAGGCTGGTCTTGTGGAATTAGCATTTTGACAGTTTTGCATATAGCTTAGCCACGAGTTTTTTTCAGAATGTGGCACACCAGTTTAATATGTTCTTTTAGGGTCTCAGTGAAAATGAGAATATCATTCAGGTACACAAGGACCTTTTTGTACAGGTGCTCATGTAGCACCTTGTTTATTAATTGCATGAAGACTGTTGGGTCCCCCTGTAACCCAAAAGGCATCACTTTGAATTGAGAGCTGCCTAAAGGACAATTAAAGGCAGTTCTCCACATCACCCTCTTTTATTCTCACTCAGTAGTATGCCTCTGACAAGTCTAGTTTGATGAAAACCTTCCCCTTTACTAGGTGGGCTCACATGTCCATCAGGGGCACTGGGTAGGTGTTCTATCCATACTACATTAATTCCTCCAAAATCAATGCTTAATCTCGTCAACCCATCTTTTTTCTCTTTGAAGAGGACTGGGGCGACTACTCTGGATTTAGCCACTTGTATGGATCCTCGAGCTGTTAGTGTCAATGTAGTCCTTTAATTCTGTCATCTCTCTTGGGGTCATGGAGTACATTTTTGCCTTGGTCAGTTTGGCTCCTGGCATGAACTCCATGGCACAGTCTGTGGGATGGTAAGGTGGTAGAGCATTACTTTCCTCTTCACTAAAAGGCCTCTGCCAAATCCTGGTACTTTCTGGGAATTTGGGGGCTTCCTGGCCGTGGCTCTGAGGTGGCCACTACTCTTTGGTCCTCTGGCTCATTGGTTGGTCCTCTCCCTGTGGGGCGGGGAGGGAGCTTAGTGCCAGTTTTATTTTCTGGTAGCCATCTTCCCAGGAGATGGTGGGCCTCCATTTGTCCAACCAGGCCAAACCCAGTATGATTGTCTCATTTATTTTTGATGCTACCACGAACTGGATGAGCTCCCAGTTATGACCCACATGAGCTAGGTGATAAAGGTGGCAGGGGCTCCCCAAATTAGTGACCCATCAACTTGTTCTAAGTGTTTATTCTTTTTTAAAAAGAACTTCATTTCCTTTTCCATTCTTTGTATAAACTCTTTATCTTCCAATGCTGACTGCTTTAATGTCCATATTGGTTTTCTTGTTTATCCTTTCTATTTAACTTTTATTGGGTTATGGTCTGCCCAAATACTTCACTCTACATTTACTTCTTGTATATTCTCTTGCAATTCCAGTGACATCCATGACATATCAATTCTTGACTATGATTTATGCAGATTTGCATAGAAAGTACATTGTTTTTTTCTCTTATTTGAATTCCCTCCAAGCATCTTTAATTCCTAATTCCTCCATCATTTTTTTAAAAAGGTCTTTGGTAAAGTTCTCCTAGCTTTTTTAATTGTTTTGCTACTTTTATAGTCTAATTTTACATCAACTTTTTCATTAAAGTCTCCCACAACACAGATGTTATCATATTCTGTTTCTGTAATTTTTTAATGTAATTGTTCATTAAAAACTTTTTGGTTAGTATTTGGTGCATATATTACTGTTAATAGTGTCCGTTTATAATTCATCATTACTTCCACTATCAAAATTCTCCCCTGTCCTTCTTTATAAATTTGTTTTGATTTGATTCTATGAATTCTTTGATGAAGAGGGCCACCCCTCTTTTTTTCTGCTGTGCTAATGAAGTATATTGTTTCCCTATTTTAGAGTTTTCCAATAGTTTATAGTGGTCCTTTTTATATGTACTTCCTGGAGACAGATCAAATCTAAATTCATTTTTTTAAATTTATTAAAAAAAAAATTCCTTTTCACTGCAGAGTTCAATCCGTTAACATTGACTGACATTAAAGTAATTTCTTCTTCCATCTTTTTACTTGTAGATCGATCTAGTAGTTCTAGTGGTTCTTATTTCTCTGTTTTTTTGCTCTAGCTTCTTCCCATTCTGCTCTTTCTTTTTTGATCTCTTTCATTCCCTTTTAACTATAATGGTTCTTCTTTGACTGATACTTCTTGCCTCTTATCATCTGTTTTCTCTCTTTTCTCATTCTCTTCCTCCATGCCAAAGTGTTGTTCATCAATCAACTTATCTATTGAATCTAACCTATATCATTTTTTCATACCAAGTCACCAGTAGGCCTTTAGGTATCAGCCACCTAAAATGTACATCATATATGATCAGTTTTCTTGCAAAGAATTGGTATTCTCTTCTTATGTCTCATACTCTTCTAGGTATCTGTTTTAGAATCATTTTTTTCTTTATACACCATTGGCTTTTCTTTAGCTTTTTGAAGTATTTCCATTCTGGTTGTTTTTTTCAGGAACCTAATGTGTACTTCTCTGGGGAGTCTATTCCTCCTTATATAGCCTGTATGAACCCAAAAGGTTTTATCCATCTCTGATAACAATTCTCTTTTAGTTGTTTTGTTTTTGTAAAATTTTCATTTCCCCCCTTTGAGTTTGTATTTTGATTTTATGTATTAAAAAATAAAATATTGGGTAACCATTGATTGGGGATGGTGCAAGGACTTCTGCCTTGCCAGAGGTTTGTACTAGAAATCCTCCTAGGTCTCTTCCAGCCTTATGATTCTATTATTTGGGGGGTAGGAAGAGGATGAAGGTATGATGATAGAGAGCAGCAGCAGAATTGTTTTACTGGTTCTTTTGAAAATCTGCCTTGAAAATCAGTTGCAGTGTATTTATTTAAATAAACAAGACAGAGTGAGAAATTCCTGTTTATCTATTGCAAATCACTCTCCTATCTGGATCCCAATTTTGCTGCTTGAAAGAAACATTACTGTATGAACTGAGTATCTCTCTCATTCAGAAATATTAACTTTTATATCACTTTAAGTGTACAGTGTTTAAATCTTTGCTTCATTCTCATCTCATATTTGTCAGTTCTGATGTAGTCACAAATACTTTTGAATTACTGTCTATGATAGTACTGTTACAAAGCAACACACTTCACATAAACAACACTGGAATTACTTCCCAAGACCTTATTTCAGACTTTAACAAGTACATCTTGAGGTGCTATAAAAATCCTGACAAAATAGTCACTAATAATAGTAAATGAGGGGAGAAATATGCACAGATAGAAAATAAATTCCTGCTAAATGCAACTCCTTTCTTTTCTCATTCCACACTGGCTTGGTGGAAGAACAAATTGCAACTGTCACCAGTTATGTCTGAAGGAACAACTTATAGGAGTTACTTACAGTGGGGAGTATTTCATGTAACAGGGGTCACTGTAGCACAAATGCAATATTGCAATGGCAGCTGCAGCTGCCAAAAAAGCCAGTGCAATCCTAGGTTGCATTAATAGAGGGATAGAATCCAGATCGCATGAAGTTCTAGTACCGCTTTATAATCCATTGGTAAGACCACACTTGAAATATTGCATCCAGTTTTGGTCACTACAATATAATTTTTTTTGAGACTCTGGAAAGAATATAGAGAAAAAGAACAAAGATGATAAGGGGGCTGGAGGCCAAAATATATAAAGAATGGTTGCAGGAATTGGGTGTGTCTAGTGAAATGAAGGATTAGGAGTGACATGATAACAGTGTCCCAATATTTGAGGGATCAACCTATTTTCCAAAGCACCAGAAGCAGTGGTGGGATTCAAAATTTTTTACTACCAGTTCTGTGGGTGTGGTTGATGGGCGTGGTGTTGTACTTAGTTCAATGGAAGGGTTACTTGAACCTGAATGAAGTGTCAGAGTCCCGACTTCCCTGAGTTCATTTGGAATGATGACACAACAATTCACAGGACTTTGCCAGCAAGTTTTGGAAATTAAAACTGGACCCAGATGAGACCATGTTTTCCTATGATGTGACTTCTCTCTTCACATGCATTCCAATTACCGAAGTTATGGTAGTGAAACAACTGCTATAAGACAGTACCTTAGGTGACAGGACCAACCTCAGCCCAGAATACATATGTGCCATGCTGGACCTCTGCTTGACCACTACATATTTTAAAAACAATGAAGGTTTCTATAGACAAAAAAAATGGTTGCACCATGGTTCACCAGTGTCCCCCATTGTAGCCAATATTTACAAGGAAGAGGTAGAAACCAAAGCCCTAGAATTCACATGAATTCCACCCACTCACTGGTATAGGTACCATGTTTCTCATAAAAAAAGGCCGGGTCTTATTTATTTTTGAGCCCCGAAAAAATGGCTAGGCTGTCTTTTCAGAGGTGACTTAATCCCCCCCACTCGCATCCTTGCCTAGAGCGCCCTGCGGGCAGCCATGCCTCGCCACCAGCCGCTCCTAATGGGCGATCATGGTGGAGCATGGAGAGCTCCCTACTCCCGCCAAGCACCTTTGCTGCAGACCTGAGACCATCAGTGCCTGCCGCTGCTGCTTTCTCCACTGCCGTTGCTTTCCCTTTGTCCATGCTGCTGCCACGTTTAGAGCGGCCGCTTCCGCATTTGGAGTGCCACCGCGGCATTTGGAGCTGCTGCCATTTGGAGCGCCGCCACCACTCCAAACATGCTCCAAATGGCACTGGCGCTCCAAATGCAGAAGCAGCGCTCCAAACTGCAGCGGCACTCCAAACGTGCTCCAAATGACGGCGGTGCTACAAATGCGGAAGCAGCGCTCCATTTCGCATGTTTTAAAATAGACCTAAATTTGGGGGGAGGGGCTTAATTTCATTTTATGCCTAAAAAACATGCTGGGTCTTCCTATTGGGGGGGGCGTATTGTTGGAGAAACATGGTATGTGGACAATACTTGGGTCAAGATCAAAACACAGGAATTGGAAGCATTCACCAAATATATCAACTCTGTGGACAAATACATCAAATTCACACAGGAAGATGTTAAGGAAAATAGTCTAGCTTTCCTGGACTGTGCAGCACACATTAAGGAAGACAGAAGCCTTAACACTGAAGTTTAAGAAAACTCACTCACACAGATCAATATTTACATTTTGATCCCTACCGCCCACTGGAGCATAAAATGGGAATCATCAGAACCTTACATCACCAGCTGAAGGCCTGTCTACCAGCAAAAATGGGAAAGAAAAGGAACATAAACACATCAAGGAAGCCCTCAGAACATGCCGCTATCCCTAGTGGGTCGTTATCAAATCTCAGAAAAGACTCTAAAGGAGCTCCTCTGTAACAGACAATGATGGGAACAATAAATAAAGCAATTTTGTCATTCCGTATGTTACAGGCATATTGGAAAAGCTCAGGAGGATCTTCAGCCAACATAACATACATGCGCATTTCAAACCCAAGAATACACTTAAGGCAGAAGCTTGTCTACCCCAAGGATAAAACACCCAGACAGAAACTGAACAATGTGGCATATGCAGTACAATGCAGTGAGCCATGTGCAGATCTGTATGTTGGGGAAACAAAACAACTACTTCATAAATGCAGAGCACAACATAGGAGAACAAACACATTAGGACTAGATTCAGCAGTCCATCTGCATTTAAAAGACACAGGCCACTCTTTTGAAGATAACAAAGTCCATATTTTAGACAGATTGGATCAGTAGTTTGAAAGAGGGGTTTAAAGAGGCCGTCTATGTCAAAATTGAACAGCCCTCTCTCAACAGAGGGGGAGGGATACGACAGTCTTTTCAACAGTTCCAAGAAGGCTCCACACCCATTTGCACCACTCAGGTGACCCTGATGACACAGATAAATCTCCAGGTGACCTTAATGACCTGCTAAAAGAATGCAAGTATCCAGCTGCCTGCAAGGAGTATAATCTTTCCATTCCCAACCATCTAGTCAGAGATGAAGAAGCTTCTTGGATGAGAAGCGAAACATCTTCAAAGAAAAACCAGAACGTCCAGTTGCCTCTTTAGAAAAGCACCTTTGTGACAACCATGACCTGGATGACTGAGAATCTCCATAGACACCTAACTCAGTTGCCTTCCCCACTCGGCTCAGTCATCGTGTCTTTGGGTCAAGGGAAATAGATCTGGCCACAACCCCTTCCTCAGGCACCAGCAACTGCTCCATTTTCTCCGCCCTCACTTTGGATCAGGTCACCATCATCTGTGCCCCGGGGTCAGCTTGGGCTGCTGCCACTGCCTCCCAAGGAGGAATCGATCCAAGCTTCACTGCAGCATCAACTTTCTACTGGAGTAGAACTGGCAACTGAGGAAACTAAATAAAACTAAATAAAACAATATAAATCGTAAAGATCCAAGCAACAAGGTTATAGTCATAAGTGGGAGGAGATAGGTAACAGAAAGGATGAGAATAATAATAGTAATACAGTCTTAATAAATAGTTTGACAGTGATTGTGGGAATTAGTTGCTTAGCAGAGTGATGGGATTCAGGGAAAACTGTCTTTGTGTCTATTGTTCTGGTGTGCAGTGCCCTATAGCATTGTTTTGAGGGTAGAAGTTGAAACAATTTATGTCCAGGATGTGAGGGGTCTGTAGATACTTTCACAGCCCTCTTGTTGACTCATGCAGTATATAGGTCCTCAATAGAAGGCAGGTTGGTAGCAATTGTTTTTTCTGCAGTTCTAATTATCCATTGAAGTCTGTTTCTGTCTTGTTTGGTTACAGAGCCAAACCTGACAGTTGTAGAGGTGCAGATGACAGACTCAATAATTCCTCTATAGAACTGAATCAGCAGCTCCTTGGGCAGCTTGAGCTTTCTCAGTTGGCACAGAAAGAACATTCTTTGTTGTACTTTTTTGATGTTTTTGATGTTAGGTGTCAATTTTAAGCCTTGAGACATGATAAAACCTAGAAACGTGAAGGCCTCTATTGTTGATACTGTGTTGTCTAGTATTGTAAGAGGTGGTAGTATAGGAGGGTTTCTCCTAAAATCTACTACTATTTCTACAGTTTTGAGTGCATTTAGTTCAAGATTGTTCCGGTCGCAAGGCTAGTTGTTCAACCTCCCGTCTGTATGCAAATTCGTTGTTGTCTCGACCAATCACTGTTGTATCATCTGCAAACTTCAGTACTTTAATAGAGGGATCTTTTGAGAGGCAATCATTGGTACATAGAGAAAAGTGGAGAGAGCATGGGCTGTGCTAATTGTACAGGTATCTGATTTGATTTTGCCTTGCTTCACCTGCTGCTTCCTGTCTGTTAGAAAGCTTATGATCCATTTACAAGTGTGGTCAGGTTCAGCTAGTTGATTTAGAAAAATATCTGGAATGATGGTATTGAATGCTGAAGTCTAGAAAGAGGACCCTTGCATAGGTCTTTGGAGATTCAAGGTGTTATAGGATGTAGTGCAGAGCCATATTAACAGAATCTGTCGATCTATTTGCTTGTTAGGCAAATTGCAAGGAGTCTAACAGTGGATCCATGATGGTTTTCAGGTGGGCCAGCACTAGCCTTTCAAAGGTTTTCATAACTACAGATGTTAGCGCAACCAATGTGAAGTCATTCAGTTCCTTGATAGAGGGTTTCTTTGGTACTGGGATGATAGTAGAACATTAGAAGCAAGAAGGAAAATAGCACATCTCTATGATTTATTAAAGATGCAGGTGAAGATGGGGGCCAGTTGATCAGCACAAGCTTTTAAGCAAGACGGAGTTATTTTGTCAGGGCCTGGTGCTTTTCCTGGCTTTTGTCTGTGAAATAGACCTTGCACCTCATTTTCTGTAATCACCAGAGGTAGTGGGACCAATGGGATGGGGTCAGTTGTAAGAGGCTTGGCTGTTGGTGTGTCTGGGATGGGGATTGTACCTGAGAATAGTACCTGAGAATAGGAGAAAAGGCAATGGGTGGAAGCTTATCAGAAGGCAATCCAACCTGGAAATGAGAAATTTCCTGCCAGAGAGAAATTTTAAGCAGTGAAACAGCTTGTCTCTCAGAATTGTGGGTGCTTCATCGCTGGAGGTTTTCAAGAAAAGATTGGACAATTTGTATAAGATGTATGAGGACTCCTGTCTTGGTAGTGGGGTGAACTATAAGACTTCCAAAGTCCCAACCCTATGACTCTGATTTTATGAATTAAACACTTTCACTTCTATTCACACCTTTCCCCAAGAGAAAATGCATCTAATTTTTGTTACATTCCTGTTAGCCAACAGGATAGCTCAGTATGTTGTATCTTCTACTTCTCCCATCACATCTCTCTGATATGTTGTCATACAATGAAAGAAAAGTGATTCAACAGTTCTCTTTTTATAACCACATCTAGTACAAGGTTCTGTATGGAAGCTGAAAAGGGGGGACCATAGTGTGGGCAAGGGATGGGTCAGAGATGTGGCAGAAAGGACACAGAACTACTCCAACTGTGAAGAATGGCATGGAACTCACCGGATTCAGAATTTTTCACACTAGGTTGGGTAGCACTAAGGCAAAACAAAAAAACAGAAAACCAAACCACCAAAACAGGAGGCAAAAGTTAATAAGGACAGAAACAATTCATAAGCAATAAAAGGAACAGAGCTTTAGCCAACAGCAGGTTAAAAACCAGTAGCCAGAGACAGGAAGTATAGTTGGTCAGAAGGAAAGGAATACTACACAAGCCTCCTTCCTAAAACTGACAATAGGAGCTCAACCAGGAGAAGGTCACCTTTACTGGCTTTGAATCCTGCAAAATGTGGCTGTAAACACTAGGCTGAGATGGGAGAAGTTAATTGGATCCCCTCAATCAGTCCAGGATTGTAAAATTCAAGTGAGCCAAATCTGTTCTCTTAAGAGCGGCAGAGGAACTTCTAAAGACTGCTTACTTTTGAGAAACACATTTCTCAGAGAAAGCAAAAATCTCACTTCTTTGTAGCCTATCAGTTCAAGCAGAGGTAAATATGAAGGAAGCCTTCCAATAGTCACCCTAGCTCCACGAGAGAGAGAGAGAGAGAAAGAGTGGCTATATAGGGGCATTTGGTTCAGACAATGCAAACTTGGCTAGTAACTGATTCCCAGATCCCATCCACGGTCTGAAGCACAGAGATAAGAAATATAGAGATAGGATGATGGAAACTAGATCAGGATAAATAAAATAGAAAATCATTTCCCCTTCCCACATTCTGGAAAGTACTGTAAACATGCCTGATAGGGGAACTAACCAAAGCTTCGTTTGTGGGTTGTGCGCGTACAAATGAACTCGCACAGCCCCTTCTCGGCTTCCCTTGACAATAGTCCGCCTCTGCTCCTTCCTTCGCTATAACCACTTCGGCGGCCCTCCCTCCTGCGTTTTCCCCCAATGACATCAGTGAGGTCGCTGGGCGGACGTCGACCGCTCGCTCGTTCCCAGGAGGGCCTTGCCTTCTGATGTAGCCGGATCCGCTTCCACTGTAACGGACGAGAGGGACAGGCCCGTGAAACCCGCGATTTGCGGTCGCGGAGCTACTACATTTTGATAAAGTTGTGCTGGCCTGGACAGAGCGAAAAGAACTGTAGAGGGAAAGGTAAGAAAGCTTTAGATTTCTGTGCTTTAATAATACACGTCTTCTCTGCTGGTCTCACAACGTAAGGATAACGTAAGACTACCTGGAATGAGGAAAACACCAGTTCGGAGCGAGCAGGGTGAAGGTAGACGCAACGTTTTAAGTGTGATGGAGGAAATGTGTATACATGTTGCTGTGCCTCGCGGCAGCGATTTACGCATTCCAGCCCCTTCAGGAGCTACGCCTAATTCTCATGAATGTGGATTTAGAAGCCTGAAAGACAAGGAGGAAAATAAAGCTGGTTGAGGATTTTCGGCGCTTTGTTATTGGAAGTAGAAGCATTTAATGTGAAGCATCTATCAGTGCGATTGGATTGCGGGTATGGGGCACGCTTAGAATCCCTATTATCTGTTTATTGTAATTGCTCCCAATAAATTATCCATAGAGTTCGGACATGGGAATAATTTAGTCATAAAAAGAGAAGGCAGATTTAAAGGCGAAACTTTCCTCAAGAGAGTTCCAATTGCTTGCCTTGAATTTTTCCCCTTTTTATGCGTTTCCGGTGGTTAGCTGATGTAATGTTGCATTTTGTTTCTTCTCAAGGAAGAAACGAGAGCAATGACTTTCGTGCTTTGCTTTCTACTGTGGTCAGTTCTTCCCAAAGGAAACCTAGTATTTGGTGTAAACCTAATATTTTTCTGTCTTGTTAAACAAGAAAGATCCACATTGTGGAAAGCAACTCAAAATGTCTGGTGTTGCTATGTGAAAAGGATGTTCGCTTTAAATTATTTAGGAACAAGAAATCCTTGTGAAATGTACACAATTGTTATAGGTATAAATTTTAAATTAGTCTATAGCCTTTTAAGTTCACTGAGGCAGCAGCCATACTTCAAATTAAGTCCAGATGGGACCAAACATTAAGCTGTGAGCCTCTGAAAGAAAATCAACCTTTAGCATATTTTAAAATAAGATTTAAATATTTGTTTTTCTAATATTAACTGTTTAATCCCAGAACTAATGTTTTCTTGAGAAAATGAAAGGTTGTTAAACAACTACACAATAAATGCATTCCCAATTTTAATAAGGAAAAATGTTTTATTTACATCCAAATAAAAATTATAAACTAAGTTTCTAATTTCAACTATTGAAAATATTAGCTTTTCCTCCAAGAGTAATACATAATGGATGGAAACTGATCAAGGTGAGATTCAACCTAAAAATAAGGAGAAATTTTCTGACAGAACAATCAACCAATGGAACAGCTTTCCTTTGGAAGCTTCATCACTGGAGGCTTTGAAGAAGAGATTGGACTGCCATTTGTCAAAAATGGTGTGGGTCTGCTTGGGTGGGTGGGGTTGGACTAGATGACCTACAAGGCCCCTTGCAACTCTATTAATCTGTAATCTCTAATAATACTGAATTCCTGATTAAAATGTTCTGTAGCAATTTTTATAATTATTTATTCAAATAATGGCATATATTTCTAAATATGTCATGATTGCATTTGATTTCAAATGTACAGCATTTTGAAAGGCCCGGAAAGCAATTACCAATATCCAGTTGTATAAACTGGTATTCTGTATAAGACTTAAAGTAATGTCTCCTTGAATCAGACTTCATTTTCTGTATATCAGTCAGAATAGAGCTGGAAGGGATCTTGGAACATTGGTCGGATTCAAATAATTTAACAGCCGATTATCTGCCCTAATGACCAGCTGAGTAGGCATGGCTGGGTGGTCATGTGACTGGGTGGTCATGGCCAACTCAATGTCACTTACATTAAGGGGCACTTTGCCTAGCCTCTCCACCTCTCCCCTCCCCCTCCCCAGTCACTCCTTGTCATGCCTGGCTCTCCTCAACTTATAACCACAATTGAGCCCAAAATGTACTTTGCTAAGTGATAAATTTAGTAAGTGAATTTTGTCCCATTTCATGACTTTTCTTGCCACAGTTGTTAAGTGAATCACTGCAGTTGTTAAGTTAGTAACAGGCTGTTAAGTGAATTTGGTTTCCCCATTGACTTTGCTTATCAGAAGGTTGCAAAAGGGGATCACATGACCCTGGGAGACTTCCCACACTAGTCATATACAATTCCTGTAACTGTTCTTCATATATTTTTGTCTCCAAGCCTTTAATAATCTTACTAGTTGTTTGCACTTTCCAAAGTCTCACCATCTTTTTTAATGCTGAGACAAAACTGGATGCAGTATTCCAGGTGTGGTCTTACTAAGGATTTATAAAGCGGTATTAATAGTTCGTGTGATTTTGATTCTTCTAAATTAGAATTGAGAGCTATTATGGCAGTTACTTGGAATGTATATGTGTATGGGGAAATTGCTAGAGAGAAGCAATGTACCCACCCGAAACCCATCCTCAAAGGTGCATTTTACATGTAGGATTTTTGTTGCATGATGAATAATCAATGCAACTCTTTGAGATCATCTTTAAAATAATGACTGGAAGAGAAAAAACTTCATTTCACAGTGAAGACAGTTTTCATTTATTTAAAATAGTAAATATGGTTTATGACCAGCGAGTTAAAAAGAAAAAAGAAAAAGTAATAAAAGTATGCAAAAGTCATACAATTAGAAATAAAAGCCTAAAAATCTAAAAAGAAAAGATAAAAGTAAAGATAAAATTAGAGAGTAAAAAGATTACAAAATATCTATACTTATTACTACTTAGAGGAGCATAGTGGTAAAGCCAATATTTTCATTCTGTTTTGGTAGTGGCTGGTAAAAACTTAACTATTCTATTCATGACAGTTAAATTCTGACCATGAAAGAAGGATCTCACTCAAGGTACAATTGAACTTTACTAATCAGGGTTGTTAAAGGAATAGAGATGATAGATGTTATCATCACAGGAACAACAGAAGGAAATATGGGCAAGAGTTTCAGACTCATTCAAATTGCAAGGACTGATTCTTGGTACAAAAGGAACTCTTCCACCTTCCAGTATCAGTGTAAGGAAGAAGTTGAGCCTGACCAGGCACAAAGCTCTGTGGTATTTTGCACAGGTGAGATTAAAATGATGTGTGAAGGCACAAATGAGTTCTAGTTAAGAACTGGCCAGTAAAGAATGTTCCAGATCCATCTGCAAAAATGTGCTTGAGGCACAGCAAAAGACCTGGAAGACAGCATGCAAAAAGGAATGAATTGTATGGGTTTAGGGATATTATAGAAGCATACCTGTGAATTGGAAAGCATCTTTGAAACTGATTTAGCTTTAAACAGCTTTATGGCTGCCAAGATCATCTACTGACTTCTGCAGTAACAAAAATCATAACATTGCCTTGATACTGTTATTGCCTTTGTTGGAGACTCTCATTTCTCTTAAAGAAGACAGTTATAGCTCTTAATACCAGGAGGTGATCTTCACGGTTTTGACAGCTGAAGAAAATAAATTGGACACCTTTTTTGCTTTGTTGCATTAACTGGGTATAGCCAACATGCTTAGTCAGTGATTGAAGGAACTTAATAAGATCACACCTCCAGTATTTTATGGTGTATTTATTTAAATATTTCTTTTCCAAATACAAAAGGATAGATATTTTCAATACTTTCAATATTATATTAATGACAAATAAGGATAAATTATTAGATAAAATGCTGCTTGGACCCTGCACATATTATTCTGGACAGATATTTTATGGTGAAGAAGATGGGGAAAGGGTAGCAATGCAATTAAAGGGAGGAAGGGGAATGGAAATTTGGGTGAATCGGTACTGTGGAAGAAACAGGTAAGCTAACTGGGCATGCGTAGGGCACCCAAAATAAGGGAAAGGAAGAAGCAGAAGGTCTGGCCTGCAGATACACAGGTTTTGTAGAGGAAGGGAAAGAAAGGAATGAGATGAATAGCTTTGCCAATTTGCTGGCCCTCTACTAATTTCTTAATTTTTGTCAGGTATTCCAGGACACCTTGTCTCCTGGAATTGAAGAACAGGAAAGAGAGATCTGTGTATTACAAACATACCAATGATACTTTTATGCTGTGTCTCCAAATGTCACCTGGCAATTTTGTAGAGATGCTACATTGTATGGGGGGAACCTCACACACCATGTCTTTGGGTTGAAAAGAAATTCCTCAGTGCCAGTTTTTGGAATCAGCCATCCAGCTGATTTATTACATCCTCATGAGATATGTGATCAGTTGAGCCTGAAAGAGGCAACAGCTTCATTACATTCTAGCATGAAAACAGAGGCATTGGTCAGTTTCTTGCACCAGCATGATAGGGGCACTGAAGGAAAAATAATAGGACTATGTGAGGTTTCGAAGAGTGATTTTCCATCAGACATATTCAGTCAATTAACCCTCTCATCACTTTGAAGTACCAAATTGAATTGGGTATTTTGAACTGCTTTACAGACAATTGAAGAATATTTGGAAATATATGGACTTTTTTGTTTTGTTTTTTCTGTCATGTATGACCTGAGATTTAGTTGAGTAGAATATTAGAATTAGTAGCATGGCTAACCAGTGAGAGTTATATTCTCCATAAATTCTGCCAATCTGAGCACTTGTGAAAGTGCTGTTCTGTTTGTTTCGTACATTTAGGGTTTGTTGAGCCAGACAAACTCAGATTTATTGCATTGTTATTTGTTTTTCTTCATCAGAGAGAAACTGCTGATAGTGACAGGTTAGTTTTCACATCTGTAAAAGGTAAGTTGGGAACAAATTTCCATCCTGGGAAGACAATCTTGGCTCAAATTTAACTTCTTTATCTGTGATGGGTTATAATAACACAGAATCAAAACACAAGACCATAAAGGTCATCTAATCCAATCCCCTCATAACGCAAGATCTCTTAGAGTTAACACTGGCAGACAACCATCCAATCTGTTTGAAGATTTTAATAAAGGAGAACTCACCACATTATGTATATTCTATTCTGCTGACAGTTTGTGCAGTCAGAAAGTCCCTTGTAATGTCTAGCTTGTACTTTTAACCTGTTGATTTTGATCCTTCCCTCTTAGTCATTAGAGACTAATTATATCTATCTCAGATATTTGAAGACTGCTTCATATCTCTAGTCATTGGGCTGATGTTGGGTGACTTCAACCTTCATGTTTTGGGGACTGGGTTAGAAAAGACTGAGGCTTTCTGGCTTCCCTGAAAACCATAGACTTTTCCTAGGTAATCCCCAGTTTGATATATGTGGATGGGCATATTTTGGACCTTGTCTTTTTCTCAAAACAATTGTGCTGAGATCTGGATATGGAGGGCAAATCCATTGCCATGTCAAATCATTTCCCCCTTCAGATAACATGAATGGTGATGAATTCAATGCAGATGAATTCTGGAAAGCACCTTGCCAAATTCTTAGCAATCTTATAATGAACCTATTGAGTCTCTGGTGGCATCAGGCCTTGTGGCATCAGGAAGCAATCTGGGTTCTTATCACCATTGTTCTTTAATGGCCAATGTGCATCAATCCCTGATAATTATTTGCCCCAGGTTGGAGAGAAGATGCTGTCAGTATTGATAGTCTGTCAGGATTTGAATTGGATGAAACAATTTATCAGGGTATTCTGATTGCTCTGGTGTTATCTCTGCGTATTACCATGGGATTAGGTTTGTTTTGTTTTGCCCTTTTCTGAAAAGATCATATTAAAAAGCCCAAGAACATACACAGAATATTTCTACCTCCAGACTCACAAGCTCAAGTTCCCTCACACTTTTGGCACTGAGTGTCAATATCTTTTTTTATATTGTGATGACCAAAACTGGCTGTAGTATTCCAAGTGTGGTTATACTAAGTATTTGTAAAATGGTACTAATACTTCACATGATTTTACTTGTATCCCTGTATTAATTCAGCCTTAGATTGTATTGACTTTTTGGCTGCTGCTGCACATTGTTGGTTCATATTTAAGTGGACTCCCAAGATCCCTCTCACAGTTACTACTATTGAGCAATGTTCCGTCCAATCTTTATCTGTACAAATGATTTTTCTTGCCTAAGTGTAAAACCTTATTATGAATTTCATTTTGTTAGATAGGGCCCAGTGTTCAAGTCTATCAAGATCTTTTTGGATCTTTAGCTTGACTTCTGAGGTGTTAGCTATTCCTGCCAGCTTAGTAGCATCTGCAAATGTGATGAATTCCCCTTTTATTCTCTCATTTAGATCATTTATGAAGTTATTGAAGTTACTGGGCGCAAAACGGAATCTTGAGGTACTCCACTGTCCAACTCCCTCCTTATTGATTTAGTTCCATTGAGGGCTACTTCTTGAGTGTGTTACAAATCCATCTGGTGGTGATGCTCTCTATCCCATACTTCCTAGCTTACTGAGAACTAGGTTGTGTCTACTTTGTCAAATGCCTTACTGAAATCTAAGTATACCTTATCCACTGCATTTTGCTCATCCACTAATTTAAATCACTTTGTCAAAGAATGAAATAAAATTTGTTTGGTATGATCTGTTTTTGACAAACGCATGTTGGCTTCTGGTCACAATTCTGTTTGCTTGTAGGTGTTCACAGATTTGTTGCTTGATTATCTCTTCCAAGATCTTCCCAGGTATTGATGTCAGGCTGATTGGTCTGTAATTTCCTGGATCTGGTTTTATTCCCTCTTTTTTGAGAATGGAAACCACATTGGCTCTTTTCCAGTCCTCAGGTAGTTCCCCAGTGCTTCAAGAACTTCGAAAGGCATGTGTCACTGGTTCAGGAATCGCATCTGCCAGTTTCCTCGGAATTTTGAGCTGTAATCCATCAGAAGCTGGTGATTTGAATTCATATAGTGTTGATAAGGTCTTACCTTATTTTTACTTATTTTAATTTGAGTCGGAGCCTGTGTTTTACAGTTCTGTTTTTGGTAAATTGGAGTGTATTATCTTTTTGTGTGAAGACAAATGAAAATACTAAGTTAAGCTGTTCAGCTGTCTTTGTACTGGTTGTTACTTCCTTTGCAAATATCTGAAGATATTCATTGCAAATCGTATTTTGTTAGCTTTCCTAACCTTTCTAACTTCATCTTTGCAGGTGGTCAGGCTATTTGTTTGTCTTCTGCCTTAGTTATTTGTCGCTCTTTCCATTTTTTGTACTATCCTTTTTTTCTTTTAATTGGCCAGAGAATTCTTTGTGCAACCATACTGTTTTTTTCTTGGTTTTCTTGTTTTTCTTTTTCAGAGGTATTGAGCTGCAGTGGATTTTTCTAATCATATTTTTCAAAGTTTTCCAAGCTTCCTGAGTTGGTTTCTTCTTTAAGATTTTCATCCATGGGATCTTTCCCAAAATCTAAGACACTAGTTTATGATCTGTTGCTTGTCATGGTATTATATTGAATTCTAATATGACATGGTCATACTCCCCCAAAGTTCCTGCAACTTCAATGCTCTCTGTCACTTCTTCTCTGTTAGTAAAGAATAAGGTCCAGAATGATTATGAGAATGAATATGAGAATAAACATGACAATGAATATTGGGAAAACATGTTGTGTAACAAATCATTAAGAGAGTTCCAAATTGTACAAAGATCTCTCTGATAAACTGAAAAACAAAAAGGACAAGTACAAAAAATGGAAAGAGGGGCACATAACTAAGGCAGAATGCCAGCAGATAGTCCAAATCTGCAAAAATGAAGCTAGGAAAGCAAAGGCTCAGAATGAACAAAGTCTTGCAACAAAGTCAAGGATAATTTTAAAAAGTTTATTTATAAACATATAAATAAGAAAAAAAAGTCAAGGAAACAGTTTATTTGCTAAAGAGAGAAGGTGGCAAGGAAGTAACAGGCAGTAGACAGAAAGCAGAGATTCTTATCTCATTATTTGCATCAGTCTTCAGGCAAAAAGAAACTAACGTTCCAACTTACCAAAAACAGAACATAAAAGACAGGTAGGAATGCAAATTACAATAAGCAAAAATAAGGTAAGAGAACACCTGTCAGCTTTAAAGAAATTCAAATCACTTGGTCCTAACGGATTACATCCCAGAGGTCTGAAGGAACTGGCAGATGTGATCTCAGAACCATTGTAACATATCTTTTCAAAGTCCTGGAGCACTGGGAAACTACCTGAGGACTGGAAAAGAGCTGACATGGTTGCTATTTTCAAAAAAGGGGAGAAAAACAGACTGAGGAAATCACAGACCAATCAGCCTAATATCAATATCTGGGAAGACACTGGAAAAATATAATAAAAAAACAGATCTTAGGGCAGGGTATAAAATGTACTTGTTTAAAAAAACAGGCCCATTACTATTATTATATTTCTTGAGCTGTCCAGTAGTCCAGTAGTTCCACTATAAAATCCATGGAGATCTCCCTCCAACACTTGTGATTTTGCCACTGGCTGATGGAGTCCCAGAATCTTCCCCAGACTCTTCTTAGCAAATGCACAAATAGGGCAGCTGGCCAAGTGGTATGGTATTCAATGGTATTCTTTAAGGATTGCCACCAGAATTGGCATTTCACAAGGTGTAGGGGTTTTATAAAGCCAAAATGTCCCAGTTTTTTTTGAATCATTGCTTCTTTGCAAGACCGCAGTTCATTGGCTCTCTGGAATCTATAGCTGAGCTTCCACCCAAGCTAAACCATCGTATAAACTTTTGCCTTTGAACCATTCATCCTCCTCTAACGCCACTTTCAGTGCTGCAAGCAATTCATCTGCCATCTGTGGAGTTAGTTTTTCCTGTCCCCTAGTGATCACTAGGGCTACTAGTTGCTGGGAAGGGATGATCGGTCTCTTGACTTTAGTTTTAAAGCTGTTATATTGGGGTAACCTCAAAAGGGTGTCAGCTAGGAATTTCCTTCCCTTGGGAGATATCACAATGTGAAATTGAAGCAATTGAACCCACCAGACTTGTTTTGGGAACTTTCCCCAGGAACTTCAAAGCCTCCAGGTTTTTGTGGTCTGTCCATACTTCAAAAGGGGTCTTAGCCCCTTCTAGGAAGTGACTCCAGGTTTGGAGTGCCCAGTGTACTGCACTGACTTCCTTTTCCCACACTGCCTATTTCTGTTCTGTTTCAGTTAATTTCCTGGAAGTATATGCACATGGCTACAGGACCCCTTGGTTGTATTTCTGCAGAAATACAGCACTTGGATGACAAAGGGGGCATTCGAGTCTGGGTGCTTCAATACGTTCAGCTGTAAACAAGCTTTTGAGCTTCTCAAACATTGCTTGGCACTCCATTGTCCACTTTAGAGGTTGTCTAGGTTTAGGTTTCCCTTCCCCTTTGGTTTTCATCAGGTTAGTAATGAGCAGTGCTATTTGGGTGAATGATGGGATGAATTGGTGATAAAAATTTACAAATCCCAGGAAACTTTGTAGTTTGCTTATTGGGTGTGGGATGGAGCCTAGTCAAACACAGCTTGCACATTTCCGGGGTCCATCTCAATCCCCTTGTGGGAGATACAGTACCACAAATAGTTAATTTTACATTTGTGGAATTTACACTAAGAAAGTTTAGTGTATAGCTAAGTAGCATGAAGTTTTTTAAGCACTGCTCTTCAGTAGTTTCATATGCTCTGCCATAGTTTCAGAATGTCATCAAGATAGACTCCTTAATATAGGTACTCATGCAGGACCTCATTAATCAGCTGCATGAAGACAGCAGGGGCACCCTTCAGTCCAAAGGGGAGTACTCGGAATTGAAAGCATCTTAGAGGGTAGTTAAATGCCATTTTTGATTCATCTCCCTCTTTGATCCTCACATGATAGTATGCCTCCTGCAAATTTAATTTAGTAAAGATTTTACCCTTTGCCAAGTGGGATAGTGTGTCTTTCATCAAAGGCAGGGAGTAAACATTCTCAATGCAAATCACATTTGGCCCACAGTAATCCATGCATAAGGGATTCATTTTTCTTTTTCTGGAATAACACCGTAGCATCCACTTGAGGTTGGCTGACTGGATTAACTCCTGCTGCAGGTTTTAGTCAATCAATGCCCAGAGCTCCTCAAGCTCTCTTGGGGTTGTAGAATACAGTTTAGGCTTGGGCAGTTTGGCCACCAGCAATCTCTCTCTGGAACAGTCCATGAGGCAATGAGGGGGGAGCACAACCGACTCCTTCTCACTAAAAACATCTCATAAGTCCCAGTATTCCTTGGGGATATGGGGATCCATGAAAAGATGGTCTGCTATAGATTCTCCACAGTTTTATACTTAGAATGTTTTCTAAGTCAGAATAAACTTCTCTGGGAAAAGGGAAGCTTTGGTAATTAACCCCTTGGCTCCCCCCCCCCCAGATGGCTGGATAATCTCAGAGAGTTTCTTGAAGAAAAAGAATTAGGTGAGACTCTGACTGGGGGTGGGGCAACCAAGAAGCAGGTTCACTGTGGAAGAACCAGCTGTTTAAAACGGACAATAAAGTCTGCCACTACTTCTGAGATATTAGCTCATTGCTTACTTACCGTTCACTTTAAAAGATGCTTCCTCTGGCTGCAGCCTTTTTCTTTTTTTGTTGAAATGTCATTTCTCAAACTCTGTGACTTTAAAATGGTGAGGAGGGGAGGAATTGGTGTATCTGAGTCAAAAATAAGCTGGAAATCACTGTGGAAACTAGAGGATTTTATATCTTTAATTAACTCTGCTGAGCTATTTTGCTTTCAAAAAGGTAAAATATTTGGGGGTCATATTACAAATGCAAACATAAAATTGTTTCAGAATAACTATGCCTCTCTGGAATGATAGCCAAAATAACATATTAAGATGGAATAAACTGCATTTGGGTAGAATTTCTGTAATTAAGATGAATATCTTACCAAAGATGCTCCCCCCCCCACATTATCAATAATTGCAACTGATATTCTATTTAAACAATGGCAGATGGATAGTTCTAAGTTTATATGGCAAGGAAAAAACTAAGAATTAGATATAAAGTACTATAAGATGCTAAGGAAAGAGAGGTTTGGGTTTACCAGATTTGAAATTATATTTCTGTGCTTGTTTGATCTGGCTAAAAGAGTGATGAACTTTCAGAATAAGAGGCTACTTGAACTAGAAGGTCATGAATTAAGATTTAGATGTCATGATTACTTATGGTATGACAAGGTTAAAAAAAATGTTGATTTTAGCAACCACTTTGTTAAATGTGCCATTCTAAGAGTTTGGAATAAATATCAAACAAGGTATAATGCTTTTTGATTGCATCTTTATTAAACTACATGACACATGATGTCAGAAGTATCTGAATCCATGCTTTCTCGATATATTTGATGCATATCAGCTGGTCCTGATATGGTCCTGGAAGCCAAGTATTTGAAGCAAGGAAATCAGCATTATGGCAGCTGCTAATAACATACCACTGCCTGAGGCCATGAGGGTGAGCGGAGATTGCAGCAGCAACTGGGACAAGTTCAGGGCTGAGTTTGAGGATTATTCTTTAGCCACAGGCTTAAATGACAAGTCGGCAGCAGTACAAGCTGCCATGCTGAGGAGATTGATGGGCAGCGAATGCCTCCATGTCTACAAGTATAATTTATCTCTTACTGAGGAGCAAAAGGGTGATACTAAAGCTATCCTAGAAGCCTTGGAAGTCTTTCTCAGACCTCTTTAAAATGTCATATATGAAACATATATATTTGGCAGCTGTAAACAAGAAGAAAGTGAAGCAATAGATAGTTTCATCACATGGCTAAGAGAAAAAGCTGCAAGCTGTGATTATGACTCTCTGTGAGATAAACTTATTTGTGATAAAATAGTTTCGGGTATCACCAGTGAAAGCACATGACGCCACTTCTTGAGGGAACATAATTTAAGCTTACAAGCAGCAATTGAGATGTGTCATACCACTGAACTTACAAACAAACAGTTGAGAGCTCTAGAGCGGGATAAAGAGATTGACTGTTAATGCAGCTTCTAAACAACAGCTAAGCATGACGAACCACCATCACAAGTGCCTAAAACTCAGCTTTACAACTCATCCAGAAGCAACCCAGTATCATGTAAGTACTGTGGTAGTGTGCATGTACAAGAGAGAGAGCAGTGTCATGCCCCTGTCAGAGTTTGAATCCGAGGAGGAAGATTAACAGCTGACAGGGAGTGGGAGTGTGGCTCTCTTGGCTGTGGAGGAAACTGGGGAAGGGCAAAGTCCAGCTGGGCAGAGCAGAGGAGAGATAGAACAAGGGAGAGGAAGTTCAGAGGAAGATCCAGGCCCACCCGCTCTTCATCCTAGGACACGCAGGGAGGAACGGAGAAGAGAGCAACATGGATTGCATGGCTTACAGGGGAGGAAAGGGCCCTGATTCCCTTCATTAGCCACACCTGGGCATGAGAATTTAAAAGAAATGCATGCTGAGTGCAGCAGCTGCTGGGAGAAAATGTGAGTTTATCTTGTATTGACTTTGCTTATCTGTGTTCCTGGGATCTTCACAACCATGTGGAGTTATTGCCATTCCTTCACGTCTGGAATTCTTTCTCCTGCTCTGCCGGACTAATTACCTCACCTTGCCTTGATTGGACTTATAGTTTTTGTTGGCCATATTTTGGACTTGATTCTTTGCAGCCAAAGGCTGTTCCTGGGAGAGTTTTTATCCAGCCAGAAGGTAACCAGGACATTGGGGGCAAAGTTGGAGCTAATAAAGGGACTCCTACTGATTATCTGACTGTGTTGTCTTTGTGCCATGCCCCGGGTCATCACAGAGCAGTGTCCTGCATATGGAAAAATCTGCAGAGTGTGTGGGAGGCAAAATCACTTTGCAGGAGTGTGTCTGTCACATAAAATGGAAGTGAGGAAGCTGCACACAATTGAGCAAATGTCAGACCCGGGGGATGCATCTTTGTTCACCCTTTTGTGATTTATATAAAAGAATGCATTGATGCAGTACACTCTAAGAAAAAAAAATGGTTCATCAGTCTCAGATTTAATATAATTCAACCCTGTCATCTGGACTTGGGTGCAACATATGATGTTATGAGTTTAAAGGATAAAATAAAACTGGTACCTGAGATTCCTTTTCAGCCTAGTAGTACGAAACTGATGTTATATTCAAGGGAACTAATGGATTCATTTGGCCTATTTCAAACAGAATGCAGCACGCAGGGGGGCATTTATGAACTTGAATTTGAGATTGTGGAAGCCAATCAGAAACCACTATTGTCAGGATCAATATGTGAGCATTTGGAGTTGATGCAGTTCACTATTCTGGCTGAGTTACACTGTCAGGGTTCTGACAGATACCCTAATTAAATCATGAGCCTCAAGCTAAGCTTCAAAAGAAATCCAGTTATTTATTAGGACCTTCATCCTGGCATGGACCAG
Source organism: Pseudonaja textilis (assembly GCF_900518735.1). Next base: position 4,676,667 of record NW_020769344.1, read on the forward strand.
GTGGAGCCAACTCTGACCTCAGTTAATTCACGCTTTGCTTCTGACCGTTTCCCCCTCCCCTCAATATGTGTCATTAGTCACATTCCCCGACGAAGCAATTTTGTGGGTTGTAAAAGTCACTCCCTCTGGCCACTGTGGGTTTCCATGGAGATGACCTCGGTGTATCGGTTGGAATGTGCCTTGTTTTGACTGAGATACCAGCTCCTTGATGCGGCTGCGAAGTTCGCTTTCCCATCCCCCTTACCTATGGCAACTCGAGAGCAGGTCAGGGATGCTTTGCGAGTTGACATACAATGTTGCAATTCATTCCTCAAAACCACTGCAAGGCCACTGACAAAACAGCAAATCCTCCAAATCTAGAAGGTGATGTTTGAGAGCCCCATAACATCTGTTCCAGGAGAGGTTCACTTTGAACTTGACTCCAGTACAAAGTGTCCCACGTAATGTCCCTATAGCCATTAAGCCACAGATCAAAGCGCAACTGGACAAGTATGAAGTGGAAGGACATATTATTTCAATATCTGAGCTTACAAATTGGATAAACAACATGGTGCTTGTTGATGACAGAGATGCCTTTTTACAGAGTAAACTGGATGAAAAGAGTAGCTACATGACCACATTCTGGATTTCACAGGGCAGAAAGAGATGGCTCAAATTACCTTTTGGAGTTTGTGGGCTCAGTGGAATTGAGCCAATAGCTGATGATATTCTCATAGTTGGCTGTGGTGAAACAGTTGAAGAAGCTGAGCACAACCATGATGAGAAGCTAATAGTGCTATTAGATCGGTGTAGGCAGATGAGTGTTGTGGCCTGCCAGAGTCAGACAGTGAGGAGGTTGGGGAGGAAGTTGAGCCAGTTCTGGAGTCTGGGGAAGGTTCTGGAGTCTGGGGAAGGCTTTATGTCAGACACAGAAAAAGAACCAAGGGCCATCCAACATTTCCCAGCCACCAGAGAGGCAGCTGCCTTCGGAGACTAAGATAAGTGGGGAGGAGGAATAGCTGTGGCCTGTTCCAGATGCATGTATGTGCAGAGCTGTTAGGAGAGGGGAACAACAGAGGTCAGGGAGTTGACTCAAGAAACAAAGCACACATGGATGCTGAATGGCTCCTCCCTGACTGGGGAAATAAATAGAAGGAAAGGGGAGTGGTGGTTGTAGGAGACAAGAGTTCGGATTTCTGTAGATTTGGCTTATCATGTTTCGTGCCTCAGAAACTGCTTGCCAGAACTTAATTTGCAGCTTTACCGCTGGGAGCTCATGGCCTGGCAATTATCTCAAGGAACTGATAAGGCCTGTTACTGCATTTAATTTTTGAAGGACTATTGCCTGGACTTTTCATTGTGTGAATGCCATTAATTCACAGGAGATAAATAAAAGAGGGGTTTTTCGGGACAAGGAGTCTGTTTCTTGTTTCTGCTAAGGCTGGGTCAGAACAGTGAATCTAAGGCTCAGTGTAATGAAATTGCAGTTTAAGGTGCAAGAAGTCTGCTTCCATGGACATGCTCTTTCCTCATGAGGCTTCAAAGCTGATCCAGATAAGATTATTGCCATTGTGGACATGCCATCGCCTACTAATGCCAAATCCTTGCAGAGATTTATCAGTTTTGTTACATACTTAGCAAAATTTCTGCCACACCTGTCTGAGGTGTGTCAGCCATTGAGACACCTTCTGTACAAAGATGTGGTTTGGCACTGGCTTCCCAAGCATGACCACGCAGTACAAGAGATAAAAAGTTTGGTCACCATTGCTCCAGTGTTCAAATATTGGTCCTTTAGAGATAAAATCAATGTACAAAATGGGATCTTGTACAAGGGTCCAAGAGTCATAGTGCCAAAGTCACTGTGAGCAGAGATGCTATTACACATACACTCAAGCCACATTGGGGGTGAGGCATGCTGTAGACAAGCCTGTGACACTCTTTACTGGCCTAACATGCAAGGCAAAATCAAGGAGTTTGTTAGCAATTGTTCCACCTGCAATGAATATGCACATGCACAACAAAAAGAAACCATGATGTCACACGAGGTACCTTCACATCTTGGTAGGTTGTCAGTACGGATTTGTTCAACTATGCAGGAAAAGAATACCTGATATTAGTTGATCATTACTCTGACTTTTGGGAAATTGAACTCCTTTCTGATTATTCAGCTGAGACTGCTTTTAAAAGATGCAAGGCTCAGTTTGCATGTCATGACCAACCAGATAAAGTGATCTCGGATAATGGCCCTCAGTTTACAAGCCCATAATTTAGGAAATTTGCCACTGAGTGGGAGTTTGAGCATGTGACTACTTTACCACATCATCCACAAGCTAATGGCAAAGCTGAATCAACTATGAAGATCGCTAAGAATCTATGCAGGAAAGTTTATAGTGAAAGTAAAGACCCATGGAAAGCCATTCTACATTGGAGAAATACCCCAACTGAGGGCATGGACAGTAGTCCAGCACAAAGATTGATGTCAAGGAGACTAAACACATCCTTACCAGTGGCAGATAAGCTGCTTGAGCCCTCTGTGATACAAGGGATCACAGAAAAATTGCAGCTGAAGACATAAGTGGTCAAGGCAAGACAAATCATCCAGAGATTTTCCAGAATTGAAGATTGGGGAATAAATCTGTATGAGACCACTGCCTGGAGATCAAACAGGCCACTGGAAAATGGGTAGCTATTTACAACAAGTGACATCATGCTCCTGTCTAGAGCATATTGAGGGAACTCTATTGTTGCAGTCGTGTGGATTTGCATGTGTCAGCATTCCAAGTAACAACCCCCAGAAAAGAAGATTCTGGGCTATCATTTCCTCAAAGTTCCATTTTATTAGACATGTCATATTGGCACATCTGGGGAAACCCAAACCTGAGAGTTCCAGGTTTTCCCCCACCCAAAAGAAAATCCATCCCCTGCACCCACAAGTCCATCACCTGGTCAAATCATGTCTTCATCCCGACTGGAGACTACCCCCAGTCACTCCCCTCCAGGTGCAGGAAAAACGTCCTTGATTCCCAGAGAAAGGAATGTTGTTGTGGCTAATCTTCCACCACTTCTTTGCAATCCCCCCTCCCAATTTCCCAGGCACTAAATGTGGCAGCCTCGAAGCTCCAAAGAAAAATATAGCTTCCAAGTCTGACAGGGTGGATGAGCAGCCAATTTTTCCATATTCAGTTGACAGGCCAGATGCACCTGGTATAACCACACCACATTTACCCACTGACAATAAGGAATGCACAGTGATGATGCCTCAGACCAATGTTAATGACAGTCCTGAGCGAGCCAGCATACCTGACAGCAGTCAAACGCTGGATGCTCCAGTAAGTGGCGAGAAGAGTCCAGCGGCCTCAGTGAGGTCAGAGAACCTCTTAGTGCAAAGAGTGTCAGCCTGCACAAGAGAGTCTGTCTTCACCCATAGTGGCAGATGTCCGCAGCCACCCAATAGACTTAATCTGTAGAAAGTGTTGGTACTGGTTCTCTTCCAAACTTTTACAATGTGTGTGTTGTTAACACAAAAAGGGGAAGATGTTACAGGTATTATGTCTGCCTTGTATGCAGCTTTATTCCTCTCTAGCAATCATCTTCATTGTTTTGTGATGCATTTCCTGCCTCTCTAAGATGTACTTCTATCTGCTTCTGAGGCACTCCTGTTCCGTGTGTGTGTATTCTCAATGATGGCTTGTATAGCATTTTTTAACTGCATCTTTATTAAACTACATTAAATTACATGAAGGTTCTCTATGAAGATGCCTCCTTGGATGTCCCCCCAGGAAGCTTTTTTCAGAAAAGAAATAGTGGCAGAGCCAGACTGGTGGACTTATTGTAGAATAATATATTTTAATTTTGGTGATCCTAAAAGGTAAAGGTTCCCCCGTACATGCATGCTAGTTATTGGCTCTAGAGGTTTTGCTCATCTCCATTTCTAAGCCAAAGAGCCAGAGCTATTCGAAGATGTCGCCATGGTCATGTGGCCGGCATGACGAAATGCTGAAGGAGTGCTGTTACCTTCCCACCAAAATGGTCCCTATTGGCAGAATCTAGGACAAGTAACAGGAGCTCACTCCATTACATGGGGCTAGGGATTCGAACTGCTGAACTACTGACCTTCTGATCAACAAGCTCAGCATCTTAGCCACTGAGCCACTGCATCCCTGTTGGTGATCCTGTCCTCAAAAATGAATTGGAAATCCTGTGTGGTAGTGATGAACATATTATAGATAAGGTCTATAATTTGTTATTGAATTTGAATTTGGAAAGTGAATATGTAAAGCATTGTATGATTCAGTGGGTAAGGAACTTTGGATATACAGTAATGCTTGAACAATGGGAAAATATGTGGATGAAAGGTTTAAAATGTACACTAAATTACAATTTAAAAGAAAGTTTTTATACGATGCTGTATCATTGGTATTTAACACCAGACAAGTTATCAAGAATGTATAAAGATATTTCAAATGAATGTTGGAAATGTAAAGAATGGACTTTATCATTTATGGTGGACATGTGATAAAGCAAAAAAATATTCAGTAGGATTCATATATAATACAGAAGATTCTTAAAGTCAGTATAGATATAAAACCAGAAACTTTTGTTTTGGATTTAATGGAAAGAAACTTGGGAAAAATTATAACCTTGATGTTATGTATGTTGATGGCAACTAGATTACATTATGCACAAAAATGGAAGGACACTTTGATTCCCACAAACGATGAATGGAGTGGATGGAGTTAATAAAGATGGCTAAATTTACTACTTTGACAAAAAGAAAAAACACAATTACTTTTGTTTCTACCTGGAAACTGCTTCTGGACTTTGTTCTTGAGGTGGGAAAAATTGAAATTTGATTTGGGGTTTTACCAATTAGAGTTATTGTTATAGAAATGGCTGGTTTATACTGTTATGTAAAAGTAAAAAGTTGAGGTTTGATGTTATTCTAGTGCACCAAAGGGTGTAGAAGTCAACACCTTTTCTTTCTTTTCCTCTTCTTTTTCACTTTTCCCTACTCTATTTTTCATATTATTTGCTTTTGTATTTTTGTATTTTATATTATGAACTAATAAAAGGGGATTCAGGGGTTCATTTTGGGGTGCTCCTGCATCACAGACCCAATTTCTCTCTGCTTCCCTGCCTGAGGTGCGAAGCTAGGTTTGGTCAATGTTCTTTTGGGCGCTCCCTCAGGTGTCTTTTGCCAGATCTTTAATAATCTCCTGCTTCAATTTATTGATCCCTTCCCCGTGGTTTGGTGGTTTCTCTCTTCTCTACCAGAAAAGATCTCCACCACCTGCAATTTCTGCGATCGGAGTGCTGAGCTAGGTCATTTTTGACTTCTTTGGCTAGAATATACCACCCATGGAGGATGTGTGGGGTACCCCTGAAGATGCAGGTGTTATATGTACTTATCCTTTTTTTCCCTTTCAGTTGGTCAGAGAGTTTTTTATGTAACCATACTGTTTTTTTTCTTGATCTTGTTTTTCTTTTTCAGTGGTATTGAGATGGAGTGGGCTTTTCTAATCATATTTTTTTCAGTTTCCCAAGGTTTTTGAGTTGGTTTCCCATTAAACACTTTCATCTATGGTATCCTTCCCAAATTCTCTCTGAGTTTGTTAAAATCAGCTCTTTTAATGTCTAAGACGATGGTTTGATTATGTTCTGTTGCTCATGTCTTCTTTATATTGAATACTAATATGACATGGACACTCTCTCCCCCAAAATTCCTGCAACTTCAAGCCTCTCTTTCACTTCATCTCTGCTAATAATATGGTCCAGTATAACTTTCTCTCTAGTTGCTTCTTTATCTTTAGAGTGAAAAAGTTGTCAGCTAGATTGGTCATGAACTGTTCAATCTCTCACTTGTTGCTGAGTTTGTCTCCCAGTTGATGTCTTGATATTTGAAATCCCCCATGTATTTCCTATATACATTTGCTAACTGATAAGCAAAAAGTTCATTATTTCTTCTGCTTGGTTGAGTGACCTATAGTATACACCTTTGGCAATGACGTTCTTTTTTACTTCTAGCAGGCTTTCATCCTTGCTTTTGTGCATCTCTGTGGAGAGGAAGCAATCACTTAACATATAATTCAATTCCACCTCTTTTGTTAGGTCTGTTTCTTTTGAATAATTTGTATCCTTCTATCAGTATATTCCAGTCATTAGTTTCATCCCACCAAGTGATTGTAATGGCAACTATATCATATTTAACTCTGTGTACTTCAAGTTCACCCTGTTTGTTCCCTAAACCTTGAACTTGAGTATCTAGGCATTTAAGTTATTTGCGGCTGACCCTGGGTCTGCTTCCATCTCCTACTTTGCATCTGAGTTTTTCTTCTTTCCCTTCACTCCCTACCTCTTGTTTGATTGGTTGTCTAGTGGGTTTTGCTTGGAATTAGGTCTTAAAGGTCGTAAAGTTTTGTCCTCCTTCCCCACCTTTTAGTTTAAAGCCCTTCTGATAATGGGAGTCAGTCATTGTCTGCATCTCAAAGTGCAAATGGTTCCTGTATTTTGCAATTTTTCTGGACAAGCAGACAAACCTCCAAGTGGACTCAATGACTCTCTAAAAGAATGCAAATAACCAGCTGTCTGCAAGGAATATACTTCCATTTCCCACTATCCAGTCAGAGCTAAACAAGCTTCTTGGATGAGAAGTGAAACATCTTCAAAAAAATACAAGAAAGTCCAGTTGCCTCTTGAAAAAGCACTTCCAGCCTGGATGACTGAGAATCTCCATAGACATTTAGCTATGCACTTTGGGATGAACACCCTTTGAATGGTGTGGGAATAGGAATGGATTTCCAGAAAATTGCTGAGTACAGGAACTATTTGTGCTTCAGTTTGAGATGCAGACAACACAGACTCATCCCCAATAATATAATCTAGGAATCCAAGGTTCTGTGGATGACATCAATTCATACCTTCCTCATTGGATGTTGGCCTTTTATTGAAAGAATAGATAAATAGAAGACAGTACTTGTGCTCTTAACTTCTTGACTTTCTTCTCTAGCTGCTCATAATCTTTTGTTATAGTTTTCAGGTTCATTGTCGTGTATAGAAGAAGAAAAGAGTAGTAATCTGTGGGGTTTATTATTTTAGTAAGGTTCTCAGTCACATCTTTGATTTTTCTCCAGGGACATAACGTATCTCCCTAGATTGAATGTTGAGTCTGTAGACTACAGATTCTGTTCCCCCAGGAATTGAATCTCCTATCATTAATACCTATCTTTTTTCCCTAGGGAAATCAGAGATATTTTTCTTCCTATCACAGGAATGTCAGGTGGTGCCTCTTTTCTATAAACACTTGATGATACCTCTTTTGATGTCTGCATACTTTCTTCCAGGGCGAGGCTATGAAAACAATTGTTCAGCTCCAGAGTGACTTCATTGGAGTGGGCTGGTATAGATAACAGGGGCATTGCTCTTGGTTGTTGTTTTCCTCTAGGTTTCCATCAGTCTTCTTTAGGTCCATATATAGGGTAAAAAAATAAATATATAAAACCCCAAAATAAACAACTGTTCCTTTATTATTGTTATTAAATCAATGGTAGTTCCTTTCACTGATCTCTCCAGATATCACCAAGTCTAAAATATTGTTTCAAAATCTAAAATGTATGCTACTTCAAAGTCATTGTATATAGTAATCCCTTGTGTTCAAAGAACACATGCTATTGTGCAGTTCCACCTGTGGACATGGAGTGGTCTGCTTGTGTAGTTGACCTCGAAGTCTCTTTCAAGACTCCAGGTCATTATAGAGTAACCGGCAAAACATGTCAGTCATCCATTCTGATAAGATCCCACTCATCTCCTCTGGGCTCTGCTAATCAGGGACTGTGTCAGGCTCCATAGATTTCTATAGGGATGCTGTCATTCTGGTGGGAGGAGGGAGGCTTGGGGGGGAATCTCTGTATGGAGTTTCTATTTCCTGCTTTGCTTTACTTTGTTGTAACTTTAAGGGCCCTGGGAGTGGGAAAGGAATGTGCTTCAAGCCAGGTGCCTTATCTCGTCTCAGGAGAAGAGCAGCAGTGTTGCCTTGGAGACCAGCAATTATCACTCCTCAGCCTGAGTTTCTCATAGTATCTTTGCACCTCAAGATTGGCTTGACGATGTAATAGAGGAGCTCTGTCGGGGGCTCTGTCTGTTTGGGAAGAGTTCTGTCTGCACTGGTTTAATTTACTGTTTTGAGTGTGAAATTTAGTTCCTGTGTACATCTCTTGCTATCACAATCTTCCAATAAAGGTTTCCTTTTGAAATGACTTTTGTTTCTGCTTTCTTGAGAGGATTGGCAAGGCAGGACCTTACTGATGTTTCCATCTGTTCTCTTCTTTAGGTTCATATAAAAAAAAAACAGATCAGGAAACTACAGACCAATCACTTGAACATCATTACCTGGGAAGATACTGGAAGATAATCAAAAAATAAACCTTCAAACACCTAGAAATGAGTAAAGTAATAAGTAGGAGTCAGCACTGGTTTGTTAAAAATAGATCATGCCAAACCAATCTTATTTCAAAGACCCCAGTATTTGTTCCAGATATCTTTTAATGAACAGATTAGATACCTCAGGTTGAATATCCTTACCTTCTATCTTCAGCAATGGCAATCCAAAGATTAATTCATAAGCCGATAGTCCTTACATCAGTTCTAATCCTTAATAGAGCTAAGAGCAATACTTAATTAGCTCTTGTTCCATCCAAATTTTTCCAAATGCGTGTATTACTCCAGAACAGTATTTAGAATATATATATACTTACTGCTTAGCTGTTATCTTTACAATGCTTGCTTTAAGCCCACAATTTACAGGTTTGAGCTGACCAATCTGAAGGTAATTTCCCACTTTCCTGTACCCAGATCCCTCCTATAATCCATTATGACTCTTTCCTTCCCTCCTACTAGACGATCCATCTATATACACATATATCCCGTTCCCCAGGAAACACATCTTCCCTTGCTTTTGGTTTGTAGGTCCATTTTGGAGCTACAGTCATGTTCAACTTCTGCTTTTCACCACCTAGACCCCTTATCAGATGCCATGTTGAGGGAAAAATGTAACACAGTAAACTTATTGTGAATGACACATTTAGATTTAAATGTGGTAAAGCACATAGGCTTACCAATCAGCATTGAGCCAACAATTCTGGAATACTTTGTGTCCGGAAGATGATCACTCCGGGGGCAACACATCAAAGAAGCAACAGGATAGCTGAGAAGCCTCCCCTTCCCATTGTTCCATCAAACTTGGCAGCGTAAAAATAATTTATACAAAACTTTTTCTTTCAGAGAACAGCCCTCAGAGCATAAAACAGGAAGAAAATTGCCGTAACGCTTTCCTGAAAAAAAAAAACAACCTGAGATTTCTCCCCAATGTAACTTATGCTGGGGAGACAATTGCCTAGGTGCTGCCAGCAATTTTCTTTGACAACATATCCAGAAGTGGCTTGCCAAAGCCTCCCTTCTAGAGCTAAGGAGAAAAAATCACCAGCTCAAAATCACTCAGCAAAGCCCTTATGGCAAAAACAGGATTGTAACTCACAGTTCTCCAGTTTTATAGCCTGTGCCCATAGCCACTGGACCAAATTGGTTCTCTATAAAGGTTTTCCTTCCCCTCCTTGGCTCCAAGGAAAAGGAAAACAACTTGAGCACATGCATTAAGCAGGAACTAATCATCACTTTTGCAGTAGCAAGGAGTCCCCAAAATACCTATTTTATCAGGTGTTAAATAAAGCTTCATAGGATTGTTCTTTTGACTAGAATGCCCTCAAATGTATTATTGAGGACAAATCCAGACTAAAATGCACTGGAAAATCACTGAAATTTGATAAACACACATACAAAATAGAATATTCAATTCAATCTTTATTGATTAGCCCTTGGGACATATCAAAATGCAGAATTCCAGAAACAAATTATTACTAAAATTTGACAAAAGCAGTTTAAAATAGAATTGGATAAAATACAATTTTAAAGGAAATTGGAATAAATACAATTTAAAATGAAATTGGAATAAAATACAGTATAAAATGGAATTGGGGGATTGTCTTTAGAGGTAGAGCAGACTCCCACCCAGTCGTTTCCAGGCTGGTTTCAAGGCCATTGTGCCCTGAGGATGAACTATTATCTGCCTAGCACCTCAGCATTCTCAAAACAACCTTTCTGCCAGTGGACTGATTAAGGGGTTGGACTTGGGGAAATGAAAGAATTGCTTTGTGCTTTGTGCAGTATTTTTCAGATTCCACCTTTCTTTCCTGCAATCACTTTCTGTCAATAAAAGTTCTTTTGATTCAGCCTAATGGATTCAAGAGTTTTACTTTCCTGCGGGGACAAGCTGGGGCAGGCCCTTACACTATCCATTTCAAACAAATTGTTGTCCAATTTGTTTAGACATTGGAACACTGTTACTACTTTCTCCTTTTTATTATGCTAAACATACCCAATTCCTGTTCTTTAAAAAGACAAATATGCATATAGAAACTGCCTTCTCTTTTTAAAGAAAAGTTAGGGAAAAGTAGATATCAGATCTCAAAAGGCCAAAGTTATAACTAAGCAGGAAAAAAAAAATGGTTAAAGGGAACAAAAAAACTGCATCACTGCCGCCCCACTTTTTTTTTCATGTCTTTCTTTTCCATGGCAGAAATTCTTGCGTTAAAAAAACAGAAGTAACAAACTAATTTTTTTTAAAAAGATTACTCAGAAATTTACCCCTCTTCTCGACTCACTTTACTTTTAATAAAATAGCAATAACACTTACACTTACATACCACTTCACAGTGCTTTACAGCCTCTCTAAGTGGTTTATAGAGTAAGCATTTGCCCCCAACAATCTGGGTCCTCCTTTTAGTGACCTCAGAAGGATGGAAGGCTGAGCCAACCTTGAGCCAGTGGGAATTGAACTGTCGAACTATTAGCAGGCACTCAGCAGAAGTAGCCTGCAGTACTGCATTCTGACCACTGCGCCACCATGACAAAATACTGTAGTTATCTCTCATTCTCTTTTTCTTTTCAGTAAATCACTTGCATTTTGCCATTAATTCTCCCACATCTTCAAAGACATTTTTGTTCCATGGGATTTTCTCCTTTTTTCCCACTTCATTGTAAACACTTATTTGCCCTTTTCACTTACTTCACAATAAAAAAATCTGCAAATTACTGTTTCTTTGTAAGAAAGGGAATCAAGTAACTAGTTCCTTTCATAGTCTGGGGTGGTGGATCAATCACCTAGAATACTGCATCCAGTTTTGGTCACCACACTATTAAAAAGATGTTGAGACTCTACAAAGAGTGCAGAGAAAAGCAACCAGGTTGATTAGGGGACTGAAGACTAAAACATACGATGAACGGTTGCAGGAACTGGACATTGCTAGTCTAGTGAAGAGAATGACCAGGGCAGACATGATAGCAAGTGTTCCAATATTTGAGGGATTGCCACAGAGAGGAGGGGGGTCAAGCTATTTTCCAAAGCACCTGAAGGTCAGACAATGAATAATTCAATCTGAACAAGGAGAGATTTAACCTGGAAATAAGGAGAAATTTTCTGACAGTGAGAACAATCAACCAATGGAACAGCTTGCCTTCAGAAGTTGCGGGAGCTTCATCATTAAAAGCTTTCAAGAAGACATTGGACTGCAATCTGTCAGAAATGGTGTAGGGTCTCCTGCGTAGGTGGGGGTTTTTTGCACTAGAATGACCCATAAGGTACCTTCCAACTCTGTTAATCTTTTAAAAAGGTATTCATACTGTTTAACATTAGCACACTCACACATTTGTCCTTCAGCAGCCCTTCCACCATGGGCTTTAAACTCATTCTTCTTAGCAATATAATGTTCTACTATTTCTTCACCAGGGTTCTGCAAAGTCACCTTTAGAGATTATAGGTGTGGTCTTACTAAGGCTTTATAGAGTGGCATTAGTACCTCACTTGATCTTTTTTTTTATAAAGATTTTTATTTTTAAGACAAACATATACAAACAAAACATAAAAACATAAAACCATCTTCCATTTTATATACATACAGTGTGTCAGTTGGTTACAAATCTTTTGTGCTATCCTTTTGTAGTCATTACAGTTTATATAATTTTTCACATTGTCAAAGTAACATGCTTATATATTTATCAATTATTAATCATCCATGACTAAACTATTTATTCCATCATTTTATACGAGATATTCCAAATTTTATTTTAAAATTTATATTGTACTTTCATCCAGTGGTTATATATGTCTATATTATATTTTATATCAATCTATTGAACTTCTGTTACAAAGTTATCTAATCTATTACATCATCATGTCTTTTTGTCCAACCATTGATAAAACAAATCCCATATCATATAAAATTGCTTGTCTTCTTGCTCTCTAATTTCAAATGTCAATTTACTCATTTCAGCACAGTCCATAATTTTCTTAATAACTTCCTCCTGCATAGGTATTTTTTTCATTTTTCCAATTCTTAGCAAATACAATTCTAGCTGCTGTTAAAACATTTACAATCAAATATTTCAGCTCTTTATTGTATATTTCCGGTATAATTCCCAATAAAAAGATCTCTGGTTTAAAGTCTATATGTTGTTTTATCATTTTTTTCCAACCATGTGTGGATTTTAGTCCAATATCATTTTGCATCTGAGCATGTCCACCACATATGGTAATATGAACCAGGTATCTGATGACATTTCCAACATTTAACCTATTTGTTCTTAAACATTCTCGCAATTCTCGTCGGGGGTAAGTGCCACCTGTAGTACCTCACTTGATCTTGATCATATCCCTCTGCTAATGCAACTTAGGATTGCATTAGCTTTTTTGGCTGCTGCTGCACACTGCTGGCTCATATTTAGCTGGTTGTCCACTAAGACTCAAAGATCCCTCTCATAGTTACTACTATTAAGCCTGGTTTCACCCCGTCTATACGTGTACTTTGGGTTTTTCTTACCTAAGTGTAAGACTTTACTTTTCTTGACTATGAATTTCAATTTGTTAGATAGGGCCCACTGTTTGAGTCTGTCAAGATCCATCTGGATCTTGAGCCTATCATTTAGGGCAGAGCTGACAGATTCCCAGCCCAAGGACCGAATACGTCACGTACTGGCCATGCCCATGCCTGGCTTAGTGAAAGAGAAAAAAGTCCTGATACATCACATGACACCGCCGTGATGACATGAGTTTGACACCCTTGTTCTAGGGTGTTGGCTATTCCTGCCAGTTTTGTATCATCTGAAAATTTGGTAAGTTCCCCTTCTATTCCCTCCCCAAGATTTTCAAGTGTACTGGGCCTAAACAGAACCTTGTGGTATCCCACTGCTTATTTCTGTCCATGTAGACATAGTACCATTAAGGACTACTCATTGAGTACGGTTTGTCAGCCAGTTACAAATCCATTGCGTGGTGATGTTATCTATCCCAATTTTTTCTAGCTTACCAAGAAGTAGACTGTGGTCTGCTTTGTTGAATGTAGTGGTCACTATGTTGAAGAATGAAATAAGATTGGTTTGGCATGGTCTGTTTTTAACAAACCTGTCTTCCTAGTTATTACTTTACTCATTTCTAGATGTTCACAGATTAGTTTTTTAATTATCTTTTTCCAGTATCTTCCTAGGTATTGATGTTAGGCTGATTGGTCTGTAGTTTGCAGGGTCTATTCCCCCCCACCCCCCCACTTTTTGAAGATGGGAATCACATTAGCTCTTTTCTAGTCCTTGGTAGTTCCAGGATTTTTGAAAGATGTTATACAATGGTTCTGAAATGACATCTGCCAACCCCTTTAGAACTCTAGGGTGTAATCTGTCAAGTCGCGGTGATTTATTTTCATCAAGACCAGACAGATGTTCTGTTATCATTTTTTTGCTTATTTTAACTTTTATTTCTAGTCTGTCTTTTACAGGTGTGCTTTTAGTAGGTTGGGCTATAGTTTCTTTTTGTGTGAAGACCGATGCAAAGAATGAGTTAAGCAGCTCTGCTTTGTCTCTGTTTCCTGTTACTTCTTTGCTGTCTTCTCTCTTTCGTGAACAGACTATTTCCTTGATTTTTTTTCTCGTTCTTTATATGTTGGAAGAAACTTTTTAAAATTATCTTTGACTTTTGTTGCAAGTCTTTGTTCATTCTGAGCCTTTGCTTTCCTGAGTTTGTCTTTGCAGATTCTGTCTGTCTGCTGATATTCTGCCTTAGTTATATGTCCCTCTTTCCATTTTTTGTACTCTTTGTCTTTCAATATGTCAGAGAGATCTTTGTACAGTCATGTTGGTTTCTTCTTGGATTTCTTTTTAAGAAATTCGTGTGTACCCCTCCTCTGTTGCCCTCTACGGCCCATATAAAAGAATCCACTTTCTCCTCAGCTTCTTGACTCAATTTCATAATATTTACAATGAATCCTTCTTCCGCCCCAGCGATCATTAACCCCTGTACAGCAATCAAATCCCTCCCTGCCAAATTACAGCTCTTGACTAACATGAAATCGCACCAAACTCCAAGTCCTTTTGCTACAGACTGGACCATAGTGGATTTAAATATTGGTGCTTCTATTACCTGTCTCCCAATTCCCTCAGCCTTAATCTTCCCTTCCCCAATTTGCATTTCTGGAGGTATATTGTTCAGGGTAGCTCCGGAATTCACCAGGAATACTATTTCTTCCTCCAGTGGTCCAACTTTGTTTTATCCAGGGGTTCTTGAAAAATTGGACAAGTGCATCTCCTGACAACCCTAATCCTCAAAATTGATCAAATTAGCTGGTTGTTGTTCCTCCTTTCTTAGGCATTCATTTTTCTAATGCCCTTTTCTTTACAGATGGCAGATTGATCCCATCCTAACCATGGAGTGACAGGCTCCCTTCCCTAGTGGCTGGTATCCCTGGGTTCCAAATGGCCAAGCCCTTCCTTGGCCTATCCTGTATTGTCTTGGTTCCTGAGATATTTGTGATATGTTGCCTCTCCCTCATTGGCTAGTCTGAACCAATTGAGACATCATTTTGTCTTATTGCTTGGAGTATTCTTTTTGGGCCTCTGAGGAGATCCTCTGTAGTTTTGGTCTCCCATCCATCCAATTTCTGCAGCACAATGTCCTCCCATGCTTTCCCCACAAATTGATACTTCAAAATCATCTGGCACCCTGGATTGTCAAGGTCCATTTGTTCATCTTTTTGTAGTTGATTCTTTAACCTGTCTAATCATTCAGTTGGCATTTCTTCCTTCCCTTGTTCTAAAGCCAAAGCCTCCTGGATATTCAGACTTTGGGGCACTGCTATTTTAACATTCTCCATAGTCTGCCATAGCCTTCCTGTCCTTACCATCCCACTTAAGGTCTACATCTGGGACTTCTACTGTTTCATCCCTTTGGGGAAACCTCTTCTTAACACTATGTTCTGGCAGCCTGTCTAATCATGCCATTATCCTCTGGTGTAGACAACTTGTTAAAAATATGTTGCTTTTCTCTCTGTGAATATTCCATTGGTCCTAAAAACATTTCCAGTTGCTTTCCCATTTCAATAGGATCTTCTATTAATTTAGGCAATTCTTTCTTAAATTGCCTGATTTCAAAGGGTGGCTTCAACATATCCCATACTGTCCTCTTTTCTGTTGTCTTGTGGCTATAGGGAAAAGGCCATGCTCTTTTTCATCTCCTCCTCTAAATCCTAGTTATTTTTGACTAATTCTTTGGCTTCCCTTGGTAGGTTCTCTGGTGAAGATGGCTCAATTTGGGACCCTTTAGGTACAGTGTCATCTTCCTCCTGTTTTGGGTCAGGATATGGAGGAAGATTATCCAAGGATTCCTATTTGGAT
Source organism: Pseudonaja textilis (assembly GCF_900518735.1). Next base: position 4,692,411 of record NW_020769344.1, read on the forward strand.
ACCTGCATCAGATTACCTTGTGGTCCCAGCCAAGCAACTGCATAATGTGATTCTTCTGTTCCTGCCTTGTCTCTTTTATATAAATGTTCAAGTCTTGTATTATAGCCAAATCATTGCTACTGAAGGGAGGCCATATAAAGTCTCTGAATTTATATTTAAGTCAAATATATATATGTAATGTATCATTCTTCCTCTGTCCAAATGCTTTTTAAGGCATTGACTTCCAATACTTCAACATTCTCCCTAACAGAGTCCATTCCGGAATGGGAATACCTTTCTCTTTTCCTTATTGGCCGGCATACTGGCCAGGGAGGCATCTCCAACTCTTATTGTCCATTGATACCCCTCTAGTATTTTACCTGTTGGGCGGACTCTAAGTCCTCCTTGAGCCGGCCAACTTTTCCTTGTGTTGTCATTGGGTCTTGATCAAAATTCAAACTGTTGGCAACTGGCATGTATTTATGATAGTTGCAATGTCCTGGGGTCATGTGATCACCTTTTGCGATCCTGACAAGCAAATGGAGAACCAGATTAACTTAACCATGTTACTAACTTAACAAATGCAGTGATTTACTTAAATATGGAAAGAAAGATCATAAATGGGGCAATATTCACTTAACAACTATCTTGCTTAGCAATTCCATTGCTAAAGGGTCAATTGTGACTGAAAATCAAGGACTATCTGTACTTCAATGTCTTGAATATATTTTAAGGAAATATTAAGCTAGTTCATATTTTGGCAATATGGCAATATAACTTTGGAGGACATAGGAAATGTCTGAGAAGGCGTGTCGATGAATACAGGTTGTTCCTGAATTACAGTTCACTTGGTGACTATTCAGTATTACCATGACACTGTCAAAAGGACTTACGACTGTTGGAAGAAATATCCATCTGGTTCAATTCCAAGCGGGCAGGAAGACACTGAAAACATGGAGGCTGATTGGAAAGATGGTTTATTGATGAACGGGACCACATGGGTTTGAGATCCTGGGCAACTGACCACATGGCGTAGAGAGCGAGGTTATTTATATCCACTCTTGGGCCTTGCCCTTGAGCTTCCTGTTCCGGTGCAAGAATATGTATTCTATTGGCTGCTGTCAGACTCCCATGGGGCTATGCAGGGGTCATTGCTGAGGTTGTCTGTTTGAAGCTTGCTGGGTGATGCAATGTCCCCAGGTGATTTTACAATGCAGTTGAAGATAATGCTGATAATCCTATTATGTCCCTGGAGGGTCATGGCTTAATCCCATCACCCTGGAGCTGAAGGTCTTTTGTTTTATAGATAAGCTGCCCCAGTCCTTCTCAATGGGCACCAAATATCTGCTGAAGCTCTGAGTTTTTGGCTCCCTTAAAATTTCTATTTCTCTTTTAGGGGAAATATAATATTCTGCCTTTTTAATATTTCCTAAAGTATTTCATTCTTCTAAGAGGGGTGGGTGCTAACTTTCTACACAACCTAGTCCCAAAGTTATGACTGTTGCAGCACTCTGATAGTCATTTCTCTTTATGACCAATTTCAGAGACGCCACAGCAATACCTCTGTACTTCTCCCACCCATCATTTCCCCCTTCTCTATCCCGCCCCATCGGTTCCTCACAGATACTGGGTCTGCTTTGGCAACCTACTGGCTTCCATATGCTCCCCTCGGCTTCTCCCCCTCCACCCTGACCACCGATGGCTCACTTACCTTTCCACAGGCTGGATTACGAAAGGAGAAGGCTGCTCCATTGCTGAGCCACATGTCAGTTTCAAAAGCGGCCAGCTTTGGGCAAAATCTTCCTGAGGCAATGCAGCAAGTTTGCCTTATTTCCAAGGCTTTCACAGTTAAACATTGGCAAAAAAAGCAGTCCTGCTTGTAAACGGAAGTCTTCCTAAGGCAAACAAAGCAAGTCTGCCTTATTTCAAAGGCTTTTGCAGCTAAACTTTGGCCAAAAAAAACCCCAACAGACCTTGTGGGACCGAGGAGCCTGCAGTTTCCTCTTGTAAGCTGAAACTCTTCTTTTCCCCCCAGTATTAACATAACAGTGACAACTACCTTTAAGGGAGCCAGCAAGTTTGCCTTACCATGCAAAGAATTAGCATACATTGTAACATGAAGCCTTCTTTCTTTTTCTTTGTTTTTGATCACTGCAGGAGAAACTGCGCACTTTAGACTTTGTGCCCTTTATTGTTGGGATGGAGGAGGGGAAAGAGACTGCTATGTCAATGCTGGTGGTGGGGGGGAAGAATTTTAGTTTACAAGAGGGAACTGGCTGCTCCCCACTGCTGAAGTTTAGCTGCGAAAGCCTTGGAAATAAGGCAGACTTGATAAGCTTGCCTTAGGAAGATTTCCGTTTACAAGCAGGACTTCTTTTTTTGCCAAAGTTTAGCTACAAAAGCCTCGGAAATAAGGCAAACTTGCTGCATTGCCTCAGGAAGATTTTGCCCAAAGCTGGCCGCTTTTGAAACTGACATGTGGCTCAGCAATGGAGCAGCCTTCTCCTTTCGTAATCCAGCCTGTGGAAAGGTAAGTGAGCCATCGGTGGTCAGGGTGGAGGGGGAGAAGCCGAGGGGAGCATATGGAAGCCAGTAGGTTGCCAAAGCAGACCCAGTATCTGTGAGGAACCGATGGGGCGGGATAGAGGAGGGGGAAATGATGGGTGGGAGAAGTACAGAGGTATTGCTGTGGCGTCTCTGAAATTGGTCGTAAAGAGAAAAATGACTATCAGAGTGCTGCAACAGTCATAACTTTGGGACTAGGTTGTGTAGAAAGTTAGCACCCACCCCTCCTAGAAGAATGAAATACTTTAGGAAATATTAAAAAGGCAGAATTGTCTTAGGAAGATTTCACAGTGTCTCAGAAAAAGCCAGCCTCTTCTGGAACTCTGCCATGTAGTTCAACAATGGAGTAACCTTTTTGTAACCCAGTCCCTGGAGAGCTTGGAAAAGTAAGTGAGCCATCGGTGGTGTGGGTGGGTGTGGCTTCAGAGGCTGGAGGCAGAGGCAAGCACTCCTGAGACACCCCATATACGGTCCTAATGACCAGCACATTCATTTTACGAATGCATGGGGAGGGGGGAGGAGAAGGCATGGGAGCTCATTCATTCAACATGTTCCAATTAACAAACCCTCAGGTTAAAAATGTAATTGGCAGGCTCCCTTACATTATTAACCAACTCGAGGGTTAGCTGTAGCTACCAAATCACCAAGTACCAGGCAAGTCCAGCCAATGATTAGCTTAAATTCATTCTAAGAAATTAACTTGAAAAAACATCGCAAATGGGCCCTCCCTAATTATTGTTATTGTAGCTATTCTAATAAAGCTAGCTTTAAATCGATATGATATAGTTGCTTAGTCTGGTCTACATTGTAGGGTTGATTATTTTTGTTACTGTGACTTATATCAAGTTTGCATTTTTCCTTTTTTCATGAAGATGGGATAAGCTAAACTACCAATTCACTTAAGAATAGCAATTTCTGACTAGCAACATGAATCTAGATCTATGTGATCAAAAACTGAAGTCTGAACATTACATTTGCATGACTGTATATCTACCCAAAGTTTCCATAAGTGCTGTGAATTTATTATATGAAAGGGTTTTTTTTTTTTTTGATGAATGAAATCTGTTCTGGGCTTATGTATCATCTGTGATAGTTTTTAAAGTTGACAAATCTTGTCTGTTAATTAATTTCCCATAATTCATAGATTTGCTAGTTTATAAAGAAAACATGACCCACCTAGTTAGTCAAGGGCTTCCAGGAGATGGCATGTGATTGTTGGGTTCAAGTTGTAGTTATTACAGGTGGCTAGCCTTGGATCCAAAACAGTATTCGGGAGCAAGTAATAGCTGTGGCGGGGGTGGGGTCCAGAATGGTCCAGAATGCAGTGGCGCCTGCAGTATTGGGCACCCCTCATTTTGCCTATATTACACATCTGGTACGTGATCTGCATTGGCTCCCAGTATTTTTTATCAGGTATAATTTAAAGTACTGGTTATTATAATTAAAGGCAATATATGATACTGGGCCAGGTTATTTGTGGGATTGCCTCTCCCTGAAGGTACCTGTTCCACCAGATCAGATAAAGCGGGCACACACTAGATTCCTTTCCTTAAATGTATCTATCTACAGAAAATAGACTTTTATGTCCTTCCCCGAGACATCAGGCACCCCTCATTTTGCCAACCATTTAGCCTTCTGGAAAACCATAAATAGCAGATTCTTTCCCCTGAAACACTGGGATAGGATCAGTCTGGAACCTGAACTTGATTATATTGGTTGCATTGGAGAGGTGCTCCTTTTTTCGTTTTGTTGTTCTTGGGCTTATTGCTGTGGCCTCCTAGAGTTATATCTTTTAAGATGGGCAGGCATATAAGCCAAATAAATAAGATTTCTGTAATGTAGTTATATAGCTTCTCATGTTTGTTTTTCTCTTCAGGTATATATTGTGGAAGAAGCTATTGAATGACATTGGTAATTGCAACCATTGAAAATAAATGGCACAGAATTTGTCACATCTCTTCTAGAGAAGATGACCCATTAGATTTTCTGATTTCTTAAGAAACAGCACAACTGCCATCTTAAAATGGCAGCCCAGAGGATTCGTGCTGCTAATGCCAGTTGCCTCTCACGATGCAAATCTGAGGGGATGCTGATAGACCTGAATGAAGAATTCTCAGAAACCAGTTTCAATTCTGTCAAAGGTGAGTTTTTTTTTCTGTTAAAAATAGATCCTATCACATTCAATCAGAATGAAAATGCTGGGAAGATTATTACATACATATTGCAGATTCTACAAATTGTAGTATAAGTTGTTTACTATCATTTAGAAACCAAATTATAGCTTTGGCACTATAATCTGCCCAATTTTGGGCTTGTGCTCAAGTGATTATTCCTACCCTTTAGAAGATGAATCCTCGGGGCATGTTAATTGTGAATAAGAAGGAAAAATATGTACCTCTTAGTAATTAAAAAGGTGTTAGATGCTACCCCAACCACTTCGGTTCGGGAGCTTTCTCAACTAAATAAAGACAAACTAAAGTCTGTCTCCGTATTCAATAAATTAGAACAAAAGTTATTTTGTTCTGAATCATTAATTACATGGGGTGGCGGGGGTGGGGGGTGGGGAGAGGCTTGCCAGATGATTAAGAAAGGTCTCTTTATTTGGCAGCTTTTTCATTTCTTACTCATAGGCCCTGCGTTGTTTCCTTGCAATGGATTCTGTCTTCCCTTTGGTTTATTTGACCTCCCTAGATTGGGATAGGCTGCCTTTTCCCATGAACTCCCTTTCTCTATCTCTCCCCTTTTCATTCCCTTTTGCTGATCTCCCTGTATTGCTTGAGTTGGTTTGGACCCAATTAGGGTTTTTTCCTGGTTTGGTGCAGTTTTTGCTGTTGGTCTTCATTAGATCTTCTGCTTCCTTGAAGCTGTTTTACAGCCATCAATTTATGGAGCAATATTGCTGCTAAGCACTCAGGCAGAGTTCCTAGATAGGATTGCTGTTCAGTTTTAAACCTGAGCTCCAAACAAGTTTGAACAGCTTTGCTGCTAAAAGCAAACATTTACGATAGGGATAGAGAAAGAGAGAAAAGTCTTCCCTTTCTTCTCAGTTCCTTTTTTTTACCCAATTCAGGTTGCTTACCCTCTTGTCCCCAATTGGGACAAATCTTGGCGGCGGCTGCACTGCCATTTCCACATCCATCATGATTGCCTTTTTTTCTTACCTCTCTCTTTGTCCTTCCTTTTATATAAAGGGCTTGTGTAGGGTTAATGGGAGCTAACCTGAACAGTTACTGTGGAAAGGTCAAGACGTGACCAAACCAGCCAGTTAGAAGACATGGTTAATCTATGGATGTCTAGAAGTATGAGGGTATGGTGGGTTAACTTTCTCTGATCTGATTGTTCTAGTTGAATCTCTTTCCAGTGGGGGAATATGACTATATTCTAGTCATGCTACTCCAACACGGCTTTGTAAATGAAGAGGGGAAAGTTGTAGGTTGGTGTATCTGTCCCCAAAATGTTGCCCAAAATGTCATCAAGCTTTCACTGTTTCAAGTATTTTAGGTAATTCTGCTTTTTAAAAGTATTGTTTTATTTTGTCTTCTGAGACTTCTCTTGGTTATATAATTTTCCATAATAATTTTGAATCACTTTCTTTTTGTCATTATTTTGATGGTGAAAATTTCCTTCCTCATCCATTAACTGATGTATCAATTTTTTTTCCTCCTTTTTCAATTTGTATTCCAGCCATCTTCCTGGTTTATTTCAAAGAAATTTTGTTTAGCATTTTTAATTTTTTGTGCTAATTCTTCTTTATCTATTATATTTAACTTATGCTTTATTAATTCCATTTGACTTTTTAAATTCTTTTTATGTGGTTCTTTTTGTAGTTCTGTCTCTAGTCTCTTATTCCTGATGACTGACTGGAGAAATCTATGCAGGTTGCCATTCCTAGGCCTGAGATAATGTGACTGCCCCAAAGTGACCCACATGACTTCATCTCTATGACAGTTTCTCAGTCTAATCCAATGCCTATATCAAAATCACTGTTAGTTGGTATTTAGAAATACATACATGGCTAGTGTAGCTTAGAATCATTTTCTGGCTAAGGCAGTCTTATTTTTCCTTTGATGTCTTCATTTCATATCAAAATTTCATCTGATTCATCACAAATTGTGCATAATTTTCCAAGTGAAAGATCTTGTTTGTTCCTATTCAGAAGTCTTTCTTATTGAATTCAGTGAATGGATAGTTGAGTATAATCTGATAACTAGATAATCTTCTACAATTCTTGGACAGTAAGAATTTTTTCACACATTAACAAAAATGAGTCAGGAGTTTAAAGTATCTTCAGAGAGCTGCATGCTTGCTTCTAAACCCCACTGAAGAAATTTGTAGATAATAATTATTATCATATGGTTATAAAATCTCAAGGTTTGGGGCTAATTTGCATTTTATTTTGCCAGGGGGTACATTTGGGGGAAAAAAGCGGGGGGAAACTAAACAGAATGGTGACAAATGTATTGTTAGTTAATTTAAATTACGTGAAAATTAATGTGATTATCCCTGTATATATCTTTTGTAATAAAATATCAAGTACAATTTAATGATAATCTTGAGAGGGATTTGGGGAGGTACATCCAGGTTTTTCAAGTTTCACATGGAGCCTTTGTGCCTTCAGTTTTGCACCCTAATTTAATAGGAGCACTTCATTGTTTATAACTTGTGTAGTATGTATTGATTATGTCATTTGCCATTCCTTATTTTTAGTTTTTCTTTGTAGTGCCTTCTCCTGGTGCCTTGATGACAGATAGTCTTACTTCATTGGGAACTGCAAAGGAAGTTGTAGCTATTAAAGACTATTGTCCAAGCAACTTTACTACATTGAAGTTTTCCAAGGGGGACCATCTCTATATCTTAGATACCTCAGGAGGTGAGTGGTGGTATGCACACAATACCACAGAAATGGGCTATATTCCATCCTCCTACGTACAGCCCATAAACTATTGGAACTCTTCATTAACTGACAGTGGAATGATAGACTATCTCCTTGAATGTTCTGATGAAGGAGCAAAAGAGTTGGATCTGCTTGGAGACTGGTCAGATGCAAAGTGGAACTTAGCTAAGAACAATCCTTTTTTGAACAGTATTCAAACTACTAACCATTTTCTGGATGGAAATATGAAAGAAATGTCAAAAAAGAGCGAAGAGGGTTCCCCCCAAATCACAATGGATTTGTTACTCTTTGATACAGTGCCTACACTTACAGGGTCAAGTTCTGCAGCAAATAGCAGTGCAGGTAATAATCTTGACAAAGTGCCATCATTGAATGGATTTGATTTTGAGAAAGCAAACAGACGAGACAATCCTTTTTTTAGAAGCAAACGCTCATACAGTTTATCAGAGCTCTCTATACTTCAGGCAAAATCAGAAAGTCCATCTTCATCAGGTTTCTTTAGCGGATTGAAATCTCCTACCCCAGAGCAATTCCAAAGTAGAGAAGATTTCAGGGTTGCATGGCTAAATCATCGGAAACTAGCAAGATCATGCCATGACTTGGATTTGCTGGGTCAGAACCCTGGTTGGGGTCAGACACAACCTGTGGAGACCAACATAGTTTGCAAATTGGATAGTTCAGGTGGTGCAGTTCAGCTTCCAGATACAAATATTAATATTCATGTACCCGAAGGACATGTGGCTGATGGAGATGCACAACAGATCTCTATGAAAGCTCTATTGGATCCACCATTAGAACTCAACAGTGACAAATGCAGTACCCTAAGTCCTGTGCTAGAAATTAAGCTGAGCAACATGGAAATCAGAACACCCATTATATTGGAAATGAAAATTTCAGCAGAAATTAACAGTGACGTTTTGAGCAAGAATTTAGTAACAGTAAGGTGCCTGAGGAGTGATGTGAAGGAAGGCCCATATACTCCAATGGCGCTAAGCTACTGTTATGGAGGCACAATCAAGGTTCAGTTGGAGAACCTGGAGCCCTGCATGTATATAGCTATTGTAGCCCATGGACAGAACATTTCATATCCTTACACGGTTTGGGATTATATCAATAAAAAAATTACAGTTGGGGTCTATGGTCCAAAACACATACATCCTTCATTTAAAACTGTAGTTGCTGTATTTGGACATGACTGTGCCCCAAAGAGTCTTATAGTTAATGAAGTTACACGTCAAGTACATAGTGCAGCACCTGTAATGCTGCATTTGTGGGGAAAGCACCAGTTCTTCTTACGAAGGCCACAAGACTTAAAACTTTGCATGTTTTCAAATATGCCTAATTATGAGGTGAAAGCGAGTGATCAGGCAAAGATGGTTAGAGGATTCCAAATGAAGCTTGGCAAAGTCAGTCGCCTCATTTTCCACATCATATCACATGACCCTAATGAGCTGTCCGATTTTACTTTAAGAATTCAAGTCAAAGATGACAAAGATATTATGCTTGCTCAGTTCTGTGTACAGACACCTCAGCCACCTCTTAAAAATGCTGCTAGGTGCATTGGGCAGCGAAGATTTCTGAAAAAAAATGAAATTGGGAAAATAATTTTGTCTCCTCTTGCAACCACCAGCAAATATCCTGTTTTCCAAGATCGGACTGTCACTGGTTTAAAATATGGCAAAATGCTGAAAACTGTAGTGAGGCAAAATAAAAACCATTATCTCCTGGAGTATAAGAAAGGAGATGCTTTAGCTTTGCTGAGTGAGGAGAAAATCAGATTGAAAGGTCAGCTCTGGACCAAGGAATGGTACATTGGATACTATCGTGGTAAAATTGGCCTAGTCCATACTAAAAATGTTTTAATTGTTGGAAAAGTCAAACCAAATTATTTCTTTGGACCTGAGCTTACTACAAGTATATTGCTGGAGCAAATTCTAAGACCTTGCAAATTTCTTACCTATATCTATGCTTCAGTAAGGACTTTACTGATGGAAAATATTAGCAGCTGGCGTGCCTTTGCAGATGCTCTGGGATATCGGAACTTGCCACTTGCTTTTTTCTGTCGAGCAGAATTGGACAGTGAACCAGAATGTGTTGCTTCTGTGTTGGAGAAGTTGAAAGAGGACTGTAATAATTCAGAAGGTAAAGATAAAAAATCTTTCCAGAAAGAACTGATGTCGGTAAGTAATTTCACTGCCCGTTGTTTTAGCCTCTTTTGGTTTAATAGTGCAGTTAAATCAGGGGTGTCAAACTCGTGGTGTCACGTTGTCATCTTGTGACATATCACAACTTTCTCCCCTTCACTAAAATGGGGATGGGCGTGGCTGGAGCATGACACATCTGGCTCACAGGCTGCATGTTTGACACCCCCAAGTTAAGGAGGAATTAATAACTGGGTTTTAGCAGTGTCTATGTAGCGTTTAACTATGAATATAAGTTCCAGCAACCAAGGCAGCATCTGCTGCTTGCTTCTAAAACAATTCAGCTAAAAAGAACAGGGTTTTTTTTTATAAAGAACATATTAAGCATTTGGTTATACTTTTCCTGATACTTTTCCTAAAATATACCAGCTGCCCTTTGAACAGTATCATCAACAAGAATTTGACTGACTAGTCAAATCAAAAAGTACTGTATGGCACCTTTTTGTGTCTTCTAATCAAGGTTGATTTCTAGCAACTTACCTTGATGAGTAACTGAACAAAATGAAGTAATTGCTAAAAGAGGACTACTTGTCCTATAGCTGGATAATAATGCCACTTCTGAAGAATATACAAAGTAATTTGTGACATGACAGAATTGTGTTTACCAGTTATCTAAGGACTATATCAGTTCCTTCAAGTGTTCCAGGTTGCTGATCTGCAAAAAAACCTGGCACTTGTTTCTAAAAAGCACCTTCATCAAAGTAATTTGTATGTATGTACGATGTTATAGGCTGTATAACAAATACCAGTTCAAGGTACATTTTCCCCAGCCCATCATTTGTACCAGTCAAACCTGGTACAACTTTAGCTTGCACAACAGCAATATGAATAGCAAAGTATCAGTTCTCTATGTTTACTGTTTGTGTGTCTGTGTAATTAGTAAACTATATAAATTGGATAAAATTAAATTGGCTGTATATATTAAATCTGCAGATTCTTGTTCAGCAGCCCTGTTCAAATCCAGAACCTTTTGGGGAAGTCCCTGAAGGCATAATTTATTTATTTGCATTTTTTTGCTAGATTATGTAACCATTTCACATTCTTGATTGGACACCAGAGTCTAATGGGGTGAGTGAGGCAGTGTTTTGCATCACAGTTTAGGATTCTTTGCAATTTGTGGAGAATAAACAGGTGGATAGAACCCTCTATAATTTGAATTTTGCCATATGCAAGCTTAGTCTATGTCCCTGTGTGCCTTCTTGGGATGGCCAAGCATGGCTTGAGTTACTAGTTCCAATAGAAAGAGCACTCTCTAGCCAGTTCATAATGTCAGCATATTCCCCAAACAATCTGGGTCTTCATTTTACTGCCCTCAGAAGAATGGAAGGTTGAAGAATTAGTCAATCTTGAACCAGTCAGGATCAAACTCCTGGATGTGGGCAGAATTAGCTTGAAATACTGCATTCTAACTATTGCACCACCACAGTTCCAACACATTACCAGTCTTTCCTTACAGAAGATTATAATGTTGTCTACTCTGAAATGGGCAGTAGTATACCCTCTCTTGAAAAATTCTTCCTTGGAACCAGCTACCAAATTACAGCAAATTGTCCAGAACTTCAATGAATAATCTAGTTTTTTTCTCTTTTCTCAGGCATTATTGAAAATGGACTGTCAAGGCTTGGTTGTCAAGCTAATTCAGGATTTTGTTCTTCTGACTACAGCTGTAGAAGTGTCTCAGCGCTGGAGAGAACTTGCTGAGAAATTGGCTAAAGTTTCTAAGCAACAAATGGATGCCTATGAAGCTCCCCATCAGGATAAGAATGGTGCAGTTGATAGTGAGGTAAAAAAATACATTGTGTTCAGGCCATCCTGGAAGACCAAATTAACTCAGTAACTTGGAAAATGAGTTTCGTACTATGTTCAACATATTTTCCCTCTCTTAAATAAAGACAGCCAAACTAAGAAAAGAAAGCAATCTGTGTTGTACAGCCATTGCAATAAAAAAATTACAGTTATTCTTCCAAGATCAGTACAGATTTTATACCGTGTTTCCCCCAAAATAAGACCAGGGCTTATTTTGGGGGAGGTCTTACTTTTTTTGTGGCTACAATGGAGCAGTAGGCAATGGGGTATGATGGAGGACGAACCAATGCACTGGTGCCATGGCCACTAAACCAGAGGGCCCCACTGCTAGGCTATCAATGTGCCAACAACTGCCTGGCCTTGCGACGGTGGCGCCATCAGCTCCATGCAGATTGTGGCTTCTTCTCATTACTGCTGCAACAGAGCAGGAGGCTGAGCATTGCACCGGTGCCATGATCACTTAAGTGAGGTGGTGGGGATGTGTGGAGGACAAAGTGAGGCAGGGGGTGGAGAATGAAGCTTCTTGCTGCCACAACGAAGCAGGAGGCTGAGCAATGCACCGGTGGCGCGGCCACTAAGCAAGGCAGTGGGGATGGATAACGAAGTGAGGTAGAGGGGTGGAGGATGAAGCCCCAACAGTATCCTTGGCTGCCCAGCCTTCAGAGGCCTGATGCTAGTGGAGTGAGGCGACAGCAGTTGGAGCAGCCCCTTTCCCATCTCACTTGGCGGCAGCAGCCAACAAGGCACCTCCTGCTGCCGCTTCCATTCCACAACTGATTGCCTGGAGCCTTGGGCGGGGTGTTTGCCTTGCCACCTGCATTCCAGTTCTCACCTAAAGCATCCCTTCACTAATCTGCTTTCCAGCTCTGCCACTGCGTGCAGGGCAACAAAAGAAGACTGTGGGACGACTGCTAAAAAAAAAAGTTCAATCAGACCTTCCAACTTCGCAATATCTTTTTTCCCCCTGAGAAGTTGGAAAGTGATTGCTTCTTTTTTTTTTTTTTAGTTCCACAAACTTCCTTTGTTGTTCTGGAGAACAGAGCTGGAAAGGTTAGTGAAGGAATTGTGGTTGCTCTGGGGTGGGGGTTAGGATTTGGCATTTTGATTGCTGTAGGGTGGGTTAGGCTTAGTGTTAGGGTACAGCCCACTCCCTCTCCTTACGAGGAGACCTGTCTTTGTAACCCAAACATCCTCAGTGATAGGGTGGGAACCACCAGGAGAGTCAAGAGGAAGGGACAAGAGGATGGCAAAAGGCAGCAGGGCTACTGGTGGCCAAGTGCTAAGGCAGGATTTACCTCAAACCCTCACTCTCATTATAATCTCCTTCCTTCCTTTCCCCCTTTTTCTTATTTTTCCTGACCTCTTCATTTTTCTTTCTTCTTCCTTCCCTTTTTTCCTTCTTTTTCTTTCCTTGCTTTCTTCCCCTCTTTCCTTCTTTTTCTTTGTCCTTCCTGTCCCTTCTTGGAAGCTCAAATGCAAACGGGGAAACATTTCTCGATGCCTCCTCGCCTTTAATCATATGCCACTTTTGCTAGTAGATTGTGGCCATTTATAAGACTGAGAGCAAACCAGGCTCAGTTTATCCCATGCTTGCATTTAGTGGGGGCGTCTACAGACAACAGTGCAGCAAAACTGTCAAAATGATGACTCTGATAGCTGATCAGAGCTCCTCTGTTTTTTTATGTGCAACAGCTTTAGCGTTTAAGAACAGATGTAAGTTAGTTGCTTTTCAATTAATACATAATCCTTAAAAAGGCTCTCCTATAGGGACCCTGAAAGGTCTAATTCAGACTGGAATTATAGCAAAGGAAAATATTTTCCCCGCTGGAAATAGCTGTTTGCAATATACAAGGAGGGGATCATACTTTCCTAAGAGCTCACAATTCAAGAATACCAATGTGCCATTCGTTAAATGCACATGAAGTATCTCAGGGTGAGAAGGGCCATGGGGGCTGGGGAGGGGGTAATGATTGAACAGATCCTCAAGGCCTCCCCAACCCACTAAGATACCTCATGCTTCTCCCTCCCTTCCTTCCACAAGGATTCACTTACCTTGCAAACATCTGTCTCTCCCTCTTGTTTCTCTGTTTCTTTGCCTTTGAGGAAGGGAGAGGAGATTTGGCTTGGAAATTCTTTTCGTGCCAAGAATGGGCATTCCTGGGTGCTATAATATCGCACAGGTTCAGGCACCCATCCTCTTTTGCAGAGTCGGGGACCTAGAAACTTTCATTCTCAGCGCAAAAAGTATTTGGCGGTCTTCTGC
>NW_020769344.1:4711118-4832019 GCF_900518735.1 Pseudonaja textilis
CTTTCATATTATGTGTTTCAATTATTTTGCACATAGTCAAAATCAGAGTTTCTATTTTTAAACCAACAGCTATCATATAGCAGATTTATCACAAAAAAACTTCATAGATTTATTATTAAGCTGCTGAGCTGGATTTCAGCAATAGAATTAATTGCTATTCATCATGGAGGCAACAATCTCTCAGCCGCACTGGGCCAGACCTGATAGCAAAAGAAAGGGAGCCAGGACAAGCACCCTCAGCCAGGACAAGCACCCTCACCTTAATTCCAGCTTCATTCATAAACAGGATGAGCCTCAGAATGTGACAAGTAGGGAAACCTTGCAAAGTCAGTGCTGGGCGCGTCTGCCTCCCAGCACCTTTTCAAGTGTTTGGGCCCCACCCCTGTCCATCATGCTACCACACCCCACCATCTGGTTGCAGCAAGAATCACCCAAAGCAAGCCGCTATGGAGGACTGCCAGTCAGCTGGGCATTGCATGGAAGACCACCTGTCAGCTGGGTGTCGCAGGCTTTATTGTGGAACATCTGCGATGCAGTCTGTCCAACACTGGGGCCACTGTGCCTCTCATCACCCCTGCTGTATGGCACCTCCACTGCATGCAATTGGCAGCAGATGCCCTGACCATCTAGCGCCATTGGACGTGGAGCTGCCACCGGTGAACCGCCATGTCTGCACTTCCCCCCAGGTATGGCAAGCCCCAGGCTGGGGCTTGAAACAATCTTACTTTGTACCATGTTTCCCTGAAAATAAGACCCACTTTTATTTTCTTTTTGGCCACAAAATAAGCACTAGATCTTATTTTCTGGGGATGTCTTACCCACTTACCTTAGGACCACCACAGCCACACTTTCCATGCCCCGACACCTGTTGCACTGCTGGCCAAATTCTGTGGCTGCTCACCGGTGCTGTTGCTTGTGGCAGGATGTCACATGGCTTGTCATGCCAGTATCTCCACTTGTGACAGGAGGTTGTGTGATGTATTGCACCACTGCATATAAGCGACGGCACTGGCGTGATGAGCTTTGCATTGTTCTGCCTTGAACAGTTGCAGAAGAAATTGGGTAGTGGCATAACAGGTGTTGGAGCATGGAGGCCTCATTGTGATGGTCCTAAGGTAAGTGATTGAGGGGCAGGTGGGGCAGCTTCACCCCCCACTCCTGCCCTAGCTGGACTTTTACACTTGCATCTCACCACACCTCATACAAGCAGATGGTGGATGGGGCTTAACTAGGGCTTATTTTGGGTGTGCGGCTTATATTAGGCGCAGGTGTCGAAATCGGGCTAGGCTTGTTTTCAGGATAGATCGTATTTTCAGGGAAACGCGGTAATCAGCTGAACTGTGTGAAAAAAATCAATTACATCCAACTACTTACTCTCTTGTTATTGATCATCATCTGACACTGCTATCTTTCAGGCTTTTTAATCCATTATTTCAGTAAGAAAAAACTCTTCCATGCATGCACTGAATCGTATTGTAATCTGTGAAAAATCATGCAATGAAACATTTGTTCTAGTCAAAGGTGATTCACATGAGATAAATATGTTTGTGATATTAATGAACAACTTTGCATATTGTGTCGTATTAAAAATTGAGTGAGAACTAGAAGTGCTATAGGAACAGAATCTGACTTGGGTTCAGCAAGGGCTTCTTTTACACTAAGATTGAAGATAAGCCAAAGAATATTTAGTATCTATATGGACTTAAGAGAAACATCTCATACACAGTGATGTAGAATACTCTAGGCCAGGTGTTGGCAACCTGCAGCTCTGGAACCACGTGCGGCTCTTTTCTCTCTCTGCTGCAGCTCCCTGTCACGGCAGAGGGATGAAAGAGCTATCTCCCTGTCGTGGCGGTGGTGATGGCCGGAGCCTTAGCATGGGATCAAAGCACCCCTGTACTTGCCTTTGCGTGGCAACAGGATTCTGTCTTCGTCGTGGTACAATTACTATTTCTGCCAGCAAAGAGGACTGGGAGAGAACAGTGGGAGTGGATCTTGCAGGGTGGGGGCCATCCCCCAAGCCTGGCCTTCCTCCTCCATCATCGGCAGGGCCAAGAGAAAGAAGGGGGTGGCGTGTGGAAGTGATTCCCTCTCCCAGCTGAGTGCCGAGCACAAAAGCCTACCAGGAGGGGGCTGGCCAAGTAGAAGCACCCTCATTGAGAGTGGAGTAGAAGCGTGTGTGTGTGTGTGTGTGTGTGTGTGTGTGTGTGTGTGTGTAAATAACAGCCCAGGATAGCTTCAGCCACAAACAGCTCCTGTTATTTTTGCTGAGAGCTTCTAAGCGACACAGCATTCTTTAATAAATACTAATAACAACGAACCATAATATACAGGATTAATGGCAGGAAGGTGAAATGGGGGGCGGGGAGGAAGGAAGGAAGGTGAAATCAGAAGAGGAGGAAGGAAGGAAGATTAAATCAGGAGGGAGGGAGGAAGGAAACAAAAAAGGTGAAATCAGAGAAGGGGGAGGGGAGGAGGGAAAAAGAAGGAAGGAAGAATAAGGATGTGATGGCCTCCAGAGGCTATCGTAATACACTCCCATCATTCCTGAGTTGTATTGTTAAAGAAATCCAGTGCCACCAGGGAGAAGTCAAGCTGTGAAAGTTATTGAAATTCCTCATGTGGAAACTAAGTGGTGATAAGTCATAACAGAGGTGTGCATTCTCCCTGACACAGTTTATTGTTATGTGCCCTATGATTTAAATTTCAGATAAATATATTTCTCTGCTGTCCTCTTGTAAATTTAGCGAGGTATCCCGGGGCACTGCCAGAATTGAAGGGGATCCTGCAGACGATGCCCCTGGAGCCAGTCTTATTTCTGTACCCATCAAGCATTTCATGTCCTGGTTTCTCTTCCCCACCCCCATTTGTTCTTCTAGCACACTTTCCTTTCCTTTGATATAACAGGTCTTTGAACGTACCTGAGAACTGTAGTTGAAATCTTAATTTCTCTAGAGGGGCTCAATTAGTGGAAAGGAGAGAGAGAGAGGCTGGGTAGGCTTGGCTGGGGGGTGTCATGTCACTGGGTGGGAATGAGTGACGTCAAGTTGGCCACGCCCACCCACATTTTGTGGCTTCTGGTGTTTTCTGTGGGAAATGGGTCCAAATGGCTCTTTGAGTGCTTAAGGTTGCTTACCCCTGCTCTAGGCTAATAAATAGATGACAGTCCAGGCTTATATGTGGGTATAAATGTTTGGGTATTATAGACAAATATCAAACTGGTGTTCCTATATTTACAGGAGTAGCCCTATATTTATTCTAGATTAACTTGGCTCTGTTGATTGGCAGACATGGACTTTGGGAGAAGAATGTGTTCTCAGATCTGGGGTGAAGAAAGCCATACAAATGCTAGACAGCAACCAGGAAAGTTTTTTGTATCTCTTTATTGCCAAAATGTGGGGGCCTGGTTTTGTGGACTTACTTAGCATATCTTGCAATTGGTTAAAGAATTCCTATTCAGCCTGAAAACTTAATTTTGAGATAACGCTCCAGTTTGAAAAACAGACCCATATTCATTTTCCTGTTTTCAAGATCTTTTATTTCTCCGAAGTGGTAATATGACATACCTTGTAATTGGTAGGAGATCTATTATAATGAATGCTGGAATCCCATTCAGCTAGAAAAGTCAATTTTAAGACAAAGCCTGAATTTGAAAAACAGACACATATTTGTGTTCTCTCATCCCTGGAGAAGCAGGAAAACCTTTTCCAGATTTCTCATAGGAATTAGTCCAAGGCATATACTGTAATTGATAGGAAGCCTATTATGGCAAATGTCAAATTCCCATTCATACATTATAACTAATACTGAATTTAGCCAGAAAACCAAAATTTAAAAAACAAACATGTATTCAAGTTCTCCCTCCCTAGAGAAGCAGGAAAACCAGTTGTTTTCAAAATCCTCTTTTTTTGAGGAATTGCTGAGAGGCAAATTATAGTTAGTACTGAATTCCCATTTAGCCACACTTCAATTTTCAGACACAGCTCAAATTTGAAAAAGAGACGCCTGTTTATGTTCTCCCTGACCTAGAGAAGCAGGAAAACCAGTTGTTTTCAAAACCTACTCTTTGTCTGAGGAATTGGTCCAAGGCACATCTTGTAATTGCTAGGAGAATTCCCATTCAACCAGAAAACTTCAATTTTGAAAGAGAGGTCAAACTTCAAAAACACATGTGTTTATCCTCTCCCTGGTATAGAGAAGCAGAAAAACCACTTCGTTTCAAAATCTGCTCTTTCTCTGAGAAGTTGATGCAAGGCATATCTTGTAATTGATAAGAGGCCTATTATAGCTAGTGCCAAATTCCCATTTAGCCCGAATTTGAAACGAACATGTTTTCATGTTCTCCTTGGCCTGGAGAAGCAGAAAAATCACTTCTATTTAAAATCTTGCTCTTTCTATGAGCAGTTGATCCAAGGTATATCATGTAATTGGAAGGAGGCCTATTATAGCTTAGTGCCAAATTCCATTTTTAGCCAGGAAACACCAATTTTGAAACAAGGCTTCAATTTGACAAAAAAAAAAACACCAGATGTGTATTCAAGTTCTCCCTGGCCTGAAAAAGCAGAAAAACCACTACTTTTCAAGATCACATGATTCTCTAAGGAATTAGCCCAAGGCAGCGGTGGGATTCAAATAATTTAATAACCGGTTCTCTGCCCGAATGACCATTTTAAGTCTAAAAACCCGATATACCTAAAGGATTAGGGTTAGGGCCTGAATGTTGGACCTGTGAGGTAGCCTGAATGTCAAGAGAATCGGGGGGGGGGGGGGGGGGGGGGGGGGGGGGGACCCCGGGAGGGGGGGTCGGGGGGGGGGGGGGCGGGGGCGGGGGGGTGGCTGGAACTTCAACCATCAGTTTTTCTCTCTCTCACCCTGACTCCAAAGCAGCCTCTGGAGGAGGCCTGCACTGGCTCACGGGCTTTGCCGGCTTTCTCTTTCTCTGCGGAAGAGTGAAAAAGAAAGCTGGGCATCCCGAGATATCGCACTCTGGAGGCAACTCAGGTTTCACTCAGTGGGAAATAATAATGTGCATAATAATGGAAGGATTCACAATAGATGCAAAGATGCAATGTTTTAATATTAATTATTGATATAAAACATTCCCCTCCCCAAATAACAATGCAAACAATGTTCATACAAAAAATAGACAATTTATTAAATTTATAGAAAAAAATAATAAAAAACAGATATTTTACGTTGTACATTTTTACTGACAAATTGGACTCTTGTAATAATGTGATATGTAATCCTACAGATATCTACACAGAATATAAAAGGAAATTTCAGATATTATATCAAGCTTCAAATGTATTATAATAATAAGTAGTTTATAAAGAATGGCAACTTTAGCATAAAAACATCTATGATAATATATTTGATCCATTTTTTTTTTACTATTCCTTTTCTAAAATTTATAGTTTAAACGACAGATTTATAGTTTAAGGAGAGTGAACATATACTTTGATAATATTTGAGTTGTATGCTCAAACAAATTTGGAATGCATCTTAATTAAGGACAATTTAATTAATAAACATAAAATAATAGACAATATTACAATAAAAAACAAATGTATAAATCAAGAAACTGTTTACTGCTTTTGCAGTAATGATTATTTCAGTTATTTAAAACTCATTTCCAATCAAAATTTAGAGAATCATATGGATAAAATGTAGTACAATGTATGGTAGCAATTTAAATATAGCAACAAGCATACTTTCCCAAATCATTAAGACTGTCTTCTATATTTGTTAATCAACCCCTCCCCTTCAATATGCACATATTAAATTGCCTTTCTGCTCCACTTCTAGTAAAGTATACGCTACTAGATGTGTAACCCATGAGAAATATAACTTCACTAGCAAAGAAATTATAGATTTCCAAATGAAAAAATGAATTTTCTTAAATCATTTCATTAATAAATGGTATAGTTTCAAAAAACAAAAAAGCATTCAGTTTATATTTATATATTCATCAATTCATCAGACGGACAGATGGTTAGTCTCAGTTATCTTTCAAGTGTGACACTGAGATGTGGAAAGGGAAATCCTTACTTTTGAGTTGTGCTATTTTTAAATGATAATGATAAGCTTACAAGACTTCATAAGCATGAGAATCTTAAAAAAAGTATTCTCAGAACAAAGGTTCTGAACAACCATGCTAGGTTGAGGTGCTGTATTTTTTTAAAGATTTCTGCACACACATTCCTCCCCAAAGCTAAGATGGCATTAGATGAAGTCAGGGTCCTAGAAACCATATAATTTGGTTGGCCACAAGTTTTCCATTATTTGGGAATCCCATAAAATAAATACAGCAAAACTATATAGGAAGAGCAAAATCCACAATCCCAAGCATAATGTATGCAATTTCCACATTCCAATTCTGTCAGAATGACTTAATTTGAGAATATGAGAGAAAGAGAGCGAGAGAGCGAAAGAGAGAGAAGTAGGGTGCAAATGTATATTATAAATGTAACCAATTATGTTCAGATCAATATCTTATTTTCTCTATGTTACAAGATGTCTTAAATAAACAAAGGTAAACTGCATTTTTATCTTGAGTTGTAAGAATTTCATTACAGATTTTCTTACGGGATCAACTTCTTACTTTTTGGTCTTTATAATACCACAAAGGCATAGTGTTTCTCCCAAACTTGCAAGAATTCCAATACAAATTTTCCTATGGGATTTACCCAAGAGTTCTAAGATAATCACAACTGCAACCCTCTCAAATTCCATACTCTGTATAAAGAAAAATAATGTCTTACAGAAAGACACAAATAAGGGGTATTGATATTAAAGTAGCAGAAGAACCAACCACAACAGATTAAATACAGTAAATATTTTGCACTTTTAAAAACTACAACCAGTATTTTCCAAGAAAACCAACCACAACTGTCCAAATAAATTCTTGAAATTGTATAAGCTATTGTATTGTAATTTTATTTGCAAACAATATAATGGGTTCCAGTCTTCCACTATTCATCTTCTTGAGTTGATAATATGAATCATCTTCTGAATTTTTTCATTGTTTCTTAAAACATTAGCTCTCCTAGTATAAATCTTGTCTTCTTCATCTTTGATTAATTGATCCAACTCAGTAAGTTCTATTTTTAAGGGTTCCACAACACCATCTGTGATTCTGAAAAATATAAAAACAACAAACTATACACTGTAAAACTAATGTAAATCTGTTCTGGATACTGTATATCAGGGGTGTCAAACTCACGGCCCATGGGCCGGATGTGTCATGTGCTGGCGACCCCCATTTTAGCAAAGGGAGAAAAAAGTTATGATATGTCATGTGGCGACAATGTGACACCACAAGTTTGACACCCCTGCTGTATATTATTACATTTGATTCAAATAAATGATAAGAAAATGAGCTCACAGCAGTTTAAAATTACAATGGCATTGAAGAAATGGACTGATGAATTCTGCCTGAAGTTCTAATTGTGGCAGTGCCCCTGTGGTCATGTGATCAAAATTCAGGCACTTGGCAGTACATCCATCCTTATGACTGCAGGAGTGCTACAACTCCCCCTCTGTGGACCATGAGACCTTGAACAACTAGGCTTTGTCACATGGAAACCTTCTACACACCAGGACACCTTGCTGGCTATCCCCAGCAGTGCATGGGCTGCTACCTCCCCTTCCTCCCAGGAAGCCTGTTTCGTGCCCCGCCCCTTCCACTCCTGGAACAACCAGCTAGGCCAGCTGCACGCAATCCTTCTTCCTCCCTCCAACTCCAGGGAGACTTCCTCCTTCCCCCTCCCAAAGGGCCTCAGCTGGCTAGGCTCTCCTACCTTCCCCTCGCCACTCCCAAGAAGCCTGGCCTCCCATCCAGTCTTCTTTGCCCAACACATCCAAGGTCCACATACCTTTTCCTTCCCTTGCAGCTGCTCACAAGAACACCCACCTGATGCAAAGCTGAGTTAGACAGCTAGCAAAGGCAATTTTCTTAAGGCTAGAGAGGCAATCTTTTTTAAGGCTGGCTAGGAACAAGGATGGGTAGGTGGGAAGGGAGAAGGCAGTGCTGGGCCTAGCTGGCCAAGGGCTTCTGTCCATGTCTGATTTCTGCATGCCAGTGGGCACTGGGGCTCCCAAGACTTCTCTCCCAATCCCAAAGCACCAGGTACAGTTGTTTAACAACTATAATGATTGTGATCTTTGAGAAGGTAGCAACATAGGTGTCTCATTTAATGACCATAGCTTACAACCAAAATTCTAGGCTCAATTATGATTGTAAGATGAGAACTAACTCATCTAATCTGGAGATTTTACTTGAGTTGGGCAGTAAAGGAGAAAAGAAAGTCATCCAGATTGAACTAAAACAAGAGTTTAAGTATGTATTCTTAAGTATTTTCCATTAGACTGTAAAATGAAGGAGATATCTTACAAAGCTGATGGACAGATGCATCAATAATGTTTTGTCTTATACCATTTGTGTCATAACAAGTAACAATATAATAAAGAACAACACAGGTATTCTTCATGCTTCACATGTGTAATTCATTTCAGTTAGTTCACAGTATCAAATAGTTTGCACGATGGGGGGGGGGTGCACGCACACATGTGGACATATGCACATATGCATGCTAAATTTTGGGAATCTGCCTGGACAAATCCATTTAGTTTTCTTAGCAGCATTTGCTGAGACTGAGTGACTGGCTCAAAGTCATTCAGTTACCATCACGCCTAAGGCAGGACTTGAACTCAACAATATCCTGGTATCTGGCCTGGTGCCTCTATCCACTACAGAAAACTGTCTCTTAGTAGTTAGTGATAGATTAAAGTTAATTCAACAGCATGTTGGATGACAGATGTTATCAATACTTAAATGTAGTACATGTAGCACTTATTTCATCATCCCCTCCTATAGTACTTACAGAATCAATCACTAACAGTTTATCGCAAGAAAACAACTACATCTTTCATTAATAATAAAGTAACAGGAATATTGTAGAGAGTAGCTCTTCAACTAAGTGGAAATTGCAAGTAAGACTAGAAGGCTATCTGGCTCAAACTGCAGGTAGGCAATAGAGAGCTACTGCATTTATTAATCTTTGCCTGCTGAAAAGTTGAATTGTGGGAGGCAAGCAGTTTACTTTTCTTCAACCTGGCACTGTGCTTTCTTCCTAGAAACAGAAGCACCCACATGCTTGCGCTTACTGCTATAGATAGATGTGGTAGCTTGAGAGAGAATATTATTTCCCTCCAATTCATGCAGTTTTTAAGGTTACTATGACTTTGCCTTCAATGTTTTCCTACAAAAGTGTTAAATCTCTTCTAGTGTGCTATCTTCCTCAGTTTTGCACATCCAGTCAAGGACACAGATCCAATTCAGATTTGTCTTGTAGATAAAACTCTATGAAACTTTGGATTAATCTAATCTTTTATTATTATTGCAATTGTTCAAATTTTTAAAAGATTCTTACCCTTGTTCCTTCCGCAGGGTCTCTTCAAGTTCTTTATTTTCATTCTGCCATGTCTGAAGCTCAATTTTCATGGCATCTACATCTTCTTGAATATAGTCCATTATTTTACCAAGAGGGAGAGCACTCCGACAAAGGGCCTGAATGGAGCCACGAAATTTCTCTATTTCTTTAGTTACTAAATCTTTTTCCTTTCTCTTTGCTGCTTCTGACAAAAGTGGCTTCTCCTAATAGTTTTTAAAAAGTTCAGATATCAATCAATGGGAAAAATAAAGTAACGGGACTGAAAGAATATGTTTTAAAAGCATCACTGAAACAGTGTTCATTTCACAAGAAGACATCGAATATAAATTAAGTGAATAATATCAAATGCAGAGAAATAAAATGCTATGCTTACTCTAGCAAAAGTTATGTCATTGGATAATACAATAATCAAACATTTTAACGATATTCTCCCAGTCCTTATGAGGTACAGCCCAATTAGACATCATTTATTTGGAAAGCAAATCAAGCATTTCATGTCAGCATGATTCCCTTAGTCAACAATTCATCTCCCTTCATTTTCCAGACTTTTTTTCATGGTCAATTGTATGCAAAAAATCAGTATCTATACCCCCAGGTCCATTTTGAAAATTTTGGAAAGTTTTAATTTTTAAATGAATTAGTCATGCAAAGAAACATAGTCATGGAAAAAGAAACTGATGTTATTGTCATTTGCAAAATATGTTCCATGTAGGCACTCATGCTCATAGAAGACACAAATTATACATGCACCTAATGAAAATTAAATGAATTACTTGAAGAAAAAGTAAAAGATCTAGAAGCAACTCTAGACACTCTGAGGCTCAACCTACAAAACAAAGAAATTCCAACCAAAGGAAGAAAACTGTATCCAAACTGAACACAATACAGAAACAACCACTAGAAGAAATAAACCTGTACATGATTTTTTAGAGGCAGACCAATGAAAACATGTCACCCATGCCTGTAGAAGAAAACAACGTCCAAGACCCATTGGTCCATTGGGTCCTTGCAGGGACTTAATTTGGCATTTCATCCGAGTACCAATGGGGCCACAGCATGCGTGAACACCATGATAGAGCAGTATTTGAGGTGCTATGTCAACTATCAGCAAACAAACTGGGTGGATTTGCTGCCGTTTGCTAAGGTGGCATACAATAATGTGATACACAGTAACATCGACCTGACTCCTTTTCGAGTTACCAGTGGCATGGAGTTTGTCCCCATGCCTGAACTTCCCAAGGAATCATGCTCATCCATATCACTAGCCAAATGGATGGAGTCACTGAACGCGGCATGGGAAAATATCAAGCAAGCCCTATGAGAAGCAGCAAAGAGCCATAAAGCACAAACTGATAAATGTCACACCACTCCACAGTGCCATTCCAAGTGGGGAGCAAGGTTTACCTCTCAGCAAAAGCACTTAAAGTTAAAGCTCCCTTGTAAAAAGCTAGGACCAAAGTTTATAGGAAAAGTAATCAACTGTGTTACTGTACAGCTTACACTTGCTAAGGAAAGCGCACCTGGTCTTTCACAGCAGCTTGTTGAAGCTGGTGGCAGGCTCCCAGATCAGACCGGTAGATTGGGCATCCCCAAATCAATTGTAATACACGGGGAGACACATTACGAGATCAAGAAAATCCTAGATTCTCAATTGCATAGGAACCAGTTGCAGTACTTAGTGCAATGGAAGGGGTATCCACTCTCCAAAGCTACTTGTGTCAACCCTGAAGCTGACCTGACCAAAGCCATTTTTACTACTTCAGTGTTGCCACGCTGGAGCTGAGGGATAGGGAGGGGTGATTGAGATAGAGCGGATTTTGTAGCCAAAACAAAATACTTTCTCTTGGGAACCAAGGACATTCTCACACTTGGTTGGAGGAAGGCAGAGTGATGCTACCCAGTTGCCAGATCGCACTGTGATTGGACCATATGACTGTTTTGAGAAAGAGAAAAAACATTTACTTTTAATTAGGTGAAAACTGCAGGAGTCTTTAGAGTTGGTTTTCATGAGATCTGTGCCACTATGATATTTCCAATACAGCTATTCTATATGCTGCCTCGGAGTTTTGCCTGCTATGGGATTATTACTTGGAACCTTGAAAACTTTGGTCAAGAGCTGGGATGTGAAGGCAGATAGGTTAGTCAAACAGTTTCATGACAAGTATACCCAGAAACCTAAGGGACCTCCAGGTGGAGGAAGAGGAGGCTAGGCCTATGCCATACAGAACTTTATAGGTGGTAACCAGCATCTTGTATCACACTAAGAAGCAAGCTAGAGCCAGTGCAGGTTATAAAGCAGAGGTGTCACAGGGGCATACTAAGACATGCCCATATGCTGACTCTGTAAAGCTATTGCTATTGATTGAGTCCCTTTAATCAGTATCAACCATTACTGGAATATAAGGAAAGAGAAAAATTACCAACTCTCCTATATTTTTGAAAATCTTGCCACAAGTGTGCCATGGATATTAAAATTATTTACAATAGCTATAAGGCATTTACAATTGACCAATCTAATGCATCCAAACTTCATCAACTTGGGGAAAGTTATTACATATAAAGATATAGTAAATGAGAACGGGGAACTAAAATCCAGACAAGAACTAGAAGAAGAAAGGGTACAATTGGAATGGTGGGCATACTTACAAATCCAATCATGCTATAAGAAAGACAAAAACGAGCAGGCCATACAGAAAGAATTGATGATATTAGATAAAATATTACTAGGAACAGATGAAAAAGCAATTAAGATAACCTACAAATACCTATTGGAATATAAAATGGAGGAGGAACAAGTGAAAGAAGTAATTGTAGTATGGGCAAAAAACTTTGGTTACAATATCGAATTAGATAAATGGCAAAAGTTATGGGAAAGGAATAGGAAACTAACCTTGGCTACTTCTTATAAAGAGAACCTATACAAAATGTTTTACAGGTGTCACTGACCTCCAACAAGATTGGCAGAAATGAGCAAAAACGCATCACCACAATATTGGGAATGTAACACAGTGTTAGAGACATATTATCATATGTGGTGGTCATGCATCAAAGCAAAATAATTTTGGTGGCAGATTAAGAAACGGTTGGAAGAGATGCTTGGCCAAAAAACAGAGTTCAGACCAGAATTGTTCATATTGGGAATTACAGAAGGAAAATATAGCAAAAGAATGATATACTTAATGTTGCATGTTATAACTGCTGAAGATTGGTCTATGCCCAAAATTGGAAGAATGGGAATATCCCCCAGGAAAGTGAAATAATAAAGAAAAATTTGGTCTGTGCAAAGATGGAGAGGCTAACATTAGAAATTAAAGATAAGGGTGAGACAGAATATTATGAAGTCTGGATCAAAATGTACCAATGGTTAGACTCGAAGAAAGGAAGTCCAAAGAAAACAAAAAACAAATTGTGACGCTTTATAAGAATGAAGGTGGAAGATTCTTAAGCTAAAAACAATGTAATATAGTGGATATAATGACTATGTAAAAAGAACATGCAAGGAAATTATGTTGTAAATAGGAAAATATATATGTAAATAGCACCAACTTAGTAACATAGAATAAAGAAGAGATCAATTGTTATATGTGGTTTTATGTTATAGCATGTATGGCAAAATAACTGCCAGGAAAGTTGCACTGTGTTCAACTGTTTTAATGTTTATCCCAATAAAATTTGTTAAAAAACAAACAATTGACCAAATATTGAAAACACATGTTGTCAGCCAGAGTGCCTATAACTTCCTGCTAACTTCCATCTTTGATTCAATTTAATTCAACTCCATAAGATTCAAACACTAGCCAGGTCAAGTCAATGGATTTTCTCTTTAGAAAAAAATTATAGACAACATTTAAACCATTAAACCATCCGTCCTTCCTTCCTTCCTTTTCATTTATCACATTTTTGTACCACTTTGATACCACTTTGAGTGACGTACACCAAAGTATTAAAATAAATGCTGTTGAAACATTACTTTTTTTGTTTATATCTCTATGATAATCTCTGCTTTAATATTAAAATCAGTTAAAAGATGATTAGATTGGAGATACTAATAAATTGTAAGAGGAAAAAAATTGGCATAATCGATTTTTTGGAGTTTATTTGCAAGTTACCTTTTCAGCAGATTTTTGCAACTGTGACATTTCATAATCCTTCTTTGTTTCCAATATTCTTTGGACAAGGCTACCTATTGAAAATGAGTACCATTACTATAGTAACAATAAAGGTATTGTATAAAAAGAAAAAAAAGCAAATTGGACCTTAATTTAATTTTCTTTCACTGAAATAAGATATTTTGTCCTAAAATTATTGCAGTACGTCCTGTAGAAGTAATATGAAAATAATTTAAGATGATACACTATTCCTCTACAAAGACACAACAGAAATGTCATCTTTTCTGGGCTGTGATGGTAAGATGGTGATTCAGAGTCAATTCTTTTGTCAAGTTTTTGAAAATACTATTGGTTGATTTGCACCACTTGTTCAATTATTCCTGCTATTGATTTTAAATATAAAAAATTATATACATGTTTTATAGAAATTGTATTGATGCAATATAAAAATTTATTCAATTTCCATGTTAATAATCATGTTTGTAATTCTATAATACTGATTCATTAAAATGCAGTTCCAAAGGGGCATTTAATATGTGGGTAAAGTACAATAAAGAAAGGTCACAAAAGGAATTTAAAAAGAAGAAAAAAGGGAAACAAAATTGGAATACTAGCAAACAGACAGGATGAGGGAGAAGTTGTAGAAATTGAGGAACTGCTAGGAAAAAAAGTGAGATGTAGACATCCAGATTAGGATTAATAATTACCTAGATATACTTTAGAAATATACAGAAATATGCAATGAATGATAAAAATGTGTTCCCTTTCTCCACCCATACCTATGGAATATTAAACTACAGCATATAGTCTATAAATACCCCTGATGTTGCTCAAAAAAATAGAGGGAACACTTAAACAACACAATGTAACTGGAGGTCAATCACACTTCTGTGAAATCAAACTGTCCACTTAGGTAGCAACACTGATTAACAACCAATTTCATATGCTGTTGTGCAAATGGAATAGACAGCAGGTGGAAAGCATAGGCAATTAGCAAGACATCCCCCATAAAGGAGTGGTTCTGCAGGTGGTGACCACAGACCACTTCTCAGTTCCTATGCTTTCTGGCTGATGGTTTGGTCACTTTTGAATGCTGGCAGTGCTGTCACTCTAGTGGTAGCATAAGACGGAGTCTACAACCCACACAGGTGGCTCAGGTAGTGCAGCTCATCCAGCGGGCCACAAATGTACAAGTGGCTGCTCAAACGGTCAGAAACAGACTCCATGAGGGTGGTATGAGGGTCTGACGTCCACAGGTGGGGGTTGTGCTTACAGCCCAACATCGTGCAGGACGTTTGGCATTTGCCAGAGAACACCAAGATTGGCAAATTCGCCACTGGCGCCCTGTGCTCTTCACAGATAAAAGCAGGTTCACACTGAGCACATGTGACAGACGTGACAGGGTCTGGAGACGCCATGGAGAATGTTCTACTGCCTGCAACATCCTCCAGCATGACCAGTTTGGCAGTGGGTCAGTAATGGTGTGGGGTGGCATTTCTTTAGGGGGCCGCACAGCCCTCCATGTGCTCGCCAGAGCTGGCCTGACTGCCATTAGGTACCGAGATGAGATCCTCAGACCCCTTGTGAGACCATATGCTGGTGCAGTTGGCTCTGGGTTCCTCCTAATGCAAGACAATGCTAGACCTCATGTGGCTGGAGTGTGTCAGCAGTTCCTGCAAGACGAAGGCATTGATGCTATGGACTGGCCCGCCCGTTCCCCAGACCTGAATCCAATTGAGCACATCTGGGACATCATGTCTCGCTCCATCCACCAATGCCACGTTGCACCACAGACTGTCCAGGAGTTGGGGGATGCTTTAGTCCAGGTGTGGGAGGAGATCCCTCAGGAGACCATCTGCCACCTCATCAGGAGCATGCCCAGGTGTTGTAGGGAAGTCATAGAGGCACGTGGAGGCCACACACACACTACTGAGCCTCATTTTGACTTGTTTTAAGGACGTTACATCAAAGTTGGATCAGCCTGTAGTGTTTTTTTCCACTTTAATTTTGAGTGTAACTCCAAATCCAGACCTCCATGGGTTGCTAAATTTGATATCTATTGATAATTATTGTGTGATTTTGTTGTCAGCACATTCAACTATGTAATGAACAAAGTATTTAATAAGAAAATTTCATTCATTCAGATCTAGGATGTCTTATTTTTGTGTTCCCTTTATTTTTTTGAGCAGTGTAGTTTCTTTATTAACTTTTCATCTTCCTCTCACATTATTTGATCAAGTATTGTTTGCTCTTTGTGGAAGCCATATGCCTTAACATATTTCATATCTTGATTGTATTTGCTTATGTGGCCACCATGATAGGTCCACACCTTGATTTTGCAACTCTTGTTTAGTTTTATGGTCCCCTTCAGCAAAAGTGCAGAGAAGAGTAACTAAGATGATTAAAGGCCTGGAGATTAAAACACATGAAGAACAGTTGCAGGAACTAGGTATGGCTAGTCTAGAGCACAGGTGTCAAACTCGTGGCATCACATTGCTGTCACGTGATGTTTCGAGACATTTTTCCCTTTGCAGAGCTGGGGTGAGTGTGGCCGGCGTGTGACGTATCCAGCCTGCAGGCCAACAGTTTGACACCCCTGGTGTCAATTATTGGAACAATGGATGGAAACTAATCAAGGAGAAGCAATCTGGAATTAAGGAGAAACTTCCTAACAGTGAGAGCAATTAACTGGTGGAACAACTTGCCTTTAGAAGGTGCTTTATTACTGGAGATTTTTAAGAAGAGACTGGACAGTCACTTTTTTAAAAAGGTATAGAGTCTCTTGCTTGAGGAGGGGGTTGGACTAGAAGACCTCTAAGGTCCCTTCTACCTCGGATTGATTGAGGTAAGGTTATTATTTGTTAGTGAAATACTTAATAGGTGTACATGACTTTTCAGTACACTTGTGTTTACAGTTTGACATTATAGTCTCTGATGATCATGATATCCAGGGAGGGTAGTGAATTGTTGTTTTATTCTTCTCTGGTGAATTAGTTTCCTTTGAAGATGTTGATGGATTTCTGTGTATTTTTTTTTTCTGGTCCTTTTTTATTAGTATGATGTCATCTACATATCTGATCCATATTTTGGGTTGTATTTATGGAATTACTATTGATTCCAGATGTTGCATTACAACCTCTACTATGAGTCTTGAAAGTGATGATCCCATAGGCATACATTAAATTTGTTGATAAGATTGTCGGTTGAATTGAAAGTATAAGATTAGACAGAAGTTGATAACATTCATGATCCTGGGTATTTCAATCTTTGTGTATTTCATTAAGTCAGGTGTGCTGTGGAGTAATGTCAGAGATTCTTGACTAATTCCAGGTCTATGGACCTGAAAACTGCTATCATGTGATATCAAATGAAGCTATGATTTTGACCTCAACTATTGCCATGTCTTTGATTCTTTTAAGGCATTGTATGCTTCCCCTTGTAAGGTGCCCGGGTATTTTTGTTAGTTCTTTTGTGATCTTGTAGGTAGGGATCTCTGGTAGTGCTGGGGGAGAGGTATGACAGGTTTGTGTATTTTGGGGCATCCATAGAAGCATGAGAGACAGGTCCATTGCTTCTCATTTGCCACTGTTCCTCGTTGGTAATTTGGCTTTCTTGGTAAGTCACTAAGAGTTCTCTTGATCTGATTGTCTATTGGGAGAGTTCTCTTGATCCGATTGTTTGTCTTCTAATAATTCGTTTTTTGTCTATATTGTGATCTGATCTAAATAACTGGTTTGGCCTTGTGTGCTGGTGGGAAAATGATAGTCTGGTCCTTTTTTAGGCTTTTGAGGGCTGCTCTGTCCTCTGCTGTAAGTTGATTTTGTTCTCATTTTCTTCTGGTCTGTGGTATGATGGATTGCCTGATGGATCTCTTATGGGTAGTCTAGCAGTTTCAAATGCTAGAGGCTGCAAAGAATTCCAATTGATTGACATAATCAGTGTTACACTTGAGGTCTTTCTGTAGAGTATTGTGTCCTGCCATGGATAGTGGATGACTGGATATGTTGACTATACATTTGGGCTCTGGTGTCTCTTGGATTTGGAGGTTTAGTTTGAAGAGGGTTTTTTGAAGTTTCCCCCACCCCATTTTTTGGCATCTCTCTAGGAAATACTCATGATGGTGGTGTCCAGCCTCTCCATGTGCTCTGGTGTAATGTTTCTTGAGGTTTGTCGTTGTATGTTGGTATTTGATTAAGATAAGGTGTGCTTCTGTGATCATGAGTTGTATCATTTTTTTGCCTTTTTCTTTGGCTTTCCATCCAAGTGTGATGGAATATTTGTAGTTCATGACTGAATTGAGAGGTCCTTTCATTACCTAGACTAGGCAACATCATCAGCACTAATGATGTCACCTAACTTGGGTAATGAAACATTTGCAAGAAGATAACCAAGCTTAGAGAGCACCAAGAACCCCTCATATTTCTCTCAATCACACTTAAAGTAGAATATTCATTTGGTATCTTTTTTCATTCATTTATGTAATTTTATACCATCTCAATCAGATTTAGGTGGTTAACAATAAAACCTTAAAATTGAAAATCCATAAAAGAAATTAAACATTATCAAAACAATATAATGAAAAATGGCCACTCAGTCTAATACCCGCTTAAGGCATGTTTTGGGGGGCTTTTCAGAATATCAAGGGGGCAAACTTATCCCTGGGGACTGTGCATTCTATAATATTGGGTGAATTACAGTCAAGAGCTGCCTTCTGGTCAGTTTCTTTCACCTTTCATAATAGAACCTTGAGCAAACCTTTTGTCATAATTTCATTTAACACAGTGAACCAACTTTTACTGTCTTTGTTAGAAAAAGTACATAAAATTCCTAAGATAATCAGCCTCTTAAAGGAATGAGTTAGATGTTCTAATTAATAAGATGACAAAAAGATGTGACTGAAGGGCTCTCCTATACATGTTGATTGAAACAACTAGTGTCTGCTA
Organism: Pseudonaja textilis; assembly: GCF_900518735.1. Next base: position 4,729,626 of record NW_020769344.1, read on the forward strand.
TATACAACACACAATTGCCTCAATCAAAAGAGAATTCTCTGAACCTGTCAATGCTCGTAAAGCTGGAAAGTGCCATTAGCAATGACTCTTTCTTCTACTGATCTATATTCGTCAGATAATATACAAATGAGGAAAATGTAACACCATCATTTTCCTTCTCAGGACTGGTTGACCAAGGAAAAGCACCCCAAGAATTATGTCTGAAAGAGGTTGCTATCTTCCTCTAGAATGAAGCAGCCTTCTGACCATTTGTTTGACTCCCTCAATTATGTATTGTTCTTTCATGATACAGTTTGTGGAAGTCCTTTTATCACCTTTATTGACTCTACTTTCTGGAAAGAAATCTTTCTGTTCTCTTTCACATGAGCCAGCCAATTTCCTGGATGTGAGTTTGGTGTAAATTAGTCTGATTTGCTTTGAACCAATACAGCAATACTACAAATAATTCTAAGCACATTGTTGCTTCACCTCTGATTTGGGGCTGTAGAAGGGCCCACCATGGGGGATGGATATGTAACATTTGGAAACTACCTATCTTGAGCTTTTCTACAGATTACAGGTAGTCCTCAATTTACAACCAGTTGTTTAGTGACCATTCGAGTTGGGTTTTTTTTTTACTTATGACTACTGCAGCATCCTCATGGTAATGTGATCAAAATTTGGGTGCTTGGCAACTGGCATGTATTTATTATGGCTGCAATGTCCCAGTGTCATGTGATCACCTTTTACAACCTTTTGGGAAACCAGATTAACTTAACAATTGCATTACTAAATAACCACAGTGATTCACTTAACAGCTGTGGCATGAAAGGTTGTAAAGTAGGACAAAACTCACTTAACAACTGTCTTGCTTAGCAATGGAAACTTGGACTCAATTGTGGCTTTAAATCAAGGATTACCTATACACGTTCAGCTCAATGCATCCATGCTTGCTTATCAGAGAAAGGCAGAAAAAGTTAGGATCCTCTTATGTTCTAGAAAATGGAAGGAAAGCTCTGTTTTCTGTCTATTTGTATTCTTTCCTACCATCACCTTTTTAAATGAGCCTTTAGACCAGGGGTGTCAAACTCACATTGTCACAATGGTGTCACGTGACATATGGCGTGGGCATGGCCAGCATGCGACGCATCCAGCCCAAGGGGTGGGAGTTTGACAATCCTGCTGATTGGTTATTGGACTACATGGAATGGCATGAGTAGGAAATCAACTTAATGTCTAATGATTATGAATATTAAACTTTTATTTGGCCAAGATTGAGCAAATGGGCAGGGAATGGAGCCTTACAAACATTAATTGTTGATGCACTCCAAATGGTTTTCAAGCTTGCTACCAAAATGCAAGTGAAAACAGTGGTTTCTGCATACATGTGGTGTGATGTTTTTGTAATTTTCTACTCGTGAAATAGGAATAATACTATATCTAATTTAAACCATATACTAAATTATTTATATAACAGGATCTGACGAGGGATCTTTAAGATAAAATACTTTCTTCTCACAATGATGATATTAAAAAGGGATAAGGAAGGCAAATAGCAGAAATATTAAAGCAATAAAAGCAGCACGTTCTGGGGAATGCTTCTTTCAAGATTACCAGAGTGGGAGAGAAAAAGAAACTGGATTACAATTATGTAGGAAGATGGAAGAGAGTTACTACCTTTTGGTTTAGCTAAAATATGCTCTGTGCAGATACCAATATGAAATGTAACCCATAGAAACCATGAAAATAATTATTTTTACTAGGCTGCAATGAAAGGAAATTGTTCACAAATAAAGAAGCAAAACTTGGATCAAGTAGTTAAATAATGGAAAGAGGTGAACAAAAAACTAAATATCTAAGGATCTTTATCAAAGTAGGAAAGGCAGAGCTAAAGAAAATGTGACTTTCAACTAAGCCAGTTCTGTTTTCTGAAATTTAGCTATATGATAGATGAATAAAAATGAACATACAAAAGCAGAGGAAAATATTATTGAACAACACACTTACCATGTTTCTCATCTCCTTCAAGCTCTACTGTTGCCTCCTAAATTAGATAAACAGAAAGGTTTCTGAATTGCAGAAAGGTTATTATTGTGATCAACAGATTGTAGTGTTTTAATACTTGATACTTTAGAAGGAGTAATGCTTGGAACTCTCTCTCTTTCTCTTATTCTAAGAACATAATAAACATCATCATATTCTAACAAGATTTGAAGGAATTATTCATGTTTTAGGCTCCTAAAAGGTATCCAAATTATTACAGTTTCAATGAGTTCATTCAACAGGTAAAATCCAAAATTATGTAATTGGAGAAAATAATTTTCCCTATCGTCATTGTAAACCTTTTATAGTTGATTTTAAGAATGTGCAGGAAATTGCTTCAACTTCTGTTCCAAAAGTAACAATTTCTTTCATATGTGCATATACTGATTATGCATATTCTTTTCATTTTTTCATACATAATTTTCTTTGATATAATTTATATACCAACCAGTACACCAATACAAACAAAATAGCAGAAACTAAGGAAATAATAATGCTTATATAATTTGGTAATAAATTAAGTCAATAACAATACCCAAATACACAATTATTGATTAATAAAACAATTTTTTGGAAGTGGTAGGCTTTAGCAAGGGTATCAGGTAGTGAGGATATTAGGCATTCTGTACAGCAAGAATGGAGGAAGCTTTGTATGTAGCTGTCCCTCATATCACTGTGGAGAGCAGCATGCAGGAAAAAAAAATCTTCCAAGATGATTGTAACAATTGGCATCTTAACATACACTGTGTGCACAATTATTAGGCAACTTGTATTTTTGAGGATTAATTCTATTATTAAACAATTACAGTGCTAGTCGATCAAAATGTTACTAAACCCCAAATCTGAATATTTAAGGAAGTAAAAGAAAGGTTTTGGCTTTCTTAAGGGAATATCTATGTGTGCACAATTATTGGGCAACTATAAGATCATGTGACGTGTTAATACCACTCTATAAAACCTTGGTAAGGCCACACTTCGAAAAATGCATCCAGCTTTGGTCGCCAGGATGTAAAAAAGATGTGGAGACTCCAGAAAGAGCGCAGAGAAGAGCAACAAAGATGATTAGAGGACTGGAGGCCAAAACATATGAAGAACGGTTGCTGGAACTGAGTATGTCTAGTTTGAGGAAAAGAAGGACCAGGGATGACATGATAGCAGTGTTCCAATATCTCAGGAGTTGCCACAAAGAAGAGGGAGTCAAGCTATTTTCCAAGGCACCTGAGGACAGGACAAGAAGCAATGGGTGGGAACTAATCAAGGAGAGAAGCAACTTAGAACTAAGGAGAAATTTCCTGACAGTGAGAACAATTAATCAGTGGAACAACTTGCCTCCAGAAGTTGTGAATGCTCCCACATTGGACATTTTTAGGAAGAGATTGGATAACCATTTGTCTGAAGTGGTGTAGGGTTTCCTGCCTAAGCAGGGGGATTGGATTAGAAGATCTCCAAGGTCCCTTCCAACTCTCTTAGTCTGTTATTAATGTCCAGAATTATTATGCAACTAAATGAAAAATGAAAATTGTCCATCTCACTCGTTTATTTTCAGAATAAGAAATAACTACAAATTTACAAATAAACATTTCTGGCTTTTTTAAAAAAAATCACTGACCACTGTAGCCACTATTTTCTTCAATAACAATCATAAGCCTTCCATTCAAGGAATCCGTCATTCCTGATTTGCGGACAATCAACTTTTTGTGCAGCAGCAACCACAGCCTCCCAGACACTGTTTAGAGAGTTGTACTGTTTTTCTTCACCACACATCTCTCTTTTAAGAAGGGCCCACAAGTTCTCAATAGGGTTAGGTCAGGTAAGGAAGGGGGCCATGTCATTATTCTTTCATCCTTAAAGACTTTACTGGCTAGCCATGCAGTGGAGTACTTCAATGGATGCGATGGGAGTATCCTGCATAAAAATCATGGTCTTCTTGAAATATGCAGATTTTTTCTTGTACCACTGCTTGAAGAAAGTGTCTTCTAAAATCTGGCAGCAGGTTTGGGAGTTGATTGTCAGTCTATCTTCAATGTGAAATGGTCCAACTAATTCATCTTTAATAATACCAGCCCATACAAATACCTCACCTGCACCTTGCCTATCCATCTGGTCCACCAAGAGTCACTCTCATCTCATCAGTCTATAAAATTTTGAAAAATCTGTTTTCAGATATGCCTTTGTCCAATTTAGTCCATTCAACTGATGTGTCTTGTTCAATGGTGGCCGGGTTTCAGACTTCCTTACCTTGCCCATGTCTCAACACTGAACACCTTGTACTTCTGGGCATACCAGGTAAGTTGCAGTTCTGGAATATGACAGCACTGGAGGATAATGGGCTCCTGGTAGCATCACATTTGATTCTTTTCAAACCTTTGGCACTTAAATTATGTCTTTTTTCTCAACATGTTTCTTGCGACCTTGTTGACTATTTGCAACAAAATGTTTGATGGTTCTATGATCACACCCCAATACCTTAGCAATATCAAGAGTGCTGCATCCCTCTGAAAAAGTTTGTACAATTTTTGAGGGTCAGTTAAATCTCTTTCCTGGCCCATTTTGCCTGAGGAAAAGAAGTTGCCTAATAATTATGCACACCTTGATACAGGATGTTTATCTCCTTAGGCCATACCCTAATTACACAAATGCACATCACCTGATAAGCATTCACATTTATGCAGTTTGGAGGTAGAAATATGCATTAAAATGATGATACGGTCAAAATACTTGTCTAATAATTGCATTACACCGTGTATGAAAAAGGTATTTCTCCAGATAATGATTTTTAAAAATTTTGTTTTTAGTTATCATACTCACACCTGATTATCATCTCATTGATGAAATATTGATGACTTTATTTTCCCCTTCCAATAAAGTGATAATTCTAAACATTCGTATACTTTTGTCACCTACAAACCACAACATTTTCCTCAATAAATAAATGAACAAGTATAATGTTTTGACTCATTTTTAATTGGCTTCTCTTTATCTAGTTTTAGTACTTATGGGGAGAACAGATCATATTCACACAGAAATAAATACAGAACTGTCAGTAAGAAGATCTTACACTGACTTCAGATATCCATCAAATTCTGAAGACTAATATTTTTCTTATATTTGTCAAGAAAAAGTGAACATTTTTACTTACATTGATCACAGGAGGAAGTATATGACCAGCTTTGTCCTATTTAGAACTCTTCAAATATACATAGACGGATCAGGTTCAAACCTATTAGTGCGTTAATGGGTTCCCTTGTACTTGGGGATATGACATAATGTAACATCCACATTTTTCTGCTTTGAGTGCTTAAGATTATGTATATATACCATTCTAAAGATAACTGCAAATCTTAAATTAACTAAGATTGGAAAATGTCTCCATCTGTAGTCTCGTTTTGAACTTTCAACATCCAGACATAAAGTGGAAAGTAACCGACTGAAATCGCACAAAGAAAATGAGAGCAAAACAGTTAACAACACATTAACAGTTTCATATTTAAATAAGAAAGCACATAAACTAACCATTTTCAGTTCTGTTATTTCAGGTAGCTGTTGTTCTGCTTTCACTATAAACTGGTCATCCTCTTCTTCTTCTTTATCTATAATAACATTTGATACCATTTTGGCACTGCCATTTCTGTAAGAAAATAAAGACAGAGCAATAATTCAGATATTAAATTGTTATTTTTAAGGTAGAAAATAAACCTTTCTTCCAAACCAGGCTCCTTCTAAAAAGCTGTAAAATTCAAGGATACAATCTCCTAAAGTGGAAATTTGAGGGAAATTCAAAACATACTATTTTATTCTCAAAAAATATTTTCCTATTTTAAGAACATCTGGCAAAGTGTTGTAAAGGAAGATCTGTATCCATGAAGTAGCTGAGTCAAACTACATTTCTTTGCAGTAAAATTTGTAACCTTTTTCCATTATACTTATCATAATAGTCACATAAAAGTTGCATCTTTTAAGATACTTCTAGGCATTGATTATAGCTCAAGCTATCAGCTGTTAGTGGCTAAATGAAGCTCAAAACTGTACTAAAGTGAAAAAAGGTACTATCCCCCCTGTGGTAATTCATCATATTCATCATATTCTGTAAGTCTTTCGTACAGCTAATGCATAGATCTAGGGATTTAAAAATGCCCCTAGTGAGGGCAGCATTGCCTTTGCTATGGGTGGTTTGTCCTGTTTGGGTCTGCAAAGCTTAGAGAGACCAGGTATATCGGTGAAAGTTCACAGTACCCAGCCGAGCCATTCCCGTGAGACTTTCTGTGTTTAGATATTCTCATGGGACTTTCCGCAGCCCTGCTGAGGCCCTGTTGAGGTAATGCTGCTGAGGTTGAGGTCATTGTTTTGATTCTGTACTGGCATTTTCTTAAATAAATACTGCTACCCGAGTTCTCTCGGGGCTGGCATTTGCTCAGACGGTTCCCTGCGTCTCATTTCAAGTGCCAGACCACCACAAGTGGTGACCCCGACGTGATAGTTTGGAAGAGCTATACGTTCCGACGTGATAGCTTGAAAGGCTATACGTTCCGACGTGATAGCTTTGAAAGGCTATACGTTTCCTGCATCCTATACTCATTGTCGCAGACGTCGACTGGGCCCTCATCTTCTTCGCGGGACGGAGATAGATTATTTTCGTGAGTATGGGGGGAGATCTCTCGAAGGCTCAGACAAGGCACATTAGGGAATTGAGAGAGATCACTTGGAATAGGTTTAAGTTTGGAGTTCATAGTAGAGGACATGAAGTAGGAAAGAAAGAAATTGAGGACTTATTACAGTATGTTTGGAAACATATTCAGTCATATCCAGAGGGAGGTAGTATTAAAGTAGAGTCCTGGAAAAAAATAGGGATATTTTTGCACGAGGAACCTCGTGCCCCTTCTTCAATTTTGTTAACCTGGAGGGTGCTTATGGAAGCATTAGCTACTCATGAGCAACCGCTCCTAGCACCCCCCGAAGAAGGTTTGCCGCCTTACCATGCGGTACGTTTATTGCCGCCGACAGCACCTCCAGATAAATCCAGAGGACTGTCAGGCACTGAAAATACTTTGTCAGAAGATAAGAGTTTGCCTTTAAGAGTTCAAGTAGATGCAGTTACTGCAGCTATTCAAGAAGCAACAAATAGAGGGGAATTATCAGGAGATGATTTGGTAGAATTTGGAGTGGAGATTCAACTTAATCCAGTAGAAATTGGTGTGGATGCTGCTTTAAATCCGCAGAGAGTATGGAAGCCTCTAGCTCTCAAGATTTTAAAGGAAATTAAGCAAGCAGCAAAAGAATATGGTGTTAGATCGCCATATGCTCAGGCATTGTTAGAAGCAGTTGGTTATGGAAATAAAATGATTCCAGCTGACTGGAAAGCTCTATTTAATATGATTCTAACTCCAGCTCAATTTTTGGTGTTAGATCAGAAATGGAGACAGCTGGCAGTTCAGAGGGGAACAGCAAATGTTACCGCAGATCAGCTTTATGGAGCTGGTAATTTTACAACAGTAGAACTACAGAGAGATGGAATGCCTGAGGAGGGGTTCGTTCTTCTCCCACAGTTAATTTTCCAAGCCATACGGGCTCTCCCTGACGGCGAAGGTGGTGAGAAGACCTTTACTAACATCAAACAAGGGAACAATGAACCCTATGAAAATTTCATTAGCAGATTGAAAGTGGCTATTGAAAGGCAAATTGACAATCAATTTGCCCGGAACGAATTGCTTTTGAAGTTAGCAGTAGAACAGGCTAACGCAGATTGCAGAAAGATCCTGAATCCACTTATCGCGAGTGGAGAGCGAGAGATCGCTGATTTGATAAACGCATGTAGAAAGGTAGGGAGTCAGACTTTTAACATGGAGACTTTAGCTCTGGCTCTGCAGGCAGGAAATGCTAATAAAGGCACTTGTTTCAATTGTGGGAAGCCTGGACATTTTAAAGCACAATGTCGGGGTCCTGGAGGGGGTCAAAGTCAGCAAAATGAGAGATCAATGGGACAGGGTGTGACCTAAATCAGTATATCAGATGCTCCTACAGTCTTTACTGATGGAGGAAAAAAAAATTTTTGGTGCTTGTGTTTGGAAAGATAAATCTGGAATTTGGCATACAAAAGTGACATCAGAGCAGAAGTCTGCCCAGCAGGCAGAACTTGCTGCTGTAGTTTTGGCTTTTCAAAATTTTCAAAATCAGGATTTTAATCTAATAGTGGATTCTTTGTATGTATATAATTTGTTACCCTTTGTAGCAGGTTCTTATTTGTCTCCTGGAATATCACCCAATATTCTACGTTTGCTTTTGTTGTTGCAAGGATGTTTGGAGCAGCGTGTGAATGTGTGTTTTGTTGCCCATATTCGTAGCCATAGTAATTTGCCTGGAATTTTATCACAAGGCAATGCCAAAGCTGACAGTGCTGTAACCTCAGTTCTCACTGTCCAGCCATGGGACAGCCATAGTTATTTTCATCAAAATGCTAAAGCGTTGGCACATCAATTCAAGCTTACTGCTGCAGAAGCTGCTGCCATAATTCAACAATGTCCAACTTGTTCAAAGCAAGGCACGGCTATTCTTATGGGAGTCAACCCCAGGGGGTTGAAACCCTCAATGATTTGGCAAATGGATGTTACTCAGTATCCATCATTTGCACCCTGGAAGTATATACATGTGACTGTGGATACTTACTCAGGATTTCTAATGGCTACTCCTCAAAGAGGTGAAGCGGTTAAACATGTCATCAATCATTGCATTAAGACATTTTCAGTTGCTGGTACGCCTCAAACTTTAAAAACAGACAATGGTGCGGCTTATCGGAGCACAGTTTTTGATCAGTTTTGCAAACAGTGGTCCGTGGAACATAAATTTGGGATTCCATACAATTCCACAGGACAAGCTATTGTGGAGCGTTATAATGGCACGCTCAAGAACATGTTAGCTAAATTAAATAAAAAAGGAGGGAAGCTCCTGGGGCTTCCGGCAATTCAAGATCATTTAAATCTTGCTTTGTATACTTTAAATTTTTTAAATTTGTCTGGTAACCCCCCTGCGAGTGCGGCCAGCAGGCATTTTTCTTCTCCTTCTACAGATGCAGTGAGGCCTCGAGTGTTGGTGCGGTTCCTTCCGGATCCGGCATGGGTTCCCGCTGAGCTGATTACGTGGGGACGTGGTTATGCAGCAGTAGAACATCTTGGTCAAATTCGTTGGGTTCCTGGTCGATGTGTTCGGCCTGATCATTCGCAGGCGCCTTCGCAGGTGCCAGTGAAGGAGGTTTCGGAGGAGCAGGATGGCGTTCCTGTGGTTCCTGATTCCGTACCTGTGGTTCCTGATTCTCTTGATGCCGGCAATCCAGGCACGGTGCTGTGAAGGCTGGGAAAAGATGACTGCTTATCTGAGATTGCCAACTTGTATGCAGCAGGTTCCTTTGGGGAATCGGACTAAATTAATCTGCAAACAGCGGCATCCTTTGATTTTTCCAGCATATTGGTCCTGGCATAAGGATCAAGACATTCTTTATTCGGGACCTGATAAGGACATTATATCTTCAGCCTGTGCAACAACTCTGATTCTGTTTAATGTTTCTGTTTCAGACTATGGACAATATTGGTGTCAATTGGAGTTGCCTAAGTTACTTTACACAACCTCTCTTTCCATTCGTCTTATGCCTCCACGGACTCTAATACGGAGGCGGAGAGCTGCTATTATCTCAGAAACTAGAGACCTTGGAGATAATTTATGGAAGGAAAATTCCTACATCAAGGACGTTCGGATTGCAGCAAAGAGTTTAAATGTAACTAATTGTTGGCTTTGTATGCATGTACCTGGGTCTGGGAAAGGTGGAGTTTTGTTACATGGTGTTCCTTTGAGTGAGCAAACCAGTGCTAATTTAGATTATAATGATTTTAATCATTGGCTTCACTGGGGTCCGGACCCTGAAGAGTGGAATCAAACATTGTTCACAACAAAGGTAACTTTCACTACCAAAGCATCGGTTTGTTATTACCGCCCCCCTGTAGGGACTCAATCTATTTTGCTGGGAAATACTACACTCTGCAAGAAGGTGATTCCTTTGGAAGGAGGATGTATGAAATGTGTAAAAAGCATTACTGGTAGAAAGGTCCCTATGACTGTTGTATAAATCAAACAGTCACTAAGAGGCCTGACATTGGTCATGGAGCATATGTTCTCTGTACTTGGATGTGGCTAATGTGGAGTTGGGAAAGTCAAGCCTCTGACAATACCTATCATAAGCATTTAAAATACTTTCCTCTTCCGGATGGGTTATGGTTGCTATGTGGGGACACTGCCTATCAACAATGGCCAAAGGATTGGTCTGGAGTGTGTACTATAGGATTTGTAATTTCTGTCATCTATAAATTAGAGAGTTTACCAATTGGGATGCGTATTCGAAATCGAGAAGTTGATTCTGGCCTGACTGTGGGTGGTAATTTGTGGACTCAGATTTCTAGGGCAGCAATCCCACCTTTGGGAATAGCTATGAACTATGAAGATATTCATATAATACTGTTAAGAATATTAAGATGTTAAATGAAGAAGTGTCTGAAATTCGCCAAGTTACTTTACAAAATCGTTATGCTTTAGACATAATGTTAGCTGCTAAAGGAGGAGTTTGTGCTTTAATTCATTCACATTGTTGTGTTTTTATACATAATTATGAGCCTAACATTACAAGAACTGTTCATGATATGGAAGACCGCATAGCTGAACACGAAGCAGGAAAAGATGGCTTCAATAAGTCACTTTGGGCTTTGCTATGGGATTGGCTTCCTGACAGCTCATGGTTAGGTTTATTGCTTCAATTAGTTGTAATAATTGTTATTATACTTATTATGTTATGTTGCTGTATTCAATGTATTCCTAATCTATTTCAAATGTGTACCTCAGCTTTTCAACGTACGAGACCAAGTTGCGAGGGAACTGTGTATTATGCCATTAAAACACCCCCTATCTTTGAATAAATAAAAAAGGAGGGAATGTGGTAATTCATCATATTCATCATATTCTGTAAGTCTTTCGTACAGCTAATGCATAGATCTAGGGATTTAAAAATGCCCCTAGTGAGGGCAGCATTTCCTTTGCTATGGGTGGTTTGTCCTGTTTGGGTCTGCAAAGCTTAGAGAGACCAGGTATATCGGTGAAAGTTCACAGTACCCAGCCGAGCCATTCCCGTGAGACTTTCTGTGTTTAGATATTCTCATGGGACTTTCCGCAGCCCTGCTGAGGCCCTGTTGAGGTAATGCTGCTGAGGTTGAGGTCATTGTTTTGATTCTGTACTGGCATTTTCTTAAATAAATACTGCTACCCGAGTTCTCTCGGGGCTGGCATTTGCTCAGACGGTTCCCTGCGTCTCATTTCAAGTGCCAGACCACCACACCCCCAAAATTCAATGTGAACGACATCTCATTTATGCATGCCATAGAATAGGTTTGAATCACTGAATCTATAGTTATTACTCTTATTTGGATAATATAATTGTACCAAATAATCAAAGAACAGAATGGCAAACTACAACATATATTTTATTGAGTTTGCCTGCAATAGCATGTATTAAAAATTTCAAACAATCAGGAAAAATGGTGAAATGGACAGTCTTTTTATTAAATTATTGACTAGTGATCACAACTGATAATGCAAACTGGATTGTGTTTTCTAATTAGATATATTATAGAATATTTTTTCTCATCCGTTCAATCATGTCCAATTCTCAGAGACTTCCTGGCAAGTCCCTGCAGTTTTGTTAGTAAAGTTGTTCAGAAACGGATTGCCATTGTCTCCTTCCTAGGGCTGAGAGAAAATGACTGGTCCAAGATCACCCAGATGACTTTGTGCCCTAAGGAGGGACTAGAATTCAAAATAACCCAGACCTTGGCCTGATGCCTTAATCCAGGGGTGTCAAACTCAAGGCCTGCGGGTCAGATTCAGCCCACGGGGTGCTTAGATCTGGCCCACGGGACCATCCTGGAAATAGCGCCCCGTGGTGCCTCGGTCCAACTCAGGCTGACTAGGCGCTGATCTACAACCTGGTGGCAGCTGGCAGAGTGCTGTAGGCCATCGCAGCCAAAAACAGAGCTTAGCACAGCCCTCCTGAGCTCCATTTTTGTTGGCAAAGTGCTGTAGTATATTTTTATTGTCATTGCACCTCTGTCAGCTTTGGAAGCCATGTTGAAACCAGATGCTCCCATGCTGCCACATTTTGAGCCTGGGAAAGTGGGAGGGTAGAAGTTCTTGGGGTATATGTAGTTAGACAAACTAACATTCTTTTTGTAGTTCAAGGTCATGCTATTGTGTGCATATATGACGGGAAGTCTTCATTTGGGACGGATGATGATTGGGGCATGTGATGTGATGATAGGTGTAGGGGGTTGGTTTTATAATTTTGATTGTTGGAAGGAAGCCCAGAATTTTCAGATTCCGGATTCCCCCAGTTGTGCCAGTTACTATCCAAATAAAAGAGAGCTTTTGAGTAATGTCTGTCTTGGAGTTATTGGTTGGAGTGGAGGTTTGCTGGAACTCTGACAACCTCATACAATGGAATTAAATACCATCTTCAGTGTACATTATGACTATGAAAATAAACACAAACACACATCCTTCACTTTCATACATTGAATTGAAAACCCCTGATATTGCATTAATATTGCACTATACAGTTCAATAGAGTTACTGTCCTGGGATAGAAACTGTTTTTCAGCCTATTTCTCCTTGTTTTTATTATCCAGATGGTAATAGTTTAAAAAAAGGGTTCCCAGGATGAGATGGATTTTTGAGAATGTTTTGAACTTTCTTAAGGCAGCGGGAGCTATAAAGCTCTTCCAGAGGGGAGAGGGCAACCAATGATCTTCTGGGCAATGACGTTAACTGCCTGGAGTGCTGTCCTATCTGCCATTGTGCAACTGGCAAACCATACAGAGGTGCAGTAAGTTAAGATACTCTCAACAGTGCAGCGGTAGAAGATCACCAGCAGTTTTTCATTCAGTGTTTTTTTTTTGAGAAGTCTCAGATAGTATAATGTCTGCTGGGCCCTGTATGAGGCCATTGCAGCTGAAAACAGAGCTGGTAGAGTGCTAGCAAAACAAACTACTAGCAAAAGTGGCATTTGATCACAAGGCAAGTTGTCATTGAGAAATGTTTCTCCTTTTGCATTTGAGCATCCAAGAAGGGACAGCAAAGGAGAAAGAGAAAGAAGAAAGACAAAGAAAAAGAAGGAAATATGGGAAGAGAGCAAGGAAGGAAAACGAAGAAAAGAGGGGAAGGAAGGAAGATTATAATGAGAGGGAGGGTGGGTCTGAGGGAAGTCCTGCCTTAGCATTTGGCCACCAGCAGCCCTGCTGCCATTTTGCCATTCCCTTTTCTTCTTCTGACCTCTCCTGGTGGTCTCCCATCCTATTGCTGAGGATGCTTTGGTTATACAGCTGGGTCTCACATGGAGGAGCCACACACTTTGCCCTCCCACACACCATGAGCAACCTGGCCAAGGAGTGTGAGGACAGCAGCAGCAACCTCAAGGAAGAGGCAAACACAGCTGGGCACCCCCTTGGGGAAGTGGGACTGGGCTGGCCTGGCCTACCAGGTCCTGGTGCCCTGGAAGCTCAAGGACTGAGCTGGGCGCTTGTCCTCCACTGCTTAGGGCTCTGCCTTGCCCTCCACTGCCTAAGGCTCTACTGCCCGGGCCACTGTCCAGAGCCGTCCGCATGGCCTGATAGGGACGGTGAGGCTCCTCTGGAGGACAAGGGTTTGGCTTCTCCCTGGTCTCGCCTTCTGGAGACAATGGATCTGCCGGGGCCACCACAGGCACCCTCAACACAAATGATGCTGAGCTGGCCATGCCCACCCCATCCATACCCACCTGCCCTCCCGAGATCAAACGAAGCCCTGATGTAGCCCTCAATGAATAGAGGTTGACACCCCTGCCTTAATTGCTACACCAAACTGGCTCTCATAGAATAGTTAAGTGTATCAGTAATATTAAGATTTTTTCATTATTCATAATTTGTTCCTACCTTTCTGGAATTAAAATCTCTGTACTCTGTTGTCGTTTTATACGGGGTGGAGCTGGTCGTGCACTGCTGGGTCGTGGTAGCCTTCTGTTAATGTAGGGAAGAAATTGTTTCAATAGTAAGCAATTACTATCTACTATTATTGCTATTATTACTATATAATTACAAATTAATTTCAAACATCCTTAGCATATATCTTTAATTTTAGATATAAATGCATCTTTGAGAATTAAGCATGTTTTAATGTATCTGAATTATATCCTTCAATTATAATATATCCAAACAAGTTTAGATTTTGAATCACAAACCATAAAATACAATCTTAAATTCTAAAAATAAATTCTAGCAATACAGGTGTTTTCATGTGTTACTCTTGATCTAAACAGGTATACAACTCTTTATAGACCTGGTTTATGGACAACAAAGATCTGACAGTTACAGCAGAGGTAGAACAGCCAAGGCCAGTGGCATCCAAACTGTGGCTCCCTAGACTCCTGAGAGTGCAATGTCAAATGGCTAAATTTCAGTTTGGTTGTTCTTAAAAACAGGAGGGAGGAATTAGAAGTCATCACAAACTGAAACTATTTTATAGTCTTCTAATCCCATTTTATATCCCTTCTCTCAAAACTCAGGTGATAATGTTCGACTGCATTTAGAAACAAAATGGCTGAATTCAAATGACAAAATGATTTCATTTAAACGAAGCAGGTTGCAAATATTTAATTCCTTCAAAATCTTATTGAAAACTCCCAAGGATCTCAAAATAATAAAAAAAGTATTGGCAAATATGTAGATACTGCCAAATGCTGATCCAGTTGAACATAGGAAAAATCTTTCTCTACTGTTATAAACAGAAAATTTACATTTCTGTCTCTGTGAATATAGGTATTCTTTCCAAGAGGTACTGTTATTTGGGGAAACTATTTTTTTCAAGTAACAGAGCATCCAGAGTGTAAATAAGAATTACTTTTCTATCCTGTATGAGTAATATATAAACATGTACGCAGTTAATATTCTTACTAATATTTGGTATAATCAGATAATTCAGATATAATTATGAGACACCATGCCATCGAACAATTGGAACAAATAAATAATAAACAATGAAAAATTTGAAATAAATAAAATTTAAGAATTTAACTCAGATATAATATTGGTTTCCTAAAATAGCTTATACATTAGTGATCACCTTGTAAGTAATCATAAGAATCAAAAGTATTCCATTATCAACAGGTTTTGAGTTCAAAACTCAACAGAACGTAAGAGTGTTCTGAAAACAAAATTCTTGAAAAATGTTTGATCTTATGCTTGATCAAAACATTAATGCTTTGAGAACTGAACTTTAGGTTTTTTTTAAAATAATCTCAAGCTAACCAGTAGAACACCAGTGATCAGTCATAACCCTGCTCCTATTGGATAAAAAGCAGCAATTTGAACAACAGTAAGCAAGGCAGCAACTACCTTTACAGCATAAAGCAAGCAAGGTGGTCCAATGGCATTAGATAATTGGATAGGTGACAGCTTTGGGCAATTATCATGGTGCATGTTAGGAATATAAGTCACCTAACAGGTATTTGGGATGGAAATATATAAACCAGGATAAACATTTTAAAACTGTATCTTTAAGAAAATGCAAAACTGTAATTAGGTGTGGTTTTTCAAACGGCCATAAGATGGAGCCAGAAACCTGGTTTGTCTTAGTCTCAGAAGAGAGTGTGAGTGTATCTGTTTCCTTCTGTTGGAAAGTATTGCCCTTCCTCCATTTTTCCTAATTGACTGATATTCATGGATCTGATGTAAGTCTGATACTAACTGTTTTTTGACACTGGACTTTGATATTTGGATTATCCCTGGATTGAAAAACTGACTGATTTACCTGTGAATGACTTTGGACTGCCTATTTTGAACTTTGCTTAAACCTTTATTGACAGTAAAACCCTACATTTACTGTACAATGTATCTGTGTGCTGTGTGTGTATTATTCAAACACTACTCTCTATATGTCTCCCTGTATGCGCTCATTCTCCTAACAGGGAATTACCCCAACAGTGCACAGTGCTGGTTTTGGGCACTATTGTGCATCACCTTCAAAAGTAAGTAGCAGTCTCAATACAAGCACATAAATCATCTAAGCAGGTAGAAAATATGTTTTACATTTCTGTTCCATGACAGGATAAGAGACAGGATCCCAGAATATCTGCCACTGCAGTTACCAGTACCTCCTGTGCTGGGACACACAGGTAATAGAGATAAATGTGAATGAGCATGGTTGAGAGCTAGCCATCAGAGCAGCCAAAGTTCAAATATCATCACAAAATATGAACAAGGTACTTAATTATATGCACATTTTCAGCATGAATTTATTATCTGCACACTGTCCCTGATAGAGAAAGATGATGTTAGGCTGGATGGGGCCAGAACCAATATATCCTAGCACCAAGGCTGGTAGTCACCAGATCTTAAAAATGCCTTAAGGTGGCTGGACATTTCCAAATGTTCAAATGCTTTGCACTTGATTGTGATAATTAAGCATGTTTAAGCAATATTGAAGTTTTAAATATTAGTTTAATAAGAATGTTTGGACTTTGTAATATATCTTGATTATTAGCATGAATAATGAGTTATTAATGTTATTAATGAAAGAAAGGATATATAGTCAGACCTTTGAGTGATCTGAGGTGGAATTTCATTTGTGAATTCATTATTTTCAGACATCTTTTCTGTTGTACCAGTATTCAGAACATCTCCCTCTGTGGAATAAAAATAATTTTATTATGTCATTTTGAGGAAATGCCTCAAATATTTGTTCTTTGTCTTACTGAAATAGATTTATTAAATTAAATATTGTATAGAAATCAAGTCCATTGTGTAATGTCTATTATAGATTACTTGTAGACAAAAAGTTTTTTAATTTGAATTACAATAAAACATATATAAATTTCTCAATACAAATTAAAATATCATAAAGGCTTATTACCTGCATCACCGAATGATTCACCTGCAAAACAAACATATTATTTTTCAGACTAATTAGGTCAAATAACTTGTTTGTTGTACACAAAACTGAGGACAAAGGATTCAAGTGTACATGAACAGACCTTCCCACCAATTCTAAGATGCCATATATCTTGATCATGGGGAAATAGCATAGCTTTTAAACTATCCAGACAGCAAATCACTTAGGTTGAAAAGTGTTGAAAGCAGTTTTAAAAATCCAATGGAAAATTACGTAGTAGATTCAGATTTAGAACAGAGTTCAGTGGTATGTTTCATTTTAAAAGCAATTTCCACTCAAGATATTGCAGTATTATAAAAAGGTATGTTGAGAGGCAGAGCTGACTGTCACGGTGTTAGAGTGCACTTCCATAGGGCTCTATGGAAGTTTGCTGAATTCCTCCTGCTAAAGGGTCTTCTGGGACCTAAGCCACCCTGGAGGACACTCCGTAGATCACAAGGAGACTGAAAACTCCTTGTTTGATACGGAGGAAGCTCTCAATCTGGCAGGAAGGAAAAGACAGCCATTGCGTGCCTGACCAAGGCTAAGACAGCCCGACCGGAGAAGAATGAATAAAGTTTGAGGAACACTGTTCCTCAATTGGGTGAACTGGGTGAGAATTTTCCAATTTCTGTTAAGGAAGTTGCCCTCTTAATAATTGGCCTGGGTGACAATGGGACTACAAAAGAAGGGGATGGATTTGTTTATCTTCCACCCTCTAAGAAAGCGGTGAATAAGCACAGGAGCTGAATATAGATCTGGACAAGAAAAGTGAACTATTTGAAAGAAATAAGTTTAAAAGAGGAAAATTGGACTGGCTATCTTAATGACAATATTAATTGGATTTTACTGAACTAAAAACTTTTTTGAATGCAAAATTTGGATCCTGGAACCTGAAAAAGAAAATGTTTTGGCTTAAGTTAAGTTAAGTTAAAGGAGAGGAATAGGAGCAAAATAGAGCAACAGTGACATCTACTGGCTGGAAAAAACTCCTAGAGTGAAAGTAAAGGGGGAAAAAAAGTGAAATTAATGGCTCACTTTGAGCAGTTTGTTGAAAGAACATTGCTACAAGACTCAGATAAACTGTCTGCACCTGGAAATTGTTTATAGAGAATTGCAGAGAAAGGGAGTGGAAACATTGTGACTCTTAAACATTGTAGCTCTCTGAATGTATACGGATTTTAAATAAATTGAGTAAACTGAAGCTGGAAAACAGCAGGATTTTTTTATAAAGCAAGTGGAATACTTTTTCTTTTAGCTCTCCTATTTGGTGACTTGCAAATCTGTTTGACACAATTTTGGGGTTTGGTGGGCCATTGTGGATTACAAAGTTATCAAGAAGAGAACCTTTTTGAAAAGAAGTCTGGACTATGGATATCTTGGCTTTGTGAATCATAATAGTTAAAAGCGTGAAGTGACCTGAAGACTGAAAACAAGAATTGGAGACAAGAAAGAAAACTTTGTGGTGGATTGTTTTAGGGTGTATTCTTTGAATTGGGTATTGTGAAGTATTACTTTTATTTATTATTGATTGTTGATTGTTTCTGTTAAACATTTATTACTTAAAATATCCTATTATTTAAATTAATTGAAATGACAAGCAATACAAATTTAAGAAAAATAGAGAGAGAAAACGCATTTGCACCATCAGTAGCAGCAACAGCAGCCAGCGAGTCAACGCTCATTAGAAAGTATGCTGCAGCATGAAAAACTGAAGACCTTTCCAGATGGAAATGAAATCAATGTTTCAACTATTACAAGAAGTTGTAAGTAGGAATCATGACGACATGACAGAAAGAATGGAAAAGATGGAGCAAAAGATGGGGGATACAATGGATAACATCCATCAGATAGTTACTAAAAATGAGCAATGGATTCAGAAAGTAGAAAACTAAACAAAACAAACAGATAAGAAAGTGGAAGAAATGGACTACAGATTGACTAAGGTAGATAATGACCTTGAGCAATCCATAATTATGCTGGAGATGGATAGAGCAGAATATTTTTTGAGATTTAAAAACATTGAGGAGGAAAAAGGGGAAGGTCTTGCTGAAAAAATGGCAGAACTGCTGACAGATGCCCTGGAGGTGAACAAGCAGGAAATCCTTGCTGGAATAGACAAAATATTTAGAATACACACAAGCTACGCGAAAAGGAACAAATTCCTCAGAGAGGTGCATTTGAGATTCTCAAAGAAGGTAAAAAGAGTGGAACTACTCCAAAGAGCAAGAGATGACTCATTGAAATACAAAGGGAGAGAAATAGTAGTCTTGAAACAGATACCCAGAAGAGTAAGAGACACAAGGAAACAGTATAAATTCTTGACAAGACAATTAATTAAGCATGAAGTAAACTTCAAATGGCTGATACCCAGGGAATATTGGTGACCTGGATGGAAAAAAGCCATAGATTGGATACAATGATAAAACAGCAATTCTACTGGGAAGATATGGTATGGATGTCATCAGAATTGAAAACATATGTACAACAGATAGAAACAGAACTCAATGTCTGAGCAGATCATAATCCAGTAAAAGTTGTATGGAAAGGACAAAAAAAGAAAATTGAGATGGACATTGAACCAAGCAATATGGCTAGATAAGGAATTTATACAAAATATAGAAAAAGAACTGGACTTTTTAAAAAAAAGAGAACAGGAAAGAAGAGAATTCCTTGCAAACTGTATGGGATACAGCTAAAGTATGTACCTGGGGATTAGTCATAACTTACATGGGGAAGAAAAAACAAAGAAAGAAACAAAATAAGGCAAGATTAGTGGCACAAGGTTTTTTCAGAGGAAAAACATGCACTATGATGAGGTATTTGTGCCTACGGTATGAAAGTAAAAAGCCTAACACTGTTTATAAATTGAACAAGGCCATTTATGGGTTGAAGCAGTTGGTCAGGAATTGGAATATTTATTTAGATAAAGCATTGAAGGGTCTTGTGTTCAAGAGTTGCAAGGCTGATGGTTACATATATACTGCAAGGTTACACGGTGGGGATTGTCAATTATTGTCATTTCTGGATGATCTTTGTTTAATTGCAAAAGATGTGTCACAAGTAAAGGAATATGCTAATCAGTTTGAATTTAAAAATTTGGGTGAAATACAAAATTATCTTGATGTAGAGATACAAAAAACTGAGAAACGTAGTTATGTTCTCAGTCAAAGAAAGAAAATTGAACAGCTGATAGAGAGATATAACATGAAGGATTGTAATTCTGCTCCAATACAGATTTTCATAACAATTTGGGTAAGGACAAAAGTGAAGCCTGTGATTAGGAGATATATCAGTCAGCAATAGGGAGCTTGTTATATCTGTCACAATGGTCCAGAACAGACATAGCTTGTGCAGTTGCTTTACTGCTGCACCACACAATTGCACTGAATGGGTGTAAAAAGGATTCTCAAGTATTTGAAGGGAACTGTGAATTTGGTCTTCAAATATAGGTCTTTGAAGAATTAAAGTTGAAATGTTATGTTGACAGTGATTATGCCAATGATGTAAAAACCAGAAAGTCCAATTCTGGGATTGTGGTATTATTTGGAGGGGCTTTAATTGGTTGAAAGCCCAGAAAACAAACAACTGTAGCCATTTCTACTGCGGAGGCAGAATTTATTGCTCTATCTGAACTTTGTTCAGAGGTAATTTGGTACGTACAGCTGTTAAAGGATTTAAACATAAAGGTAAATGAAGCTGTCACAGTGTTTGAAGATAATGCTGCTTGCATTAAAATGGCAACAGGTGACAGAGTAAAAAATAGATGCAAGCATGTATAATTAAATATTGTAATGTAAGAGAAGCCATCAATTGTAAATTAATTAGCTTGCTTCACTGTTCTTCAGAGGACAATCTGGCAGATATGATGACCAAGCCACTGGATGGAGTGCACCATGGGAAGAATATAAAATTATTTGGTTTTATGTCTATTCCAGTCATAAAGGGAGGAGTGTCAGTGTATGAGAATTTATGAACTGGAATAGCCATGGCAACAAGTCAGCCAGTGGAAATGTTTTTGACTGAGACACAGGATTTATTGTGAGAGCCATGTGAGCTGGCTTTAGTCTGGGCGTGACTTAGCTATGCTGTCTGTATTCAGAGTTCGTTGGGTTTGTGAGTTGTGCCTTCTCTCTACATGTTGCAAGAGCTGAAAGGGTATTGTTTGCATGTAAGTTTTTTATATTTTTGTAGAACTTTATCTACGTTTTTTCTATATTATGAATCCTGCTCAATTCTTTGAATGTGTGTTATATGAGTCTCAAATTATAGTAAATCAGATCAGTCATGTGATTTATGACCATCAAGAATATGACCATAATGGGCAGGCTCTACTAGGATCATATATTGAGGACTACCTGTAAAGACTGTAACAGCCACTATATAGGGCTGATAAGGAGAAGATTAATAAAGTGAATCCATGAACATCAATTAGCAAGCAGAAGACATGATGAAAATTCCTTAATTTCACAGCACATGGATAGTTAATCATCATTTCGACTGGAAAACTGTTAGTATCCATAGACAAAGCTAAATCCAAAAAATGCTAGAGAATTCCTGGAAGCCTGGCACTCGGGCAAACCAGCCACTAACAGAGTTTAACACCAGGATTAATACCCTGTTTCTCCAACAATACGGCCTCCCCCAATAGGAAGTCCCAGCATGTTTTATAGGCATGAAATGAAATTAAGCCCCTCCCCCCAAATTAAGGCCTATATTAAAACATGCGAAATGGGGGGGAATGGTGGGGGCGCTTGCCGTTAGGAAGTACTTTTGTTGCACACCCGGATATGGTGCTGCCTGTGTTGACCCTGATACGAAGTGCCCCACCAATGCCGAGGTCAACATCCAAGCCGTCGCTGCCCACCTGAACATGCAAGGGGGGGAGAATTAAGTCACTCCCGAAAAGACGGCCTAGCCATTTTTTCAGGGCTCAAAAAAAAAAAAAAGACCTAGCCTTATTATATGAGAAACACGGTATCAGATAAACAATCAAGCAATATGCTATACCCCAATCAAGGAATTAACAACTTAGACAATCAAGGAACTACCTGGGAGAAAACAATACACCTATCAAGTCTGTCAGAGGAAATTACTGGTAGTCCTTGAGATGACTGTAATGGATTCTGCCCATTCTGATCACATGTCATGACAGTCATTAGGTGAAATGACCCTCAATTAACAACCCCATTCCTTGCCTTCCCTGATGCAAACTTTAAATGAATGGGAGAGTTGTTCAACAGAGCACAGGGTGCCTCAGGGGGAAGCCCTCACAAGGCCTACACAGGCACACAGTTGCCTGTCTCAACCTCCCAAGACTATTTCCACTCCCTGAGGCACCCTGTGTTCCATTTTTCACAGGGTTACCTGTAGTCCTTCAGCTTCCTTCCAACCCAGCAATCAAAGGTAGATTGCAATACACAGAGTTTACAAACTCCAGCCTAGAAAGAGAGATCAGGACAAACAGAGCTTGGAAACTGCAGCTTGGAAGGAGAGATCCCACTCAAGGACTTTCAGGACTCAAGCCTGTTGCAGAGCCCAATTTATCTTTTGCTTTTTTTCAGCTTCTGAGGCACCTGGCCCTCTAAGATCAGTTCCTTACAGAGCCAGTCTCATGGCAAACTCCTTCTATTTTGCAACACGTTCTATTATCTTAATACTGAGAGGATTTTTCAAGGAGCCTCCATTTTTTAAACTTCATAAACTGTGGAAATAAACAGAACCTTCTTAAAAAAATGAAGGGTCCTTGAGGAAAAAAGGCTCTATATCAGGGCTGTCAAACTGGTGGCCTGTGGATCAAATGCATCATACATAGACCATGACCACCTCAGCTCCGTGAAGGGGAAAAATGTCACAAAACGTCACATGATGGCAACATGACGCTGCGAGTTTGACACCTGTGCTCTATAGTATCAGGAATAGAACCTTCTTTCTTATCAACTGTATTTCCAGCTGTGGCTAATAAAAGGAATCAGGGCCCTTTCCTCCCCCATAAGCCACACAACCCATGTTGCTCCCTTCTCCATTCCTCCCTGTGTGCCCTAGGATGAAAAGGGGGTGGCCTGGTTCTTCCTCTGAACTCCCTCTCTCTTGTTCTATCTTCCCCTGCTCTGCCCAGCCAGACTTTCCCCTTCCCCAGCCTCCTCCACAGCCAGAGGAGCCACACTCCCATTCACTGTCAGCTGTCCGGCTTCCTCTTCGGATTCAGACTCTGACACAGGCATGACACCCAGCAGGGTGTGGATGAACACTGCAGCATCCTGCAGTCCATCTTAAGAATCAATTATTAACCATAAGCACAAGCGCTCCTCCACTTAGAGACAAACATCCTACCCTTTAATAAACAATTTGGTTTCAGAAAAAAACTATCCTGTAATCTGCAACTCTTACACTGCAAAAACACATGGATTACACAACTCAATCAGGGCAAAGCAATAGACGCAATTTACATAGACTTCTGTAAAGCCTTTGATTCAGTAGTACATGACAAACTACTCCTAAAACTAAAATCTTATGGTATCTCTGGACACCTGTATAACTGGATAGAAGCATTCCTGTCAAAACAGACAACAAATGGTCAAAATTGGGAGCGTCCTATCAAATTCTGTAACTGTCAACAGTGGTGTGCCTCAAAGCAGTGTTCTAGAACCAACTCTCTTCATACCCTACATAAATGACCTCTGTGATCATATTAAGAGCAACTGCGTTCTCTTCGCTGATAATGTAAAGCTATTCAACACTATTGACAATACTGCTACTCTTCAAAAAGACCTCAACTATGTATCAGAATGGTCAAACAAATGGCAACTTCAAATATCAACAAATAAATGCTCTGTCTTACATATTGGCAAAAAATATCAGAAAATAAAATACAAGCTGAATAGTCAAGACCTTGTTGATGATCCAAACTCTGTCAAGGACCTTGGAGTTCTCATCTCTAATGATCTAAGTGCTAGAGCCCACTGTAACTACATAGCCAAAAAGGCATTAAGAGTTGTTAACCTAATCCCATATAGCTTTTTCTCTGGTAATATTACACTACTAACTAGAGCATTCAAAACATTTGCTAAACCAATACTTGAATACAGCTCATCAGTCTGGGAACCCACATTACTTATCTGATATTAATACAGTTGAGAAAGTCCAGAAATATTTCACAAGAAGAGTTCTCCACTCCTCTACTCATAGCAGAATACCTTATGTCACCAGACTTGAAATTCTAGACCTAGGAAACCTAGAACTTTGCCGCTTTCGGTCCAATCTAAGTACAGTACATAAAATTATATATTGCAATGTCCTACCTGTCAATGAATACTTTAGCTTCAACCATAACAATACAAGAGCACACAATAGATACAAACTCAATGTAATCCGCACCAAACTTGATTGCAGGAAATACGACTTCAGCAACAGAGTGGTCAATGTCTGGAATACTCTGACTCTGTGGTTTCTTCCCCAAAAACTTTAACCTTAGACTGTCTACTGTTGACCTCACCCCTTTCCTAAGAGGTCTGTAGGGGGTGTGCATAAACGCACCAATGTGCCTATTGTCCCTGTCCTATTGTTTCTTTTTATTTTTCTTATATGTATCCATTTCATGTACTCATAACTATGTCTATACTTATACCTGCAATCTTACAAATAAATAAATAAATAAATAAAAACTAACTAACTAAATAAATAAATGAGCAAATAACTGTAGGGGTGCTGCAGCCATCATAATTTTGAAACTGGGTTGCAACTTTGGGGAAGTCTGTTGTAACTTTGAATGGTTGCTAAGAGTGGCCTGTTGTAAGTCAAAGACTACCTGTATTGCGTATAAACAGAGAGCAAATCCCACTCCCTTCTAGTACTAAAGATGTTATCTTGTTCAGTAAAAAACTAATCAGAAAAGGCCCCAAGGACTCCACAGAGAAAAAGAAGGAGATAGGACAGAGATAGAAAGGAAGAAAAAGAAAATAAATGAGTATAAAATACCAATGAGTTGGTCTCTTAGAAGCTCTAACTATTCAGCCTCTAAATAGAACTAGTCAGGATCAGAATTGCCTTTTCATTCTGAAGAATCAAAAACATAACTGGCTCCAAAAGGAAGAGCCAACTTGAGGTAAAGAATACCTCTATGTCTTTTAGAACATTTAAAAATTCTCAAGAAGTAGTAAATCAAGGTGGTTTCTTTTAATTACCTTCAGCTGAAGTTTTGTTTCGCTGTCTTGGTCCTTTTGTTGCATGCTGCTTCGATAATCTTGCAGAATTTTCATTCTTAAAAATGTACATAAAAGCAAGTAGTGTATGTATATTTGTCTAGGTCTGTGTGTGCGTGTGTACACACACACACACACACATGGAGCATTCATGCATTTTAGCTTATTATTTTTTTCCATTTTCTGAATGTGTAATATCATACATACTCAGATTTTAAACAAGCAAGTTATAAGGGGAACGGAGTCTCTAGTATGGTACTCTTATTACAATTTGGATAAAATTGGAGGAAATTCAAACTGGGAAGTGTTGATTTCTTAAAGCTCTCTCTATTTATTATAATCCAAGCAAAGTTCAGAAGGCAGAAAACAATATGATAATTCCAGCATAGGAAAATGAGAAATATGTTTTGCTTAACCAACTGAGGATTGTTTTCCTTAATTGATAAATGAACAAGCATAATGTTTTAGTTTCATTTATTTAATTGAGTTCTCATTTTCCACTTTTATCAAGTGTAGAGAACAGATTGCATTTTAGATCAAATTTATGCAGAAATATTGCAAATTCAAAAGCTTCACAAAATCCTTCTGAGGTCTTTTGTTCTCTTTCATGCATGTTGCTTTAATTGCTTGCTTTTGCAAAAGCCACAATTTACAGATTTGTATTCAAGAGATAAACTAGATATAGAAAAGGCAGGTTCCTATATACAAAGCAATAAACCTCTAATTTTATGTTACAGGGATTTCTCATTTGGCAACTGCATAGTTTAGCAAGTATTTGCAGTTATACTGGCAATGAAAAAGTAACTTCACAACCAATCTTTGCCTTTTTAGTATTTTTTGACATACATGTTTCAAACTATAAGCCACACATGCTTATTGTTCACTTGTCTGTGGAGGGTAACAGTAACCTGTAAAATGAGTATTTTCTGTTACTTACTTCTTTATCAAATTCAGTTTGATCTTTATTTATAGACTTCTCTGCTAGTTTTTTAGAAATATTCTCTTCAGATCCTGTGGGCTAAGGAAAGATATTTTTAATAAAATGTTTAGAATCATTAACAGACTTTTACAAGTAGTCCTCAATTCATGATGGCAGTTGGGACTGGAACTTCTGTTAAGCAATGCAGTCATAAAATGCAAACAATAACGAGGCACAGCAAGGGTTAAGGAAGGGCACATAGGGATGTGAGGGGGTGAATGAGGGAGCCATGGCAAGGCTCAGGGAGGGTATGTGGGGGTACATGAAGTAGCCAATGGAGCTTCAGTGCAGAAGGGCAGGAGAAGGTGCACAGGAGAAAGAGAGACTTGCCTCAGTGACTTGCAACCTTCCCTGCCACTGACTTTCCTGGGAAACTGGCAGAAAAGGTTGCAGGTGGGAATCAACAGATCATGGGATGCTACAAATGTTTTGCAAGTGCAAGCCAAGCTCCTAGATTGTGGTCTGATATCCAAGGGGGTGTATGGGTGGCCAGAATTCCAAGAACTGTAGTCATAACCACCGTTCATTTAGCACCACTGTAACTTTGAACAGTTGCTCAATTAACAACAAGGTAAAGACTACCTATATTATCTTTGTATAGTTTTCTTCTTTTTTATATAATTCATGTTTATTTACAATCCACAGCAATAAGCAATACTACACATATATGCAACTCTGCTCTCTAAGTCGGAATCAACAAACACCATTATTAATGAACACAATGGATTTCAGATTCATATAAGTTAGTCCATGTATTAACCTAACAAATTCTTGATGGTCATAGAAATTTCACTGATACTCAGTGACTATATTTCATATTACAACTAAAATGGTTATTCAGTAATCTGAATGGATTTCTTCAAAGGTGTCACATGTTTATTACAAATCAATATAGGCAATCCTCAACTTACAACCACAATTAAGCCCCAAATTTATGTTGCTAAGTGAGAAATTTGTTAAGTGAGTTTTGCCCCACTTTATAACTTTTCTCACCATATTTATTAAGTGAACCACTGTAGTTCTTAAATTAGTGCTTGTCAAAAAGTTGCAAAAGGGGATCACATGACCCTGGGACACTGCAACCATAATAAATATGAGTTAGTTGTCAAGGATCTGAATGTAAATCCCACAAACATGGAGATGCTGTAACAATCATAAATGTGAAAAATGGTTTTTCAGTGCCGTTGTCACTTTGAATGGTCACTAAATGAACTGTTGTAAGTTGAGAACTACCTATAATGTAAGACCATACTCAATTATATCACATTACTAGAACAAGATCTAACCAAATAAACCATTATTTTCATCTGGAACAATTTAGAAATTTCCCAGGGAAATCAATGAGTACTACTGGCTAACTTGATTGCATCAGTCTTAGAGTTAAGTACATTCAGAACTTTCATTGTTTATTTGATGTACTAGATATCATAATATTGCTATGTTTAAAAAGTAAAATACTAGTTATTCTAAGACTTTTATGATATTTATTATTTACATGACATAAACAATGTATTTAGAACTTTTGATCATAAGAGAATGACCGAATCATGTATTTTATAAGAAAAAATGCTTAACAAGAAATTATAGCTAGTCTACAACTGTTTTGTCTTTCAAAAGAATTGTCATAGAATTTGTTAAAATTAATGTTTAGAAATGCATCTGTATGCATTTGACTGCAGTTCATATTTTGAATAACTTAGTGATGTAAAATTTTTGAGTAATTATTTATTGAATTTTTACATTACCCATTTCATTTAAAGTGACTCTAAGATACATGCATCTTTATATCAATTTGCTCAAAATGTTAATTTCAATTATCATTAATTAGTTACACGTTACCTTTTTGTCTGTTTTGTCTTTTCTTTCTTCTCGTGCTGTTTCTATATCTTTACCTTTTTCCCGCCTTTTGTCTTTTTCTTTACCCCTGTCTCGGACTTTCTCACAATCTTTATCCCTGTCTTTAGGTTTATCTTTTTCTCGTAATTTCTCTTTTTCTCTTCCTCCCTCATATTGTTTCCTTTCCTTGTCTCTTTCTTTATCATATTCTTCTTTTTCTCCTTCCCCTTCTCCTTTTTCTTTGTCTCTAATTTTCTCTGGTTCTCTTCCTGATTTGGACAATCTATTCTTGATTCTCTCTTTTTCATGTTTTTCATTT
Source organism: Pseudonaja textilis (assembly GCF_900518735.1). The sequence goes on from NW_020769344.1 coordinate 4,757,968, forward strand.
TCATTAACAGTTTTATCAAAATTATTGGGATGATTTTCATAATCTTTATGTTTTTCACTTTCTCTTTGCTTGGTTTCTTCCCCTTTCAATTCTTCTTTAACTTTTTGGTCCTGAATTGTGCTTTTGTCTTTTATTTCAGAGTCACTTCTTCCCTAAATAATAAAATACAAAATATTAAATTACATACAAAATATTTGAGCAATTCAAAATGTGAGCCGTCGCCCTTAAAACCCTTTATGGATTAGGATAGATTTGGGATTCACTATAGGCAGTTCTTGACCATAATTTCTATAAATAAGTGATGTGATTATAAAATGTGATATCACATGACTGTATCGCTTCATCACAGCAATCTAAGTATTCTTGGTTGCTAGCGTAATTTCAAGACTGCATGGGTTATTAATTGGGAAGAGGTGGGAGTGTCAGATAAGCAGGCCAGTGGGGGAAAGCTGCAGGTGAGAGCGGTGGAAAGGCGGCTACCATAAGGAGATGTTACAGAAAATGAACAGCTTGGTGTGTGCTGCAACCAGGCAGTCCGGAATATGGACAGGTAGTTGAGAGCCACAGATAGGCACTATGGAACGCAGGTGGGTAAATGGGTACTATAGGCAGGCATTAGAGTGCAGGCAGGTGTGCAGATAGGTACAGGTACTGCAGGTAAGTGTCATGAGCAGGAGTTATGGAATGTGAACAGATGAGCAAATGCCATGGGTGCAAAAGCAGGTGAAAAAGTGAGGTGAGTTTTTGTGAAATTCTGGCTGTTCTACCCAAATCTGCCCTATGGCCTTTCGATACAGAGGACCCATGAAGTGGCTACAATTCTCTCAATCCAAGAAGTTTACTGGCTCCTTCTCTTTCTGAAAGGCAATCTTTGGAAAAGGTAAGTGGACTGAGTGGTAATGTGTGGGGAGGTTGTGGGATCCAATAGTGCAGGAAACAGAACATGGGGGTCCTCAGAGGCCCTGGAAGGCTCAAGCTAGGCCATATGTGAGCTGGGGGTGGCCTCCCAGGGCTTCCCTCACTCCCAGGGATTCTAGGCTCTACTTAACAATAATCAGGAGAGCAGGGATTGTGGTCGTTCAATGAGATGATCACATGAGTGTTTTGCTTAATGACAGCCACAACTTAAAAGTTGTAATTCTGGGCTCAACTATTGTTGTAAATCAGGGACCAACTTTATATTTCTTACATGATTTGTTTTAACCTGAGTTTACTCAGTTATCACTTAGCTTCTTTTATGATTGGGTCAGCACAGAAACCCAGTAAATAAAGAAAATAAAACAATTTCTCTGGTGTTTTTTATTCAACATATAGAACCCTATATGTTTATTTTTTTTAATTACATAGAAACCTATATGTTTATTTTTTTTTAATACAACAGGTTATTCAAATTACCTCTTTATGAGATCTACATTCTTCTGTTTTAGATTCTCTGTTTTGAGATTTAGATGAAGGTGTCTTTTCTTTAACAGTTTTTTCTTCAGCAAGTACTTTCTGAACAGCTTCATCACTGGAAAGCTACATAAAAGAAATGCATATTAAACTAATAGAATACATGGAACTCCCTACGCTGGAACACAAACAAGCACCCCAAACCCTTGTTCTCTGGCCTCCCTGCACCTGCACACCCCCAAGTCTCTTTGCCCAATCTCCTTGCTTTCACATTCACACCCTATGCTCTCTTTCCTTAGTCTCTCTGCACACATACGCACAACTGCACTCTTTTTCTGGCCTCCCTGTGCTCATATATATGCATGTACCACATGCCCTCCTTCCCTGACTGCCCTGCACTAGTACACATTCCACATCCTCTTTCCCCAATTTCCCACTGCTCTCTTGCACAGACATGTATCCCACATTATCTTCGCTCAGCATCCCTATGCTCCCACACTCCACACTCTTTCCCTGCATTCACATTTTCCTGACCTTTCTGAGCTTGCCCCACATTGCAGCACCTCCTCCCCAACTCATGTGTGGTCTGCACTGGGTCTCCCAGGAACTCCCCCACTTCCCTGTGGCACTTCCACATTCTTTACCTGGGACCCTTTCGCTTTCGAACCTGCACGTCTGGAATTACAACAACTAGGGCTGCCTGGACTGCCACTGCTATGATCACATGACATTATGCTTTATAACCATATCACTCAGTGACAGCAATTCTAGTCCCAACTGCAGTTACAACTCAATGTATACAAAATCTTGAACTGTTAAAGCACCATATGACTAAAAAGCAAATATTCCCTCCTATCTTCAAAAAAAGCAAAAAAAATGTACATAAAGAAAATTTTATCTAAACACTTTGCGGGAATGATCTTATCACTTTATAATGAGGTAAAATGTGTAGCTGATTGTATGAATGCTGTAGACATAATATATCCTGATTTCAGCTAGTCATTTGAAAAGGTACCGATGAGGCAAGCTAATTAGCAGCCTATGGACGGCTTGGAAAATTATATCCAATTTCTCATTGGATAATTTTTTTGAACAGGGCATTGCAGTTATCAATCCTAGATCCTCTACTTAATGTTTTTCTTAATACTTTTGATAAATCCATGAAGGGAATGTTTATCAGGCGTGTAGATAATAGAAAATTCAGCGGATAGTTAATACCTAGAACAAGGAGAAAAAAAATAAAAACAATCCCACAGGAGAAACAAGCTAGAATTCCATACAGACAAAACATTTCCTTGATAAAATCAAATACATCAATATAAGATTGGGGATGGGAGTAGAATGCATACATTTGTGATAACATTTGTGGAAAAGATCTTGGAATAATCACTGACCACAAATTGGAAGAGAAATATGGCTGCAAAGAACGGTATCAGGGTCTGCCTCTCCAATCTGCTCAAGAAAGCAGAACTCTTGAAACAATTAACATTTCAAAAGGAATCTTTCATTGAAAGGAAAGGGATTGCAAGACAAAAGAAGCAGGATCTGAGATTTCCTGCGCAATTCAGTTAGGATAAAGCAGTTAGAAACCCCTCCCCTCAGTCCGATGTTGAATAAGCCAATCCATAGGTGTGAAGTTGTTTTGAAAATTGCAGGCTGAGAAGGTGATTATGAAGCTGTTCCCAGACATCTCTTGCTGGAGGCTTTAGAATTGAGACAAAACAGATGGCCCTCCCCCCTTACCAAGAAGGTAAATCAAAATACAGGATACATAGACATCAGGAAAAAGATCAGATGTTTGATTAAAAGAGAAATAAATTTCAGACGGCTGATACCAGAAGGAATAATGGTCACTTAGCAAGAACAAAGGCATATAATAGATACAACTGAAAAAGAAGAACTATTTTATGATCAATACTTCAGAGAATATGAAGGAGAAAAGAGGAAAGAGATGGAAGCAATAAAACAGGAGGAAATAGTAGAGAGAGAAGAGAGACAACAGAAAGAGGAAGAAAGAGAGGAGGAAAGAATGGCAGCATCCTGATAGGGATATATGGGACCTGACACGCTACATCCCTAGGAATAGGAGAAATTCATCTGAAAAATAAGCACAAGAGAAAACAGAGCAGTGAATCCTTTGGATTTATCGGGCTACTGTAAATGAAACTTTCTTAGTAAGTTGGGGTCTCTAACATGTTTTTTAGCCACCCACTCATTCTGGGAGGGGGGCAGGTGTTTCTGAGCAACTAGGTATTGTGTGGTGCCATGGTGTGTGCGTGAATCCAGGATTTCCTTAATTTCAAAGTGTTGCTCACCCTCAATCATTATATGTGTAGGTGAGATGTCTGCTGGTGGTCTTAGTAGGGGGTTAATTTGGGGTTTTAATAGACTGCAACGAAATACTAGATGGACTTGCCTGAGGGTTTTAGGGAGCAGTAGTTCAATGTTACCAAGTTGATGAATTTGAATGATAGGAAAGGAGCCTATGAACTTTGGTCCCAACCTAGAGGGTTGCAAGGATTGTAGGAATCTAGAGTATAAGAATACTCTATCCCCTACTTTAAACGGTTTGGGTTCCATCCTCTTTTTATCTCCTAGTGCTTTAAAAGCAGCTTTAGCATCACTTAGAACTTTTCTTACCACTGGCCAGGTGTTTTGTAGTTGATGTATCCACTCCTTAAGGGAGGGAATGGTTGGTTCTTCTACTGGTAGTTCTGACACTAGGTTAAACTCTTGGCCTATGGCAACTCTCCCCCAATTCCATCAATATGTGAACCTTGCAACCAGAGGTGGGAATACATTGGATTTTGCTTATTCTAATATCAAGAATGCATTCAAAGCTATTCCCCATCCTCACCTTGGTTCTTTTGACCATCTCTCTGTGTTGCTTATCCCAGCATATAAGCCTCTATTACTTAGAGAAAAACCTACCATGAAGCAGTTATAGTTTCGGTGGAGGGTCTATAGAAACTTTACAAGATTGTTTTGAGTGCACGGATTGAGGCATGTTTAAAGAAGCTGCTACAGTTAACCAATGTATTAATGTAAAGAAGTATGCCACAACTGTGTCTGCATACTGTATATTCAGAAGTGCATTGAGGATGTCGGTGTCCTTAAAAACATTGTGGTATGGGTTAAAAAACCATGGATGACACATGAGATTCACAAGATGTTGAAAGCACAGAATGTGGCTTTTAAGTCTGGCGATATGCTGGTCCTTGGAACAGCCAGTGCCAATTTGAAATATGCCATTAAAACAGCAAAGCAAGTTCATTGTCAGAAAGTTCAGAATTTTTTTTTAGGATCCTATGAACACCAGGTGTATGTGGCAAGGCATCCAGGACATTATAGCCTATAAGGAGGCTCCATCATGCTTTAAGGGGAACATGGACTTTTTAAATGAGCCACTCATTTTTATTTCCTCTTTTGCCCAGACTAGTTTGTGAAATACTTCTTCAAGGCAGGATGAGAAAAGGATAGGTTATATTGTATTGCCTTGTCATACACCTTGTTCTATGTTGATTTCCACTTTAAGATCATTAAGGCAAATTGTTGCCATTGTTTTTTCATATATTGATTGTAGTAAGTTTATGTGACCAGTATCTTTGCCTTTGTTGAGCAATGCATTAATTATTGCTTGCTAAAATACTGAGTCAAACACCTTTTCATCATCAATGAAAGCCAAGCATAAAGGCATGCTATACTCATGGCTTTCAAGGACTTGCTGAGTAACTTGGAGATGATCCCTTGTGCTATAGCCACTTCTGAATCCTGCTTGCTCCTTGGCTGTGCATCATTTAATGTTCTCAATATTCTTTTTGCTATGTGAAAACCTTGTAGATGACTGAAAGAAGGCTTATTGGCAATACTTCTTTAAATCATCTTGGGCATATATTTTGGGACCCAAAAGAAAATAAAACCCAGTCTTATTTTCAGGGAACATGTGTGTGCATGCATATGTGTGCATGTGCATGTATCAATATGGGCATGTGTATACGCAGGCACGCACACACACACACACACATATACACACACACACACAATTTTTCTTTTGAGAATGGGCATCAGAATTTTTAATATGTGCCAGAGTATTCACAGAAAAAAATGACAATAAAGGTTGTCTTATTATAATATATTCTTGATCCTTCAGATAAAGTTCACATTCTATTGGTTGAATTATTTCCATGTTGCATTGTAGACAATTTATCTTACATGCTGGTGTACTTCTATCAAATGGTGAATTTCAAAGAAAAAACACTGGATAAAGAAAGAGAAGCTTAATTTTCTCCTGCAACACTCATTTCAACTTTTTTCCTGAGTCCAATCTTTCCCCTGAAACCACCTCTCTTTCAGCTGGTCTTTGAAATTGTATTTAAAATCCAGTTAAGATAATATTTCACAAATTAATACTAACATCTTACCTTATTGAGACAGCATTTAGCAATTGCTTGGAGAAATTCATTTGTTTTTTCAGGTTCATATCCTGCAACAACACGTGCAGGTTTCACTGCCAAATGTTCTCCTGTCACCATGATGACCACATCAATTGCTTTCTGAAGAAAGATGATTTTTGCATCTTTATCCTGAATAAAACAATATAGTGTTATATAAAATCTACAGTTATAGTGTAAAATCTACAATATAGTGTTATATAAAATCTACAGTTTTCAATGTAAATTGTCATACTATTTTTTTTTATTTATAAATTTTAATTTATAAAATAGCATTTTGGTACAATTCTGACATTTTATTAAATGATAATAGAATTGCATCTATAAAATATTTTATAAATTAAAAAAAAATGAGCGCATACATACCTTAACATTATCAGATTTCATCTCTGCTTCTGTATACAATCCTTTCATGAAACCAGTTGATCTAATTACCTTTAAAGGAATAATTTTAATGTTATTATGGTACTAGCTCTCAAATGCATATACTTTTTGTACAACTTGACAATATAAAATACAAATACAGTTGCATAACACTTAAAAGCATCTGAATCTTGAAACAAATAATTGTGCTGATTTTTACAGACAAGTTTGATTATGATATTGTTTTTCTGAAATAATTCTTATTATTTTTCAGTTAAGTGCTACACAATGTAACTTTATTTAATGAGATCTTTTTAAAGTATAAAAAATAATTTGCTGAAAAAACTCCTCGCAGCTGAGCTATATGCAAAGCTGTCAAAATGCAAATTCCACAAGACCAGCCTGGACTGCCTGGGCTACTGAATGTCAAACAAGGGGGCAGAAATAGATCCAGCTAAACTTAAAGCTGTCTTAGACTGGCAACTCCCTCGCACTCGAAAACAGCTCCTGAACATTTTGGGGTTCTATAACTTCTATAGGCAATTCATTCCCTCTTTCACTGAAATTGCCCTACTTATCACCAAGCTACTAAAAACTGGGGGGGGGGGGGGGGCAGCAATCACATCCAAGCCAACCCCTAAACTGGACCTTACAATGCCAGCAAGCATTCAAGGTGCTGAAGGCTCTATTTGCCAAGGAGCCAATCCTCAGGTACCCTGAACCAGAACAGCCCTTTGTTGTCCAAGCCTACATGGTCGTTGCAGTGGTTCTCCTCCAGAAGAACGCCAAACGGTAACTTACTTACAACCGTGCACATATACCTCCAAAAAGTTGATGGACACTGAAAAGAGATGGGCTGTGTAGGAGAAGGAAGCCTATGTGGTCCAATGGGACCTACTGAACGGGAGACACTTTCTTGAGAGCAGTCACATTCCGTTTGAAGTATGAACTGACCATAAGAACCTAGAGGCACTCAAGACCCCATGAAGCTTTCTCCAAAGCAGATTTACTGGGCACAGTATTTCAAAAGTACATCCATGGAGGAGAAAAAAACCCTGGCAGATACTCTATCACAAGCCATAGTACGATAGTAAACGTGAGGAAGTGGTTCATGCCATGATTCCCCCCTCCTAGCCTGCCTCACAAGCTACAATCCGAGGGCAAGCTAGATGGCAAGGAGCTACAAATGGAGGTGGAGTGTCCCAAAAGCTAAGAGATGTACATGCCCACGAGCCTGCGACTCCAAGTACTTTGGCAGTCACGATTCCAAGCAGGCAGGACACTTTGGCTACTTAAAAACCCTGCATTCAGCCAGAAGGCAGTTTTGGTGGCCAACGATGAAAAGGGACATTGAGGACTATGTCAAGAGCTGTGCTACTTGTGCAGCAATGAAGGCCAGGAAAACCTCCAGGCCTACTTCAGCAGGTGGCAGGCCCACCTCCCAGGTCCTGGGAGATTGCCATGGATTTCATTGTTGAGCTCCCTAAAAGTGGATGGAATATGGTCATTTGAACTGTGACAGATTTATTCTCAGAGTAAGCTCACTTCACAGCTTCTCCTGGGCTCCCATCAGCAAAGAAGCAGGCCAAGCTCTTTATAAAGCATATTTATATATTGCATAGTGTTCCCCACAAGATCATTTCCAACAGGGGAGTCCAATTCACCACTAAATTCTGGAGGAAGTTTGTTAGATCCATTGGGTCCTCACAGGAACTTAGCTCAGCTTTTCATCTGAGTACCAATGGGGCCATGGAACATACAAACACCATAGTGGAGCAGTACTTAAGGTGCTATATCAACTATCAGCAGTCTAACTGGGCAGAGTTACTGCTATTTGCTGAGGTGGCATACAACAATGCAGTGTGTAGCAGCACTAGCCTGACCCCTTTCCAGGTCACCAGATCTATGCCAATATGATATATCCAATAAAGCTATTATTTGAGGAATCTACCTGCCTCGGGGTTTTGCTTGCTGTGGGTCTATTATTTGGAACCCCTGGTAACTACTTTCTCTACTATTCTTATATTATATTTAGGCTCTGTAGAGCAGCTTTGTAAAACAATCTAGCGAAACACTAGCTGATTTAAATAGAAAAATAAAACTTATCTTCTAAAATGATTAAATACAAATAAAGATAGTCCTTGACTTACAATCATTCATTTAGCCACCATTTGAAGTTACAATGGCACTGAAAAATGTGAGTTACAACCAGTCCTTGCCCTTACAACTGTCACAGCATCTACACCAGGAATGTCAAACTCATGGCCCATGGGTTGGATGTGTCACACGCTGGCCATGCCTATTTTAGCCAAGGGGTGGAGAGTCTTGACGTCATGCTATGAGTTTGACACCCCTGATCTACATGGTCATGTGATCAAAAATTGGTTGCTTGGCAACTGGAAATTCTGGTCCCAGTTGTGGGCATATATCGAGGACTATCTGTATGCTCCTTTCATTTGTGAAAAATGTCAAAAGGGAAGATGGTTGCAAGGAAGACTTCCTGTAAAAGCAATTATGTTGGTCTTTTGCTGCCAACAAAGGAAGAAAGTTTGATTATAACTTGAAATACTAACAAAGGGAAATGGGACAATCAGAGACACCTGCTTTCCTTCTTGATTCCTGGGGCTTATTTCATCTTAAATGACACCTTGCATTAAACAAGTACTCATAAGTAATTTCAATCAAATAAGAATATTCCCATAATAAATGTTCCGAAGATATTTTGCCATTACATAAAGGATATATAAATATATATTAATCCATTCTAACATCGTATTAAAAAGTGAGGTGACTTGCAGAGGATACTCATGATGCTGTAAAATATTAGAAGTGCAACATTCATATATCAATCAGAATGTATTGGTTTAGTGTAGTTTTAATGTATTAGTTAAGGCACAGTTGGCTGAATTAATCATATAAAAACGAGTTATGTTCTATTTAAAAACTATAACGGCTTGGTACTCATAAGAAAAACTAAGCAATTAGCTCCATCAAGTATATGATTAGGTTTCTAACTCAGCCACTAGCCCAAGTTCTTCATTGAGCAAAGTCAGATAATATTTTGCATTTCATACTTGCTTAAATAATTTCTTTCCCATGCCTAAATCTGACAATAGAAAAGGATACTTGATATGATAGAATACAAATGTTACATAATGTTCATTATTATAGTTACCTTTATGCATAGAATTAAATCCTCACATCAGGTGAGGTGAGGTGAGGATTTAATTCTATGTATAAAGTTATAGTACAGAACACAATTCTCCTTTACTTCTAGGTAGTCCTATGCCTTTAGCAAAAACAAGCCAAACTTATTCAACACATGAAAGATGAAAGACAAAGCATCCCTTATGTTAATACTGATTGAGCTTCCTTATCTATAAAGCCATAGCTCTATTCTTGAAATTTCAAATCTATTTAAAACATGACTTTTACGAACAAGAGCCCAAAGGTGAAGATAACTAAATTTACCGTGCTTTGTACATGCAACTACTGTTTTTAATTAACAAAGACTGAGGCAACTTTTTTTCCTATCCTTGTTATGTTCATGTGATGGGCTGAGATCCAATCCAAGGCATGTTTCTCTACCTACAACAACCATTTGAGGGATTGACTGAAGAACGTATAACCCAAACGGGATGGAGAAAATATGCCGTCCGCCCCTCTAAGCCTGTCTAATTGGTTGGGGAACCTCTTTACACAACCCTTCCTTAGCGTCTCTTTTGCGGCTTCCTCCTCGAGTTGCCAGGCAACTGGAAACACGACCGACCGCTTCCTCGCCTCCCCCTTTCCCGCCTTTTTCGCTTCGCCTGACCTCCCCGATCACGTCGTGCAGGTAGCGAAAAGGGGGCTTGCTGAGAAGGCGCTCCGTAAGAGGCGGTTTTCGAATCACGCGCCCCAGCAACTCCTGCGTACGCCGGATCACGGAGCCCTGCATTGCAGCCTTCGCTAAGATTCGCCTTTACCAGGCCCAGACAAACTCCTGGTACTACGTACACCACACATGCGCACTGAGCCTCCACCTTCGTTACTGCCCGACTTTGCGACCATGGCAACGCGCATGTAGTCTCCGCCTCCTCCTCTTCTTTCTTCCTATTGGGCCGAACGAGCGGTGTCGATGACGTAAGCACCGAATCGTGGGAGCGAAATTAAAATATGACCTAACTGTTGGAAGCGTGAATGCAGAGGCGTGTCCCTCATGTTATGAATTTGTCAGGCAGAGCGCTGATGCTTCTTTTTTTTTCGGAATAGAGTTTCAGCTGTGAGAAAATGTATCTTAAGTACATATGAAGTAGATACTAAGAAACGGGCTGACAATCGACACTAAGTTGTATCAGATAAAATAACTACCTTTGCCTAGGCTTACAATTTAGAAATTGTATTTATGTAATTTTATGTATTTTATTTTATGCATTTATTTTATGTAAGCCTAGGCTTACAATTTAGAAATTTAGAAATCCAAATGGAAAAGAGGTATTTTATATTGTTGGAAGGAAAATCCATCTGGTTCAGTTCTAAGCTGGGAGAAAGACACTGGAAACAAGGATGCTGATTGGAAAGAGAGTTTTATTGATGAAGCAGACCGCATGTGATTCTGGGCAGCTGACAAAATGGAGTTGGAGAGTGGTTGGGTTTTTGTATCTTCTTTTGACTTTGTTATTTGAGCTTCCTTTCCTGTGGAAGAACATGTCCTTTAATAGTCTACTGGCTATTGTTAGATTCCTATGGGGTCATATAGGGGCCATAGATGGCTCTCTAGGCAAAAGAAGATATGCAAATCCTAGGTGTTTGTCTGAGCTAATCTGGTCAACCTCTGGCTTATTGTGTATCTGAGCTCCCTGACAAAGTTTGGACTGCTCTAGGGGTCAGTGAAGGGGTTTGTGTTCTGAAAAGGTGTTAGACAATTCCTATTGTGGCTAATGGCTTTCATCTCTGTTGGATCTTCTCACTGCAGGTGTTGGCAACCCATGGCTCCAGAGCCAATTATGGCTCTTTGGACCCTCTGCTGTGGCTCCCTGTCCCATCACTGGCTGGCCCCGCCCCTTGCCCTCCCCTCCCTTGCCTAACCTGAGAAGGTAAGGGCAACAGCAGGGGATGGAGAAGCAGGAGCTTCTTCCAGCCCTTGTTGGCACTGGGCGTGCCTTGGTCACTTGGGGAGACGTGCAACCTGCTCTCCGCCTGAGACACTGGCCCGACCCAGCCATGACCGATGCCGGCCTCACTAACACAAGGGCTGGCGGGGTGGGAATGGGATCCGGGAGGAGGGGATGTTGGAAAGCGGGATGGGCCCAGCCATGGCAAATTTGTGTCATTATTGCTCATCAATCAAATATGCTCAATTAATTATTTAAAATAATGAAATGTTACAACATTTAATGCTAACTTTATGGGTCACAATGCCTGTAAGATCTGTTTGGTCTAGTCACTAGTGGATAAGGTACTGTGCTGACATAAAAATCAACAGACTGTGAGTTCTAATCCTGCCTTTGGCATGAAAGCCAGCTAGGTGACTGGGTCAATCACTTAGCCAACCCAACTTGCAGGGTTGTTGTGGGGAAAATATGAGGAGGAAGGAGTATTAGGTTTGTTTGCTGAGTCATACAATAAGTAATAAAGATAGGATAAAAATCTAATAAGAAATAAAACATATCTATCTGTTCTATTTTTATTTCCTCCCTTTTGTTTTTAATTTATAAAATTGGGAACAGCAGCATTCTCATTTTTTAATTGATAATAGGCTGCTGTGGGAAAGAGTAATATGAGAAGTGGAATAAAATTTCAGCAAATGAATAAAAAATACATTTGAGTAAATTTCAGAGCAGTAAGGAAAACTGACTTTCACCTAAGTTGATATTTTCTTGATTGTTGTAATGCTTGATCTTTCCTCCTGTAACCAGATCACAAAGCAACTCTAGACATCTTGACAACAGTTCTTTCTAAGAGAATAAATGGCTTATCCTACACTCTGATCAGATTACCTGACATCAATATCTGGGAAGATCCTGGAAAAAATAATCAAAAAAGAGATCCTCAAACACCTAGAAACAAACAAAGATATAATCAGAAGCCAATACAGGTTTGTCAAAAACAGATTGTGCCAAACAAATCTTATTTTATTCTTTGACAAAGTGACTAAGTGGATCAATGGAAAAAAGGATTAGGGCAACATGATAGTAGTGTTCCAATATTTGAGGGCCTGCCACAAAGGATAGGGGATCAATGAAGATTGTCCAATCTGTTCTTAAAAGCCTCCAGTGATGGAGCACCCACATCTTCTGAAGGCAAGTCGTTCCACTGGTTTATTGTTCCCAAAACACCACAAGGCAAGACCAGAAGCAATGGATTAAAATGAATCAAACAATGGATGGAAACTAATCAAGGAGAGAAACAACCTAGAACTAAGGAGAACTTTCCTGACAGTGAGAACAACAAACCAGTGGAATAGTTGCCTTCAGAAATTGTGGGTGCTCCGTCATTGAAGGCTTTTAAGAACAGACTTGTCAACCTTTGTCTGAAATGATACAGAGTCCCCTGCTTGTGCAGAGTGTTGGACTAGTTGAAGGGACCTTGGAGATCTTCTAGTCCAACACTCTGCACAAGCAGGAGACTCTGTATCATTTCAGACAAAGGTTGACAAGCTGTAGATTCCAGATCTTCTTCAAAGGTAGCTCCATGTAAAGCATGGAGAGTCTCCTGACTGATGAAAGGTGCATATAAGAAACCTGTGAATTCTTAAACAAATGGTTTGTGGTTAATGAAGGATTTTGACAAATAAGTAGTCCCTGTTATTCATCAAACTTCCCTGGACAAATTCTAACCTCATAGTTAATCATTTTATCTCATGATTGCAAAAATTATGTCAATGAATGCTGCAAGGTTATTTTTTTCTCTTGGCATCACAAAAGACTGATTCTGTCTTTTTCAATCAATCAGAATAGAGCTGGAAGGTCTTTGAGGTTTTCTAGTCCAACCCGCTCCTCAGACAGGAGACCCTATATCATTTCAGACAAGTGACTGTGCAGTTTCTTCTAAAAACCTTCAGTGATGAAGCACCCACAACTTCTGATGGCAAGCTGTTCCATTGGTGGATTGTTCTCACTGTTAAGAAGTGTCTCCTTAATTTCAGGTTGCTTCTCTTCTTGATTAGTTTCTAACCTCATAGTTAATAATTGTACATACCATAGATAAACATCCATTGTTTCTTGTCCTGCCTGGTGCTATGAAAAATAATTGACCCCCTCCTTTTCGTGGCAACCTCGCAAATACTGGAATACTGCTATCATGTCCCCCTAGTCCTTCTTTTCATTATGTGGTGACCAAAATTGGATGCAATATTCCAGGTATGGCCTTACCAAGGCTTTATAGAGCAGTACTAATACTTCATGTGATTTTGATTCTCTGTTTATACAACCAAGGATTATATTACCTTTTTAGCTGCTGCCATACACTGCTGACTCACGTTTAAGTGATCATCCATTAGGACTCCAAGGTCCCTCTCAAAGTTATTACAGTTTTTAAGCCAGATTTGCCTAATCTGTACTTGTACCTTTGGTTTTTCTTGTGTATGTGTAAAACCTTTTTTCCACATTAAATTACATTGTTTTTGGATAGGGCCTGTTGTTCAATTCTGTCAAGATATTTTTGGATCCCAAGCATGTCTTCTGGGGTGTTGGCTAGTCCTGCCAGCTTAATGTCATCTGCAAATTTGATGACTTCCCCTTCTATTCCCTTATCTAAATCATTTATGAAGATATTGAAGATTATTGGGCTTAAGACAGAACCTTGTGGTACCCTACTACTTATTTCCCTCTATGTAGATATGCTACATTAAGGACTACTCGTTGAGTATGGTTTGTCAGCCAATTACAAATTCATCTGGTGGTGATGCTGTCTATCCCACATTTTTTTTAGCTTACCAAGAAGTAGACTGTAGTCTACTTTGTCAAATGCCTTGATGAAGTTCAAATATACTATGCTCATAGTATTTTGCTGGTCTACTAATTTGATCATTCAAATAAAATTGGTTTGGCAGGATCTCTTTTTAACAAACCCATGCTGGTTTTTAGTTATAATTTTATTTGTTTCTAGAAGTTCACACATCTGTTTTTTGATTATCTTTTGCGGTATCTTCCCAGGTATTGATGTAAAGCTCATTGTCTGTAGTTTCCTGGGACTGTTCCCCCCCTTCTTCTTTTTTTTTTTTTTGAAGATGGGAACCACATCTGCTCTTTTCCAATCATCAGGAAATTCCCCAGTGTTCCAGGATTTTTGAAAGATGGTACAATGGTTCTTAGATAACATCTGCCAGCCCCTTCAGAACTTTTTTTCAAAATGTATTGCTGCATTAGTTTGTTTACTAAATCAACCTTTGACCGGGTTTTAAAGTTCCATTACACTTCTTATTGCAGAAGAAATTGAATATTTACAGAAAAGGAAAAGTGGAAGGCTCCAGTCAGTTCTGTTTGATATGTTCATGTAAAGAACAATGGGTTATTTACATTCATTCAACTTTGGATTAAAATTCAACGTAATTAAAAAGAAGAATTCTATGCTTCATTATATTTGCCAGCAAGCTACATGGTTTTTACTTACATTTTTTTTCTTGAAACTTTCAGATGGAGGAAAGGTGTTGGTAATACCTTTGGATGGCAGTCACTGGCTCAGTATTCAACCAGTTATGGAACGCCTTCATCACAGAGGACATCAAGTAATAGCTGTGGTTCCTGATGCTAATTTGTTGATAAAACCATCTGATCATTACACAGTGAAAACATTTGCTGTACCCTATTCAACGGAATATTTGAAAACAGAAGTTCAGAAATTGGGTTATAAGGTTTTTGTACATCAGCCTTTCCTGGCAAGAATTACTGAGACATTTGCAAGAATAAAGAATATTACAATGATTTACTTAAATAACTGCAAACAACTTTTGTACAACAAAGATTTGATTACTTACCTTCAAGATAGCAAATTTAATGTTGTACTTATGGATCCAGTGTCTCCATGTGGTCAAATTGTGGCTGAATACTTATCCATTCCTTCTGTTTTCTACTCACGTGGACTTCCATGTGGTTTAGATTCTGAGGCGACTAAGTGTCCAAACCCGTTTTCCTATATCCCCAACTTCTATACAGGCAATACTGATCATATGACATTTAATCAACGAGTAAAAAATTTTTTGTTTGGCTCATTTCAATCAATGGCGTGTTACTTAGTTTACTCACCATTTGAAGATTTGATCAAGGAATTCCTGCATCGAGATATGACAGTACTGGAGCTATATAGCCAAGCTTCAATTTGGCTTTTTCGCTATGACTTCGTATTTGAATATCCAAGGCCTATCATGCCAAATATGATTTTAATTGGAGGTATAAACTGTGCAAAGGAGAAGCCATTAACACAGGTTGGTTTTTTATTTTTTATAATCATATATATTGTGTCAAATTAGGATTAAATATTTTGACAAAAGTGAGACAGTCAATACCAAACTTTCAAGTGCTATTTGCCATAGTATGAAAGAATGTGATAATTGTGTAAACTGGCCTAGTTAAGCATGTTTTACAAACAAAAGCAATATTATTCCAGTAAATACTTTTAAAATCATATTTATTTAATTTATGCAGCTTTATTCAGAAGCAAAAGAAGAGAAATAAATGAATGGAACACAAATAGACTTGTGTAGTGTTTGGAGAATTAAGAACTAATTACTAATGATTAGCTACTTAAGAATTCTGAAAAAGGCTCTTTCCAATAATTGTGAAGATCAGACAAAAATTATATCTGGAAATAAATAGTATGTTTCTGAACTGTAAAATGTAGTTAAGCCATCTGATGCTTGCAACATAGATTATTAAAATATCAGCTATAAATTTTAAATATTGGACTTTTATAATATTAAATTCTGTAGTTGGTATAGAAAATGAAGAATGTGTTTTAATTAATGAAAGATGACTATTAGGCACTTGAACATTGATTAGACAAACATAATTTGGTTACTATAAATTTTGTGTGTTGTGATTTATATTCCAAATAAGTTATTCATTTTTTTTAATTCTTATCTTTGAATTATTGTGTTTAACTCTTTGCTAAATTATTTGCCCATCAATTGTTATTTTCTTTTTAGTCACCTATTAAGATAGGAGAGTCTGTTCAAACGGTTTCAAATAACTTATCTTTGAAATTTTATTTTGATAGGAGTTTGAAAGCATGTTGGAGAAATCTGGTGAAGATGGAATTGTGGTGTTTTCCATGGGATCAATGCTTTCTGAAATGCAAATGAAAAAAGCCATGGAAATTGCTGAAGGATTGGGAACAATACCACAGACAGTAAGAAAAGCAAATCTAAAATCTACTGTGTATATGAAGATATGTTAATGACTCCATTAAACGAAGTGAGAAACAAAGATAATGGTATGAAATTAAAGGAAGAGAAAGTCAGGATAACTATTACTGGACAGAAATGTATTGACAGAAATTACTTCCCCCTTCAACACAACATTATCACCTTTAAAATACAACAAACTATCTCTTCTTTCTATACCCTACAGTATTTGCTTATTCATATCTTAGTTACTTACAAACAATGCCTTAAAACCTTATCATGTCAGTCTTGATGGCAAAAGTCCATTAAGGGTTACCAGAGATAACATATTTTTTTAACATTGATCAAATAAACTTCATATTCCTTCTTTTTACTTTTAACAATCTTAATATTTAGTCCTCTTCAAATAATGTTCTAAAAGTTGATTTATTTTCATATTTTCTTTATTCCTTCTCAAAAAATTACTTGCTTTAACAAGCTTCTTTTGTAAATTCAGTATAGGAAAATTATTCTGATCATTTTCTTGATTTCTTCTTTTCTCTGTCCAGCATTGCATCTTTTTCCACATTATTTTGTAGCCTATTATTTTTAAATCCACATTAAGATCAGTCTAAGACTTGCTGGCAAAACTTGTTCCTCTTCTATAACATCTTTTAAACACAATCTTTCTATAGAACTAACATTCTCAAAATTAATTTCTGGGTCCGTAATTCCAAATATCCTTCAGTATACTCAATGTTAAAATATTTCATTCCATTCTGTATTAGTAAGCAAAATGTAAATTTTCTCTTTTAATTATAATCTTTAGTCCCTTCTAATTCCCTATAGTGTTCAACCCTCAAAGTCACATACTATTTATGATTTTTAAGAAAAAAAATCAAAAGCATTTTACCACAGGAAGGATTCTTATAATTGATTTCAAAATCTTCTTTCAGATTTATTCCATTTGAAGCCTTAGTCCATTTTTAATTTTCCAAAATCATGATTCTAATAATCCTTTTGCTGTTTATCTTAAAAAATTAAGTTCTTGAACTTGTATTTAAAATTTCTTAAATATAAATTGAAGGAAGCTCACCTGGTGGTGTAACTTGTTGATAGAAAGGTTTTTAATAGCTGAAAAACAGTAAACAAGCAATTTCTGAAAGTGATTAGAAAAGGAAGTGTGCAAACGTAGTTTCCTTTCTATGGCACTGACTATGGTTTGAGCAAGATGGACAATCTTTCATTTCCTGGAATTCAAAACCTGCCAGAGATTTCTTTCTTGTGGCCTTGCAAGGAACAACTGTCTGGAGCAATTGTAGGAAATTTCAAATTCTCTCATTGTCCAGAAAGGAGTTATAAAAAGCCAGTCTACTCTTTGACTCTTCTTTCTGTTGTGGTTATCATCTCTGTTTATGGCAGAGCCATCTTCAATTTACTATTTATTCCTTAGAGGTTGCTGCCCAACATTTTTTAAACAGTGGTAAATTTAAAGCTTCTGCCACTCTACAAGCAATGGAACAGCGGTTTGACATTTCCAGTATTTCTTGTCTACAAGCATTTTTAATTTTTCACTGTGTCTCTTTCCCCTCCAAAGAGTCGTGCAAGCCTGAAGTACAGGGTAGATTGGATTACTATAAAACCCCTTTCAGCTTATATATATTCTGCAGTTCTAAGTGTATTGCTTGTCAACTGAAGTCATTATGAATATTTCAGTTGACAATGTCTGTTAAAAAGGTACTTGTTTTGAGTGTCTTTCTTGTAGATTAAAATGTTAATAAATTAATTAGTTCAGATTTATACAAATATGAATTATATATATATATATATATTCATCACTTGCTATATATTTTAATCTATGAAGGTGTTGTGGAGATATACCGGTGAAGCTCCAATCAATCTTGCCAATAATACAAAGCTGTTTAATTGGCTTCCACAGAATGATCTACTTGGTATGTTTGGGTCAGAAATTAAGGGGCCTTGTTTTTAATTAAGTTTTGATTCTCCTTCCAATCTGTTATGGTGCTAAATATGAGTAACTTTATATGTATTACCCTACACCAGATAATACCAAGTGTTGTGTAATAATGCAAACTTGGATGGACCTAAGGAAAGTGTTGAATCAGGCCTAATCTGGCTGTTTATCATGTTGTTCCTGCAAGGGAATACAAATATAATCAAGGCAAAAACTGATAAATGACCTATTTTTTCCCTGTGAACACTGTTTTCTTCAGGTGTTTTAGAGAGCTCACTTCCACCTAGCATAAAATGCCTATTCCTGGGTACAATAATTACTATTTCTTCTCAATGCCTTTTCAGGGAAAAAGAATGGATGGTGTCTGTAGTTTAAGTAGTTTGCATTTAATTATTTTTTTTCCCTTTTACTTTCAGTGCTTGTTAAAAGTTCATTTAAAAATGCCTAGATTTTGGTAGACTATGCTAGATTTGTTTGAAGAAGTTCCAAGAAGAGTTTAAAAGAAGAGTTTATTGAAGAATTATGAGATGAAACTTCTGTTCCTTCATGTATATCCCTAAATTAATTACACGAAAATAGCCTGGGAAATAGCCTTTTATGCTGTAATATAAGAAATAGAGATTGTGATTGAAATATTGTTTTCTACCTTTGAGGAGAGTTAAGATCTGAAATAAACAGGGGGATAGTGATAGACAGAGGGCCATTATATTCTGCTCTGGAAATATCCCACCATACAAGGGACATACATATATAAAGTGACAGTCTATAGCTGTACCACAATATCCACCATTGGGATTATGAAGAGAAGAGAAGTTTCATCTCATAATTCTTCAATAGTTGTTAATCACATATTAATATTTTAACAATGACTCCTTGATTTATATGGCTCCATTTATAACAATGCAAATTTATCATATATGATTACCTAGCTTTGTAGCTAGCAGAAAAATAGAATAGAATAGAATAGAATAGAATAGAATAGAATAGAATAGAATACTTTATTGGCCAAGTGTGATTGGACACACAAGGAATTTGTCTTGGTGTAAATACTCTCAGTATATTATGTCCGGTATATGAGGGGTCTGTAAATATTTTCACAGCCCTCTTTTTGACTCGTGCAGTATACAGGTCCTCAATGGAAGGCAGGTGGGTAGTAATTGTTTTTTCTGCAGTCCTAATTATCCTCTGAAGTCTGTGTCTGTCCTGTTGGGTTGCAGAACCAAACCAGACAGTTGTAGAGGTGCAGATAACAGACTTAATAATTCCTCTGTAGAACTGTTATCAGCAGCTCCTTGGGCAGTTTGAGCTTTCTGAGTTGGCACAGAAAGAACGTTCTTTGTTGTGCTTTTTTGATGATGTTTTTGATGTTAGGTGTCCATTTTAGGTCATGTGATATAGTAGAACCTAGAAATCTGAAAGTCTCTACTGTTGATACTGTGTTGTCTAGTATTGTAAGAGATGGTAGTATAGGAGGATTTCTTCTAAAGTCTACCACCATTTTTGAGTGTGTTCAGTTCCAGATTGTTCCAGTTACACCACGAGGCAAGTTGCATAACCTCCTGTCTGTATGCAGATTCATCGTTGTCTTGAATGAGACCAATCACTGTTGTGTCATCAGCAAACTTCAGTATTTTAACAGATGGATCATTTGAGATGCAGTCATTGGTATATAGGGAGAAGAGAAGTGGAGAAAGCACACAGCCTTGGGGGGCCCCTGTGTTGATTGTACAGGTATCGGATGTGATTCCGCCTAGCTTCACCTGCTGCTTCCCGTCTGTTAGGAAGCTTATGATCCACTTACAAGTATGTTCAGGTACTGCCAATTGGTTTAATTTACTTAGAAGAGTGTCTGGAACGATGGTATTGAATGCTGAACTGAAGTCTACAAAGAAGACCCTTGTGTAGGTATTTGGAGATTCAAGGTGTTGTAGGATGTAATGCAGAGCCATGTTAACAGCATCATTTGTCAATCTATTTGCTTGGTATACAAACTGCATGGGATCTAACAGTGGATCCGTGATGATTTTCAGGTGGGACAGCACAAGCTTTTCAAAGATTTTCATAACTACAGATGTTAGAGCAGCTGGTCTGTAGTCATTGAGTTCCTTGATGGGGGGCTTCTTTGGCACTTGGATGATGGTAGAACGTTTGAAGCAGGAAGGAACATAGCACATCTCTAGTGATCTATTGAAGATTCGGGTGAAGATGGGGGCCAATTGGTCAGCACAGACTGTTGAGCAAGAAGGAGTTATCTTGTCTGGCCCTGGTGCTTTTCCTGGCTTCTGTCTGTGTAATAGATCTAGCACTTCTTTTTCTGTGATCACCAGAGGTTATGAGCCCAATGGGTTGGGGCCAGTTGTAGGAGGCTTGGCTGTTGTTGGTGTGTTTGAGATGTGGGTTGTAGAGATAGGTGGCTGTAGTTTCTTTTCAAACTTGCAGTAAAACACATTCAGGTCATCTGCTAGTTGTTGATTTCCTTCTGCCTGGGAAGGAGGTTTGCTGAAGCCAGTGATGTTTTTAAGAGTTTTCTACATGTTTGCTGGTTCATTTGTTGAAAATTGATTCTTTAACTTTTCAGAGTAGCTTCTTTTTGCTGCTCTGATCTCTCTTGTTAATATGTTTCTGGCCTGGTTGTATAGCATTCTGTCACCTTTTCTGTAGGTTTCCTCTTTAGAACGACGTAGCTGCTTAAGTTTAGCTGTGAACCAAGGTTTATTGTTACTATATATTGGCAGGTTCCTTGTTGGTACACATAAGTCTTTGCAGAAGCTAACATATGATGTTACATTAGAGAGCAATTCACCGAGGCAGCCATCGTCGGCGCCATCTTGGCTGATGAAAATAAGCATGCTTATCTTTTTCCATCTTCTCGCCTTGAACAGCTCATCCAAAAACCAGAGCTTTTATCACACATGCGGGCTCCCATGGGATCTATGAGGGGATTTGCCATGGAGTACCAATGGTATTAATACCACTTTTTGGAGATCAAGCAGACAATGCAGTGAGGATAGAGTCTCGAGGAGCAGGAATAAAACTGGATGCTGTTAAAATGACATCAAAGGATTTGTCCAACGCACTTAGGACTGTTATTTATGATAAAAGGTAAGTAATAGATGTGGTAGGGTTTCTCATAGACATCCCCACTTGCAGATACAGATTATTTAGCTGATAGAAGACCCATCTTTATGTTTTTTAGAAATAAATGATCATAATCAACAAAGATTAATAACTCTAAATAGAAATATACTGTATATAACTTTCCACAACAAAGAAAAAAAGAAAAAAATTGATTTGCTTGAGATTTTGATGTAAATTGTTTTACACAAAGATATTTTATCTGATCCTATTTTTATTGGGATATTGTTTCTGGTTTTTATTCTCGATATAGGAGAAGATGAAATTTAGAGTTTGGAGATTTAATAATTGTATACAATTGGCTTGCAATAATTGTTAATGTTTTTTCTCTTTTTTCTTTTCCCTAAAACTTGCACTTCACCTCTTTTTTCTTTTCTTAATTTTTATTTTCCATTGCATTCCATTTATGTTATACTTTATGTCAGTAAAATACTTTTTTTTTTAAAGTGAAAGACATGACTTATAAATGTCCATTTAGAAATATATTCCAAAAAGGCTGCTTTTTCCACAAAGAAGCACCCTATCTCCCACCTTAGGGATGACTCACCAGGCTACTTCAGAGGGCCACTCCAGAGTCTCCTTGCAGACTGCCACTCACTCTGGGACTGTCCTTAACCCACGAGTGTGATATACAAGAGTCACGTATACGAGAGTCAAGAAACTCAGTTCTCTATTTGTTGTAAAATGAAGAAACTTCAGTCCAGAAGAGAACTTTCTAGACACGTCAGTCAATCATCTTCACTTGAAATCTGGTAATTTCATTTTCTGTAAAAATATTCTCAAAATGGAAGAAGGCTGCAACCGGTCAATTAACTTTTAAATATAAGAATCAAATTAAAAGAAACAAGCTTAATATGTGCAGTTAAGAGCCAAGGCATGCTGAAAAATCCAAACAGGTGAGAGGAAAGATGGATACTGAACTCTCCCATTGCTGCTACCAGGAATTGCAACTTCCAGGATTCCTCTTCCTAGGAGTGTCCATAGTCATGCAAGAGTTGTTTTCATTCTTAGCTGTTCCCATTTGATCTAGGGAGCCAATAGTAAGCGCACTGCAGAAATCCACGTTGGCAGCAAAATCAGCAGCTCATCAGCAGGAGAGGCAAATCCCTCCACCCACTACATATGTATGCCTCTTGGAGGACTGTCAGGCCTGACTCCATTCAAAACTCAAGAAAGAAAACCCTCAACTCCATTAAATTAGAAAAGAGGTACTTTTAATAAGTTTGAAATGATAGTAGTGAAAGCAAGGCAAGATCTGATTCAAAATGTGCAAAAATTACACATTGAAAGTCATCTCAAATCCCTCCCCCACGGTCTAGCACTGAGAGTCCAATCAACATCCAGTATGATGTTGTGGGAAAGCTCCACTTCAGGTATTTCTTGCATTTGAAGTCTCAGGATAATTGGCTTTGACGGAGTATAAACAACTCCACTCAACAGTGCCGTAACTTATGAGTGCAAATCTCCCTTCCAATTTTCACGGGACTACTACACACCAGCTCATTTCCCATCCCAAGTGCCCATGCCACATTCCCCATTTCTATGGCAGCCAATAGCAAGCACACTGCAGAAACCCATGTTGGAGATCCAGCTGCCAAGGACATTCAGAACTGTTTAATGCAAAAATGCAAAAAAGTCACAGGAACATAAAATGGAAAAAGTTGTCAAAAATGAGACGGTGAAGATCTTGTGGAACTGTCGAATACAGACAGATCTCCATTTGGAACACAACATGCCAGATATTACAATTGTCGAGGGCAAAAGCGTACAATTTATTGATATCACTGTATCAGGAGACACCAGAGTCAAAGAAAAAGAACTGGAAAAAATCATGAAATATCGTGACCCATCAAAACTATGCGATCACGGATGAAACATGTAACATTGGTACCCATTGTCATTGTGGCACTTAGTACCATGTCCAAGAATTTTACAAAACACATCAAGAAATTGCAGCTTCCTGCGATAGCACCAGCGGAATTGCAAAAAACTGTGCTACTCATATATTTTATACATCATATATTTTAAGAAGATACTTGGCTGATACCGAGGATGCTGGTAGCAACCCATATCAACCATTAGCGCCTGTCACTGGTATTTGTGATACATTTTTAAATGTTCAATTGATTGAGTTTCATGTTTAATGAATAATAATAATAACAACAAAAATAACAACAATTACAACAACTTGGAAGGAGATTACTAGGAAATCCCAGGGCTTTTATAGTAAACTAGCTTGGAAATTTTTTTAAAAAATCACAAAGGAAAGTAGTGGAAAGCTACTTCTTTATTGAAAACTTGCTCAATGTGAGATGGGCAGCATTTAAATTTAGAAAATAAAATAAAATAAAACAATAAAAGAAAATTAAATACAACTACACTGATGTGTCCATGAATTGAACTTTGAGATTTTATATATGCGTAAATATAGACACACACTTATTCCCCTATCACATATATGAAGAAGACTCAGCCATTAACCATGCTTTTTTGTATTTTATTTTCCTAGGTACCGTGTTTCTCCAACAATATGGCCTCCCCCATAGGAAGTCCCAGCATGTTTTGTAGGCATAAAATGAAATTAAGCCCCTCCCCCCAAAGGTCTATTTTAAAACATGCGAACTGGGAAGGGTGGGGGGGGCTTGCCATTAGGAACACCCCGCAGGCAGCCACCATGTCTCGCCACCAACCTTTCTACTCTCGCCAAGTAGTTTTGCTGAAGACCGAGGGATGGTGCTGCTTGCAGGCCGGGTCAGCAGGCGGGCGGCATTGGCATGGATGGTCACTTGGCATTGGTAGGTCACTTCGTATCTTTGTATAGGAGACCTTCTGCTGCCGTTGCTTCAACTTCTGCCTATGCCGCCCCGGCGTTTGGAGCATCACAACGGCATTTGATGCAGCCACGCGGGGCCGGCCAGGACTCCTTCCTGCAACCGAAGGCCCGCCAGAGATACTCGGCTTTAGGTGCTCCTGTCACCGCCTTCCTGGGCATCGTTCGAAGGCAAAGCCCATTCTTTTAAAAATGAGGCCCTACTATGACAAAGCCTCCCCCGCCTGAGAGGGCAGCCCAACCCCACATGGGGAGGCAAATCGCCCAGGGCTGCAGCGCAGGACCAGCCCACCCCGGGAGAAGCACCCAGCTGCCGTCCTTGCCTGGCACCGGGCAGGGCGCGAAGAGCCTCGCCTGAGACGCTCCGTGCAGCTGACAGGTGGGCCCTCCCGGTGGCAGAGCTCTGCCCAAGGCAGCGGGCGCCTCCCTGCTGGGCCCTCCGCTCATCCCCCCAGGGCTGCGCCGGAGCTGGGCAGACTGGGCAGAGCCAGGGAAGTGAGCCATGCGTGCTCACCCACCTGCCAAGTGAAAGAGCTGGGCTGACCCGAGCTTGGCTTCCCGAGTTCCTCCAGCCCGACCCCAAATGGGCCACTGGGAGAGGCCACCTCAGGCAGTGCTAGCGCCCACCCATCCACGGACAGGGAAGCGAGGTGATGGCCTGCGTCCTTCGAGCCGAGCCCTGCTGAGCGAGCACCTCTGCCTTACACCCGTGCCGTTGCAGCATTTGGAGCATCGTCGCTGTGTTTGGAGCTGCCGGTGCATTTGGAGATGTGCGGGGATGGGGACGGGATGGGTGAGGGATGGAAAGGACAGGCAGCCGCAGGCTCCCTCCACCAGACCCGGCATCCAGGGAAACAGCGCTGCTGTCACCTTGCCTCCCTGTCTGCGGACAGGTGGGCGCTATCACTGCCTTGGGCGGCCTCTCCCAGTGGCCCCTTCAGGGTCAGGCTGGAGGGACTCGGGAAGCCAAGCTCAGGTTGGCCTGGCTCTTTTGCTTGGTAGGTGTGTGCGCACCCATGGCTCACTTGCCCAGCTCTGCCCAGGCAGGATGAATGGAGGGCCCAGCAGGAAAGTGCCCTCTGCATTGGCCAGAGTGCTGCCGCCGGGCAGGAGGGCCTGCCTGTCAGCTGCGTGGGGTACACCAGGCGAGGCTCTTCGCGCTCTGCCCGGGACCAGGCAGGGACGGCAGCTGGGCACTTTTCCTGGGATGGGCCGGTCCTGTGCTGCGGCCCTGGGCGATTCGCCTCCCCACATGGGGTTGGGCTGCCCTCTTGGGCAGGGGAGGCTTTGTCATAGTAGGATGTCATTTTTAAAAGAATGGGCTTTGCCTTTGAACGATGCCCGGGAAGGCAGCAACAGGAGCACCTAAAGCCGAGTGTCTCCGGTGGGGCTCCAGTTGCAGGGAGGAGCCCTGACCGGCCCTGCGTGGCTGTGCCAAATGCTGCGGCGATGCTCCAAACACCGCGGCAGCATGGGCAGAAGGGAAAGCAACAGCAGCGAAAGTTCTCCGAATACAAAGTGCCCCATCAACGCCGAGACTGACATCCAAGCTGACAACGCCTGCCCGCCCGAGGATGCAAGGGGGGGGCGGAATTTAGTCACCCCCCCAAAAGATGGCCTAGCCGTTTTTTTCTAGGCTCCAAAAAAATAAGACCCAGCTTTATTATATGAGAAACACGGTATCTTTTTATTGGAGAGGATTTTAATTGAACTCTTACTATTTAATAATGCTTTTAGGTATAAAGAGAACATTCAGCGTCTTTCATCTCTTCACTTAGACAGACCTGTTGAACCTCTTGATCTGGCAGTACATTGGGTGGAGTTTGTCATGAGGCACAAGGGAGCTCCCCATTTGCGGCCAGCAGCTCATGACCTCAACTGGATCCAGTACTATTCTATTGATGTCATTGCCCTCCTTTTGGTTGTAACATTCCTTTTCCTGTTTATCTCACTGAAGAGTTGTCTGTTTTGCTGCAAGAAGTGTTTCTGCAAAAGTGCAAGACTAAGCAAAAAAAGCAAGTCAAAATCCCAATAATGAAAAAAAAGTCAAATCAAAATGAGGTAGAGTATTGTTATAAAGCATTTTAATTTGAAAAAAACAAAGCACCTTCCCCATGGCATTTTCTGTCTGTAGAAAAACCATAGTTATAAAATTTTGTTTTCACTATTTCCAGTCCTTATGCTGCTTCTATGGCCTCTGTTTCAAGTCATTGCAGTCTTCCAATTTTCCTCCTGATTTCTCTCCAAGGCTAACAAATGGAGATTGCCCTTGCACACTGAAGGATATAGCCCACTTTCATACTTCAAGATGATTTAAGACTGCCACATTCATGTGCCCAAGATGAGATAATGTTGACATTGTAAGGACACAACAAATTAAATATGTCAGGATATATTTGGGAGATGATTAGATCTAAATGGAGAAAGGCCATTACAATTTTATACATGTAATAATGAATGCTATATCATAATTCATGTACTTCCACAGTAATGTATAGAGACAACACTTTAGGCCAAGGCATTATTTCATCAGTAATTCCAGGAGATATTTTAAAGCAGAAATTGGCATGTGTGAGCTTTAATAGACTGATAATTAGTGAAATGTGTTTTTGTTAAAAGTAAAATATGTAAGAGATAGGATTGTGATTGTTAAAATTTTGAAAATATTGTTAAAATCTTCAGTCTTGTAAAGATCTAATCTCCAAAATATATAAAGTTTTGTTAGAAATTTGAAGTAGGATCAGCATCTTTCAAAGAAAAATGGGCATCAGATTTAAGAATTAGTATCTCAGTTACATAATTGGTTACACTTTGGAAGAACACCACATTATCGTTTATAAGAGCAAAGATCAGAAAAAAATATTTAAAAGCTATTCACAGATGGTTTACTCATACAAATTGCTATAATTACAGAGAATCCCAAATAAAATTTGAAAATATGGTAAAGCATAATGTACTTATAATATGTACATGCATGGTGATTCTGCAAGGTTGTACAAAGATTCTGGAGAAAAGTAATTAGATTATCAGAATTGATGTCAGGAACTAGCTACAGTTCCAAGGTATGTTTATTGTCATTATTTAGTGGGATAACTCATGGAACTAAGAACACAACAGTTCAATACAATAACTGTTCGAGGTTAGCTGTAAGTTGATCAGTGGTGGGATCCGACAGGGTTAACTACTGGTTTGGTGATTTATGAGGTTTGGTGATTTACGATGTGCTTCCCTGCACACTGCACATGCGCCTGTAAATCATCATCAGCTTGGTGCCTGGACAGCTCAGCAGCACTACGTGCAGAGAAGCAGCCTTTGAAAAAGCACTTTTTCCCTGCTTTTTCAACTGCACCTGTGCCTTGCGTGGCAGCTGAAGTTGAAAAAGCATGAAATAAAGGTCAGGTAACAGCCCGCGCGGGCAGGTGGGCAAAAACATCAGCAGACATAGAACCGGTTCTATGTCTGCTGCTCTTCAGAGCTACCGGTTCTACAGAGGTGGACAGAATCAGTAGAACCCACCCCTGAAGTCAATACAAGTTGTCCTTGGCTTATGACCACAATTGAGCCCAAAATTTCTGTTGCTAAATGAGACAGTTGTTAAATGTGTTTCTCCCATTTTGTGATCTTTCTTGCCACAGTTGTTAAGTGAATTAGTGCAGTTGTTAAATTAATAACTTGGCTGTGAAGTGAATTTGGCTTCCCCATTGTCTTTGCTTGTCAGAAGATCGCAAAAGGTTATCATATGACCCTGGGACACCCCAACCATCATAAATATGAGCCGGTTGCTAAGCATCTGAAATTTGGCAACATAACCATGGAGATGCTGTAACAGTTGTAAGTGTGAAAAATGGTTATAAGTCACTTTTTTCAGTGTTGTTGTATCTTTGAACAGTACTAAAAAACTGCTGAAGTTGAGGACTACGTATTTTGGAAAAAATACAGAGCCTTCATTATTAGATATCTGGTATGAAAAAATTGGAAAGATTGTTGGAATGGAAAATAGTGGAATGTACTAGAAAAGTTACACTTAAGTACATTTGGGAAAGATAAATCCTGTCTGCAAATCATAATATGCCAAATTCTTTTGTTAATGTCAATAATGTATATAAAAGTGTTGTGGGAGTCTTGATATTTCTTAGACTATTTTAATAAGTTTGTTAATTCTGCTATGTTTTTAAATGTTAACTCCTGTCTTTTACTCTCTGTTATTGATTTTACTCTATCCTTTATTATCTATTGCCAAATAATATGTCCCTCCCCATGTATTTGTGGTCTGATTTGTTTTCAATAAAATAAAATCAATTCAAAATGAATAAATAAATGTCCTGACCTATAATGTTTTGGTTTCTTAGTCTGATCTATCCAATAGGTTGAAAAGCTGAGGCTGGAAGAGTTCAGGAAATTGTAGGAAGTGAGCCCCGCCCCCCTTCTTTCTTCTAAAATAGTCAATGAAACCCTCTTCCCAAAAGTAAGGAGCTGACTTGCATCCTCCCACTAATAGGAAATCGCCCAGAATAGTTTTTGCAATAAGCCAAAGTGACTGTAAATGAAAAACTTGTATCCATTCATAAAAGCAGGACACTGTCAAGGTTCTGACTGATGGACCCAATTAAGCAAGCACTGTTGAGATGATCCAATCTCTTAATGTAAAACTTTATTGAGTACATAATTTTGGCACAGAATGAAAGCCAAACCAGTTCTGGGTAATTCCCGGGCAATTCAGTATAATTAAAGTATAGAATCCTCCCTCCCCACATTAGTGCAGGTCACATTGTCCAATTAGGTGTCCAGGTGTTGTTGTGGAAAGAGTTGGTGGGCACTGACTGGAATGTCCTTTGTTCCCATGAGACAGTTTCTCATTATTGTCTGCAATACACATTCCAATCTCTCCCTACCTTTTCCCCCTGTCTATTGGCAAGCTGTGAAGCAGTAAAAGTTAAAGCAGCCTGAATACACTTCGAAGCTTGATTGATGTCCCCTCCTTAACAGTGGCTGATGCCTGGAAATCAGTAAGCACATGTTAGTGGTATTAGGGCTACCTACCTCACTATGAAGGTACCCTTGGTTTGTTGGGATATTTTTCATGAAATCTGTTTATTAATTGCTACACAACCTAAACCACAAACAACTACTCTTATATTGTTTAGAATCCAGGATCTGTTTGGCCTTGTAATGTTTTTCACTCCCTACTATTATTGGTCCTGGACCCTCCTTCTCAACTGGGCTTAGTCCAGAACCCACCAGCTTGAGTAAGCTACAGTGAAATACTGAATATTTTCCCAATATTCGAGGCAATTTCAAGTCTGTGGTGACTGGGTTAATTACTTTCACAGTAGGGAAAGGCCCCACATATTTCAGACCTAGATTCTTACAAGGTAATCTTAACTTAGGATGCTTCGTAGATAGATAATTTTATCTCCTATGTGAAACATCCCTTGTGGTACTCACCTTCTATTTGCTTGGGTTTTTTTTTCTGATTCTCGGTTGCCTAGTTAAAGCCCACCTTACGCTACCCCAAACATTTTGTGTCTATCCACTCTGTTAGGGATTTAGGGATACTGATGAGCTCCATGCCACCTCATGCCAGCATCAGATTCTCACAATCTTCATTCTGACCATGAGTCAAGACTCATGATGTGATTTGAAGAAGGAATCAGGATTCCAAAGGACCACAAAATAGGATGCTGGCATGGAGAATGGGATGAGCTCATTGTTGTAAATCTTCGGAAGCCTTATTCCCCAAATTGATTTGGAGAAGGAATGGCACATGCAATTTGCAGTTGTAAGCACTGGTGGACCACGTGTGGCTTTCCGGGTCACAGTAGTTTTGTGCATGGCCAGAATGGGGCAGCTGAGGCTTCCAGGAATGACTGTGACTTTGCAGTGCACTGCAGCTCCCCCTAACTTGCACATGACCTGTGCCAGGCCTCCTAGCCCCCCCCACTCCACCTGCATTCCTTATCTGGGACTCTGCTCCCAACATGACCTGCAATTCTTGCTTAATGACTGCAATTGGGAATACTGGTTTGTGGTTTTTGAGCAAACCTGTCACAGGATGTCTTCAACAACCATTTTGCTCAACAACTTAGCTACCAACCCAAATAACAATCATACATTGAAACCTTTAGGTAGTGGATTCTTACAAAGGTTGGAAGTTGTAGTACATGGGTTCTATTGTATTTCCAATCCTTACCTTCTATGTTTCTATGATAAACTCCTAAGAATCTTCCATTTTCATCAACTTGACTGCACATTTCTTGGACAAACGTCTTTGGATTTTACTCTGAATATAATAAATTAGTAACCATTTTGGAAAAATCAATTTTTTGAAATGTCATACTTTCAGAAAAAACAGTAATGTAAAAGTCCCTAAAATAAAAGAGTATTTTTCCACGAGGTATTACAAGAGAGATCGTGTATTAAAAAGCTGTTCAGCATAGAGATTTCCCTTGATCACTCTCCCTTTTATATTTTTAATATAAAATAAAGGAAACCTGAGTGTTTTTGGTTGATCAAAGAAGGCAGTCATATGTTTCTGACACTATTATAATGGGATAAATCTTTTTTTAATCACCTGTGTAACGTTTTGCTAACATCTTATAAAAGACAGTATTTTATTCTCCTTTTTCGTGCAAAACAACTCAGTGTAGGGTCCTACATAAATGCTAAGAGCAACATGAATGAATGAACATGATGATAAATTTGGTAATGACATCAATGGATGTTTAATCTAGGGATGAGATGAAGATCAGTTACTTATTATCCCATGATATCAAAGAAATTATAAAACAGCTTCTTATAAAGCTTCCAGATATTTAAAGCTTCACATCAACTTAGTTTATCAAACTGGAGTATAACTGTACAGTGCTTGGCTGGAGCCATAGTTTGAAGTTCTTTCTGGAGTTTTTATTTAAAACTCTAGTTTACTGTATTTTTTTTGTATACTTGGAAGACTATATGTGAATTTTCAGTTAAAATTGTTAAAAGATCCAACAATGGAATTATCTTGCTTTAATTTTGAGGAAGATTCAATATCCAATTGTACATTTGGAGTCAATGGTAATTCTTTCAGCCAGTTCTCTCACCTAGATCATTTCCTATTTGATTATTCTACTGCAAATGAAGTTTTTGCCTGCTTACCTGCTCCTTTTCAAACATTTTCTCCTGATATGCCAGCACTTGTTTCAAATTTTGGTAATCATATTTCGCAATTTGAAGGTAATGCTGAATTGGACAGTTCCTCACTGATTCAATGTGATGAAAGTGATTGGCAACATAACTCCCATGAAATTATTCCAGATCGATCTCACAAAAGAGTAAGGCATGCTGCCAACATTAGAGAACGAAAAAGGATGCTTAGTATTAATTCTGCTTTTGAAGAACTCAGAGGCCATGTACCAACATTCCCTTATGAAAAACGTCTCTCCAAAATTGATACCCTCAGGCTTTCGATAGCATACATTGCATTGCTTAGTGATATTTTAAAATCAGGCTCTGATCCTAAAATCTATGTGCAAGAATGCATGAAAAATGAACATAAGTATCATCAAGATGCAATCTGGAATACAAGTGGTAAGTGCAAAAAGATTATTTTTTTAGAGAGCATTATTCATTTGTTTCCAATGAAAATATCTATATAAGTTTAGCTTATTTGATTAGCATATCTACTCAGTGTTCAGGCACTGGAGAAATAAGAAAAAATACTTGCAAAGTTCCTTTCCCCCCTTCTTTTTTCTTTCTTTTCCTTCCTTCCTTCTTTCTTTTTCCCTTTCCCTTTTGTTCTCCCTAGTGATTTACTAGTGCTGCATATTAAAATGGATTTCAACAAATGCTTATGAAAAAATCATTTTAAAATATTATATTTTAAAACATGTCTTTGCATTTGTGAAAATGTCATTCTGACATTAAATCTTTCCTACAATAGACCCTTCAAAAGAATATGGCTGCTTTAATGCTTTGCAAATTGCTCTTTCACTTTATGCAGCCTGTCATGGATACTTTTTGGATGACACAACATGCACAGCCTGTCATGGATACTTTTTGGATGACACAACATGCACACTGTCAGACTTGCCCCATTCCAATCCCTTAGGAAAGAAAAGCCTTCGACTCCATTTGGTTAAAGCAAAGGGTTCTTTTACTAAGAGTGTTGGTTGCAGTAAAGTCAAGCCAGCTCTGAAAGTATCTCACTTGCTGGATACAAAAATAAGGTGTAGGTTTCCTCCAGCCCATCCCTCCTCCCATGACCAGTCCATTTCCAGCCAACTGGAGTTCATCAAAATGTTTTCAGAACTCTGAGATGTTTGGGGGTAATCTGCATATTTCTCAGGGTGCCTGGCCATGGAATGCTGGTTGAAATAGGACCTGGCTGCTCTTGTCCTTCTCACTTGTCATTCTCCCCCTTTCCTGACTTCCTATCACATACACACAACCTTTATTATGCTTTCATTCTTCCCTCTTTCACCCTTCCTGTCCCTTCTTTTTTTTTTTTTTTTTTGATGGCAGGATGCCTGTGAGGTGCCAAGCCGAACCAGAGAGCTGACATTCTTCTCCCCCTTGACAGGGACGTTAGTCCTGCAAAAGAAAAGAAAGGGGTGGGGGGGAGAAGGAGAGAGATTCAACTTTTTTCAATTAGCAAAACAGCTCAATGCGGCTTATTGGGGTATCGCTCATGGAACTTTTTAAGGAGTTTGGGTCTTTAATCTGTTAGGAGTAGATCCATTCAGTTTCTGGGTAGGGGGAGTCTTTATAGGTTACCAGATTCTGGGTTTTCCTGATATATGTGAGGATCCAAAATGTCTTTGACTTCAAAGTGCTGCCTCTAGTCCCAAAAGAAAAAAATCTGGTTTCATTTCTATCTCCATTTTCAGGATTTTCTGTATTAAAGTATGAATCATACTCCATTTTTTTTTTTTTGCTTTATCACATGTCCATCATAGATGATAAAAAGTCCCTTCTTTACTTTTACACTTCCAACATTCATTTGGCATACCTTTATATATCTAGATAATTTATCTGGTGTTAAATACCAACGACACGTCATCTTATAGAAATTTTCTTTTAGATTATAATTTAATGTAAATTTTAAACCCTTCATAATAGCTCAGTACTTAATAAGACTAAACTAGACTGGATGGAATGGAATAAAAAAGAAAATAGAATGAGCTGGAAGGGACCTTGGAGGTCTTTTAATCTTGGACTTAAGAAGGCACAAGGGGAAAGTATTGGGTGTTGTGGAAGGGGTAGCCCCTGGCAGAGGCAGAATTTGTAGTGGCAAAAGATGTTAAGAGCATCTAAATTTGTTCATAACTTCCATGATAGGAAGTTATGAAACTGACCAAAGAACAGGAGGTTAGGGGTCTCTATGTTATGTAAACATGTATATGTTGTCTTTCCTAGACTTATCTTTCTTCTGGAGGGTTGGTATGCCAAGGTTGACTCGCAAATCACCTCTTTTTGCTTGCAGCTTGACAAAAAAATAGTGGAGGGGCATGATTGGAATGTGTGGGAAGATGGGAGAGAAAGAAGGAATTTACATGAGCCATTTGCAGCTTGAGAAAATCTTACAAGCTGATGATCTCATGAGGTGCAGACTATTTTCCCAAAATAAAATGCCTGATCTGAATTGGCGGACAATGGACATTGGGCAGCCTGGGGATTCATTATACTGCAATTCATGGCAAAACCTCTGAACTGGCTTTTCTTCTTCTGTGCCTGTATGGATTTTTCAGTAAAGTTTTACTCTTGGTAATAAAAATATCCCATGAGTTTCTTTTTTTGTGAATTTCAATAGGACGGTTGACGATAGCATTTAATCATGAAGAACATACTATTGGTACTAAATAAAATGGGAATAGGATGGCAAGAGAGCGGTGATGAAATTGTTTTGGTAAAGTACATATAAAATTTCATCAATTAGTACCCTTACTGAATTCAAATAAGTATCATTCAAAAAGTTATAAAATAAATATCCTTGAGGAAATTCAGACTATGTCAAAGGCAGGTTCAAATGAAAATATTCTCCTACACTATTGAAAACAGAGACACGGGCCTTCAGTAGTCGATTTCAGTGAAAATCAGAATAGATATTCCTGCCTTAAAACTCTCTAAAATGGAGACAAATCAGTTATTTA
Source organism: Pseudonaja textilis (assembly GCF_900518735.1). The sequence goes on from NW_020769344.1 coordinate 4,792,544, forward strand.
ATAGGAAACAATGTTTTGTGTTAATTAACTTCTTTCATTAGATCTATCACACATAAATCAACAGATGGGATTGCACTGCAAGTTAATGATTTTAAAATTAAATGCTATATTTCCTCAAATGAGTACTTTCGTTGAGCTTTTTGCTCTAATTTGCTCAAGAGCAATGAGATTAAAGAACTGACTTTTGAGGAAGAAAACCGTATTTGATTTTTAATTTTGCCTGAAATACATTTGAATCATTGTGTGTGGGGGTTTTTTTTAGATTTATTATTTTCTCCTTTCTCTCAGCAGATCTGACAGCCCGGTTGTCTTGGATAAAATGGGATTAAGATGCGCAACAGAAAAGAGAATTCTTCAAAGGATCTGACTGCTTGGTATCAGCTGTTAAATTCTCATAAATGTACTTAATTATTTATATCTATACTAATAATGAACATAATTTTTAATTACAATCTATTGTAAGTGAACATGTTCAATTAGAAGAGGAGAATACCTTAATGTACTAAATATAATACTTGAAGGATTAATGGAAGAAGAACCATGCTGATTTTTCTGAACTTCCAAATAGTTAGCAGGATCACATATGAAATAAAATTATCTTAGTTTTTAAAAATACTTTCAACATAAATTCTGAAAAGTGAAGGAATTAATATTTGAAGTACATGAGGCAAATTGTACTAATTGCTTGAAAAAACTGTAGTAAAAACTTTAACTAGTAATAAAGGATTTAAAATGTTTATATCTATAGCCCAATTCTTCCTGAATGAGTTTTGGTAGGCTTCTTGTAGCTGGAGGACGGTATGTCCTTAACAAGGATCTGTTGATCAGACTAGACCTGTTTTGAATTTGATATTTTAAGTTTACAACTTAAGCTTACAACTATTTGAATTTGTGATTTTTTTTTAATTCTCAGGCAATAAAATTTGATTGGATTTGAATAGATTCAGAATATGATTTGTCTGAAGTTATAATGGGAAAACATTTAAAATTCTGAAATCTCCCCCCCTTTCCCCCCTCCCATTTCTGTCTAGCAAATAACTTTTTGACCTGTGCTCAGTCAACACAAAGATTTTCACTGAATTGTAAAAATAAAAAAAACCTGTCAATATTTTTTTTACATGTTAGAAATGGAGCCTTGCTTGACACTATAGATGACAGAAGAAATGTTCTTGAAGGATAAGGAGGAAGAAACAGGTAGATCTCTTGCCCATTAAGTTGTAAGTCACGACAATCATAAAACAGATTGTCATGTGACTAGGTCCAATTTTACACGATGGTCTTAAAGTGAATGCCTTTGTTATTTTAAGCAAGCCCATTATTTGCTATGATACAGTTTTGCTGAAAGTGAATACTGAAAGTAAGAAAATATGAGGTACAAGAAAGAAAAAAATATTGACTTCCAACTGTTTTTTAGTACAGTACATTACAGCCTCAATTTTTTACATTTACACATTAATATATAACTAGCCATTTCTTAACAATAAATCTATCTAATCAGCAAAACCAAAATCAAAGCTTAATTTTTTTATCACAAGCACAAAATCCAGAAGTGATATCCAAATAAAAAACATAATTAAATATATTCTCCACTTTGGATAAAATAATGAATTTAACCATCTCTGCTTTATCTTCCTTGCTATGGAAATAATATATATTTCTGTTTGCACTTAATCTTTTTTAAATGATCATCATTTATATTAACAAAATTCACTGTATTCTTTCAGATTCTTTAACCTTAAAGGGAAAGTACTTTGTTTTCATTCATTTTAAAACACTGAACTTTTATTTAAAAGCATTTCTAAAATCAAACCATCCAAATACATCTTTTAAAACTTCCTCTTAACATACATAAAGTTCACTTTCAGATCAATAAAATTCCAATTAACTCTAATTAACTCATTAAATTTAGATCACCTCCCTCCAAGTTACTCTCATGGAATGGTTTTTTTCTTCTTATTTATATCCTTTTTATAACTCTAAACTTTTCTTTAAGTTAATACGTCTTTTTCTTTAACCTTCTCTTAACATGGATACATTGAAATACATTTTCAATAATATTTTGCAAGTTTTAGGAATTACTTAAGCATTATACATAAAGGAAAAAAATACACTTTCAAACTTTGCATTAAGACTTTCAATTATAAATATCAGACCAATAAAAACCATCCTAATGCCAATTGACTCACTAAGTTTATCTTCATGGAATAAAATCTTTTTCTTTGCTGGAATATTTATCAAGTAGTTATAAGCTTCTTTTTTTAATCAAGGATTTCTCAACTTTGATAATGCCTATGAGGAAAAAGTCCCAAACGTATCTTTTTAAAAGTTGCAGATTTTCTTGGAACTCATCTTTCAATTGGGTTGGGAGGTTTATATTGAAACCATCATAATAATAATTGGTGTCAGGTTTTCCATGGGTAGGAATGCAAACACCTTGCAAATCACCATAGAGCTAGCCTCTTTCTCCATGACTTTGTTACTCTTCATGGTTGTGCAGATGCAAATTGATATTCCCTGGTAGACTTCCCACTTTAGATTGTTAGTTGTACAATTTTCTCCTGTAAATCTCTAGTGTTATGCAATCTAAATGCTCCCAGTGACTCAGTCCCAAGATTACTAGTTAGTCACAATTCTTTGTAGCTTGAGGTAAGCACTCTTTCAAATGCTCCAAGTAAGTCCTTATGACTCATACAAATGATCCCAATGACTTAAAGTAAAACATAATCTCTCTCTTCTCCCTTATCTCCCTTAGGTAAAGAAACAACTTCCTAACCCTAACCCCTCACTCTTAACCCTAATCCTACTTATTCCAAGCATTTGTATGTTTTTCTGTTTCCCTTGTCATTAAGTTATAATATCTAAATGATTTATACACCGCCAAATATATTTATATTTAAAATTTTAGATATCTCTTCTTGTTTTTAGGAATATGGACAAACATCAGTAATAACTGTTGACTTTATGTATTTTGCAAATTTTTCAATTAAGAAAATTATTGCCAAATCTAAAGTTACAAAAATTTGTTTTAAGAGTGCTCCTTCCATGAAATGTAAAGCTTAAAGTATCTTATGTACATATTTATAAAGATCACATTATCAATTTTACAAATTAATAATAACCAGCAATTTCTTAATTGGATTAAATATATTTCTTTTTGAAAAAACTGATTGGTCAGGATGTATAATTTTATCTAATGAGTAAAGATATATAAGAAGTTAATTTTGACAGATATCTTTGCCTAATTTAGGGATTAAAAATAGTCATACCAGACTAGTGGAAGTTTTTCTTGAGATGTTACATCACTTATTGATAGCAATTCTACAAAAATAACTTCAAATTCTTTATAAAATTCACCTAATAAACTTTCAGGGAATTGTGTAGCAAATGTTCAAATGAAATCATAGATGATGATATGAACTTGTAGTTTAATATAAATATATTTACATCATCAGTCAAAATAGCCAGGAGCAAACAGGAGCATTGTGAGGTAAATCATCACAAGAACATCATGTTAACAGAGCACACAAAAGCACACAGGAGAAAAAGGCAGGAAACAAATGTTCCAGCTACTAAATTTAAATATCTTAAACATTTTTTCAATACTTTTGAAAACCTCAATAACTTCTGATTTATTTTAAATACTGGGCATCTGTTAAAGATACTTCTGCAGGGTTCATTGTATTTAAGAACTATATAACTTTTTCTATCAGTGGCTCAAAAAGTGTGTAATAAAAATCAATAAATTCTTGGTATCTTTAGTATTTGTTATAGTATGCCTTTTATTATCCTTTATTGCTTTCAGAAATTGTCTCTCACTTTTTAAACCCTAATTGCTTTGAATTCAATAGCATGAATGGCACATTATCAATATCGGAAGTGACTTTGGAGGTCATTAAAGGAATTGTATGTTTAGAATTTATTGATTTATGGTCATAGGCCAAAATCTAGAACATTGACAAAAATGTACGGAAGAAGAATCTAGCTAATACCTTCAAATATGAGGCAATGTGCTCAAATTTGATTACATTCAGTTTCCTTACTGCAGTTGTAAACTATTTACTCCTTTATAAAGATTTCCAAGGATTTAATAACTTTGGAGCAACTAATGAGGAAGGATATTAGGTTCCCAAGAATGGCCCATGTAACACTACTGCTCTGCAAAGCACATTGGTTGCTGGACTGCTTCCTGGTGCAATTCAAGGTGATCACTTTAAAGCTCTTCAAGGCATTGGTCCCACTGGTGCCAGCAGAGGAGACATGCTCTCAGAATAATCATCTGATTATTCTGGCTGGTGAGGTTCAGAAGGGCCTTCTCTGCACCTGCCCTCAGGAACATCTTGCCCCCCCCCACACACACACCATGCGAGATTCGCCCCAGCCCTCCCATCCTTTCTTAAGGCCTGAAGATCTGGCTCTGCCAGTTGATTGGTTGCCAGTGGAGGAATGCACATTGGAGGTGGTTGATCTATTAACAACAGATCCTATGCTCCCATTCTGCCCCTGCCATCCCCAAGTGTAAATAGATTTTAATAGTAGGTTATAATTTATTTACGCTTTAATGTATATTTAATGTATAATGTAAAAGGCTATACATAGCTGTTTATGACTGCAAGCCCCCAGAGTTAAGCATGGACAGAGTCCTTGATGGGAAGATATGAAATACGGCTAAGGAAAAGGTCTGTGAGGAACAGTAAAAATACTTAGGGGTAGATAAAGATCTGTTCCAAAGGCCATTATTACAATTTCTGGAGCAGAGATTCTGCTCCAACTATTCTTTAGCCGTAGTTCTAGGATATGTTGTTTTATTTGCTTTGTTTTTAAACTTATTTCTGTGTAACTTCTGAAGTGGGGTAAGAGAGCAAAGTGATGGAAGCAGCACTGTAGTTTTGTGAAGCAGATAGTGGCTTTTGGAATATTTCAACTCCAGCTTCTCCATGCTCCTTTTAAAATGCAATGTCCAGAACTGGAAAGAGTACCCTAAATACAGTCAGATCAGGACATCACACTAGAACTATTGTTTCATGTTATGTAAATGCAGTCCAGTATTGCAGACCCATAGGCTGGCAAACAGATTATTCATAGACAAGTCTGACAGAAATTTAACAAACCATAATTACGAGTGTCTGATCAGCAAGGTGATGCCTTGCTTAGAATCTCTTTTAAAAAAATAATAACCCACCAGCACCATATTTTAGTCTTGAATTAAAATATTTTGGAGTAATATTTCAGACCCATCACAAACAATGAGTCTCTGCATAAACAATTTCAAACAGATTTTAATCTGTTTTGAATCAGCAACATGAGGGAAGATGGGTAGGTAGGGGACAAAATAAGGAATGTAGCATTTCTTTGCGGGGAGGGAGGTCTGTCTCATTTGTAGCTGCATGCATTGCACAGCGGATGCATCCAGATTTACTTCTAAAGTGACCCAAAGCAGGATCTGGCAAAGTTTAAAAATAGTATTCATCAACTTCTCTACTGGTTTATTGTTTTTAATCTTTGCTATAAAGTTACCATTGTTTTTACATGTTGCTATATAAAAGGCATATGTAATAGGTTGTGCTATGCACTATGCACATTTAACAACTGATGATGCTATTCAGGTTTTCAGGCTGTTAAGTCTAATTAGAAAAAAACTATATTGTTTGTTAAATGTTAGGGGGTTCAGCACATGTGTGCTGAGATTTCAGGTGGCATAAAGCCTGAAAGCAAGTTTCCCATAAGGTGTCAGATCTGCTATCTTCACTATGCATTGCTAATCTTGCTGGCATCCTCTACCATAAGCAAAGGGAGGGGGGAAGAGGAAGTTATGCAAGTGGTGAGAAGAAGGGTCTAAGCGTGGAGGGAGGATACTGACAGGAACCAGAAGTGCTAAGCAACCAGATTCCACTGCCTCAAGGACCTCTCCAAGACACACCTACATCCAAAGTGGTCCCCAAAACATCAAACTGGGATGCCATTGGATACTGATGTCAGGGGGTAGAGCCACAAAGGAGGTGAAATCTTTGTATCTTTGGGTGGGAATATTCAGACCTTGCCTTGCTTTTGCTGCAACCACTAACCACTAACTCTTAGTAAATGAACCTATCACTTCAACCAAATTGAGTCAAGAGCCATTATTTCCTAGGGACTTAGCTTCACTAAACTTAGATACTTGACTACCTAAACATTTTTCTGAAGACATTTTATTTCTGTGAGCCAGAAGTAACTGTTGCACTGTACTTCTTCAACTGTGATTTTATACAATGCCAGCTTCCTATGTTTTGCATCCTTTTATCAGGAAAAATATTCACAATGAAGAGAAAGATGGAACCTGCTGCATAATGTCTTCAATTGAAATTGCTGCAAGGGGCCATCTGTTTGCAAGACATACTCAAAATTTGGCAGTTTTTCAAAGTACATTTTAGCATAAACATACGCAAATGAATTAACAAAGGAAAAGAGAAGACAATTATTATTAACCGCAATACAGATATTTTTTTAATTCATTTCATCTTTTTATTTACACCACAATAATAACAAGTTGTCATAATGTGGTACAAAATACTGAACTTGTATTAAAGTTGAGATTGATGTTGGTATAGTTAGAGAAAAACACTACTGGTTAAAAAAAAAAAGACAATATAACAAAAAACAGGAATGAGAGACACATAGGAAAAATAACCCAAATTTCAAATCTACTAAGAAAAAAGTCATAATAAAATTTAAGTACAAAGAATATGCTACTCTAATTTAAAGGGTTCATACAATCAAGAATGAAACTCCGTATAAATTACAGAGTAAACTGGTAGCTGCTATCAATGATGATATATTGAGCATGTTTAGGCATAAAGCAGAATATAATAATGTTACAACTTTTCATACTACATATTTGTAATAAATTCTTGGGTTAATAGTTTTTCAACCCATACATATGGGTTGCCAGCAATGTAAAGCACCACAAGTGTTAAATTATTTTCCCTGGCCCATTCTTTTTAATTATCTCAAATACAATATGAAGCTGGGAGGAAACCAAGCTCAACTATCCCTATGAAGAAACCTCACTTCGTGCTGATGCAAAGTTTTGTTTGAATCCACAGTGTTTGCACAGTATATCACTGCTTAAAATGCCAAAATCTCTATATGTAATTTCTAGTAATGTAAAAAGTAGTACAGCTGAGTTGAAGAGTTAACTCTTAAAGTTATTTCCAATTTTATGTGACATTTAATATAAACAGAAATTAGGATAGGTTTGCACCTTCCTTATCCCTTACAAACAAAAACAGAATTCTTTTTTCCTCCCTCCCTTAAAAAACCCTGACACAGGCAATGTACTTGTGTGTTCAGCAAAATTTTCCTAGAACATTTCCACATAAATACAATATATTCTATTATTGGTTTGTCACAAATGCAATTATTTTCTTTAAAATGACAAATATTTAAGTAGTCCTTTGTCATTTTTAAATTTTAAGATAAAAGCATAGGTCCTTAGTCAGATGTGTTAATTAGACTTCCCTTTTCCATGCCTCTTATTTTTGTGTGACACAAAGCTACCCAACTTGTATATCTTGCTAATACCATCAGAAAGCTTTATCCCATAGCTGCCAAGGGTGGCGTGCAAAATCTGTTTACAATATAAAGACATGCCAACCTAATAGACCATGCAACCTCAAAGTATAGGAAACTTAAAAAATATATATTCATATATTTATCAATGCCCAAAAAATGTGGGCCCAAAATTTTATAAAAGGAAAATTGGAATGAGTTGACATGATTAATAAAAAGGAATGTTCGTATGTACTGAATGTAAAATAATTATGATCTATCTTATTATACTGTGAAACTCACTTGTAGATCATTCTCTTTGAACATGCTCCTATTTTGTAACAGAATTTTAGGAAATCACTCTTTACCTCCAAAACTGGGTTAATCAAAAAACATACGGAATCCTGCTGGTGGAACTCAGGTACCTTTTCCTTATAGAATATAAAAAACTGTAATTGAAGATACATTGTCTAGACTGAGCTTTTTGTTTATTCGCAGAGCCCAGAAGCCTTCCTTATGTATGCTTTTATTAATTAAAATTATTTCAATCTTCCCAACATGCATATCTTTTCTCTCCTAGAATAACTGCAGAATAAATCCAGTTTCAGGCTTACAGTGATTAGGGGATATCTATTTTAAACAGAAATTAATAAATTATAGGGCAAATGACATATACCAAAATTCTTTCTGACTTCAGAAAAGATTTTTACTCCCAAAGATGTAGCAATTTGAAAGTAACAAATGAATACTCTTAAAAGTAACATTAAAAGCAACCATATTAACACTATTGATGCAGACTAATATTTTTTGTGACAAAAATAATTTTTGACCATTTTGATGTTCAAATATAAAATAGATTTGAAATTGTAGTGATCACAGAAATCAACACTTTTTATCAATTATAATAACAAAGTAAATTAACAAAATACAAAACCAAGTAATTTCACACAAAAATCTTTTTAGAGCACAGCAGCAAAGCATTTTATAAAATATACATTTTATCTTTATCATCAATCTTTACTCTTAGAGTATGCTCTTGGAAGTTCTAATGCCAAAAAGAAACCATATTTGGGTTAGCATGAACATTAATATTGTAGTGTCTGCTTTAAAAATTGCATATTAACTTTTGCATTAAATAAACTCTTAAAGCTCTTCTGTACTCATCGAAATTTATGTTTACATTCTCACGACTCCAGTCATAATGGAATGAAAGAAAAAAAAAAGCTTTTCAAAACTACATAATTATAAATTGACTCTGTCAGTTAATATAACAAAAAAAGTTTCTTTAGAAAAAAAATAATCTCTTATAATTTCCCTGCTAAAAATTTAAGCAGCTGCACCAAGAGGGCCAACTTCTCTCATTTAAAAACAATGTAGAAGAGATTATGGTGAAGATTAACATACTCTCAAAAAACCTTATTATTATTATTAATAATTTATTTTGAAGTATTCTTTAAAGGGATTATTTAAGCACAGTAATGTGTATTTGCTCAGTATTAATTGTACCAACAGAATATCTTTCAACTTATTTAAATTATTAATGCCTTTAATAATCCTTGCCATTGAAAATATACATTATTCTTTATAATACTAATCAGCTTTTAAGAGATGAAAGTTTATCATTTTCTTTAGGTAGCATAACAACTACAACTGAATAACTGAGAAATTATACAATCAATTTGTGATCTTAAAAATGACTGTGAAATCCTTCCTTTTGAGAAAAGAATATGCTGAAAATAATACATATCAGTTTGCAACATGCACAAGATTAGGAAAAGTGTTTTCTGTACAAAAATCTGGAAATATGCAAACTTCAGTGTCCAAGGAGAAATTATGTAAGTCCAGGAAATAATGTCTGGAAACAGAGTTCTCAAATGAAAACCAAACATGAAAATCAATGCAAATAATTGGCCCTTATCTGAAAAACTAATGTGAAAATAAAGCAGTAGCAAACAAATATTTGCCAGAAATACTTTGTTTGTTAAAAGAGGGTCAACATTGAAGAACTTAAAAGTTAAATAATATGTTGGGTAGTTGCCCAGTGGCTAAAATGTTAGGCATTTTAATGTTCCAAACTGCACTTTGAAAATGGGCATTTTAACTAGATCTTAACCTTTCAATCCACAAATCCTTTGGAAGGAGTTTCCAAGGGTTGCCACTTATTCATATAGTTAATATAAATGCATTATAAATATTTAATTAATAATTTGTAAGAGTCATTTTCCTAAGTTTGGAATATATTTATATTATTCATTATACAGCGTACATAAATATTTATACCTAAAAAATTAAGCAATATCCCATGCAATCTGCTTTTAATAAAAAGCATTCCATTTTTTAAAAAAATTGCAATTGTATTTGTGCATGCCTTTACAACCAAATTGATAATTTGTTATACATAATGTATAGAAGAAGATGTTGGATTTTTTAAAAATCAATGAACTTAAGAAACCCAACAGCATTTGCCATATTACTGGCAACTACCTTAATTTTTAAAAAAATTAAACAGCAAGGAAAGAAAAATCAAAATAAGGTTGTAGACTGTTTGGGAGAAGCTCTGGCCTTTGCTTGCTTTAAATAATCGTGCTAGCAGAAATCCTAGAATCTTTCTTACAGAATGCAATTCTTGGCTTTCTCTGCCAGAGGAACTGCTGCAAAGTTCTTTTCTTTAAGGCATAATTACTCAAAAAATGTCAGGAAAAAACAGCTGCCCAAATCAGTCTATTATTTTAAAAGGCACAAACTCTTCCAATGGCTCTGGCAATGCCAAAGCCAATCCCTTTTCTGGCTATCTTTCTCCCTCTTCACATTTATATAGTTTGAATGAATATATAAAAGCTTAGTTTTCTTTTTACCCTTCACAAGAAGAAAAACAACCCTCCTCAGGGTCTGAGTTTTGAAGAACTCTTATTCACAAGTACGCAAGAATCACAAAAATACTGAAACAAAAGTAGAATTTACTTTGAGTAGTCTTAATGTAATTAAATGTTAAGCACCAGTTTTAAATGAAAATTGTCACATACATGTTAACTCTTTGATTTTGAAACAACAGCAAAAACTGACAACTAGATACTTCCCTGGTATCTTGCCTCTTATAGCTTCCATTGAGGAAAAAAGGAAGATCACTCAGTGTGTCTGTAATTCATATTGCTGTTCTTCACCTGCATTTTTTCCCATGAGCATAATCCATACAATTACAATACGGAGTAATTAGGCTGTTTTTCAACATGGCTGCCTTCCTGGAAGAAAATCAGGGCAGGATGCAGGTATAACAAGAGAAAGCTTCTTGGCAGGCCTTCGAAGACAAGATGAATTTCACTGGAGCATTTCAAACCAGGAGTATGCTACAGAAGAGGATCCTCTTCCATAGGCTCCTCATCTAGCCTGTAAGTAATTCATTAAGAGGAGTCAGAAGAATAGAACTGCATGGCCCAGAATTAGATAAATATGTTTATTAATTGATGGTGCTGTAGTTGTTAATAAGCATGCAAAGCAATATTATTTTGATGGGCTACTTAATACAATACACACAATCCTAATAGTTATCAAGTTCTGAGTCTGGTTCTCAGAACTTTGTTAAGACAAATTGCTTCATATTTGGAATTCCAAATTCTGAACAATCACTTTGAAAGAATGGATTGTTTACGCTATCATTTGCTTACAAGTTCTTATACTTGGTGACCTGTGCCTTCAGCTCCTTTTAAGAATCTTTTGGAGCTGAATCGTTTGAGTAGCAAGTACAACTCGTGCCCTTTCCCCTCAGTTTCCTCAGAACACATAATGATCAACAGAAATATCAGACCAAGCCAGGCATTTGTAGAGGGAGAGGGGTTGTGGTTGAATAATTGCCCACTCATAAAAATAAAAGAAAAAGAAATGCAGACTTATGGATGTACCACTTGCCCTTCTTTTTGCAAGGAAAAGGAAAAAACAAAAGAGAAACTATATTAATGAAGGTAAGTGAAAAATAGGCTACTGGGGAAAAAAAGAAATTGGAGAAAACTCTCCAATGCTGCTGCTAAGGTGGCTAAAAGTGCTAAGGGAATAGTGGGAGTCATGTCTAAGGTGGGACTAGAACTCATAGTTTCCCACTGTCTTAGACTAAACTAGCTCTCAGAATGGTTGTTCAGTAAATGTGGTTCCCTCCTTTGACTTTGCTTGTCAGAAAGTTGCAAAAGGTGATCACATGATTCCAGGACACTGCAATCATAATAAATATGTGCCACTTGCCATGCCTCAGAATTTTGACCATGGGACCACAAGGACACTGCAATGTCATGTGAAAAACAGTCATAAGTCACTTTTTTCAGTGCCCTGGTAAGTTTGACAAAGGGTTACAAGACTACTTCCTGTTCCAAACCCTTCCCTAGATTTTTCATTTGTTTTTTTATTTATCTTCTTAGATTTTTAATTGTAAACCTTTACTACTTTTTGGTCTGTTATTTGCAGCCCTAAATTTGTCCTTCTTCAAGCTAATGAATTAAATCTGAGGCCCAATTAGTGCCATTGACAATGCATTTTATTAATTTGTTGTACTTTTTAATAAGGGAATACTCTTGATTTAGCAAAACTGGAAGTGGAGTGATTTTCAACAGTGACTTAACAGATAACAGATAATCAGAGTTGGAAGGGACCTTATAGGTCATCTAGTCCAACCCCTGCCCAAGCGGGAGACCCTACACCATTTCTGACAAATGGCAGTCCAATCTCTTCTTGAAAGTCTCAAGTGATGATGCTCCCACAACTTCCAAGAGCAAGCTGTTCCCTTAGTTGATTGTTCTCAATATCAGACAGTTTCTCCTTATTTCCAGGTTTCCTTGTTCAGTTTCCATCCATTATTCCTTGTCTGGCCTACAGGCGGCTTTAGAAAATAGCTTGACCCCTTCTTCTCTGTGGCAGCCTCTCAAATATTGGAAGACTGCTATCATGTCTCCCCTGGTCCTTCTCTTCACTAGACTAGCCAAGCCCAGTTCCTGTAACCGTTCTTCATATGTTTTAGTCTCCAGCCCCCTAATCATGTTGTTCTTTTCTCTACTTTTTCTAGAGTCTCAACATCTTTTTTATAATATGGTGAAGAAAACTGGATGCAGTACTCTAGGTGTGGTCTTACTAAGGCTTTATAGAGTGGTATTAGTACCTCACTTGATCTCAATTGTATCCCTCTGTTAATGCAACTTAGGATTGCATTAGTTTTTTTGGCTGCTGCTGCACACTGCTGGCTCATATTTAGCTGCTTGTCCACTAAGACTCCAAGATCCCTCTCACAGTTACTGCTATTGAGCGTGGTTTCACCCAGTCTATATATGTACTTTTGGTTTTTCTTGCCTAAGTGTAGGACTTTACTTTTCTTTATATTGAATTTCATTTTGTTAGATACGGCCCAGTGTTCTAGTCTGTCAAGATCCATCTGGATCTTGAGCCTATCTTCTTGGGTGTTAGCTATTCCTGCAAGATACTTTTGCTATCACCTATTCATCTCAAACTCTCCAAATATTTCCAAACTCTCACAGGGTGAACTGTGAAAATTTTTCAGTGTTTTTGCTTTTGATGGTGGACTAATCACTCAGTAACTAATCAAAATCTTTTCAAGAAAACTGTAGGGACTAGCCACCAGCAGTCAGCACGGATTCAAAAAAATCCCCACCTCCAAAAAGATAAAGAATAAAACTTACTTTTTCTCAGGAAGTGGTTTAACTCCAACTGACAAAGATGCCATTGCTGTTACGGTTTCTGCTTCTTCATTATCACACTTCTGTGCATCTATCAAAGAATAACTGACTGTTGAAGAATAATGTTGGAGCGAATGCCAATATTTACCTAAAGGAAAGTTAAAACCATTATAGAATCTATCATTTTTCTATTAAACAAAAGAAAAGCATAATCAAGCTGCAAAATGAAACAAATCTGGGAGATTTTTCTAAGACACTTTACAAAATATATGTAAACAAAGTAATAATATATTTCCCTATTTCACTGCAGCTCCATGTGCTAAGCATCCAAATTTTGATCATGTAACCATGTAACCATTGCAACAATTGCAAGTGTGAGAAACAATCATAAAAAAAAAATCGGTGCCATAACTTGAAAGGAATGAATGGTTGTACGTTGAGGACTAGGTAACTTGTAAGTTGAGGACATGTGTATTATATCTTGTTTTCAACAAAGCAGTGAATAAAGTGCCCCATGGCAGCCTGATTAAGAATAGTAAAAACTGAGTAATTAAATAGAAACATAACTTGTCGTGAAAATCATACTCAAATGAAAGTCTTAGTTCTTTATCAGATAGACCGCCACGGGTTGTGGTCCTCTGCAACATTTCATTAAAGATTAAGCTCCCTAGGGCAGAAGATACCTAGAATTCATTAACTAAAATTCAAGATGAACTTGTTAAGTTTTACAAATATTGACAAAGTAATAGAATGAATAAAGGTCCTTTTAAGGAGTCCCTGTGGATTTTATTCCGCTAGTCGATTTTATTCCGCTAGGGGGCAGTACTCATCTCCATTTCAAGGCCATTGAGCCAGCACTGTTCAAAGACATTTCTGCAGTTATGTGGCCAGCATGATATCGCTGACCACTGTTACCTAGCTAGGGGTATTGTGGGAATTGAAGTGGTACCTTTTTATCTACTCGCATTTGCATGCTTTGAAACTGCTGGATTGGCAGGAGCTAGGTCTCAAACGAGGAAAGGAAAGATAAAACAAATGAGAAGTACGCTACGAGGCTTGGCAGAAATATACATTAAATGAATTTTTTAGTTGCGTCGCAAGCTGCATATGAAATCAATGTAGGTTTGAAAGAAGAAAACTTATTTCAGTTTTCAGACATTTGACTTTGTGGTTGCAGAGGTTTATCATGTCAGAGAGTGGACACTAATCAAAGACAAAGAAAGGCATGATCCAGCTGAGGTAAGAAAAGATTAAAAGTAAAAATAGATTGGCAGAGTGGCTACTTGAGTACATTTTTGCTGGAAGTATTCAAGCAGAGGTTGGACAAAGTGTTTTGTTTGGGTGGGGAGGTGAAAACAAAAGGTTAAATGAATATCCTGCAGCATTTTGAATTTTATAAAGATTTGGTCTAACTGTAGAAGGAATACTACTGTTTTTAAGTACTCACTGTGTATTTCAATGACCTTCTCAATGGAATGCACTGCATTAACATTTGCTGTCTGCTGTAATATTTTTTCAGGAATAGGATCAAGCTGAGATAATAAAAAATACAATTTAGAATATCATTTTAAAAATAAACAATGAACATATGTATTGAACAGTTTAGATTTCTTTAAGTAAAAAAAATATGTGATTTGACATCCTTTGAAATTATATCCAACTGCCATTTGTGATAATCTCCTCTTTCTGTTATAAAAATATTTTCAACATTGTAGTGCAAGGAATCTAAATGTGAATGGAATCTAAATAACGTATGATTTCATCATGCAGCTATCAGAGATGTAGCTAAGAAAATTTAAAACATTTAGATACTTATTTTAAATAGATTTATCTACTTTTATAAGAAACTAGAAAAGTGGAGTAATTTCCCAGACTCTCTGCACATAACCTTCCCCATCTGCATTGCATTCTGCACCAAAACACTTAGCATATAAAGCCCTTCAAATATTGGAACATTGCTATCTCTGTCCTTATTTTCACTAGACTAGATATACCCTATTCCTGCAACTGTACTTCATATGTTTTAGTTTCTGTTCCCTCATCTAAATTGTTTATGAAGATATGCAACGAAGAGCAGGACAAGAAACAATGGATGGAAATTAATCAAGGAGAGAAGCAATTTGGAATTAAGAAGGAAACTTCCTAATATTGGGGACAATTAACCAGTGGAACAGTTTGCCTTCAAAAACTGTGGGTGCTTCATCTCTGGAGGTTTTTAAGAAGAGACTGAATGTCTGAAATGGTATAGGGTCTCCTTCTTGAGCAGGGGACTGGACTAGAAGACCTCCAAGGTCCCTTCCAGCTCTATTCTGATTCTCATATTGAAGAGTACTTGGCCTAAAACAGAAACTTGGGGTATCCCACTGCTTCCTTCCTTCCATGTAGATATAGTTCCATTAAGGACTACATGTTGAGTGGGGTTTGTCAGCCAGTTACAAATCCATCTGGTGGTGATGATGTCTATCCCACATTTTTCTAATTTATTAAGACATAGATTGTAGTCTACTTTGTAAAATGCCTTACTGAAATCCGAGTACATTATGTCCACAGCATTTTGCTTCTCCACTAATTTAGTCCACATTCACATACATGATGAAATGTCAAGTTTTAAAAATGAATCATTAAAATGGTTTGTGAATTGATTTGATTCTTAAAGCATCTGAAACTTTTCTTCAGACTCACACAGAACGTTTTAAAAGAGCTGCATTAATGAATGTACAGACATGTGCACGCTGCGCACATGTGTGCTGAAGTGTGCACAATCCTAGGGTTCAACAACTGTACTGTATACCAAAATATACCAATTCAGCTCTTAGAAAACAAGAAAACAAATCTGAAACTATTTTCTTAATAAAACACTTTCATGGAGTGTCTAGAAGAGAATCACAGATGTAGTTACTGTAATTTAGATTCAGAAAAACTAATTTTCTCCCTAATTCTGTGAGGGAGATGGACAGTTTCTAAATGTGATGAGATAGATAGGTAGATACAGATTAACAGAGTTGGAAGGGACCTTGTAAGTCATCTAGTCCAGGGGTCGCCAACCTTTTGGACCTCGGGGACCACCAAACTCATAATTTTAAATCCCAGGGACCACCAACTAGTTCTGTGGGTGTGGCCTAATTTGTGGGTTTGGCTTGGTGGTCATGTGACTGGCTGGGCATGGCTTGTATATAAATATTATAAATATTGATATAAATATTGATTTTTTTATAAAAAAATAGAGCAACTTTTACCCAAAATCAGGCAAAGCAGGCAGGCAGATTGAGTTGCTCACAGTATCACAGATTCATTCAGAAATCTATCTGCCATTGGCTAGCTCAGTCTGTCACATAAAATTTGCTTGCTGTGAGTCTGCACAGAATTTGCTTGCAAGCAAACCTTCAGTCCTAAGGGAGGTTTGGTTGTACTTAAAAGCAGAGCTGAAGATCTAAAGACTAGCTAGAAAGCAAGAAATCCAACTATTTCCTGCTTCCTAGCTAATCTAAATCTCCCGGCAGGGCAGAACAAATGATGGTCGGAAAAAGAAAAAATAGCAATTTAGCAGGAAAGTTTGCCGGGTAAGGAGTGAGTGGGAGGGGAGGGTTCCTGCAGGCCATGTGGGCAGCGCAGCCTTGTGTTCCTGAGCAGCCTGGATTAATTGCCCTGGGGGGGTGCTCTGGGGGTGAGATTTCTCTGCGACCCACCAAAATTTTCTCACGGCCCACCAGTTGGCAACCACTGATCTAGTCCACACATACCACCCAAGCAGGAGACCCCTCACCATTTTGACAAATGGCAGTCCAATCTCTTCTTGAAAGCCTCCAGTGATGAAGCTCCCACAACTTCTGAAGGCAAGCTGTTCCACTGGTTGATTGTTCTCACTGTCAGAAAATTTATCCTAATTTCCAGATTGAATCCCTCCTTGATCAGTTTCCATACATTATTTCTTGTCTGGCCTTCAGGTACTTTGGAAAATAGCTTTTTCTCTGTGGC
The DNA here is from genome assembly GCF_900518735.1 of Pseudonaja textilis. The sequence goes on from NW_020769344.1 coordinate 4,809,712, forward strand.
AGCCCCTCAGATATTGGGACACTGCTATCATGTCTCTCCTGGTACTTCTCTTCACTAGACTAGCCATGCCCAGTTCCTGCAACTATTTTGTCGTATGTTTTAGTCTCCAGTCCCCTAATCATGGTTGCTCTTCTCTGCACTTTTTCTAGAATGTCAACATCTTTTTTATAGTGTGGTGACCAAATCTGGATGCAGTATTCTAGGTGTGGTCTTACTAAGGCTTTATCTTTATAAAGTTTTTACTTACTGAGATAAGTATTAGTACCTTACTTGATCTTGATTGTATCCCTCTGTTAATGCAGTTTAGGATTGCATTGGCTTGGTTTCACCCAGTCTATGTGTACTCTTGGTTTTTCTTGCCTAAGTGTAAGACTTTACTTTTTTCTACATTAAATTTCATTTTGTTAGATAGGGCCCAGTATAGATTCATCTGGATCTTGAGCCTATCTTCTAGATTGTTAATTATTCCTCCCAGCTTAGTATCATCTGCAAATTTGGTAAATTCCCCTTCTATTCCCTCATCTAAGTTGTTTATGAAGATATTGAAGAGTACTGGGCTTGAGATGGAACCTTATTGTACCCCATTGCTTACTTCCCTCCATGTAGACATAGACCCACTAAGGACTACTCGTTCAGTATGGTTTGTCAGCCAGTTACAAATCCATCTGGTGGTGATGCTATCTATCCCACTTTTTTCTAGCTTACCAAGAAGTAGGTTATGATCTACTTTGTCGAATGCCTTGCTGAAGTCTAGGTATATTATGTCCACAGTATTTCACTGGACTACTAATTTAGACACTATGTTGAAGAATGAAATAAGATAGGAGATAGATACATAGATGATCGATAGATGATATAGACATTTAGAAAGATTGCTGATCTATGATTGTTGCAGAACAGTCAGTAGTCATTAAATAGCTGTTCTAAAATGAATTTGTATACAGCCTAATCCCCACCATGATCAATTTGCTATGATTTTATATGCTCACTAGATATATAATATGCACAAATACTTAAAATGGTGTCTGCTCTGCCACTGATTCATTATATTTCCAAATGAATCAAGAACTGGTTAATAAGAGAAAGTGAAAGAGAAAAAGAGGAAAAATAAAAGAAATGAATATTGCTTATGAAGAGGATGTTTTCAGTCTTTTGCTCTCACAGGCATCTCTCTGTGTATCTCACATACACACAGTTCAATCCACAGTCAATCAAGTAAATCTACATTGCATCTAGCTTTGATTAGTTCCTAGTCACTGTATAATTTCTTCATTTCCAATATGGGTTTCTCTGGGTTGGAGTTTTGTTTTAATCTGGCTTTTAGTCAGCGGAAGAATTCTGAGATAACAAAAATAAAAGATTCTTCACTCGTAAGGCAGGTGCTAAGCAATGATGAAAACAAGAAGAGATCATAGATTGGAGATAGTGCTTTTAGAAGAGAGGATTTTTGTCCACAATGGGGAATGAAGCAACCAGTCTTCAGGATGAAACTTAATTGAATATATTTGCTATAGCAGTGAATAAAGCAAATATCCACTGTATAGGATGTTGGGTTTACATAATCCCCAAGAACCCTTCCTGTGATGGAATGTAATCCGAAGTTGGAAGAGGGAAGTTGTCCTACCCAGAGGGCTAAAAACAGAAGAGTCTGAAATGTCCGGTAAATAGGAAAAAGGCAAAGACAGACACCCTTAGAGTATATCTATAGGTATGTAGATAATTGCTTTGGTCTGGCAAGATTCTGTCTATAGATGAACAATAATAAAGAAACCATTCAAAGTAACTCCATGTGTCATTCTTGTTTCTTTGGCCATGACGCTTCCAATCCTTGCACTGTATAGTAGAATCATAGACGTGGAAATTATGTAAGTGCAGGCACCATCCCTGACCAATGACTATCTAGCCTCTGAAAATCATCAGTGAAGGGAAGAAATTATACTATACAATAATCTGTAACATGATTGATAGATCTTACTCTCAAGAAGTTCTTCCAAACATCTAATCTATATCTACATCCTGGAAGTTTAATTTGTTCCAGTTTTATTTCCTAGAGCAAGAGAGAATAAATTCAAACCCTCTACATTAATGTGACTGCTCTTCAGGTATTCAGCTATCATTCAACCTTCTCTTCTGCAAGCCAAATCTTCTTAAGGGTTTTAACTATTCCTTGTGATTTCCAGTTCTTTCACTTGATTCTTGATTTCCAATCTCACACTCTAATGCAGAGTAGGCTATCAAAGAATATTAATGAAGCTAATGCTGTATATGTCAGCAGACAATACACTAGCAAAGTTTGCTGACTGAGCTATCTTGTGCTGCTACCAGACTGGGCTTTTTTTTTTTCAGTCTTATTTCTTATTTAATTTATTAAATTTATTATCTGCCCATTTTGCCACAAGACAATCCTGCTGCTAAATAATGTGAGGACTGTCTTAATTATTATTGAATACTTACAGTATGTGATAAAGCAAAAAAAAAATGGAATATGATTCATATTTTAATACAATTTTTTTTGAAGATGGAGATAAAGATAAAACCAGAACTTTTCCTTTTGGGTCTAATGGAAAAAGACCTGGAGAAAAAATATGGAACTTTATTACTACATATGCTGACAGCACAAGGCTATTGTATGCACAAAGATGGAAGGACACTTCAATTCCTAAAATGGACGAATGGCCACAGAAATTGATGGAGTTGGCTGAAATTGCAAAACTGACTAAATAGAATGCAAGTACTTTTATTTCCGCATGGAGACCGCTTCTGAACTTTGTGCTTTTTGTTATGAAAAGTTGTGATTTGATGCTAATGCCTTATTTTACTGCAATAGAGAGTCGAAAGTCAGTGCTTTTCTTTTTCTTTTATCCTCCCTCACTTTTCTTCCTCCTCTTCCTCCCCAGTGTTTTTCTATTTACTTTTGTATTTTGTATCTTATTTTATAACCCAATAAAATGTTAAACTATTCTATATATATAAAAGCTTAAACGCTTGTTTGCAGCCAAACCTGTCCTAAAATACCCAGATCCCATTTGTCATCCAGGCAGATGCTAGTGTTGTGGGCAGAAGGGGGTGTATACTCTTACAGTGGAACAAACAAGGGAATTTGCAGGTGTGCGCCTACACCTCTCTAGAAAACTGTCAGGGACTGAGCATAGATGAGCAGCTTGGGAGAAGGACACTTATGCTATGCTCTGGGAGCTCGTAACATGGAAGCGCTTCCTTGAAATGGAGCAATGTACCATTTCAGGTATTGACCGAACATTTTCTATTCATTTCCCAACAAAATCTGGAAGACTGGTTTCTCTTGTCTTATTTGTTAAAACGTAAGTTGTGATGGCTACCAGAAATACCTCTTTTGTCCAAAGAGATACAAACAGTTGTATGCAGTAGTGATACTTTCCTACTTTTTCTCTAGCACTTCCTAAATGAATCATTTGGGGCCCATAGTGTTTCTCACAATATGGGAGAAATGAAGCAGTGGAAAACAGCATGAAAGAAGGAACGTTAAATGGAAAAAAGTAATGTGAGAATAAGCCCTCAGAACCTGGACTGTCAGGTTCTGAAAAATAAATGCCAATATACTCATAGTATGGTGAAGGAAAATGAACTGAGAGAAAAAACTGAAGCTGCATCTATTTAGAGACTACTTTCCCAAGAGGACTCTCATCACATTAATTTGCTTTGGAACTTCTTTTTTGGTGCAAAATTCTTGTAATTTCAAAGAGACCATAATGAAGGAAGATACCCACATCATGATAGATTTAAAAATAAAATGTTAATTAATGAAAGCATAAACTGCATTTTTACTTCTACCTCATTTCCTAGCAAGGCAGAGACACATGCTTCAGATGCATCACAAATGGCTGTTAGGTCATGACCTCCTTCAAGAGCCAGAATGATTCGTCCTCCAGCCAGCCCCATAAGCTGTTTGGTGAGGTATCCAAAGCCTGAGAAAAAGCAAAAAAGAATAAGGTGAAGAATAAGAATAAGCAACTAAAAAAGTTCATCTCAAAAACCAGAAATATTTCAAATTGTTGTCTCAATTTTCTTTTTCTTTTTTGGTCAAGTTTTTTTATTTTATATTGCTTATACATATCAATGCATGAACAGTATGATACCTGGGTACCATACATTTTAGTACAAATAAACTTAATATCATTACTCATAGTTATTACATTTCATTTTCATTGTTTCATATTGTTTGCACACATCTGATACTACCACCATTCAATTTCTAAATTTCCCTCTTATTATTACATATATGTTGCTATATTAAAATATGTATACTGTTGTTCCCCCTCTTATTTCTATTTCTTCATGTCACCGTAGAATTCAAAGATGTTTCTTTTCTGTCTTCCATCTTTCATCTGCTTTATTATTCATATTTCCCTTGTTTAACTCTTCACATCTATATATGTTAAAGTTTTATCCTTCATTTTTTAAAATTTAATAAGTTTTTTATTTTTTTACATATCTCTTCACGTGAGCAACGTGACTCCAGATTACAACATTTATACATAGTCATACTAACATTTTTAACTTTCTTACTTTATAACACATCAAATTATTATCCACTCCACTAATCTTCAAATAAATTTCCATTTCATATTTCAATTCATTAATTCAATATCAAAATCATTTCCTCACATATATTTTCAATTCTTTATCCCCTATTATTTCCATTTTCAGCTTACCACCTATTTTATTTTACCTTATGCATTATTATCTTCATTAATTAACTCAAGACCAATATGTAGTAAACACACAAAAAAGCAAGATTAAAGTAAAATTAATATATTTAGGATCCACATGGTATAGTCCTCAATCTAGAATATATTTATTCCAACACTATTCATATAACCATTTCATATATTTTTTTATTTCCACATAGCCAAATTTTACCCCTGTAATTTAAATAAAATTTCATTCCCCTACTTTTAATTATAATAATATTCTCGTTATAAAATTCCAATATGATCCATATTTTTTATTTTTTCATATACTTTGTTTAGTCAATTATATTTTGTATTTCATTTAGGATATGTATGTATGTATGTATGTATGTATGTATATCCCTCTTACCCAAGTACCCATCTAAGAAGCCTTGACAGCCATCTAAAACAAATACAACTCCCCCAAACACATCCTAGATCTGACCAACCACTGCCTAACCAACACATACTTCATCCACAATGGACAAAGATACAAACAGATAGAAGGAGCACCCATGGGATCACCCCTCTCACCCGTCATCGCTAACCTATACATGGAACACTTTGAAACCAATGCTCTAGACAAATCCGAACACAAACCCAAACTCTGGCTCAGATATGTAGATGACACTTTCGTAATTTGGCCACACGGGAAAGAAAAACTGGACAACTTCCTCACACATCTTAACAATCTAGACCCCAAAATACAATTCACCATGGAAACAGAAACCAATAACCAACTTCTCTTCCTGGACATCCTAATTTACAAAAAACCCAATGGCTCCCTAGGACACACCATCTACCAGAAGAAAACATACACCAACCGCTACCTAAATGCACAATCCCATCACCACCCTGCACAGATCAACTCCATAGCCAAGACCCTCATCTCCAGAACCAAACGCCTAGCTGACAAAGACCACCTGAGAACAGAACTACACACCCTCACTAATGTATTAATTTCCAACGGATTCCAAAGAAACACTATCACCAATCTAATCTGAAAAGAGATACCTCCCAAAAACCAAGACACAGAACAGGACAACTGTATCACCCTCCTCCCTACATCAAAGGCACCACAGACAAAATCAGCAAAATTCTCCACAAACACAATATCAAGACAGCCTTCGTCACTGACCAAAAAATAGCCAACATCCTAAGAAACCCCAAAGACAAGATCCAGCCAGAAAACCAAGGAGTTTATGAAATACCATGCAACAATTGCCCAGGCACATACATTGGACAAACCAACAGGAGAATAAATGCACGCATCGCAGAACACAAAAACACAGTCAGAAGAAAATACTTCCTCCTTCTTCCAGCACCTTAAAGCCACAGGATATGAAATTAATTTCGAAGGAACCAAATTAATATCCAACAGTGAACACTCCAGCAAGAGAATAATCAGGGAAGCCATCAAGATAGAGAAACACGCCCATAACATGAATAGACAGGACGATACCTCCCGCCTACCAGACATCCGGAAGTTAGCCCTCACCAACAAACGAGTCCCAGCCACGAAAACCAACACAGATCCAAAACAACTCAGGACACCACCACCAATCCCCCTCATTAGACCCAGGCCCAAGCCCATCCTATAAACAAAGGACAACCACCATCCAGAAAACAGACCATGGCTGCCTCACCAGCTGTTGCACCCCCTGACCCCAAAACGAAACAAGCTGACACATGCCAAGAACACAGACCCAGACCGCAAACTCGAAGCCAGGCTAAAACCCAGAATGCTACATCACAGCCACCCACTCAGGATATCACACCAGAAAACTCAGGAAATTACACCACAAGAACTCAAGAAGTTGCAACACAGCAAATGACCCAGGATATCACAGCACAAGACCAAGGATACCACAGCAATAAATCTCACAAGGTCATCACACAACTCATTACCCAAGCCGTTACTACACAGGAGGCTAATGGAAAAGAGATCAAAACACAAATGACCCAGGAGATTACAACGCAGGACCCAGGATACCACAACAAAAGAACTCGCAAGCCCATCACACAACCCATTACCCAAGCCGTTAAAACACAAGAGGCTAATGGAAAAAAGATCACTACAAAACAAACGACCCAGGAGATTACAGCACAAGATCCAGAATATTTCCACAACAAAACTCACAAGGCCATCACACAGCCCATTATACCAACATCAACTCCATCAACCAATCAAGAGGCAGCAGCGCAGCCAACCAGCCCAGCACACCAGCCCCCACCACCAGTATTTCTAGAGAGACGGCAGCTCCGATCACACACTGCTTGCACTGGCACAAAGCCGAAAGCACCAGCCTGAGGATGGCTAGTGGGACCTCGCCAAAACGTCGCCAAGATACTCTTAATCTTACACGGAAAAAGACCCGAACACACATAGACCTACATACCTGTACCCGTGAAAATCTACGAAAATATAGAAGAAGTAGCTGCAAGCTCACATTACTCTGAGAAGCACAAAGCCGAAGACACAAGCCTGAAGATGACGAATGAGACTTCATCGAAACGTCATCTAGATACTTCCAATTTTACACGGGAGAAAATCCGAATAACCAAAGATCCACATACAAATATCTGCGAAAACTTCAGAATGAACATATATATATATATATACACACACACACACACACACACATGCATACACACACACACACACACACACACACACACAGATAGATGAATTAATTAATAATAATAAAACCCTCTTAACACCTCTTAGTTCATCTTCACTTTTCTCATATATAGTTATATAATACTTTTAGGATAATTCCCAATACATTTTGAATTTCAAATCTCCCCTTTTTAAGTTTTTAATTAAAAAAATACCCAAATACATTTCTTTGTGGCATCCCCCTTTTATATCATATCTAACCCTTATCTCTAAATATCTTGGCCTTGTCATTTCTCTTGGTTTTAGCTAGGTTTCCCTTTTCTAAGCTTTCTTGATCTTTCCTTTTTATTTCCAGCTGCCAGTCACCCATGTTCACCCCCACTCTTTCCTGCTTTCTTTTTTGATGTTTCTTCTTGTAGAATTTCTTCTTCTTTTGTTTAATCCTGGGAGCGTTTATTAACTAATTATTTATTAACTCTGTCATCAATGTCATAGTTTTAGTTCCTTTAATGACTTTTGGCGATATCTCTTGTTCTCCATGTTCATCTGAGTCACTTTCCTCTTTCTTTAACTCCTCTCTGAGATTTCTTTGTTCTTCTACAGACTGCATCACCATTTTTTTTTGCCAGTATGTCCAATAATTCCCATCTTTCTTTCAGCATTCTTCTTACAGTTTGCAATTCAGACTTAAAGTCTTTGCTTATTTCTTCCATTTTTAAAAATCAGTTGAGTTATTAAAATTCAAAGTCTTTTGTTACGATCGTTGCCAAAAGTCTCCTTTTGTCTCTATTCCCCTTATTAATACTTCTGTCTCTTTATCACAATCAACACCCAACATTCCCAGGATATTGCATTCATTTATCCTCTTACCACAATTCTTCCCCCCTTTTTAAAGTTTCCGGGGTTCTTGTTCTTTTATTATTCTTTTATCCTATAGCAATTATACAACCAGTGATTTTCTATAAAATCATGAAGGAAAAAAGTCTTTTAACCATTAGGTGGCTCTCTACATCACTTTCCACTTTTCAAAGTTCTTTTCTTTTCTCTTTTCAATTATATTAACGTTAATTTTCCACGATTTCCACTATTAGCTTTCTGAAATATAGTCAATTCCAGGCAAGTCCAGCATTTTGTCCAATGCCTATTTGATGCCAAATTATATATATATTGTTTCCAAATTTAATCTCTAATTTCACTGTAGCTTTTTATAATTCAATTTTGTTTACCTTATATTTTCCTCTTATTTTCCATTCATCGCTGTCATACTCTTAAGCAAGGGCTCCTTCTTTCTCCTTCTCGGGGTTATTTTAAAAAAAGTTCAAGTTCTTTATTCTGGTTACATGTCGCTCACCACTTCACTGCTCCAGCATATACTTAGGTCCCGGCAGCTTTCCGTCTTCAGGGCAGCCATTAAACTGCCATTTCTCCCTGTCTTCCAGGGGAGTTAATACCTAGCCAGGGAGGGGAGATGCGTCTCCCCTTGACCCAGCTGGCAGTCTCCCCCTCTTCCCCCACCCCTCCGAAGTGGGTCAGATGGTTCCGGTAAACACGGATCAAAGCCGCGCACGATCGCAGTCTTTGATCCATCTTCGACGGAAATGCCACCGGAAGTCCATCCTTCATTCTTTCATTGTTCGATGTTTCAATATACAATTCTAATACCAATCACAAGTATCATTTAAACATATAGGGTAGATCTATTCATATTCCTTCTATTCATCCAATCCATATAATTCTACTATTAATACACATGCTTATATTAAAATATATTCTTTCATTATCTAATTTCTCATTGTTTAATTTTATTATTTCACTGCTAATCATTATATTATTTAGGCATGTCAATAATACCATCACTAATTCTCTAATTTTCCAATTAATGCTCAGTTCTTATTCATCATTCCCATATTTCACTCTTCATATCTATTTGTATTAAAATACTGTATTATCCTAGTGCCTATCACAATACATACAAAATAATTATCCAGTCTATATAATTCTAATGTTAATATACATTTTTGTTAAAATATGTTTTTGTTAAAATATGTTCTCCCCCCCCTTTTTTTTTTCCTATCCATTGTTTCTTGGCCTCATCAGTACCTTAAGTCTTAACTCTTTTTTTAAACTTGCCTCCCATATTCTTCTCTTGGATCTTTAACTCTATCTACATCTGCATCCTGACTGTTCAATCCAACTTTTTCTCCCCTTCCTACCCCTTTTCTACTGTGTTATTTTAAAGCTATGTGTTCTAACCCCTACTTTCTTATAACCCCTTCCTCTCCAATTTCCTTTTTAAGAATTATCCTAGGGTGAAGTGAGCATTCCAAAGAGTAGGGGAGTGGGGAAATGGAAAGCACAGTCACAATCCCACTTACCAACCATTTTACTTTACAAAAGAACTACCAGTCCCAATTGTGGTTGCCAAATAAGGACTACCAGTACTATTTTTGTCTTTCCTGGTATCGTTCAAATTCCATAAAGAGTGAAATGAGAACAGTGATTGCTAAATTTGAAGCTGAAAGATCCCAAATGTAAATATAGAAACAAATATCTGTGAAAGTTAATAGTCTGAAAGAACTTACATTTTGCCGATAGATTATATCCCCCAAGGGGTGCAGGATGACCTTCTACTGCATCAAAACCTGATGACACCAGTACAATATCTGGAGCAAACTCATGAGCAATAGGCATTACTATTGTTCTGCATCATGAATAGCCAATCCCAAAAAGAAAAAAAAGGCAGAAAACAGATTACTGTACTTTTCAAATACTGAACAATTCCGTTTTCTTCTTCACTGGCATTTTCAACACAGAATGAGAAAAGGGCCTAGAGAAGATGCTAAAGCCACAAACAAACACTGTGGTTTATACTATAAAGCAGAACTTCTGAATTTTACACTTTCCTTTACAGCTATAGAAAAAATCTACATTGATTTACAAATTTATTAATAGTTGCATAGAAAACAATGAATTAGAAAGAGGTATACATTGTACATGTGAAATTCTATGGATCACATATAACGCTAACAAGGTACAACTAAATTTGCTTATTCCTGATTGAAATCATTGGCACTTAAGAAATTAAACTGTACAGCTGAGTGTCAATTATTTTAATTTCATAATATTAATATTAAAATGCATGCTTCATCTGCATAATCTAATTAGGATTATTAAATGAAATCGTGCACTGAGTATAATACAAGGCCTAATAGTGGAGCACTGTTGTCAACTCTGTGATGGATAAAGTACACAGTACTCTCTAGTTCCTGTTGATTGCATTTGCCATTGTTTTGGAAGTTTTCTGGCTGCAATCAACTAGATAACTATCCTAGGCTTTGTGGTGGATTTTTATTCTTTGTTTTATAGTATACTATTTACACTATTTGGACAACTTTGGCATGTTTTTCCATCTCAAAATTGTAGGGAACTCTATGGCTAGTTTTTACCAACTGTATTTAAAAGATCTTTGTGGGGGCACAAAAATATATTTAGGCATAGCTGTCTAGCCTAATTCAAATGTTTTGCTTTAGAATATAATGAATGTTGTGAGAAACAGAACAAATATACTAGTTTTTATTCCTCATTGCGTTCTAACCATGATGGCGCAGTGTTTAGAATACAGTACTGCAGGTTACTTTTGCTGACTGCCAGCTGCCTGCAGCTTGGCAGTTCAAGTCTCACCAGCTCAAGGTTGACTCAGCCTTCTATCCTTCTGAGGTAAGTAAATGAGAACCCAGATTGTTGGGGGTGATATGCTGACTCTATAACCTCTTAGAGAAGTAAAACACTATGAAGCGGTATATAAGTGCTGTTGATATTGCAGCTTGTTTCTATAGTTTCTTTAGCTCTAAACTTACATTTTCCCTTGGTATTTATCTAAAATGGACCATTAGGATAATTTTACCATGAACAGTAGTTCCAGCAATTATTTTCTTAATCTGATGCTATAAATAAAGGATGTCACAGTGCCTTGACTTTATTAAAATGAGACTTACTCATCAAAAACTACAAGAGAAAATGTAATATAAGGAATACATGTTGAAAAGAACCACTATTAACATAAATAGCATGAAAAATATCACATGAGAAATCTATCATAAACCAAAACATTATAGAGATAAATTTCATTCATTAAAACTGGCTTTGCCTTTATGTAACTTATTTCATTTTTTATAAGCATGAGGCTTATGCTTAGTATAAGTGTACAAATTAGAATATTGTGGTTTGTTGACATACTTCTAATGACCCATCAATCTAAGAAAAAATGATAAAGAATTACCTGAAAGCAGTCAAGTATTCTGGGTCTCCTATTGGTGGATTAAGACCACCAGTAAATGCAATATTTACATTAAAACCAATACCCAATCCTATGCCAACCTAAGAAAACAGAAATTGAAGAAAAAGAATGAAATAGGTTATGTATCTAAGAAATATTAATATCTCTAAGATTATTTGCTTAACAGCACTTCAAATCACTTAACAGCCCTTATACAATTTAATATGAGAAAATACAAACCGATGAAGACGTTTTGAATGACTCTCCTTCACTAACACAATAAGTGTGATTGGAATGTAAAGGTACAAACCATCTTAACTTTTGAATATATTCATGACACCATCCTATTCTTGACATTATCTGTTGTGTAAACCTCCTAGTCACTGCCTTGAATGGGGTTTTGAACAGGATTGCTTCATGCAATTTCTTCCAACCCGTGGATCTCTTGGTCCCTCAAGAGGAGGAATTGAAAAGGATAAAATGGAATAGAGATAACTAGAATGCTGCTGGTAGAAGATGAGCAAACTTTACTGAATGCAGGTAAGAGCTGCTATTAAAACCTACCATATTGCAATTTGGTAATCTAAATATTTTTCCACATTAAATGTGTCTGCAGATAATCACCAGTTAAGGGTGATCTGTTTCCTCCTGGGAAAGAGAGTATAGAGATATACCGCAGGGCCAATTAATCCACAGCTTAATCTTTCTTACTATCAGGAAATTTCTCCTTACTTCCTTGTTGGATCTCTGTCTGACAAGCTTCCAGCTTCCTGTTCTGTCCTCAGGTGGTATGGAGAAATCGATGCCATTGTCCCCATGACAGCACTTCAAATATTGGAAGATTGCTATCAGTCTTTAAGTTCCTAAGCCTACCAGGGCAATATAGAGGAGTAGTGCTTCCTGTGATCTTGATGTTATCCATCTGTTGATGTATTTAGAACTCCATTGGCTTTTTTTGGCAGTTATTGAAGATTGAAACTACATCAGTTCTTTTCTGGTCCTCTGACAGTTCCCCCATGCTCCAGGAGCTATGAAAGATTTCATTTGTAGCTCTGAGATCACCTCTTCCAGCTCCTTCAGTACTCTGGGATATAAACCATCTGATCCAGGAGATTTGAACTCTTTCAAAGCAGATAGGTATTCTCCTACCAAATCCTTGCCCCTTTTGACATACATTCCTGTGCTATCTCCCACGAAGCTGCTTTTGACAGGCTGGGCTATTTTTTTCTTTTTGTGATGACAGATGCAAAGAAGGAATTATATAGCTCTACTTTCTCCTTGCTGCCCATCATATTCTTGCCATCTTCCCCCACTGTAGGTAGTCCTTGACTTACAACCATTCATTTAATGACTGTTTGAAGTTATAATGGCACTGAAAAAAGTGACTTATAATTGTTTTATACAAGGCTATTGCAGCATCTCCATGCTCACGTGATCAAAATTCAAATGCTTGGCAACTAGTTCATATTTATGATAATTGCAATGTCCTGAGGTCATATGATCACCTTTTGTACCTTCTGACAAGTAAGAATGGGAAAGCAGATTCATTTAACAACCATGTTTCTAGCCGAACAACTACAGTGATTCACTTAACAATTGTGACAAAAAAGGTCATAAAATGGAGCAAAATTCACTTAACAAATGTCTTGCTTTGCAAGAGAAATTTTGGGTTCAATTGTGGTCATAGGTTGAACACTACCTGTAGTGAACAGATCGCACAGGTAGCTAAAGAAAATTAGACTTAGATTAAAAGAGCTGACTTCATCAAACTAAGAGATAGATTAGGAAAGATGCCATGAATGGAAATCCTAGGGAAAAACAGTTCAAGATGGAAAAACAAGACAGTAAAGGACAAAAAAGAAAAATATCACAGAGAAAGAAAAATGAGATACCAGACAAAATGAGCATGGTTGCACAAAGAGGTCTCTGACAAACTAAGGGATAAAAAGGACAAGTATAAAAAAATGGAAGGGGGGGGGTACATAACCAGAATAGAATACCAGCAAATAGGTCAAATCTGTAATTTGATTATTTTGAAAAATAATCAAAAAATTTGCTTTCAGTATATAAGGAACAATTAGAAAGTCAAGGAAACGAATTGTTCACTCCAGATAGTGTTCAACTTATGAACACAATTTGAAAATATTTCTGTTTATTTTAAAAAATTATTCTATATATTGCAATACATTTAGTTATCTTAGTATGAGAGCAGTGTAATATTAAATAACAGTTTATATTATATAATTGACAACAGGTACAGGATTGTCAAGCCAAAAGACCCTCTTAATCCAACATTGTGTATCACACAATTGCCAATCGGGAACATCTGGGAAATTTACAAAGCAGGACAATAACCTCTGATCTCTAGCATTTAAGATTCTAGGCTTTTAATTACAGGGAAAATAGATATCCACTCAAACTAGAATTTGTTTACAAAAATCCAAATATGGGCCCATAAAGACAATAAATTATATGGCTGAACTTTTCATTAACTGTTGTGCAATTAAGATGTAAATTAGGTGCAGTTAAAAAAAATAACTCCCAATTTTCTCCACAATTATTTCAATGAATGACCACGTTACAATTTCGTTGAAAGAGAGACAATATCTTTCCTACATATGCCCAGTAAATGAGTAGGAGCAGTACAGGACAGCCTTTACCATTTAGTTATGGAAAATTCCCATGCTGACTAGAAAGTTTCTGACTAAAGCATTTGAATTCGACCGATTTGAAGAAAGTTGGAATAGGTCAAAGAAATACACATCCTTTCTATTTTTAAATTACAAAATCAGCTTCCCACAGACTGGGCAATCAATTCCTCGCATTGATTGTTTCTATCAATTACAAGTATTACTGTGAGAACGTTTTTTTCTAAACATAAGACTATTATTTGATCTGTGAGAATCCTCTGATAGTGTGATAAACAACAACACGAGAAGCAGAGATTTAAACATGATAATTTAGGTAATCCTCAACTTTCAATTACAATTGGCATTTCTGTTGTAAGTTGTGTCATTTCTGATTTTACAACAATTTTTAAGTAGTTAAGTAAATCCACCTTTCCCAGTGGGCATTTTTTATTGTTGGAAATTAACAAAAAAGGTCACAATCACATGATGGCAGGATGTGACAATCAGCTGCAAATGCGAGCTGGTTACCAAACATCCAAATTGTAATTATGTGACTGCAACGGTTGCAAGTGCAATACAGATTGTAAGTCACTTTTTCCAAGGCCATCATAACTTGGACTATCATTAAATGAACGGTGGTAAGTTGAGGATTTTCTTTCTGATAAATAATAACATCCCAAGCAGGGATTAATAATATAATTAATTAGATGTATTCATTCATTATTAATGCTTCTCCTGGCAATTGCCTGGATTAATCCTTGCAGTTTTCTCGCAAGATTTTGCAAGTGCTTTGCCATTGCCGGCGACTAAGAGACAGTGGCTGACAACTCTTCTGGAAAGAGAGTTCTGATTTTCTTCCTGGGATCTGTTCACTCTCCCAGCTTAACTCCTGTTATAGCCCTGAGTGCTCTTATCATTACTTTGGCCTCTATTTGTCACATGATTTCTAGTTCTCCCTTCAGGCCCTGAAACTTCTATAGTCTTTCATACTCCTTCCTGATGTTGCTATCACTTAGCATCACTACAACTATCACCGCTGCTGTTTTTTGGTCCTTGTCTACTACCACAATGTCTGGTTGATTGGGTAGTATCTGCCTGTACATTTGGATCTGGAAACCTGGCAGGATCTTAGTCCTATTATTCTCCACAAGGTTCTGTAGAATTTGTCATCCTGACCGGGAACAGTCTAACCCATACTCTGTGCAGATGTTCCTGTACATTATGCCAGGTGTGTGGTTGTGTTGTTCAATACATGCTATTCCTGTCTGTACCTTACATCCTGCCACTATGTGTTGGACTATCTCTCAGGCATCTCTGTATAGCCTGTACCTTGCAGACCTCTCTCTCTTTCTCATATATGTACAGGTAGTCTTTGACTTACAATAGTTCTTTTAATGACTGTTCAAAGTTACAATAGCACTAAAAAAGTGACATGACCATTTTTCACACTTATGACCCTTGCAGCATCCCCATGGTCGTGTATTTACATTCAGATGCTTGACAACTGGTCCATATTGATGACAGTTGCAGTGTCCTAAGGTCTTGTGATCCCCTTTTGTGACCTTCTGACCAGCAAAAGTCAATGGGGAAGCCAGATTCACTTAATCATGTTACTAATTTAAAAACAGCAGCGATTCACTTAACAAGAAAAGTGGGGCAAAACTGACTTAACAAATTTCTCACTTAGCAAGATAAATTCTGGCCTCAGTTGTGGTCGTAAGTTGAGGACTAGTTTATATATCACCAAGAGCCCTCATGGCACAGTGGTTAGAATGCAGTATTGCAGGCTAACTCTGCTCACAGTCTGAAGTTCGATCCTGACAAGCTTGATTCAGCCTTCCATCCTTCTGAGCTCAGTAAAATGAGGACCCAGACTGTTGGGAGCAATATGCTGACTCTGTAACCTGCTCAGAGAGTACTGTAAAGCAATATGAAGTGGTATATAAATCTAAATGCTATTGCTATATTCACATTTCTATATCTAAATTTTATATAGAGATGGATAAAATCCAAACCATGAAGAACTTATGTTGTCACCCCTAACTTTAGCTATCCTGGATTTGAGGGATGCGGCTAAGAATTTTAGAGAATTAAAAGCTAAAACATTTACTTCTGAAAATGGAAGAAATCAGATTCTCTCACTTGCATTGTAAGACCCAGCATTTTATCACTTGAATTTCCAAGTTGTAGGACTGTATTACAAAGAAATCTGAAAGGACATATGTATTGTATTATTACCTCATCAGGGGCTCCACTGCCTGGGAAGAAGTTTCCATCATCATAGCGATGTAGTGAAATATAAAGGACATTGGGATCACTGTAGAAAGCTTGTTGTGTACCGTTTCCATGATGTACATCCTTAAATGACAGACATTGCAATACATCAGAAGTATTACTTACAAGTGGCTCTGTATGAAAACCTCTTAAGATGGATCAATTATGAAAGTAAACAGTCCAACTATATGTAGCATGGTATGCTTTGGATCTCATCTCAGAATATGTTGTGATTTTAAATCAGCCTTGCTTTTCCCACAGCAAACATACAATTTTAAAATTATCACAGTTGCATAGTCGCATCTCATAAACTGTAATATATTGTACATTTTGGAGTTGAAGATCTCATATGAATAAAACTTACAACTTTGTTTTTGTTTGTTTATTTATAACATTTATTGGCTGCCCACCTTACCTTTGGATAACTCTGGGAGGTTTACAATTTTAAAAATAAAAATTGTACAAAGATAAAAGCCTAAATAGTACACACACACATACACACAAATAGGACTGCATGGGAGTAGAACAGGGGGAAGGAAGGATCAGTTGTTAATTGATCAACCACCTCCATTGTGATGCTCTCCCATTGGAGCCCCATGCCAATTGGCACAGCCAGTTTAAGTTACAGAAAGTGGAGAGGATTGTAGCCAACCTCACTTGGGGGAGGGGGCAAAATGTTCCACAGGGCAGGTGCAACGGAAGAGAAGGATGGAACCCCCTGGCCGGAATACTGGAGCCAATGGGGTTAGGGTCTTCCCTGTGTCAGCATGCCACCTCTGCTGGCACAGCTGAGATGAGACTTAAGTCATCCCAGGAACCACTCCCATAGAACTGGTGGTGCCATCCTCAAGGTGTAAGGGCAGCTTGGTAGCCCTCCTGGATTCACTGCCCTAGTTCAGAAATTAGGTCTAAGACTCAAACAATATAAAGTGCAGGTGGCTTTTTGCCAGCTGGATGGCTTGGTAGCAGGTGAGGCCCCTGCAACATTTGTCACCGAACCAATAGAGATGGGAATAGGGACTCATATAGAAACCTAGACCTTTATTGTGGTGCCAACATGGAGAGACCCTTCGTACTGGTTGGATTCTTATATAAACTGGAGAAGGAAGTTATTAAAGATTCAGTGAGCCATCCACAAAGGGGGAAATGATGGAAAACTTGAGGTCCCTACCCCTAAAACACTGAGGGCGAAGCCAAGAAGAGAGGTGGAAGCTCTAGAGAAGGAGTGGTTCAAGGGCGGTCCTCAGATTCCTAAAGAATTTTGGAACCTACCAGGTGTTTTTAGTGAAAACGGCTAAGACATACCCTCACCCCATTGCTCAACTGATTGCTCCACAGAAATATTTCGGGGGGCTAAATTGCCCAAGTCCAAACTGCATTCCATGACTCCCAGAGGATTAGAGGAACTGTGGACATTCATAGAGAAAAACCTAGAGCGCGGTTCCATATAACTCACCAGACTGTGAGTGGCTGCCTTGGAGCTGTTTAGGGAGAAGAAGGATGGTTTATTTTGTCTATCCATAGATTATCACGGGCTAAACACTGTTTGGATGGAAAATGTCTCCCCAGTGCCCCTAATGAAGGATACGCTAGCCTATTTGGCAAAGGGGAGGACCAAATTGGACTTGTGGGAAGCATGTTACTGGGTTAGGATCAAGGAGGGAGATGAGTGGAAGACAGCTTTCAATTGTCCCTTGGGATGATTCCAATTCTAACTCTTCCCCTTTGGCTGTAATGCATGAACCGATGCAGTAGATTTTGCATCTTTTGCATTTTGATTTATTCAAGACCATGGTGGAACATGTGAAACTGGCCAGAGCTGTGCGCAAAAAACTCCGGAATGCTCAACTGTATGCTAAATTGTCCAAGTGTGAATTTCACCAAAGTAAAATTGACTATTTGGGGTATTGTATTTCTCTCGAAGAGATAGAAATGGATCCTGAAAAAGTGCAGGCGGTTTTGGAGTGGGCTCCTCCCGCACCCAGAAGCAACTTCAAAGCTTCCTGGAATTTGCAAACTTACCGCCAATTCATCCTATCTTTTTCCCAGATAGTCCTCCCCATCACCAACTTGAAGATAAAGGGTGAAGGAAAGCTCAAACCAAGGTGTCCTGCAGCCATGTGCCTATACCTCCAAAAAGATTACTGGGCATTCCTAACTTGCAGGCATTTCTTGAAAGGAAGCAAAGCCCTGTTTGAGGTGTGGACTGATCACAAAAACTTAGAAGCCCAGCCCCTGCCCCCCAAGGATATCACCCAAACAAGTCCATGAGTTCAGTACTTTAACCAATTTAACTTCACTTTGCAATATCTCCCGGAGGAAGCATTTCCTAGCAGATGCTCTATTCCAGATTGCCACAATATTACTGTTCCAAGCTGGAGGTCATCAGACCAGTTATCCTGCCCTGGCAACTGGCAGCTCTGGTCAACATTAGAGCACAAGCAAAACCAAAACCAAATGGTGGAGGATTTAAAGGGTACACTAAAAGCGGCACTCGAAAAAGACAAACATGTCAAGCCCTTAAGAATGAATGCAAGATGCAAGATGGCTTAGCCTAGGTACAGGCCAAATTGTATGTCCCTGAAAATCAATGCCTAATGGTCTTACAGAAAAACCACAACTCAAAAGTAGGAGGGCACCTTAGCTTTGTCAAAACCTTTCATTTGTTTAAACACCACCTCTGGTGGCAGTCATTAAAGGACGTAGAGGGTTATGTGGCCAGCTGTCCTACCTGCACCTCTGCCAAAAGGCATCAGGGGAAAGTGCCCGGCTCCTCCAGTCATCAGTGGAACTTAAAGTGCCATGGAAGGAAATTTCAATGGGCATTATAGTAGAACTTCCCAAAAGCTTGGCAAATACTGTGATTTGGGTGATAACTGGTTTATTTTCTAAACAAGTGCATTTTATGCCTTGCCAAAAATTTCCTTTTGATCATACCTTAGTGAAAATGTTCATGCAGCATGTAAATAGGTTGTATGGTGCCCCAGAGGAATAGTATTGGACTGCAGAGTCCAATTCACTTCATGGTTTTGGTAAGAATTCTTAAAACTTAGCTCCTCCTATCATCCTCAAATGAACAGGGCCTGTGAATGTATAAATGGAGTCTTGGAACAGTACCTCAGATATTATATTAACTATCAAAAGGATAACTGGACAGACCTCCTAACTTTAACTTAGGTTGCTTACAATATCTTGATACATGATAATACAGGAATAACTCCTTTTAAAGTAGCCTCAGGCCAAGACTGCCCCACAAATTGCCTGTCTTAAAGAATGGATTTCACAACTGCAAAACACCTGGCCAGTAGTTAGAAAATATCAGCCTGTACCTTCATTTTCTTTCAAGCTTGCTGCTAGCTGCCATTGAAACTGTGGTGGTAGGAGAAGCACTGGGCATATAGGATGGGAAGCATGCAGGAGGGGGAAGTAGAATTTCTTAGAAGTGATAAGGAGGCCTGGTCTCAAAGAGGTCAGCTTGGGTTGTTTAACATTTTCAAGGCCAACTGTCCTGGCTTTGGAATGCACAAAGTAGGGATTGCACCTGGGTCAGAAACTTTCCCAAAGCATCTTCTTGGCTGATGATTGAACTCTGATTATCTGGCTAATGAGGGAATTGTGGGGAGGGGGGTTGGAGTTGCTTCAATTTTTTCCTTTGCACAAATTTTGTTTCAGATCTTGCCTGACCATTGCCGTGTTCAGTTCATTTCTAGTAAAAGTACCTTTTCTCTAAATCTAAGGAGTCAAGGATTTTTCTTTCCTATGGATTAAGCAAAGGCAGTCCTGACATTAGGCAAGATCTGCTTTAATGGTCAAGAGGGAGGCTGCAATCTACTGTGGGGACTGAGCATCTAAATGTCCAACTACAAGAATGAGCTGGAGGAGACCAGGGCTAGTGCTGGGTCCTGTCCCACCCCACTAGACTGTGCCATGCTCAAGAAGAGGCAAAATGGTTCGGGGAGCTGGACCTCAATGAGGAACCTATCAGGCCCAGATGGTTGTTGAGCATGGGGTGAAAGGAAGATCCAGAGAAGCCAGCTCTGAGGAGCTGGGAGACAGTGCGGAAAGGTGTGGAAGTTGTTGAGTTTGCCCTTTCTGATACTGAGGGATTGGGAGCTTTGGTGAGAATGAAAGCAACTATGATGACGACCCCTGGTAAGTCAACACATAATCCCCATGACCATTCCTATGGAACTAGTGGTGCCCTCCAAGAGGAGGATGTTGGCTTTACTGGACTCAGGGTTAGAGATGGGGGGGGGGTGAAAAAATTGGGGGAAAAACAGGTTTTTTCCCCATTTGTTACAAAGCTGTTTGAAAAAAAAAAACAAGGAAAAAAACCAGAAAAAAATCCCCAATTTTTCCAGTTTTTTCCCAGGCCTTCCCACCTGTACTTAGGCTGCACCAGGCACGTAGTTAGCCATGAGGTGGTGCAAAAGCTGGGACTGAGACTGAAGGTGCCAATAGTTTTTTGCCAACTTTTTATAATTGAGATTATAAAAGATGAGAGATGAGATGAGAAAGCACCAAGAGACTTTGAGTTTTATAGTGGCACCAGGGATGGAGAGGCCCTTTCTGCTTAGCCTTTCTTGGCTCCAGAAATGGAACACATGTAAATTGTAGGAGGGGGCTTTGAAAGATTTGGCACAGGGTGGCCAAGAAAGGGGAAGAAATTCCAATGACCAGAGACAGGAAAACCAAAGGACAGAGGAAATTGGGGTGCAGGAGCAACCAAAAAGTGAGCCCAGAATCCCCAAAGAGTACTGGGAACTATGGGATGGGTTTAGTGAGAAGGGCTCCAATGCACTCCTACCCCATCACCCCATTGACTGTAGCATTGAAATATTTCCTGGGACTAAACTCCCAAAGCCTAAACTTTACTCAATTACTCCGTGTGAACTAGAAGAGCTCCATGCTTTTGTAGGTAAAAATCTAAAATGTGCATTTATTCAGCTGGTTAGACCGTGAGTGGCAGCCGCAGTGTTGTTCTCGGAAAAGAAAAATGGAATTCTTCATCTGTGCATTGACTATAGTGGGCTAAACATGGTGTGTGTAGAAAATGTCTGCCCACTGCCCCGATGAAGGATGTGCTGGCCCATCTAGCCAAAGACAAAATCTTCATTAAATTAGATTTGCGGGAGTTTAATACAGGATTCAGATCAAGGAAGGGATGGATGGACAACTGTGTTCAACTGCCCTTTGGGATGTTTTCAATTCCCAGCGTTCCCTTTTGATCTGTAGGAGGTCCCAGCTGTGTTCATGCAACTGATCAATGAGTTGTTGCATGACAAGGGGGTGTTGCTGTATTTGGATCCAGGAGGCCTTCCAGGCCCAAAATGGAGTCTCTGGAGTGCTTCAGGAGGCTGTCCTTGACTCTGAAGGTCCTCCTCAGAAAGGAGGAAAATTAAAATATTTACCTTTCAGGATTGCAGGATTCGGCTACTGTAGCCTATGTCAACAATTTTGTAGTTCTAGTCTTCCTATGGAATCAGTTTCTTGATCTGTTCTGTCTCTCATAAGGTGATCAAATAGATAAAGTAAATATTAAAAAAACCAAAATCATAGAAAGGTACGCCTCCCTATTTTTATAAGCTTATAAAACCATGTCTGCAGAGGTGTCGTGCCCACCATGATCAGGCCCCCACCGGCCCTCCAAGGTCAAACCCAATCCTGATGTGGTCCTCAATGAGGCTCTGGTCTAGAGCCTCTGGCAGACAAGGAAGCAGGGGAGGAAAGAAGGAGGGAGGGAGGGAGGGAAGGAAGGAAGGAAGGAAGGAAGGAAGGAAGGAAGGAAGGAAGGAAGGA